>CAWUFW010002328.1:0-1200000 GCA_963921515.1 Calotriton arnoldi | reverse complement strand
AAAGGCCAAATTGCACATTTTTGCACAAAAACGGAACCCCAGGAGGAAAAAGTGAGAGCCATCATAGACACCCCCTGACTAAACAAATAAAGAGGTATGGGCGTTTTTGGGCCTTCTTAGTTACTACAGACGATTATCACAATATTTAGACATAGCAGGACAACTAATGGATCTGCTGCAAAAGGAAACAAACAAAAATGACCTTCAGGATCCTCTATAGAGGGTAAGGAAAGCCTTTCAGGGACTTAAACAAACCATCACCTCTGGTCCGATATTGATCTCTTCTACCTTTGACAAACCCTTCATCTTGCAAGTGGATGCAACAGAGGTTGGAATCGGAGCAGTCTGTTCCAGTCCATGGGGGCGAATTGGAGGTGCCCATCCTGTTCATAAGTCGAAAGCTCTTTTCCCGGGAACAAAAGTATCTAGTTATAGAGAAGGAATGCCTGGCCATTAAATGGGCAGTGGAAAAACTGCTGTATTATCTGGAAGGGAAATCCTTTGTTCTGTATATGGACCATGCCCCTCTGACTTGGATGAGTCCTAGCAAGGGTTTCAATCCGAGGGTTCCGAGATAGTTCTTGTCATTGCAGACTTTTTATATTCAAGGTTTGGCATCACAGGGGCATGGAAAATTGCAAAGCTGGTTTTTTGCCCATGCTTCCTCTTTTCCCTGAGTGGGAAAATCCTGGGGGAGGGATTGTGTCAATGTATCTGGTCTCTGAATCCCAGGGGGGATGATGAGGTGGATGATTTACCCTGGCACTTTCACACCCCCTCCTTCCATATTGACTCTGGTATTCTCTGTTTGCAGCCAATGACATAAAGTCAGGAAAGCTCCTAACTAGAACGAAATGGTCATTTGACCGGAGGAGGACAGGAGAACACCAGGAGGCCACCGGCAATATGAGGGGCTCTGCCATACACCTCCTGGAGGAGCGTGGCTAGCCCAGGTACACACTCATTTACTGGCGAAATATGCGAGGTGGGAAGTTGAAACCAGTCTGCAGTAGGGAATCAGGGTCAAGGGGTTCGCTCACCTTAAAAGCTCTGTAACTGTCCCTCAAGTCCCTGAGCATTAAGGACACATTCTTTTTGGTTAATGAAATGTTAGTTTCCTTTGAAGTACTTCCCTAGTGACTTAAACTAGGTTCTCCTCGCATTCACTTCATCCTTTGGAAAGCATATGCACTTGGTGACAGGGTCAGGGAACCAACTACGAAACAAGTGTCATCACTCAAGGATCCTCCCCCACAATCAATAATATTAAATTATTGTGCACTTACCTGTGGCATCTCTCCTTCATTCAAGGGGCTTACTTCATCTTTGTGGTCCCAGCCTTCCCATAACTAAAGGAGAAGAACAGAAGATTACATTGGAAACCATACTTTAATACCATAATTGCACAAACAAAAGAAACATTCTTTAAGCTACAAAGTGTGTCATGTGTCATAAATCCGGTAAGTACAACAGTCACATACCCCTCACAACTCACAAACAACTCCTATTTTATGGTCCACCACAAAAAACTGGAATGAATTCCTTGACTGGTTTGATTGGGCACTCAAGACTAATCCCAGTATTCAACAATAAACAATAATACTTGACTAACCACTAACCTTGGGTTCCAGAACAGCAAGCTGACTGGCGTGACACACTTCAACGCCACATCAGGGGAAATAGACTGTATATAAATACAATTACAATGACAATTTTTATACAGTTTTAAACATTTTAAATCAAACAATTTTATTTTTTTGTAATTGCTGATTGTTATTATTAAAAACAAGTATTTGTATGCCTATTTTAACATATTGCTTGGAATCCTTGGACAAGAGTATCAGTTTTAGACCAATTACTAACAACTTAATATAATTATTCAATGTGCATCTACAGTAATCTAATTTAAAACTTTCAGCTGCCAAAGGTAAGTCTATGAAGCAGACAATATGCTATTGTGTATACTCTATTGTTTATTCCTCAATAAATTGTATATATCTGCATTGATGGAACTGGAATAGTATGAAATGTACCAGCAATTTGTCAGATGGATTCCTTCCTCAATAGTCTCACATGAGGTTCACTAGCACAAGTTATAATGCATTTTCTTTGTCTTCCTTGACTTCCATTAGGAACTGTTCATTGTGACTCTTTAAAATTCCACTGCCATATGAACATCTTCAAAAGGTATAATAGGTAATGTCTTTGGTTTGGTAGTCTGGTGAGTCTTCTAATGTGCTCTTTTCATCTGGCTACTACTAGGTAAGTTCTCTACAAGGTGATATGGGATATCTGCACATTTATCTTATAAAATGGGCATCTGTTGACTTGGCCTTTTCTTTCATATCATTAGTTGTTTTTTTTTACTTTAATTCATGTGATATCTGGTATATGATTTTTTGTAATCATGCTAAACTGCATCCTCATCGATATTTAATCATGGTGAGAAAATACCCCTTTGTACATAGTCGCCCCTATTTTCTTCTGAATTTTATGACTGGTTTTTAGATTCTGCATACTAGGCTACTGCTGTCCGGAGCCCAGTGTATGTGCCTTAACCACTAAAACATGTACATATTGGCTAATCCCTAATTGGCCTATTTAACTCTCCTGCAACACCATCCTTTAGGATGGAGAAACTACACCAAGGCATGGGAATTTAAATGTCACCTGTGAACTGCAACACTTATTGTGGCATCCACTAATGTGACATCTAAAACATGGCTTCAGACCTACCATTGTAGTCTGAATGCTGCAGTTTACACCTGCAGCCAGACCTATCAAAATAACCCTTTCGACATGGGCAAACCATTCATTTTAAATATTAATAAGTCAACCCTTGGTAGGCCTTATAGCCCAAAGGGTAGGGTGCATGGTATATAAATGTGGGACATGTAGAAATGTAATGTTACCTTGTCCCTGCAGTGACAAGCCCCCAAAGAATATTTTCATTGCAGATGGCCCTGGTTGCTCTATGAGAAAACTAGAGTAAAGATTAAACCTTTTATTCTGCTATCTCACGTTTGGAACCAGATAGAAAAACAATTCAACCACTAATTTTAAAATTACTATAATCCCAATTTAATGGCGAAACTGGATTTTTAATACATAGTAAAAGTAGCTTTGAAAAAGTTACCTTTTTCTCTGCCTGACGCTTCTGTAGGCTCCCTATCATCTGCTCAGTCATTGCCTGAACTTAATGAAGTGTGATAACTGCTCCAAGAGCAGACACAGTGGCCTGAGAGTGTTGGATGGTGTTTTATGTTCCCTTGCAGGTAGATCAGTTGGGATGGGCCCACACACTTTATTAATCCATAAATCGTATACCCTTTCACAAGTTAATGTGAGGTGAGACCTGGGGAAGGCAAACTTTTGCTCCTCTGGTTAGGCTGGCACCCAACCTGGTGGGAGGGAAGCTACTCCAGTACTAGTTTTGAGTTACCAGAAAGAAGTAGGTTACTAGTTGCACTGAGAACAACTCTGGGTGGGCACACAGGCTCTGCACAAGGGAGAAAGCAACTCCCCATCTTTGATTTTAGGAGTAAGGTATACAGTGGGATTGGTTGCAGTAGGGCAAACAACCACTGGTTGAGGAGGATCCAGTATTCCCTCCCACCCACTAGGTAGTGCCAACCATGGCATCCCAAGGAACCCTCCTGTGAACACTTTCTAGACTTGTGGATAATCAAAAGGACTGCACCTGCTGCTTCAAACCTTTGAGGGGTCCTAAAACTGAAGGACTGAACCAGCTGCCACCGCTACCCAGGACATAGAAGTGGTCTCCAAGGGTCAGGTCGCTGGCCTTCTGTGTAGTCAGAGGTGCACAACAAGTTGCAAGAGCCCTTTGTCCTTAAGTGACAAGTAACCAGTTACAAATGGAAGAGAACTGGATCCTGCTGGATGCCTCTGCTCATGACACTTGCTGTCTTAGAGATCCTTGGAGAAATAGTTGTGTCCAGAAGGACTTGTTCTGATATCTCTGCAATCCCAGAAAAATATTAAATTACAAAAGTTTTGGACTTCCAGACCTCTAGATGTCTGGGACAAAGCAGTCAAATCAATACATTCAAGGTGCGATTTCAATGAGCAACAAAATCAGGTTGGTTTAATGTAGACCTTCTCCGCAGCAGTAAATCTGTGTCAGTGTGCCCTTGAAAAGTATCTGGCCTTGGGGAACTTATCATTCGATACAGCCTGCAGTTTTTTCCCACTGGAGAATTCTGAGCAACAAAAGAGACTAAATCTTATGAATGAACATAGAAATCTTGATCAGGCACGTCACAAAACGTACTCCACAGATGAGAAGACTTCCCTGGTCACAAAATGTTAACTTTTCTCGCTTGTGCCTTCAGCTGGACCTTGTCCAACGTCTGTCCGGCTTTGCAAGGACTTCCTGGGATACATTCTGCAACCTTACCCTGTTGGAGGATTTTGACTTCCAAACACTAAGGGCCTGATTTAAAGATTAGCTAATGGGTTATTCTGTCACAAACATGACAAACATCCTGTTTGCCGTATTGCAAGTGCTTTATATCCTAAGGCTCTTGTAGTAAGGGGGACAGGCTATTGGTCACATTTGTGATGGAGTACCTGTCCACCAAACTCTAAATCAGGCACAAAGTCCTAAGGTAAAATCTTTGACTGGGATGAACCTGCTTGGCAACTTCAACCTGCACTCCATCCATGGCCTGAAATCGTGCTAGGTTACCAATAAACAATGACTACTGAATGGAGCTTTACTTTTTCTTACCTCTTTTTGCCTGTCATCTTTAAAAATTCATCTCTCTAGTTCCCCCTATTGGAGTTTATTTGTTTTGGTATAATTTTGTTAATTACATGTTACTCTATTTTTAAAATTTTAGTGTTATTTTTATTGTGTTGTGTTTTTTTCTTTTTGTTTGTTTTAGTACTTCTTAATGCTATAGACATGTTCTATAAGATGAATTTGACTACGCAGTGCCATAGCTATCAGGGGTTAACCCCTTGGGTGCTAAGGGCATAACGTTATATTATCAGCCATGGTGCTCATGTGCTGAGGATGTAACCGTTACTTCCTGGCACCCACCCACAGGAGAAGTGCTGGTGCTCCCCCTGTGGGCTCCCCATCTAAAAGCCCCCACCGGGGGTAGCAGGGGAAGTGTTTCTGCTGTACCCCAACCCCTCCCCCCTTGGCAATCTGATGATGTCGGTGCGATCAAGGTGCGCCAACGTCATCATATGCTGCCGGGGACGTGCTGAAAGTCATATGCTCCTAGCACGTCCGGAGAGAGGATGCAATTTAGGTACGTCCTTCTCCTGGGGGGGTGGTGGGGGGAACAGACACAGAGGGAAAGGAAACAGATTTTCCTGTCTTGAATGGATTCCCCCTCGGCGATCGTAGATGAGGCCCGCGATCATGGAGCAAGAATCTATCCACTGGACCACCAGAAATTTGTTTCTTTCTTGTTGGAGGAGTGACCCCTTAGGCAAGTGTCGCTCCACTGGGGCATGTTTGGCTGTGTTTTTGCTCCCCCGGGGGCTGATTCGGCCATTTTTTTAGGTTGATCAGCTCCACAGGGAGAAAAATAATAATTCCATCCACCCAGAGGGCAGATCTGCCATTTTTAGGGGGAGGGGCAGAAGCCCACTAGACACCAGGGATTTCATGTTGTGTTTGTCGGGGAGTGGCCCCTTCGTCAAGGGTCACTCCCCTTTACTGGGGAAATGTTTTTGCCATTTTCTGCCCCCCTGGGGTCAGACTTGCCATATTTTTAGGCCCATCTTCCCCCATAGAGTACAGAAAGCCACTAGAAACCAGAGATTTTATTGTTTATATATTGGGGAGCGGCCCCTTTGACAAGGGTCGCCCCCCTTTTGGGAATTCATATTTTGGCCATTAGGGGCAGATCGGCCCTAAATTTTAGGCTCATCTGCCCACAAGGGGAGTAGAAGCCCCATGACAATCAGGGATTATTTTAATGTGGCACATAATGTTTTGGGGAGAGGCCCCTTGGGCAAGGGTCGCTCCCCTTTTGGGGATTGATATTTTGGTTGTTTTGGGGGCAGATTGGCCTTACATTTTAGGCTCATGTTCCCCCAAGGGGGGCAGAAGTCGCTAGACCACCAGGGATTTTATTGTAGATGGTGCAAAATGTTTTGGGGAGCAGCCCCTTGGGCAAGGGTTACTCCTCTTTTAGGGGTGCATATTTTGGCTGTTACTGTTTTGTCAGCTAAATTTGAGGTTTGCAGGGGATTCTGGGTAAGGAAACATTAGGGGGATCCATGCAAGCCATACGTCCCTGAACTCCCCCAGGTGTCTAGTTTTCAGAAATGTCTGGGTTTGGTAGGTTCCCCTAGATTACCGCCGAGCCCGGGACCAAAAACGCAGGTGACTCCCTTACAAAACCAGGTCATTTTGTGATCGATAATTTTGATGACTCCACAGCACATTTTGATCCATTTCCTGTTGCGGGCACTAGGCCTGCCCACACAAGCGAGAGACTTAGAAGAATGCTGGGTGGAACGAAGTTTGTGGCTCTCCACAGATTCCAGAGCTTTCCATCACAGAAATGTGAGGAAAAGTTGTTTTTATAGACAAAGGGTTTGCAAGGGAATCTGGATAACAGAACCTGCAGAGAGTCACACAAGTCACCCCATCCTGGATTCCCCGGGTTGTCTAGTTTTAAAAAATATACGGGTTTGCTAGGTTTCCCTCTGTGCTGGCTGAGCTAGGGCCCAAATTCCACAGCTAGGCACATTGCTAAAAAGGGTAAGTTTTGAGTGAAAAAATGTGATGTGTCAACGTTGCGTTTTGACCCGTTTCCTGTTGCGGGCACTAGGCCTACCCACAGAAGTGAGGTACCATTTTTATGGGGAGACTTGTGGGAATTCTCGTTTCGTAGACGTTTGCGACTCCCCCCAGATTCTAGAATTTTCCATTACAGAATTGTGAGGAAAATGTGCGTTTTAGGCAAATATTTTGATGTCTGCAAGGGATTTGGCGTGACAGAACCTGGTGAGAGCCACAGAGGTCACCCCATCCTGGATTCTCCCGGTTTCTAGTTTTTAAAAATGTACAGGTTTGCTAGGTATCCTTCGGTGATGGCTGAGCTAGGGCCCAAAATCTACAGGTAGGCATATTGCAAAAAAAGGGTCAGTTTTCAGTGGAAAAATGTGATGTGTCCACGTTGCATTTTGGGCCGTTTCCTGTCGCGGGCACTAGGCCTACCCACAGAAGTGAAGTACCATTTTTATGGGGAGGCATGGGGGAATGCTGGTTGGGTGGAAGTTTATGACTCCCCAAAGATTCCAGAACTTTCCATCACAGAAATCTAAGGTAAAAAATTGTTTTTTAGACAAAGTTTGAGGTTTGCAAAGGAATCTGGGTAACAGAACCTGGTGAGAGTCACACAAGCCACCCCATGCTAGATTCCTCTGGGTGTCTAGTTTTAAAAAATATACAGATTTTCTAGTTTTCCCTAGGTGTCGTCTGAGCTAGGGCCCAAAATCCACAGCTAGGCACATTGCAAAAAAAGGGTCAGTTTTCATGGGACAAATATGATGTGTCCATGTTGCATTTGGGTAATTTCCTGTCGCTGGCACTAGGCCTAACCGCACAAGTGAGGTACCATTTTTATGGGGAGACTTGGGGGGGGATCTGGGTGAAGGAAGTTTATGGCTTCCCTCAGATTCTAGAGCTTTCCATCACAGAAATATGAGGAATAGTTGTTTTTATAGACAAAGTCTGAGGTTTGCAAGGGAATTCTGGTAACAGAACCTGGTGAGAGTCACACAAGTCACCCCATCCAGGATTCCCCAGGGTGTCTAGTTTTCAAAAATATACAGGGGCAGATTTACAAGGCCCTTGCTTCACTTTTGCGTAATTTTTAACATGGGAAAAGTGACGCAAAATTGGCGCAAGGGGCTTGTAAATAAGCCCCACAGTTTTTCTAGGTTTCCCTGGGTGCTGGCTGAGCTAGGGCCCAAAATCCACAGCTAGGCACAGTGCAAAAAAAGGGTCAGTTTTGAGTGGAAAAATTTGATGTGTCCACAATGCGTTTCGGGCATTTCCTGTTGCGGTCACTAGGCCTACCCACAGAAGTGAGGTAACATTTTTATTGGGAGACTTGAGGAAATGCTGAGTGGCTGGAAGTTTGTGGCTCCCTGCACATTCCTGAACTTTTCATCACAGAAATGTGAGGAAAATGTGTTTTTATTCAAATTTTGAGATTTGCATGGGATTCTGGGTAACAGATATGGATTCCCCTGTGTATCTAGTTTATAAAAATGTACAGGTTTTCTAGGTTTCCCCAGTTTCCAGCTGAGCTAGGGCCCACAATCCATAGCTAGTCACATTACAAAAAAAGGGGTCAGTTTTTAGTGGAAAAATGTGATGTGTTCATGTTGTGTTTTCGGTAATTTCCTGTCGAGGGCACTCGGCTTACCCAATCAAGTGAGCTACCATTTTTATTGGGAGACTTGGGGGAACACAGGATAGTCAAAAAATGTTATAAACAATTGTGATGTCATGCCATTCTGCCTACCAATTGTAAGTTAGTGTGTAAAAAATAAGTCATTTTGAAAATGCCCGCTAATTCACATGCTAGTATGGGTATTCCCAAATTCAGAGACGTGCAAATAACCACTGCTTATAAACTCTATATCTTGTTCCCATTTTGGAACTACATAGGTTTCCTTGATACCTATTTCACACTGTTTATATTTTACCAAATGAATTGATGTACACCTGGTGAACGATGAATAACCATTGCAAGGTGCAGCTCAGTTATGGGCTCTAGGTACCTCGGGTTCTTGGTAAGCCTACAAGCCCTACATGTCCTCACAACCAGAAGGGTCAATCGGATGTTACGGTATATTGCTTTAAAAAATCTGCCATAGTTAGAAGAAGTCACAAGTGCAAACATAAGTACAAATGGCTGTTTTTTTCAACTCAATTTCAATATTTTTTTATTTCAACTGTTACTTTCTATAGGAAAGCTTTGAAGGATCTACACAAATGACCCCTTGCTGAATTTAGAATTGTATCTACTTTTCCATACATGTATTGCTTTCTGGGATCCATTATTGGTTTTACACACATTTCTACCACTAACTGTAAAAAGGTTGAAAGCACAAAAGACAGGCTATGGCCCAGTAAAATGCCCAAACTGTGTAGACAATGTTGGTTTTCTGACAAATGTCTGACTGTTCCTGAAAGCTGGGAAGATGGTGATGTTAGCACCACAAACCCTTTAGCGATACCATTTGCAGGGAAAAAAAATACCCTTTCTTCTACTGCACTTTTTTCCCCCCAAAAAAGAACTTAGATGTATTTTGGCTAATTTCTCGGTCCCCTCTAGGGGAATCCACAAACCCTGGATACCTTTAGTATCCTCAAGATGTTGGAAAAAAGGACAAAAATTTGGCATGGATACCTTATTTGGACAAAAAGCTATGGTGTCCTAAGCGCAGACTACCCCAAATAGCAAAAAAAGGCTTAACATGGGGTGGAGGAGGCTTAGCAGCAAAGGGGTTAAGCTCAGGTTTAAATTACTGAAACCGTTACCTGATCCTAGCAGGGTATTGACTTTATTACTTGTGGTGGACTTCCATCCATCCCAACTAAGGATTCACTTTCTATCACTTACCCTCTGCATTTGTTTGGCTAAATACTAGGTACATTTCCAGACAATTTTGTTGGCAACTTGTCTCTCTTTAACCAATGAATTATCATCCAGCACTAACTTGTTGCCCTTACTGGGAAGAATACTGAGAAGAAATGTACTCCAATTCCATCTCACCAAATTACCTTCATGAATATAATCAGGAAAAACAACTCTCTGCTTACTGTTGCATACAAACTGTTTCTTAAAAATATATATATAAATAAAGGTGAAGCAAATGCCTGTCAGTGGTGTCCAACAGTGGCTTTCCACAATTTTGACCTGAGTTTGTCAGGAGTGTAAAAAAGGATAATACATTCTATATTGTGACTTTCATCAATTTCAACAATGAACGCTAAATCACAGTGCCTGTGAAAATATTGCCTTTCCAAACAAAAAGGGTGATTGTTTAGACAAGTTTTGTTTCATGAAAGGCATGATTCAGTTATTTGTGTTGTTGAACCGAAGTTTTTGAATCTGCTGCTCGAGCGAGGAGGTGCAAGCCAATAGCTGCCAAAAAAGGTCACTTTAATGACATACTTGAACAATTACATTAATATGAAAAGTAGCTAATGCCTTATAGACTTTAAGGGTAGCTCACGAAACAATCATCCCACCTAACTACTCCCCCACCCTCAATTCACCTTCACTTTTTCTCAAGATGACTTTCTAAAGCTAACCTTAAGTGCCTTAAACACCTCCCTGGCTAATCCTTCAGGCCAAATACTGAGTATGTTTGCATTTTGACAGCTGATACTCCTCATTCCCTGCTCCTACCCCTTTAAGGAGCTGATCTGCATGACCAGCTGTGTGACCAACCATAATGTCCCTGTGCTTACCAAACTAACATGAACATGACAACAGGAATATCTCTCCCACAGGGGGACTTTTCCTACCCCATCCTTCAAAAGCAAAACCTTTCCCCCAACAATGACGCCAACATTTCCTTCAATTCCATTAAATACAGCACCAAGCTCATAAAGGAGAAATAGGCTCCATCATTTCTGAAATACGATGTCTCCTTAAATATATTGTCCCATGCCGCAATCTGTACACACTTTCATCCCTGGAGAAATTGTGAATTTCTCTATTCATTTTTATTATGGCCTTATCTCTAGCTGCCTCTGTTAAATGTATCAAACCGAATCCACCTCATTATATACATTGTTCATAGTAATGTAGTTCTAGCCCACAGCCCACTATCTCTCGAAGATCCCTTTTTTGTTTTTCAACAAAGGTAAACTTTTAATTGCAATAAAAGGTTTACCACTAGAGTAATACCCAATATATCAGGGCACTCATGCCTCTCAAAAAACTCTGCTAGCCTAGGTAACAGCTCACTCCATCACATGCACCTCTCACAACCTTTTTATTTTTCCTCTTCTATACCCGTAACTATGCTGTACATCAAATGGCCATTTTACCATATACTTTGATGCCCGCTTTATGAAGAAATGTTCACGCATCCAATTCTTGATTATATCGCTAATGGGGAAAAATATATCCTAAAACACACAAAAGCAATGAATAAACATCCTTATATATTATACCACCCATTCAGCTCTGATGTACCTTTTAAAACAATCAGAATTCCATCTACTCAACTCCCTAATTTGCCCTGCTGTGCATACACTAATCTCTGCCAGAGCAACACCAAGCTGAGAAAGACCTATGCGCATAACCATCAATAACTGAAAACCTATTAATTACCTACCATCCGCATGCTCAAAAAGAGATGCAGCTATAACCAAACCCACCAATGCAAGCCTATTCCAAGAAGAAACTGGGCAAAACTGCATCGCAGGATGCTCCTTCAAATACACAATCTTGCTCCATATCTAAATAAGTCTTTGATCACCTATGGCATACCCTCAAACCTCTTTCTACTACTTCAGCATGGAAGTCCGGCACACGTAATAATGTTACTACCCTGTTAAGTTCAGTCGAAGGTTTCTGTAAATTAAACCTCAGCTCGACCCTTGGTAGGTATGGCACAGATTATACAGGCTTAACTTACAGAAAATACTTTAAGCATTTATAAATACCAAACTCTTTAAAAAGGCATGAACCCATTACAATTAAAATCCCACTCCAATTTATAAAAAGCAATGACATTTAAAAAAATAAAAGCGAACCAATATGACAAGAATCCCATAAGGGGAACCAGAGAGATGAACTTGTAAAGACATAACGTGAATAATCACCAAGAATAATAACATACCTGATGTAAGTCGATCGTCGCGGTAGCCTGGGACCATAGTACAATTTCAGGTCGACTGTGAAGAGGTCCAGGTTGGATACACCAGGTGGATTGGAGGTTGAAATAAAAAAATCCTAACACAGAAAGGGAATTTGTCACTTTTTCAGAAGAAAAATCTTCCACTGTGTGGGTCTCTGCTGAAACTTTAGCCAGTATTAAGTATTAAAGGGGTCAACCCTACATACTACCCAACCTGGGTCAATATTACAGTACGAACAAAAGTGGTCGAGGTAGGAACAAACTTTGAAGTAAAACAATATGTAGTAGCAAACACAGATGGTTCTAAACATGGGTCCTGATTATTTACTTCATTGGACCAAACAAATGCAATTTATATTCAAAGCATTAGATACTAATGGCAATAACACTGCTCATTAAAATGCAATATATTTACAGTGCTCTTGGTGCGGTTGGGAAGGAAGGAAGGGAGTGGGTGTTGAAGTGAAGGACAGGGGAAAGGTGTTTGTGACATATATACATCAATATTGCATGAAGACGAAACTTTTCCAGTCTGAGGTAGGTCAAATGTTCCTGAATACACACATAGATTTATGGGACAAGTATATTTTAAACAATGTCGCCAGAGTTTGTGTCTGTAGGTTGTCGACGTTTCGACCCCTGATTGTAGGAAAAATCGGTGTCCTTACGGTGGGGTCTTCATCAGGACTGAACTGTGAAGAGCACCTATGAACAATGATAAGACTGTATAAGGGCAAAGTAATGTGATCGTGTTTGCTACTGTCAACACAGGTAGGTGATGAGTACCTACTTGTATAACGTGACGGGATGCCTCCGTCAGATGCTAAAGGTGGGCTTGGTGTAAGCTCCTGAAAGGAAGAGAGGGGAAACTTAGAAGATTGCTGATTGCATCAGCTCATCTCAATGCCTGGAAGCGGAGGACCGGTACTTACTCCGCCTTGTGTTAACACATGCAGCGCTTGGTCAATGGCTTGCAGTATGCTGGGAAGTCAATCCCATGAGATCTATCGATAAAAATGAAAGGCGGAATAAGAAGGTGCGCTGTACACAACGGGTGTCTAATGGTCAATAAGACTCATGCAGCAAGTCGTGGTAACTGACTAGGTCAACGCGTGGTTGGTCGTGATCCTAGTGGCATTAATGACAGGACCGCAATCTAACAATGTGGGATGTTAAAATACCGAAAAGTGAGTTGTAGAATAATAAAGAATTAAAAGTGACGGGTCGTCACGTCATAATATAATCGTACGGTAAGGCCCCCATGGAGATAGGTAGGACTCAAGCTTCAAAAAGCGCATAGGGAGATCTATTAGCGCATGCTCGTTAGAATAGACACATGCTCGCGGTGTAACTGTTATCCGACTGGGCGTGCTGGAGGGGTGTAAAGAATACCTCGGGCCCTGGGTATCGGTCTAGGCAGAAATCGTTAAGTAGTCGTCTAACACGCCCGCCGTAAAGTGAATCGAGTCGAAAATAAACTGTGAGCCAACCGTGAGTGCGGAGCAAGGACGTATAAATGCGTATAGCTCGGATGCTGTCTTTAGACAGATGGGATGGAAATAATTCATGCTTGTGGTGTCGGCGATTAGACATTTACCGGGCTAAGAGTGCATGTGGAGTGTGAAAGGACGCCTGAGGATCACAGAGACAGTGGTTAAATATCACTAATTGAGTCGGCCGTAGTGAATCATTAATTCATTGTGAGCCAACCATGAGTTATCAAAAAGCTGATCTCTGTTGCACAAAACACGTAAAACCCGTGGCACGCTTACCTGTCATTCCTGGCGCGAGCTCCGAATGAAGGCAGAGTGCTGGGAGGAATCGTGTTAAAAAGTGAAGTTAGACGTGACGTACGTGCACGTTCACAATTCGCTTCGTCAGGGGGCTCGTCTGGGACCAACCAATCATGTACGAGTGGGATGAAATCGCCTGGTCATGCTCGCGGCGAGAGAGTGTATCGAAAACTGGGTATATAATCAATGGGAGGGGATGTCTACAAAATACCCTTAGGTCCAAAAGGGCAGTGGGCGCAATTACTGTGTCATGTGCCGCGTTGAGGAGGCAGTATGGTAATCGATAGAAACCAGCAACCATGCATAATAAGACTAGAATTTACGTGGTTACGTTCAACATAAAGCAGATAGCAATACACAGCATAATACCATCAAGTTCGAAACACGGTCATGAGGGCAGAAGGCAAAATTACAACATGCCGGATTCTTGGCAAGGTTAAATGTCAAGCATCGTGTATAGAAAACATGAACATGATATCAGAAGTGTAAACGCATAACACGGTATCATGTAATTAAATTGCAGTATCCTGAATCTTGTCACGTTGTCGGTGTGACTAAATGCGAGCCCATCATTAGTATAGGTGTATTATACATGAATATGACTGTTTACAATAAGCATGGCAATTCAGGGATGAAACAGAATCTATTCGGGTGTTAGACCTGCCAATTGGGCATTGGTACCATCTAGTTCGTTTAGTCCGTTATTTACTGTGTCCAAAAGGTACATAAGTTTGCATTCTCTAATGTTCAAGATAGGCCCAAGGTCTCCACCCCGTGGTCCCAATGACATTTTTTCAAGTACCAGCCATCTGAGGGATTCAGGTGTGTGCGAGTGTGCCCTAAAGTGTTCTACTAATGGGGCACCTGGAATATTGCACCGTATTCTGCTGCAATGTTGCAGTATCCTCGTCTTGACTTTCTGTTTGGTTTGTCCCACATATAGTAGATTGCACGGGCACAGGATGGCATAAATGACGTCACTTGAATTACAGTTTGTAAGTGTCTTGAGTTGAATGGTGTGTTGCTTGTAACTGAAGGACTTCATTTCGATTGCCATTTTACACGCCTTACATCTTGTACACTTGAAATGGCCCACTACTTCTGGAAGGTTCCCCATAGTTTTGTATAGTGGGTTCAGGTGATGTTTCAAGGAGCGAACGAACAACATGGTCTCTGATATTTTTAGCTTTTTTGAAGGCATGCATAGGAGGTTCCAATATTTCAAGGTGATCAGCTATGAGCTTCCAATGTCCATTGATTATTTTCTTGAACTCGTTACTTCTGGTGCAATATGTTGTAACACAGATCATTCTGTTGGTACTGGGTTTGAATTGTCTGGGCGTCATGAGTGTCTCTCTATCGTAATACCAGGCTCGTTTACGGGCTCTTTTGACCAGTCTACGGGGGTACCCTCTCTCCATCAATCGTGTGATAAGGTCATCTGATTCCCGAATGTAGACTTCCTTCAAGGAGCAGTTCCTCCGAACCGGGAGGAACTGGCCGAATGGTAAATTGTCTCGTAGACTTCTGTTATGATGGCTGGTATACCTCAATAGGGAGTTCCGTTCTGCTGGCTTCCTGTATAGTGATGTGTACAGGTGGTCATCCTTCGTTCTGATTGTAATGTCCAGAAAATCGATGCTGTGTCTGTCCCAGTGGATAGTGAACTTAATGTCTTGAGAGCAGGTGTTGAGCCACTCGAAGAATCTTTGTAGTTCTACTTCATCACCTGACCAGATCAAGAGTACATCGTCTATGTACCTCCGCCAGTGTGTGACATTGTCTTTGAATGGATTGATGTCAGAAAAAATATGTTGGTCCTCAAAATTATCCATATAGAGTATAGCTAGATCAGGTGCAAAGGCTGCCCCCATAGCTACTCCTTTGGTTTGGATGAAAAAGTCATTTTGAAAGATAAAAAAATTCTGCATCATGGCTACCTCGAGCAGCTCCACTATGAATTCAGTTGGTACTTTGGCAGGTTGGGGTCTTCTGTCCAGAGCTTGTCTAATTATGCCCAGTGCAGGTTGTTGAGGTATACTCGTGTAGAGTGATGTGATGTCAAATGTGGCCAAGAACTGGGACCCTGGGTCAAATTTCATTTGGTCCACCAGAGTGATGACCTGCATGGTGTCTCGAAGATATGTTTGCTACAGCCAGAGGTTTCATGAAGAAGTCCACGTATTTGCATACTGGTTCGAGGAGTGAACCACACCCTGAAATGATGGGTCTTCCTGGAGGTGACTGTAGGTTCTTGTGGACCTTGGGTAGGGTGTATATAGTGGGTAACCGAGGTTGGTTTTTGTTGAGGTATTGGAATTCATGTTCTGATAAAAATCCACTCTCTCTACCCTTTTCGGTTATGAGCTTGATTTGTCGTCTGACGTCTTTGGTTGGGTCTGTTGGGACAGATCTGTAGCTGATCCCATTACGAAGTTGTGAATATATTTCGGTTTTGTACTCGTTGGTATTTTGAACCACAATGGCACCGCCCTTGTCAGCTGGCTTGATGACTATGGTTTTGTTGTTCTTCAATGAAGTAAGGGCATGTCGTTCTCTCTTTGAGATGTTATGCTTGACATAAGATTTGGTTGAACATGCCTTCAGGACATCACGAGTGACCACACTCTCAAATGTTAAGATTTTATGAGACATCATGTGGCTGGGTGGCATGAATGTTGATGGTGGCCGCATGCCAGTGGTTGATGTTGGTTGTGATGGGGCAGAGTGTCTGAAAAAATGTCTCAGTCTTACTTTGCGAAAGAAGCGGTGTAGCTCCGTCCTGATGTTGAAACGATTGGGGAAGGATGTTGGTACAAGGGATAGTCCTTTGGTAAGAATGCTAGTTTCGTCCTGAGACAATGGGTATTTAGACAAATTGATGATCGGGTTTGAATTCCTTACTACCATCTGTACGTTCTCCGCCTGGTGTTGATTTCTCTGTGGTTCTCTGGTTGGAACCTCACCTGCTTCAGGTTCTGATTATGTCCCTGTTGTCGACCTGTTTCCCACGTTTGCTGGTGCTGACCCCGTCGGGACGGCCTGTTCCAATTGTAACCCCGTCCTCTGGGTGGTCTCCACTGAGTTTCCTCTAAAAAAGGAATACCAGGTGTTTGTTGGCCTTGGGGTGGTTGGTACCATGGTTCCTGGTATTGGTATCCGCTGCTGGGTCCTGCTTGTTCACTGTCGCTTCCTGTGCTGTATGATGAATCTGAAAAGTTGGTGACACGTCTGTTGCCTCTGTATCCTCCCCTGCCCCTGTTGTAGAAGCGACCTTGGTTGTCTTGTTTTTAGTAGTCTTCTAGAAGGTATGGATATGTCGTTTTCTTGTCATAAAAGCGTACGTCTCTGGCTAGTTTGTCTAGTTTTTTCGTTTGCGTATTTATTTCAAATTCTTTGATGGTTTTCTCAAGTCTTTCCAAAGTTTCCTTTGCGTTGGTTAGTGCTGAATCCCCGTTGATCTCTAATTTCAGCTCGTTGATCTCTTGCATTAATTTCTCAACTTGCTCGAGGGCTGTTTCAACACCTAGCACCATCCAGTGTCGCGAGCAATTATTAGCTACAAAGCTGAAGCCTTCTTTAAACTTAGGATGGTCCACAAAAATTGCTGGTTCATTGCGGACCTGAAGTCCTGTAGGTATAATATTAGCTTGCAGGTATTTAGTCAAAAGGTGGCCGTGGAGTCTTGTGCGCACCAGTTTTTCTCAAGGCGTTCCAATTTATTGATCTTCTCATTTAGGGAAAAGTCAATGTTAGGAGTACTGGATGTTAGAAAGGTTGATGTTGAGTTGCCTTGTATTAAATTGTTTATGTATTCTTCAGTGTAGGAAAGTGTTTCCCTCTCTGACATGTTAGGACCAGTCGGTTCCTAAATAGAAAACCCTCGCAAGTGTGCACTTGCTCTAAGAGTATTAAGTATTAAAGGGGTCAACCCTACATACTACCCAACCTGGGTCAATATTACAGTACGAACAAAAGTGGTTGAGGTAGGAACAAACTTTGAAGTAAAACAATATGTAGTAGCAAACACAGATGGTTCTAAACATGGGACCTGTTTATTTACTTCATTGGACCAAACAAATGCAATTGTGTGTATTCAGGAACATTTGACCTACCTCAGACTGGAAAAGTTTCGACTTCATGCAATATTGATGTATATATGTCACAAACACCTTTTCCCTGTCCTTCACTTCAACACCCACTCCCTTCCTTCCTTCCCAACCGCTTCAAGAGCACTGTAAATATATTGCATTTTAATGAGCAGTGTTATTGCCATTAGTAACTAATGCTTTGAATATAAATTGCATTTGTTTGGTCCAATGAATTAAATAAACAGGACCCATGTTTAGAACCATCTGTGTTTGCTACTACATATTGTTTTACTTCAAAGTTTGTTCCTACCTCGACCACTTTTGTTCGTACTGGAAACTCTAGCCAGAGCAATGGAAGAAAAGGGTGGATTCCTGAAGCAAGTTGGTCCCACTGGAATTTTGGAGATTTCTCGCTGAGAGGGTCTTAGCCATTTTTTCAAGGTGTGGGGTCCTTTCAGCTGGTCAAATCTGACATTCAATCCAATACAGTCAAACTGCTGGTTGAATAGTTTTCCAATGGGTCCCTCTAGAGAGCTGGAGAAAAATGTGTCAAAAGTTTCAAAATGTTCTTCAGGTGCACAAACAACCACAGGAATGGACTTCTAATGCACCCTGTACCTCAGGGAAGGCAATTAGGGACTCAGAGGGTATCAAGCAGTGGCCAACAACAGGGTCCAGTCCAGGTCAAGTTGGTACTGGTCAGCTGGACACTGAAAGAATAAGATGTCTTGCAGCTTGTATCCCTGTAGCCACCCGAAGTCTGCTAACCGACCCTTTAGGTACACTTCATTGTTCAACTTCCACCTGGACAACCCAAGTGACCAGAACCCTACATCTCTGCTGGAAAACCTCCCTAACATCGGACTGAAGGAGCTATCCACCGCTCCAACCCACAAAGCCAGACACACACTCGACCCTGTTTTCTCAGCAAGCGGGAACATCACCTACAGCCACACCACCGAACTCCTCTGGACCGACTAACGCTAAGTGCACTTCGCCTTCACCACTCCCAACGTACCCCCCATCCCTCATCGCCCCCGCCATACCTGGAACAAGGCCACCGAAGGACATCTCACTGCATTCCTCAGCACTACCACTCCACGACATCAGCAGATGCCAACACCTCAGCACGCAACCTTCACTGATGGAGCTCCAACTGCGCAGACACTCTGGCACCCCTCAAAAAGGCAGGCAGCAAACAACACTCCAAGAAAGCCAGCTGGATTCACTCCCACCATCCACGAGTCCGGACGCACCTGTAGATGACTCGAAAAGAGATGGAGGAATGACAAAACCCCGGAAACCCACGCAACCTTCAAAACCGCCGGCAACGCACACCCCCTCCTCCTCAAAACCACAAAGAAACTGGCCCTCCAAGACAGAATCAATGCCAATGTACACAACAGCAAAGAACTCTTTGCCATCGTCAAGGAGTTTGCCAGGCCCAGCAGCAAGACCACAGACATCCCACCCTCCCAAGACCTCTGCAACAAACTCGGGACCTTCTTCCACCACAATATCAGGCAGATCTACAATAGCTTTGACATCCAAGACCCTGCCACAACACCTGTCACCACCGCACGTAACCACACCGCACACCAACAGATCCTGCCCAACTGGACTCTGCCCACCACGGACAACATACTCAAGACCATGAAGAGCATCTTCTCTGGAGCCCCATTGGACCCTTGCCCATATCATATCTTCCATAGAGCAGCCACCTTCATTGGCCTGAGCTCCGCCACACCATTAACTGCTCCATTGAAACCGCCACCTTCCCCGATGACTGGAAACACACCAAGATCAATCCCCTGCTGAAGAAGCCATCCACCGACTCAACAGACCTCAAGAACTTCAGACCCATCTCCCTCCTCCCCTTCACAGCCAAGGTCATTGAGAAGGCCATCAACGCCCAACTCTCCGAGTTCATCGAAGAGAAACACGTCCTGGACATCTCCCAATCTGGTTTTTGAAGCAACCACAGCACGGAGACCGCACTCCTTGCCACCACCTATGACATTTGCTGCCTCCTTGACCAAGGTGAAACCGCAGCCTTCATCCTACTAGACCTCTTGGCCGCCTTCAAAACCTTTTCCCACCGCACCCTAATCAAGAGACTCCATGATGCTGGCATCCGCGACAGGGCCCTGGACTGGATTCACTCCTTCCTTACTGGGCAAACACAATGAGTCATACTGCCTCCGTTCCTCTCAGAACCTACAGATCAGATGTGGAGTGCCCCAGGGCTCCTCCCTGAGCCCCATCCTCTTCAACGTCTATATGGTCTCCCTCGTTGGCCATCGTCAGAAGCCACAGACTCAACATTGTCTCCTACACCGAGAACACTGAGCTGATCCTCTCCCTCACCAACGATCCCACAGCTGCCAGAATCAACTTTCACAGCGGGATGAAGGCTGTTGCCAACTGTATGAAAGATAGCTGCCTCATGCTCAACTCGGACAAGACCGAAGTAATCATCGTGGGACCCACCCCCTCAGCCTGGGATGACTCCTGGTGGCCTGCTGCACTGGGAACCCCCCACAGACCACAAACATAACCTCAGCATCATACTGGACTCCTCCCTCACAATGAACCGCCACATCAAATCTGTATCCTCATACTGCTTCCACACGCTCCGCCTGCTTCAGAAAGATACTCAGATGGATCCCCACAGAATCCTTAAAGAATGTCCCCATGCACTCATCACTAGCAGACTCAACTACGGCAATGCACTCTGTGCCAGCCTCACCCAGAAACAGCTCAGGAAACTACAAAATGTTCAAAACACCGCAGCTAACTGGCCCTCGACATCTGCCACTGCAGCCACATCACAGAACACCTCTAACTACTTCACCAGCTCCCAGTCAACAAGAGAATCACCTTCAAGCTCCTCACACATGCCTACAAAGCTCTCCATGATGTAAGACCAGCATACGTGAACCACCGCCTCTCATTCCATGTACCTGCCAGACAATTTCTCTCCGCCCAACTTGCCCTGCCCACCATCCCACGGCTCCACAAGACCAGAACCGGAGGAAGATCCTTCTCCTACCTCACCACCAAGACCTGGCACACCCTGCCCCTCCACCTCAGGCAATCCCCATCGCTGACCTAATTCAGGAAGGATCTCATGACCTGGCTCTTCGACTGAGCCCCCACACCCAGATGATTCAGCAGCCCCCCTCACCTCCTCAGTGCTTTGAGACCCTCACAAGTGAGTAGCTGCACTTCACAAACTCCTGATTGATTAATTAATTGATTGAATCTCCAAGTGAGAGCTTGTCCAGCCCTTCAGGTCTCCTCAAAGGTATCAAACAGCAGGTGCAGTACTACTCCCTTTCTTACACAGGTCCAAAATGTGTTCTCAGGATATTAGGTGGGGGGGTGCCACATTTATGCCTGCAACTAGCCAGTAGGTGGAGGTAACTCCTGGCTCTTCGCTAACAAATGGGTAAAAGATCCCTGGGGCAACCCTACTCAGGTTTGCAGCTTTTCATGTTTGTGCTTCTACAGTTAATCCCACAGTGTACTTTATTCTAAAAATCCATGATGGGGAACCCCTTGTGCAGAGCCTGAGTGCCCACCCAAAGATGTGGCCAGGGTATTGAGCAGTTCCATTCTCTGTGGTCATTCAAATCTGGTTCTGGGGTAGCTTTTTCCCACAATGTTTGGTGATACCCTGAGCATGGGGACAAAGGCTAGAGCAATCCCAGGTGTCACATGACATTTACTTGTGACAGGGGAGGCCCCTAATTAATTACATTTCTGGGCCTACCCCAACTTGTCTTCCTGCCAGGGGAGGAAAACACCTCCCCACTTTGAGGCCACTGTCACACACCTCATTAAGGTCAAGAGCTTGGTTGACAGCTGCTGGAGAGCTATTGTAAACTAGCTTCCATGACTTTCAGTCAAGGAAGAGGTAACACCCTAAAAACTATTTTTCCTAAATATTTACTAAAACTCCAACTTACCATTAAGTTGGGCTTTCAATCAATATTAAAAAGAATCATTGACGTGTTTGATCTAGTTTGTCCCATCCCTGAAATAAAACATTCACATTTCAATCTGTACTCTAGTTTTCTGCTAGGACAGCCAGGGTCTTCCACAGTGAGGGCTGCAGGGACTTGGTAACATTATATTTCTGCATGGTCCTTTATGCAGGGTTATCCCCAAACTTTTTGCTTCTTCCTCCTATTTTTTCCTGACTTGTTGTTGTTGGATTTAGGACTCGGGGCACTTTACCACTGCTAATCAGTGCTAAAGTGCATATGCTTTCTGTGTAAATTGTGAACATGATTGGTTATCCATGATTGGCATATTTGACTTACTGGTCAGTCCCTAGTAAAATGCACTAAGTGTGCCAGGGCTGGTAAATCATATGCTACTAGTGGGCCTGCAGCACTGATTGTGCCACCCACATGAGTAGCTCTGAAGAGGTAACTCAGACCTGCCACTACAGTGTCTGTGTGCAGTTGTTAACTGCTGTGTCGACTTGGCAAGTGCACCCACTTGCCAGGCCCTAACCTTCCCTTTTCTTACATGTTAGTCACCCCTAAGGTAGGCCCAAGGTACCCCTGTGGGCAGGGTGCAGTGTATGTGAAAGATAGGACATGCCCTGATGTGTGTGGCGTGTCCTGATAGTGAAGGCTATCTGTCCCCATAGGAAAGCATGGGAGTTAATTTATAACATCTTATAAATATAACTTACCATTGGGACCAGATAGGAAAATAAAGTTTTGTATGCCTGAACTCAGAATCTAAAGATGCATCTTTTAGGAAAGGTGATTTTTACATTCTGAGTTTGAAAATACCACTTTTAGAAAGTGGCTATTTTCTTGTTCAACCATCCTGTGTGCCTTTGCCTGTTTGTGGATTGACTGTCTGGCTTTGGGGTGACAGGGGCTGGGGAGGTGCAGTCACCCCAGGAGTCTGGATGAGTCAGCACTAGGTTGAATATGCCTGAACTGCATTTGGAGTGGTGGGAGGAGTAGCACCTGTACCTGAATAGGGCTGTGCCTGCCTTCCACAATGCTGACTCTGCCCCCTGTGGTGTGTCTGGAGCCAAGACTCACACTGACAATGGATGTTGTTGTGCACTTGCAGAGTGCCCCCCAGAACAGGTTTGAACTGGGCTCAGAGCCCCTTGCACAAAGAGAACAAAAACATTTTGGGGTATAAGTATCAGACCCAAAACCCCAGACTTTTAGACTACTTCTGGAATCAAGAGGAACCTTTGCCAAGGAGAAGAGCTGGAAAAACTGAGGAGAAGTACTGCCCTTGCTGTGTGTCTGGGGTGGCCTGCAGTTGCTGTTTCTGCCAAGGAAAGGAGAAGGACTTTGCTGTGTGCTGTGTCCCCTGATTTCCGGAAAGTCTCCAAGGGCTTGAGTAGAGCTTGCCTCCTGTTTTGAAGTCTCAGGAACCTAAAGATTTCACCCCCAGCTCCCCTGAACTTCCTTGCTGGGAGTTCTGACCTGCCAGGAGTGCCTGTGGCTGTGTGTGGCCTCTGGAGGTTGTTTCTGCTACTGGGAGCTAGAAAGCAACGCAACAACAAGAAAATCGACGCATCACTCTTCTTGCAACAGTTATTCCGATGCAACGCCGTGGTGCGAGAAGAATATCCCCGCACTGCCGCGCCGCTGCTGAAACCGACGCAGCGCCTTTCGCCGCAGCAAGAATTTACGCATCAAGGGATTGCGGCTGAAAAGGCTGACGCATCGTTTGCCAACGCATCCCGGATTTCCACGCATCGACCCTGTGCGGCAAGTTTTCCCCGACAGATCACCTGCGGATCGGAGTCATCTCAGAATCGACGCATCGCTTCCCCCTACAGACCGGACCCAACTCATCGCTCCCCTGTGTACAGTGGAACTGTCGCATCACATCCACGAAGGTCTCAGGAATGACGCATCTCTTTGTTTTTTGACGCTTCTCATCGCTGTGGCTGTTTGTCTTGGTGAAGTTTGTCGCAACAACAGGTACTGTGCAAGAAATCCCTCATCCATAGTTTTCTACGGACTCAGTTGCTAAAACCTTTTGAAAGTCATTTTTCTTAATACTTGTATGTTGGATTTTTGTCATTTTGGTGTTGTTTAGTTTAGATAAAGATATTTTAGTTTTCTACACTGGTGTGGTGTCCTTTTGTGGTGTTTTTACTGTGTTACTGTGAGTGTTGGTACAAATACTTTACACATTGCCTTTGGGATAAGCCTGTCTGCTCGTGCCAGGCTACCAAGGGGGCTACCAAGGGGGTGAGCAGGGGTTATCTAAAGTGCGTATCCCCCTTACCCTGACTAGAAGCAAGGGTCCCTATTTGGATAAAGGTACCTACCTCTGCCAACTAGAGACCCCCATTTCTAACAGTCCACATACTATGCACTCTGCCTTGTGGGCTACAAGCACCATGTAGGGTTTAATTATTCATATTTAAAAGGAATATTTTCCCCTGTCAAAAGGGTTATTTAGACAGATAGGGCTGCAGATTTAAACAGCAGTAGTCAGGCTAAAAAAGGTAGGCCTGAATCCAAGTTTTTCTTGTCACACTAGTAGGTGGCACAATACGTGCTGCAGTACACAGGTGACATTTACATTTCCATGCAATTGGTGTAGTTTCTATGCGATAACCTAATTTGAGATGTAATTATCCTTGTCAGGGATTACCCATTTCTACATGCTTTAGGTGTCAAAGGGCATACACTGACCATTAAACAGCAGTACCCATATTCTTTAAACCAGTATCAAAATTCTTAAAAAATGGAGTGACAACACAAGAAGGGGCATTTCCTCAATAACTTACCTGTGATCTCATTAGCTTACATGTGATCATTTTTTATGACAACCCATTATCAATTAGTGCCTTTATGAAATTTACCAAATCTTTCCTGTGCCTTGAAAGAGAACAATCAATCCCTGACCTTCTCTGCACCCTAGTTCGTTGAAATAGATACCGGTACCTATCTGTAGGCTCTGTTGGTCGATACCACTTAAGACCATTCAATCAACGCAGTCACTCTATCACCTAGTTTCTAAAATTATGGTAGCATCTCCCTCTTGTACATATCAGTCATTTTCACAGAACCCAGAATCTGCTCCACTGCAAATAACACAAAGTATCTGCAAATGTATTGTCAATTCTCAAAACATGGAGTGCTCTAAATAAAATATTGTACAAAAAACAACCTCTAAAAAAGTGTAATAATTGCAAAACTCTCAAACATTTTGCTGACTACCTGTATTTCTAACATGTTTGTTTTTGAAATTGTTAGACTTTCCACAGGAATCATGTTTTTTGTTTTGCTAATACCTGAGGTGCTGTTTAACGAATCTCCACAAAACGTTCCCAAAAAAGTTGATCCACCTCATCTATTTTCTGGAACATTTTGGATAATCCATCAAATGAAGCCAAATAAAAGGGGGGGGGTCCTAAAATGTAATTTTTTATATTAATTCCCATAGGACATTTTTGGAAGTGATAGAAAAAAAACAGCTGAATGGAATTATAACAAATTTGAGTTTGAATTTTAAACACGAATTTAAAAACGGTGGAACTGATTTACACTACTAATGAACAGCATGCTTTCGGTGGTCAGGAGGGCATTAAAGCTATAGTGATATCTAGATGGTTGGTCCTGTGGTATCGTAAATTTGAAGAAATAAATGTTTAAGATTGGCCAAGAGAGCTTGGAACTTGTGGGGGAATCCAGAGGGACCCATGTAGTTGTGTGAATTTGAATTTTATTTAGGTATGGTAATGAGATCTTGCCTTGCAATAAAAAAGCCCTAGGAAATGACTGAAAAAGCAAAGCTTAATGTGAATTTATAGTTACATTTTGAAATAAGGTAAAATCTAATATTTTAAAACAAAAAAACACAGAAATTCACCAGTTCTAGATTATTGAGCTGACTATAAGTTGTGCACCCACAATACACTGCTTATGGCCTCACATGGTAGAGTACACATGATATATTAAATGCCATCATCAATGACATTACTGATGACATAAAACAATCATTGTGACACCATTTTGTAGTGCTTCTGGATGCGAGGTAATTGAACACGCTACACCGAGGGACAATTTTCGATTTATCTTTATTGGATTAGCCTCTTAAAAGCTTTACATGACCTGCACTTTTAAGTCAAGAAGTTGACAGCTACACATTTGCCACTGAAAAGACCCCTTCTGTGAGCCCCTATGGACAAAACTTCATAGTTAAGTAAAATACACTACACACGTTCCTGAGTTGGGCACAGTGGCATACAAACTTAGACACGCTTGCAAAAACAGTGTAAGAGAAATCACATTCACATGGGACACCCGTACATGCTATATAGCTTTCTACAATCTGCTATGCCTCAAAATCTTCAGAAAAGTTCTAGAAATAAACATCCACACTTTGTAAGCATTCTCTTAACATTGGATTTGTGTATACTAATGTATGGCAACTATTTACCATGGGAACATGGCCTGAAATACTCTGGTGGATGATCTATTGTCAACAGCAGCTTTAGCTTTTCTCATATATTTTTTGGAACAGGTTTAATTTATAACTCTACAACCCACATCAGGTACGGTTAGCCTGTACCTTGGTTAACTATTTCCATCCCAAAAACAGTGAACCTTATAACTTTCAGCACTCTTACAATTGCTTCCAAGATTTAAGCTCTTGAAGACTCAGCAACTTTATCTATCTATCTATCTATCTATCTATCTGTCTGTCTGTCTGTCTGTCTGTCTATCTGTCTTTCTATCTGTCTCTCACCGTCACTCTCTCTCTCTCTGTCTCTCTGTCTCTCTCTCTCTCTCTCTCTCTCTCTATATATATATATATATTCACTGAAAAAACCACAGGTTTCATGGACATTATAGTTAGGCTGACATTTCACTTATACAAAAGCAGAGAAATTCAGCTGTTATAGTTAGCTGACCTATCTATAACTTGAGCCCCTGCAATGCACTGCTGATGATGTCACATATTACATCACTCATGACATCTCAAATGACATCACTGATGATTCATCCTGTGAGTGTGAGTGTTTCTAAAAAGTTTAAGAATGTTATATATATATGCCAAGGTGTATTCGAAGAATGAGCGGGTGTATGAGTATCTGTATGGATGATTTAGTGGGTGCGTGACTGACTGTATAAGTGAGTGATGAAACGTGTCTTAGTGAATGTATGGGTGAGTGAATAATCTGTGTAAATGTGTGTATCAGTCTATCAGTTGGCATGTAAGTGGCTGCATGGGTTGGTGAGTAGGTACATGAGTATCTATATGGGTTATTGATTAGTTGTCTGAGTACTTGTATGGGTGCCTGAGTGTCTGTGTGAGTGGGTGAGTGGCTGTGTGACTCCCTGCATGGATGTATGAGTGGGTGAATCCCTGGGTGTATGAGTTCATGATTGCATCTGTGAGGGACGGCATGGTTGAGTGAGTGTGCGTATGGCTTTGTTGGTAAGTGCATGGATGTCTCAGTGGGATTTTGGTGAGGAACTGCATATGTGAAAGGCAGTATATGTGAGTGTTGGAGTACATAAGTGACTGTATGTGAGAGTGAGTGATTGTGAGAGTGGCTGTATGGGTGAGTGTGTGCTTGTGTCAGTGATTGTAGAAGAGAGCAAGTATGTATTACTATCTGTATGAATAAGTGAGGTGGTGTGTGTATAACTGTATAGATGAGTAAATGGCAGTGTGATTGATTCTTTGGGTGACTGACTAGGTGTGTGAGTAACTCTATGGGTGAGTGGCGGTGTGTGAGTGTCTGTATGGGTGTTTATATCAGTGGCTGTATTGATGAGTGACTGTGTGTATGAGTAACTGTATAGGTGAGTGAGTGGATGTGTGTGTAGACCTATGAATCAGTGAGTGGGTATGTACTAACTGGTATTGGTGTTTCTATGGTTTCGAGAATGGTAGTCTGTATTTTAGAGTGGGTGTATGAAAGGTTATATTAGGGTGTGAGGAGGTGCTTCAGATATTAAGTGGATGATGTCATCAGTGATGTAATTTGAGATGTCATTAGTTATAACATTAGTGATGTCACTGACCATGTCATGAGTAATGTAATATGTGACGTCATCAGCAGTGCATTGCAGGGGCGCGAGTTACAGTTAGCTCAGCTAACTATAAGGGCTGAATTTCTCTGCTTTTGTATGAGTGTAATGTCAGCCTAACTATAACGTCCCTGAAACCTGTGGTTTTTTCAGTGAATAACTAAGGTTTTTTAAATGCTAATTACTAACTATAACGTCCCTGAAACCTGTGTTTTTTTCAGTGAATTTCAAAGGTTTTTTAAATGCTAATTCCTAACTATAATGTCCCTGAAACCTGATGTTTTTTCAGTGAATTTCTAAGGTTTTTTAAATGTTGATACCTAACTATAACGTCACTGAAATCGGTGTTTTTTTAGTGAATATCTAAGGTTTTGCTCAAATTTTTAGAGTGGAACAGAAATGGCGCTACATGTTCAACCATTTCTGAAGAATTGCAGTGTGTACAAGTTACAGTACGTGTTAAGAAGGCTTGTTCAAAATATTTTTGCATTCATAAAGATAACATAATTTTTTAATATATATTTACTAATTTATTTATTTTTTGTTTGAAAACTGTGAGAATCGCGTACCGATCGCGTACTGGTCCCGGTGGGTGCGCGAATCCAAGCATTGTGCCGCCATATTTGTTTGTTTGCGTAGGATGCACGTAGGGTGTGCGATGGGTGTGCGGTTCCCCACTTTTCATTTTTTTTTAATTTAAATACATGTTATATACTATATAATTTTGAAATCAATCGTATGTGTTTTATCAAAAGAGTTATAAAAGTGATATTAATATAAATATTTTGAATATTTGAGTTCTCATAATGAAGTTACGGAAGCAGCGATGCTCCCACATACCCTCTTGCATGTTTTTCTGGGTGCGTGATAGGTTCGCGACTCCAGCGCAAATTATTTAGTTCTAAAAAACACATATATATAATTTTATAATATATATTATACTAACAGATTTACTTTCAAATTTGTAAATCTACTATATTTGTAATTGGAATAAATATATAATATTGTTTACACATATTTTCCGGAATCACGTCTGGTGCGCGGTGAATATGCAACCGGTACGCGAATTCCATGTGACTTCAAGAGAAAGGATTTCATTGGTTAAGAAGTTTTCTATTCTACTACTTGGAGGACACCACCCAATTTTTTCTTTCTTCCAGGAGCATTTATAGAGTAAACACCTCTTGTGTTTTCTCTCACTCTCCATTTATCTTTTTGGTGTTTTTACTCAACACTGGAAATGGCATCTGGAAATCCACCCAAGATGTATTTGAAGATGAAGAGGAGGTGGAAGAACCTATCAAAAAAAGAAAGGAAAGTGTTGTCTGGGCTTTTTTCTCCATCCCACCTGGGGAGAAAAAAATGAATGCCCGCAAGGTGACTTGCACTGTGTGCGAAAAAGTTTTATCTTGGGGCTTCCAGAAAAAATATTCCTGTGGAACTTCATCAATGATGAAGCATCTACAAACAATGCATCCCAAATGTCTCACTCGAGAGCAGCACTGACGAGAACTACAATAAGTAGCACAGGATGATGCAGTTCCAGGAACCAGCACATCTGCTGGATCCACACCAACAGGAGATACATCATTGCTCATACCTGAGTTTGCTGGTTTAGAGCAACACTGCATACAGTGCAAAAACCTATTTTGTGCTGGGGAGCAGTCTATTGCAGCAGTTATTGTAGCTGCAAAAGATAAATCACAAATGTTAGTTTTTTTGTTGTTTTTGCAATGAGGTTTCAATTGCAAAATGTTTTCAGTACTTTACTGCAGTTTGTTGCCTTGTTTTTTTTTATATCATTTTTTTTAAAACACCAGAAAAATAAATAAAAGAGTTAGAAAAACACAAAAAAATTTAAAAAAGAGAAGAGAATGCCTATTTGGGTAAAGATAGACAAACTTGTATGTGTTGTATGAATGAGTGCAATGGTAATGCCTGGTTTATTGGATGAGTGTATGGATAGTTCCGGGGTGATTGCATGAGTGCAGGGGTACTGCCTGGGTGATTGCATGAGTGCAGGTGTACTGCCTGGGTGATTGGATGAGTACATGGGTAGTGCCTGAGTGACTTCATGAGTGCAAGGGTAATGCCTGGGTGCTTACATCAGTGTATAGGTAGTGTCTGAATGAAAGGATGAGTGCAAGGGTAATGCCTGGGTCATTGGATGAGTGCATGGGTAGTGCCTGAGTCAATGGGTGTGTGCAAGAATAGTGTTTGAGTGATTGCATGAGTGCATGGGTAGTGCCTGGGTGATTGCATGAGTGATGGGGTAGTGCCTGGGTCATTGGATGTGTGCATGTGTAGTGCCTGAGTGAAAGGATGAGTGCAAGGGTAATGCCTGGGTCATTGGATGAGTGCATGGGTAGTACCTGAGAGAATGGATGAGTGCATGGTTAGTGCATGAGTGAATGGCTGAGTGCAAGAGTAGTGCCTCAGTGATTGCATGAGTGCAGGGGTACTGCCTGGGTAATTGGATCAGGGCATGGGTAGTGCCTGGGTGAAAGGATGACTGCAAGGGTAATGCCTGGGTCATTGGATGAGTGCATGAGTAGTGCCTTGGAGAATGGACGAGTGTATGGGTAGTGCCTGAGTCAATGGTTGAGTGCAAGAGTAGTGCCTGAGTGATTGCATGAGTGCATGGGCAGTGCATGGGTAATTGCATGAGTACAAAGGTACAGCCTGGGTGATTGAATGAGTACAGGGGTACTGCCTGGGTGATTGCATGAGTGCATGGGTAGTGCCTGAGTGAATGGATGAGTGCAAGGGTAGTGCCTGGGTGATTGAATGAGTGCATGGGTAGTGCCCGAGTGATTGGATGAGTGCATGGGTACTGCCTGAGTAAAAGGATGAGTACAAGGGTAATGCCTGGGTCATTGGATGAGTGCATGTGTAGTGCCTGAGAGAATGGATGAGTGCATGGGTAGTTCCTGAGTCAATGGTTGAGTGCAAGAATAGTGCATGAGTGATTGCATGATTGCATGCATAGTGCCTGGGTGATTGCAGGGGTAGTGCCTGGGTCATTGGATGTGTGCATGAGTAGTGCCTGAGTGAAAGGATGAGTGCAAGGGTAATGCCTGGGTCATTGGATGAGTGCATGGGTAGTACCTGAGAGAATGGATGAGTGCATGGTTAGTGCATGAGTGAATGGCTGAGTGCAAGAGTAGTGCCTCAGTGATTGCATGAGTGCAGGGGTACTGCCTGGGTGATTGGATCAGGGCATGGGTAGTGCCTGGGTGAAAGGATGCGTGCAAGGGTAATGCCTGGGTCATTGGATGAGTGCATGGGTAGTGCCTTGGAGAATGGACAAGTGTATGGGTAGTGCCTGAGTCAATGGTTGAGTGCAAGAGTAGTGCCTGAGTGATTGCATGAGTGCATGGGCAGTGCATGGGTAATTGCATGAGTACAAAGGTACAGCCTGGGTGATTGAATGAGTACAGGGGTACTGCCTGGGTGATTGCATGAGTGCATGGGTAGTGCCTGAGTGAATGGATGAGTGCAAGGGTAGTGCCTGGGTGATTGAATGAGTGCATGGGTAGTGCCCGAGTGATTGGATGAGTGCATGGGTACTGCCTGAGTAAAAGGATGAGTACAAGGGTAATGCCTGGGTCATTGGATGAGTGCATGGGTAGTGACTGAGAGAATGGATGAGTGCATGGGTAGTTCCTGAGTCAATGGTTGAGTGCAATAATAGTGCATGAGTGATTGCATGATTGCATGCATAGTGCCTGGGTGATTGCAGGGGTAGTGCCTGGGTGATTAGATGAGTGCATGGGTAGTGCCTGAGTGAAAGAATGAGTGCAAGGGTAATGCCTGGGTCATTGGATGACTGCATGGGTACTGCCTGACAGAATGGTTGAGTTAAAGAGTAGTACCTGAGTGATTGTATGAGTATATGGGAAGTATGTCGGTCATTGCATGAGTACAGGGATAGTGCTTGGGTGATTGCATGAGTGCAGGGGTAGTGCCTGGGTGATTGTATGAGTGTATGGGAAATACCTGAGTGAAAGCATGAGTGCAAGGCTAATGCTTGGGTCATTGCATGAGTGCATGGGTAGTGCTTGAGGGAATAGATGAGTGCATGGGTAGTACTTGAGTGAATGGATTAGTCCATCTCTAGTACCTGCGTGACTGGATGAGTGTATAAGTAGTGACTGAGTGAATGGATGAGTGCATAGATAGTAATTGAGTGAATGGTTGAGTGCAAGAGTAGTGCCTGGGTGATTGCATGACTCCGTAGGTAATGCCTGATTAATTGGATGTGTGTATAGGTAGTGCCTCCTTAATTGCATGAGTGCATGGGTAGTGCCTGGGTGATTGCATAAGTGCAGTAGTACTGCCTGGCTGATTGGATAAGTGCATTGGTAGTGCCTGAGTGAATTCATGAGTGCAAGAGTAATATTTGCCTGTTTAGATCAGTGCATGGCTAGTGCTTGAGTACAAGGATGACTGCAAGAGTGATCCATGGGTCATTGTATGAGTGCATAAGTAGTACCTGAGGGAATGGATGAGTACATGGGTATTGCCTGAGTGAATCGTTGAGTGCAAAAGTAGTGCCTCGGTGATTGTATATTTGCATAGGTAATGCCGGATTGATTGGATGTGTGTATAGGTAGTTCCTCCTTAACTGTATGAGTGCATGGGTATTGCCTGAGTAAAAGGATGACTGTAAGAGTAATGGCTGGGTAATTGGATGAGTGCATGGGTAATGCCTGAGAGAAAGGATGAGTGTATAGGTAGTGCCTGAGAGAACAGTTCAGTGCAAGTGTAGTGCATGGGTGATTACATGAGTGCACAGGTAGTGCCTGGGTGATTGTATGAGTGTATGGGAAATACTGGGGAGAAAGTATGAGTGCAAGACTAATCCCTGGGTCATTGCATGAGTGTATGGGTAGTGCTTGAGTGAATGGATGAGTGCATGGGTAGTGCCTGAGTGAATGGATTAGTCTAACTCTAGTGCCTGCGTGATTGGATGAGTGCATGGGGACTACCTGAGAGAATGGATGAGTGATGAGTAGTGCCTGAGTGAATGGTTTAGTGCAATTGTAGTTTTCTGTGTGATTTCATGAGTGCATGGGTAGTGCCTGGGTGATTCTATGAGTGCAGGGGTAGTGCCTGAGTGATTGGATGAGTATATGAGAAGTACCTGAGTGAAAGTATGAGTGCAAGACTAATCCCTGGGTCATTGCATGAGTGTATGGGTAGTGCTTGAGTGAATGGATGAGTGCATGGGTAGTGCCTGAGTGAATGGATTAGTCTAACTCTAGTGCCTGCGTGATTGGATGAGTGCATGGGGACTACCTGAGAGAATGGATGAGTGATGAGTAGTGCCTGAGTGAATGGTTTAGTGCAATTGTAGTTTTCTGTGTGATTTCATGAGTGCATGGGTAGTGCCTGGGTGATTCTATGAGTGCAGGGGTAGTGCCTGAGTGATTGGATGAGTATATGAGAAGTACCTGAGTGAAAGTATGAGTGTAAGGGTAATGCCTGGGTCATTGCATGAGTGCACAGGTAGTGCCTGAGTGAATAGATGAGTGCATTAGGCAGAGCCTGAGTGAGTGTTTGAGTGGAAGAGTAGTGCATGGGTGATTGCATGAATGTATGGGTAATGCCTGAGCGATTAGATGTGTGTATAGGTAGTGCCTCCTTGATTATAATAAGTGCATGGGAGTACCTCAGTGAATGCTTGAGTGCAAGAATAGTTCCTGAGTGATTGCATGAGTACATAGGCAGTGCCTGGGTGATTCTGTAAGTGCAGAGGTACTGCCTGGAGGATTTCATAACTGCAAGAGTAATGTGTGGGTGCTTAGATCCGTGCAGGGGTAGAGCCTGTATAAAAGGATGAGTGCAAGAGTAATCCCTGGGTGATTACATGAGTGCACATGTAGTACCTGATAGAATGGATGAGTGCATGGGTAGTACCTGAGTGAATTGTTGAGTGCAAGAGTAGTGCCTGAGTGATTGTATTAGTACAGGGATACTGCCTGGGTGATTGGATAAGTGCATGGGTTGTGCCTGTGTCAAAGGAAGAATGCAATGATAATGCCTGGGTCACCCTATTAGTGCAAGAGTTTTGCTAGAGAGAATAGATGAGGGCACAGGTAGTCTTCGCGTGATGATAGTTTTGCAAATAGTGTAAAGGATCAACATTATTTATATTAGAAACAAAAAACAAATAAACTTTAAACATTTTTTCACGTTACCATGCATATTATATTATGTATTTTTACCTTTTAAGTAATTTAGATACATTACTCAGTAGAACTTTCTTAGAATAGTATTCTCCTAAACAGCATTTTCAAACTTCAACAGTACCTACTATAAAGAAGAAGAAGAAAAACTGTTATTTAATGATAATATATTACAGAAATTATAATATTATATTTTTCAAAACTCAACATAAATTTAGAATTACATAACACCCATGCACTCATCTATTCCCTCAAATTGATTGTAGAAAAAAAACAAATCAGCGTAGAGCATCATCATCAATATGTGTAGCTATGTGTTTTCCTATCTACACTTTCTTAATTTCTTCCTTCATCTACATTAACTCTATTATTTATTTCAAATACATTTGCCAAAATATAGACTCTCATTTACATCTGGTACAAAATAGACAACAAATATATAAAGTATTTCCTTTTAAACACAATTTTCCAAATGCAATATCAATTACCGCAAATAATATTCCAAACACTAATTATAAATACTAATAGTTTCCAGTCCCGTCTACTTTCTGTTCACATGTTCCCAATAGGCCGAATGATGTACTCAAAACTTTGGCTTCAAAAATAACAAATATGAATTTGGTAATTCATAAGGCAATCTAGGTTTGAATTCCAAGTGGGCATCATTGCAATGTGTCCATCCTTTATTACACTTTAAAGAAACAGTATAGTGTCCAGATGTTGTAGTAGGTCCATCATGGAAATTAATAGCCACTGCTGAAAAAGTTCTTCCTGAAATAGATATTTGACATCCTTTAAAATTTGAAATTTTACTTTGCAATTTTCTTCCATTTGCTCTACAACGTTGTAGCATTAAAATGAGATATTTTCCCAATCTTTCCATATGTTATGTAGACAACATCTCTGATCTACAATGCGAACCTCTCATGTCCTGATTAGCTGTTTTTATCAATTTGTTAAAAGGTACTGATTTGCAGTCTGGTATTGTCAAGTATATGAATCATTCTGTTTGTATTTCAGTGGTAGAAGTAAATGAACACTCTTCACATTTATGATCCCATCTGTAACTTAGTCCCAAAAAGTTTTCAATCTGTAATCCTTCATGTTCTAATACTCCAAGCATGAGCATTAGAAATTCTTGTGCATCTTGTTATATATTGAGAGTAAATGTCAATGAACCAGTACATATATCCAAAAGATGCCGAATGCCAGAAGCAGTATGGATTTTAATTCTGTCAGTTACTGAACTGTTGAACTACATGATGTAGTGCAGAACATAATCTTTTTCTTGATTTCCCATGATTTCATGATGAAGATCTTGTAGATAAAACAGAACATACAGTTGATACCTGAACTATTTTCCAACTCGCATCCTTCAATGTCATCAAAAGTTTCTATTTTCTTTTTCTTTATGCCTTCAAATTTCTCTTCATTTATTTTCTTTTTTTGAATTTCAATTCCATCTTTGATATATTTCAGTTTTGGACACACTACACGTTTCTCATATATGGGATATTCACCTAAATCAGGTGTATAAAGTCTTCTTAAACGATTATACTGTCTTACACAATTTCCATCAGCACTAAACTTTTTCTCATCGAAATCTATCAAATACAAACCAGACATTGTTCTTACTCGAGACAATGCAACATATGCCATTCCCTCTTTAAACACTGTACTTCCAATATTCACAAAAGCACTGTCTATACTTAAACCTTGAGATTTATGAATAGTTACTGCATATGCTAAAGACAGAGAAAACTGTTTTCTGCGAACATACAAATGTTTTACAAGCAAAAAACGTACAACACAAAGCCCAATCTGTCTTTCCTCTTTAATCTGATCAAATTTTATAAACAAAAATTCTATTCCATCTCTGTTCTGAATTTTTACAAAATCACCAACTTTTCTCATTGCTCCATTTGCTAAACCTTCCTTCTACATTCAAATTACGCTGTAAAATTACCCGACAGTTTATACATACATGTAAAGTGTTTTCTAAGCCTGCAGTTTTAAATACAGACTTTTCCAAAGAATGCAACTTACCCTGTAGTTTCTCCGTAAGAAGAATAGTCACTCCCTGGTATTCAATTTTATCAATAGCTTCAATTTTCACTATTTGTTGTTTTTCCAGTTTTAATAGTTCTTGATTAAATGTAGAACACTCTTGCAGTGTAGGCATTAGGCAAACTATAGACTTCTTTTCTCCAAGCTTATTGTACATTACTTCATCCTCTGTGTTTCCAGTTGTAAGCAAGTTCCTTAGTAGACAACTTTCTAACGTTTGTTTACCATGTTTCGTCAAATCACCAATTCTTATCTCTTGAAGAATATTTCCGTAATCTTCATCACTTGCTTGTCTCATATTCTTAACAAGTTCTTTATATTCAAAATGTAACCAAATGTTCACATTTCCAATACTTCCCAAAGATTTCCTAGTGTCTTCATGGACAAGTATTTTAAAACCAGGTTGTCCTTTTACAGGAGTAAGTTGTAGTGGATCTCCGAAAACAATTAAATGTTTTCCTCCAAACAGTACATCGTAATTTGTATTTAAAATCTGTTGCATTCTTAAATGTACAAACCCAAGCATTACGTTTGAGACCATGCTGACCTCATCAATGATTAAAAGTTTCATTTTCTTCAGTACTCTTGAGACTTCATAACAAGCTTTTCTAGATAGCTTCTTATAGGCCAATTTATTATCATGTTCAACTGGTAGCATAAGTAATCAATGTAAAGTATTCCCTTTAATGTTGTGTGCTGCTAATCCAGTTGGAGCTGTTACAACACAAGATAAATGTGATTCTGTAGTTTTGTGTAGATAACTGGTCAAAACTTTAATTAAGAAATGTTTTCCTGTTCCAGCTTGACCACTGATGTACATTAGAATAGGTTTAAATGATGAACATTGGCATTCTTTTTTTTTCATGCAGCAAACCATGTTGTATCTGTTCTTTCACTTGTAGATATATTTCTTTCTGTTCAATATTTAGTTGTTCTTCTAACGTTTCCAACTGAATAATATCCTGTTGTGCTTGTTGCATTGCATTTTATACCTCATTCATGGCTATTGCTGCTTCATTTTCGATAATTGGTTGTCCAAGTGGATCTTGACTTAGTGGACCAGAACTTTGACTATCTTGAGAACTTTCTGTAGCTATTTCAGCTGCAATAGTACTATCTTGTTCAATCTCATCATTTAACATTTGTAGTTATATAGGGAACATTGTGCACTGAATAGTATGTTTACTTGCATTAAAAGACTTTTCATAGTAGTTGAAATCTCCAAGTAATTCCGTTTCACTACGCCAAGGCTTGAACAGTTGCAGAAGTGCTAAAGAGAAAAATTCCCTCTTATATGGAATTTCGCAACTCAGTTTTCTGTGGTTAATAAGATTTCCTTTGGCATGTTTTACCAAACATCCATCACATCCAATTACTGCATATTTTTCTTCTTTTATATTTTCTGTAATTTTTCTTTTAAAGCTGTAATGTTGAAGTATTTCAAACAGACATAGATTTTCGAGATGTGGACTCCTTCTGGGTTAGTATGTATCCAACATATTAGTTTTAACAATATCTGTACTCTCTGGTTCATTCAGTGCTAATATTCAATTTCTTGTAATGTTTTCAATACTCCATTTCATGTGGCGGCAAGACCTAGACTTACCCAAATGATTCCTCTTGCTTTGAATGTAAACTGGCAGAGCTCAAGTGATCCGAACATTCATAGGATCCAATCTCTCGACGGGAAAGCATTTTCAAGCTGAAGCTGTACAATGTCTTGCTAAGACTCTTTTCTTGTGAAATTTCTTCCCACATTTCTTTCATCTCTGTCTTTTCAGATTTGGTTATATATGATGTAACATAGCGAGCAACAGCAATTGAATTATCTGCAACATATTGAATATCCATGTTTACATTCCACATTTTCAAAATCACTGGATTGTAGTCATTAATACTTTGAATCTTCTGTTCTTTTTAAGTTGTATGTATTCTTCGGAGATTTCCGAGTTATTGTATGCCTAACTGCTGACATAAAACTATTTACTCTTCCTTTAGAAATTATTGGATGTGGGAATCCAAAACGACATTTTGTATAAAATTTCCCTTTAGAGTTGTATTTTCGTCGACAGTATTTTCCACATCGATGACTTTGAAACCGTAAAACTTGTTGTCTCAAGCTTTTTTCTCCTCCTTCTCTTGGAATGGCACAGGTAACATACTGTTCGATGAAAGACAAAACATTTTCATCAGTACCAGTTCTAAATTTTGGGTCATTCTTGATCCATAATAGCATGTGTATATTAACCCTGGGCGTAGTTCGTGTAGTAGCGCTACGCGTAGCTACGCGAAGTGCACTTCGCACTACGCGAGCTACGCGTAGCACTACGTGAACTGCGTAGTGCGGTAGGAAATGCTGTTCGCAATGATTGCACAGTGCCGGATGCTTGTCCGCACTGTGCAATCATTGCAAACGGCATCTTGCACAGTGCAAGTGGTTTCTGCCGCTCGAGTAGATTTGTACTCGAGCTGCAGTTTTCTCAACGCGGACTGGTAGTTTCTCATCGCGAGCGGTCGCGAGCATACGCGAAAACTCGCAATGAGAAACCTGACCTCCCCGCGTTGAGAATCTCGCCGGGAGGTTTATTTTCCACGCTCGCGATCGGCAACTTGATGTTGCTGATCGCGAACAAGGAAAAAGTCTCGCCGGGATGTCATTTTGCTCGCTCGCGGTCGCCAACTTGACGTTGAGGACCGCGAGCAAGCAAAAAATGCCCGCTACGCGTTTTTGCACTGTACTACGTGCAATTCGCGTAGCGCGTAGTTGTGCAAACTACGCGAGCGTAGCGTAGTTTTCCGCCCAGGGTTAGTGTAAATGAGGAGCACCTCTGGCTTGGTACTCCTTTCTCCAAAAGAAATTTGTTACCTCTCCAAGAGGTGGAATCTTTTTATTGCAGATAAATGACATCATTGGTTAAAATACCTGCAGACATTTTCAGGATCCAAGAAACAGAGTTCTCCAGCTGTCTTCAATTCAATGTTTTTAACATTTGAATTTGCTTCTCGTAGAAATTCAAGTAAATCGCCCCACGCATATTCAGCACAGCTAAGTGTTACAAACCATGTAGGAGTACCTAACAGGCACATGCATCAATGTTCAAGATTGTGAATCTCTATTAGCGAATTTTAAAGATTCGCAAATAAAGATTCGCAAAAACAGATGCAACAAAAAAATTGCGAAAAAATAAAGATTAGCTAATAATCGCAAAAATTACTGCGACCTCGCTAATTGCGAATTCGCAAATAGCGAAGTCGCAGATAGCGAATTCACAATTAGCGAAGTCGCGTTTTTGATGCATCTTGATGACATCAGAACCAGGAAGTGAGCAGCACAAGCCCCATTTCCAGTGCACAGTCAGAGGGAAGGAGGGAGCTGGCTCTGGGAGCTAAACAGCAGTGGGATTGAGCGATTGGAAAAACCTGGTATCTGCAAGAAAATGGAAAGCTCACAAACAGCAGAGGACAGCCAATCAGGCAGGAAGCGGAAAATGAAATTTTCTGAAAAAGAAATTGACACACTCATTGAGGGAGTTGTCCACAGCCATGATAAGCTGTTTGGGAAACTATCATTGAAAGTGGCAGAGCAGGAGAAAAGAAAAATATGGATCCGGATCCAGAACCGGGTGAATGCCAGTGGGGTGACACACCGCACCATCGATGACCTGAAAAAAAGATGGTACGACTTGCGCAGTCGGGCCAAGGTGCGCATAGCTGCCCGTCTGAAGGAAGCAAGGAAGACAGGAGGGGGAACACCGACAGACACTGGGAACACTCCCATGGAGGACATGGTTGAATCCACAATCCAGCCTGAAGCTGTTGTCGGTGTGACACAGCTAGACACGTCAGGAGCAGCAAACACATCTGAAGGTAAGATGACTGCATGTTACCATTGACCTAAATTATTAAGGTAGAACATCACCCCAGTACAGCACAAGTGCACACTCTGAACATCCAGTACACAATGTATCCATGAAGGGAAGTGCATTATGGGAGATGTAGGCAGGTGAAGCAGTTACAATGTCAAACACACAAATAGGAAAAGAACAACCCAAAACAGTGAATATATTCCCAATTTAATGACAAAGCAAAAAATGATCACTGTGACATGACATCCCAGACATAAATTAATGCTGTTTTGCACTGTTAAACCTCACAGATGCAGAACGTGTAGAAGCTGAGGATAGTGACTACCAGGACATACAGGACACCAGCGCAGTTGAGGATATGGACACACCGGTTTTGCCAACAAATCCATCCAGTGCCCCAAACACACGCAGGGCAACTGTCCCACCACTGGTCACCATGGATTCTGATGATGAGGCAAATGCAACACATGAGTCCAGGCATGGCCCAGCCACATCCATCCCAAATCCACAAACACAGGTCCGCAGAAGTAATGTCAGAGTCTGGCGTAGAAGAGCTAGATCACTCAGAACACAGCAGGAGGAGCAACCAAATGATGTCTGGGGTGGTCTTGAGGGACAGATGCTCCGCATGCAGCGCCTTCAGACCAAAAACACACGTTCAGTACAGATACAAATTGGGAAGATGGCAGACAACATTGCAGTACTGTGCGATAGTGTGCAGCAACTGACCAAGGTTATGCAGGAGGGACATGCATCCCAGAGAAGAAACCATCGGCAACTAATGCAGCACCTCAAAATCTATGCGAAATCCAACAATAGGCTGGCCACATCAACTGCACTGCTGGCACGCACCTCCAGCTACTGCAATGACCCCCTGAAAACTGCCTGACGCCAGTAGGCAACATAGGACCTGCACATGCGTTGGGATAGCATTGGTCCTACGTGTCTGTCGTTGCGGTATGGGATCCAATTCATTGATCAGGTCATGGATCATTGCTGCATTGAGCCTATACTTATCGTATATCTCATCCTCTTGCTGTCCTAGCAAAGTTATGCGGACTCTGAAGATGCGCTCATTAATTCGCCTCCGTCTGTGTCCAGCAGCCAGCAGCCTCGTCCTCCTCGCCATCAGGTACATCCCTGCCATTGTGAGATGTGGTAGCTCATTCTGGGTGTGTTTCAATGTGTTTAAGTAGATTTTCAGCTGTAGCTGATTTGCACTCATGATTACCACCTGGTTGTTATCCTTCTTATTTAGCACTTGCAAAATTGCGAGTTTCTGGTAATTCGCAATTTGCGATTTTTCATGCATCTATTTTGCGATTCCTTATTTGCGAATCGCTATATGGGGACGCAAATAGTGATTCGCTAATATTATTCGCAGATTGTTTAGCGATTCTTTAAATTTGCGAATTTTTGTGTTTTCGCTATAATGCAGTTGCTGCATTGCGACACGGTATTTTGCAATCGCAAAAGCCATAATTTAGCGATTCGCAAACTTTGCAAATTTTTTAACGCTTGATGCATGTGCCTGTAAGTTTCTTAAAATACATTTAAGTTCTATATGACGATGATACCAATACTTATTGGTACCACATTGACACGCCATCAAATTATTTAACTGAGATTGTAAATGTTCATCTCTTTGTTGAACTTTGTCCATGAATTCTTTTGCAGAAAAATGTGGAAGATAAACTCCTGTTTTTAATATGTGGTTCACTGCATATGAAAGTGCAGAGAACTCACTTTCAAACAGAAGATGAAATATATATGGAATACACTGTCGAAATCTCTGATCTCCAGAGTACAATCTTGTAAAGTGGTATTCTGAATAGGCACGGGCGGAGAACTCCGCTCCGCCGGCGGAGTGTGCGGATATTTCAGCGCTCCGCTGAGAACGAGGAGTCAGGAAAAAAACTCCGACTCCGCAGCAGAGCGGAGTTAGCCAGCCCCCACCCCCATTAAATTGACCCCCGCCTCCACCCCCCCAATAAAATAATAGTGACAAAAAAAATAAAGTCACTTACCTGTGTTGCGCGTCCCCGGGCTGCCCTCCTCTTTGTCGCTGGACATCTTGCACGGACTTCGCATGTGCAGTTCATGCAAGATGTTTGGTGAGGAGGAGGAGGGCAGCCCGCGGACGCCGCAATACAGCTAAGTGATTTTTTATTTATTTAAATTATGTTGTGACAAATATTTTATTAGGGGGGTGGAGGCAGGTGGCGGAGCGGAGCAGAGTTCCATGAGGTTTTCCCCCAACTCTGTGGACCTCCGCATAGTTGCACTCTGCCAGCTCTGCCAAGGGTTAATTCTGAAGCTAGAATCTGTATAGCTCGCTCATCAAATCGTCCATCTTCTCCAGTGGGGAACAGCTGTGGAAAACAACGAGCTTCTAAACTTTTTTCCCATACACTCATGGGAGTTCCCTTTTCTTCCTTCATTTGAAATAATTCAATACTGTTTCCTATCACTTCTTTTGAATGTAGTGGATGTATACTATAATGTTCTTAAATCTCTTCACTCCTGGACTTGTCCACTTTTTCTATTTGGCCACTTGAAATTTCTGTTTCATCTTCTAAGCATATTACCTGTTCATCAATATTTACATTCTTATAATAAATATTATTTTGTACCAGATATAATGTAGCCTTTTGAAGTTTATTAACATCTACAAGCTCTTGCCAAATTTTGCAAATCTTTGTTGGTACACCATTTACTAGAATAACTACTGGCTCATTTTCCTCCCTGTCTACATCAACAGTTTCAATATTCTTCTTAAAATCTAAAGGTAAGTACACAACTCTTCCTTTCAGACCTCTTTGTAAATCTGTTGGAGGCAGCTTACCTGTTTTAGGCTCCATACGAACTATAGCTTGAAATGGGTCCACAGATTGAATAAGAATGGACTCATATGCATTCAAATCTGCCAGTTCTGCAGGAATAGCTACCAACTCTAAGTTGTTATGTACTGCTCTAGCTGGCATTTTGTTCTCTTCTAATTTCTTGAAACAATATTTACAAATAAGTTGATCAGTAGCCAACTCAAACCGACCTTCTACAAATAAATAAGCACCAAATTGCTGCCACTTATCATTGTTTTCCCTTTCCCTTTTTAAATATAAATCAACATTCCTAGTTTGACTTCTATAATGAGTACGTTGACAACAAATACAAACATAGGGGCCTATTAGGATGGCGGGCGGATCTCCCCCGCTGGGCCGGCGGTAGCCACTGCCGGCCCAGCGGGCGCGATCCACCTCCCATCCACGCCTGAATGACCCCCCGCCACATTAGGATGGCTGGGGAGTCCGCGGTGGACGGGAAGACCGTCCGCCGCTTTTCCACCCGTCGATGAGTCGACCGGGCGGAAAAGGGGCTTAATATGGTGGCGGTGTCTGCAAGACACCGCCATCGATATTAACATGCAGGCAGAGGGCAGCCTTTCCATGGCGGCGTTGCCGCCATGGAAAGGCATGCGGTTTTCGCTGTTGGGGGCCTGTTGCGGGCCCCCAGGATGTTGGGGGGGTGGGGGGTGCACATGGGGGGTACCTATGGTACCCCCCTGCATTTGCAATGCACAAGGTGGCAGGCACCGCGCAGTGCCTGTCACGTTGTGCATGCAAATGCACAACATGCATTTTTTACATTGTTGCGGATGCTGCTTACAGCACCGCCGCCGCAATGTAAACAATGCGGGATGTGTCCGCCAGTATGGCGGCGCATCCTAATTTGAATGGCGGGACCGCCACACCTATGGCGGGCGGTCCCTTTTGCCGTTGCGGTGGCGGGTGGACTTTGTCCGCCCACCATCGTAATAGACCCCATAGTTTGGTTATTCACATGAAACTGTCTTAAACTTTGTAATTTCTTCTGCAAACTCATCAATACTTATGTGTTTCCCAAGTTCTTCAAGACCTACACTTATCAAGCTCTCACTTTCTCCACACTCCTCTTGTGTACCAAAAAAACAAAACTGTATATCATCACAAACCTTTTGTACATCTAAAACTGAACCGTGCAAAAGAGCTGTGTTCATTTCACTTAAACATAATGCATGGAGTTTTTACATAGTAAAGTCTCCTTACTAACGTCCGCATTTCTGAGTGGTGTACTGCTAACATTCTTAATTGATGAAAAGTACTTTTACACACCTTTCTTGAAAGACAAGCCAGAGAATGACCCTGCAACTTAGTATATTTTCTTATTTTACATGGATCTAGTCCTTGTAACATCTTAATATTCTGTTTAAGACTTTTTTTGCATACTCTCGTAAAAGAATTAGCAATATGTCAATAGATTCCTGTTGAATACTGCAAATACTGCTACAATCCCACTTATATACAGGAGCTTGTTTATGCTTCCCTTGAACTTCTTCAGCTATTTCTTCTTCCACACTCCTAACAACTATTTTTTGGAATGGGACAACCATCTTTCATCTCATAGCATTGACCACTAGTATCAACTGCATGCACTAATGTGTTCTGTTGAAAATAGCTTTCTTCATTAAAGAAAGGCTCAGTACTGGAAATGTGCTTCCATTCACCAGTAAAGGTTTTACAAAAGTTACTTCAATTAACCAGTCTTTTTCTTTTGTTTTTCTCCTTCATAAAGTGCATTGTTTTATTCAATGTTTTCATTCTCTTCAATACTAATATAAATAATTTTCGTTTCAATTCAAAAGCAGTATCTACTACACTTTAAATGTGTTGCTTCTTCTTATACGCTGCTGATCTTCTTTGATACATTTTACAATCTTTTAATACATTTTGAACTACTCTATTTTGAAACATTCGTACACGTATCTCTTTAATTTCTTTTTGTCTTTTTGTGACATCTGTTGTTTTTGCCATTAATGAATGTTTTTTTCCATTACAAGTGTTCGTTTCCTTGTGCTTTGTTGTAAAAAATATTTTTCCTTTCATTACTATTGTCTTTCTTTAATCTCTCCGCAACTGTTTTAAGAAATTGTTTAGTACTCTGTGCAGAACAGAATTTATCCTGAGTTACATTTTGGTCTTTTTGTAGTCTACTCTTTTTACTTTGGTTTAAGTAGTTCTGTTTTCTTTATTGTCTTCTCTTTTCCTGTTTTCTTGCCATCTTCAATTTCTAATGCAAACAAAATAAATTTTAAAAAGAAAGAATAGTTTCAATAGTTTCTTACATCAATTAAGTATTTTAAATTAATTACATGTCATCATTATTAGTAACTAGTAAACAATTAATTAAAATTATATGGCTATTCTCTTTATAACTAATAAAAAAGGTACTTAAAAAACAAGAGAAGTAAAAAAAACAAAAGAGATAACATGGGTGCAGAAAGATGCAACATAAATATAGAAAGAAGCAACAGAGGTGAAGAAACGGTCAAGAAAAGTGCAGAAAGAAGCAAGAGAACTGCAGAAATGCAAAACAGCAATCTTTGCAATATTACTATTATAAGTCTCACCATGTTCCTAAATATATGCGTACATGCATATCCATATCCACCTTTTGCTGCTGGCATCACACATAAGAGAAAGATACAAATAGTTATATACCTGTGTTACACACAACTAGCATCTTCAGAAGCACAACACGTTTGAGAATATATGTGCAAGTACAGACATACCTCAGTCACAAGACCATGAAGACCTTAAAACGTCACAGACTGCACTTCCCATTTCAAGGGGATTATGCTGCATATTTCAAGTGTACCTTTCCACAGACTCATACAAAGTAGCCTTATCAGTAATCCCTCTACCAACATGTCTTAAACCTCAGTTTTAAGCTGCAGCTTCAACATTCTGCGACTAATTAGGGTGTTGGGCTTAGCCAAATATAAAGCAGCAACCCTTCGCATCTATCTGTTGGAACTCTCACTATATTCCTGAAAGCATGTATGCATGTATGTGCAACTTTTTCTAGTGGCATCATATATAAAGGAAACATACAAATAGATGTATACCAGTATTTAATACGTCGAGCTTCTTCAGATGCATAACACAAATCAAAATACAAATGGAAGTAAAGACATACCTCAGTCACAAAACTATGCAGACCTTAAAACTTCACAGACTGCACTTCCCATTTCAAGCAGACAAGTAAAATTATGCAGCATATTTCAAATGTGCCTTTCCACAGACTCATACAAAGTAGCCTAATCACTAATCCCTCTGCCAACATATCTTAAACCTCACTTTTGTGCTGCAGATTCACCATTCAACAACTACTCAGGGTGTTGGGCTTAGCCAAATATAAAGCAGCAACCCTTCGCATATCTCTGTTGTAAGTGTCACCATATTCCTGAAAGCATGCATGCATGTGTCTGCACCTTTTCCTAGTGGCATCATATATAAAAGAAACATACAAATAGATGCATGCCCGTGTTTTATAGGTCTACCATCTTCAGATGCATAATACATGTGATAATACATGTACAAGTAGAGACATACCTTGGTCAGAAGACCATGAAGTCCCTTAAACTTGACAGACTGCACTTCCCATTTGAACGAGCCACCTAAAATTATGCTGCATACTTCAAGTGCACCTTTCCACAGACTCATACAAAGTAGTCTCTCTACCAACATGTCTTAAACCTACTTTTGTGTTGTAGCTTCACCATTCTACTACTACTCAGGGTTTTGGGCCTACCCAAATATAAAGCAGAAACCCTTTGAATATCTCTGTTGTAAGTCACACCATATTCCTGAAAGAATGCCTGCATGTGTCTCAACCTTTTGCTTGTGGCATCATATATAAAAGAAAAACTTCACAGAATGCAGTTCCCATTTCAAGCAGACACCTAAAATTTTGTGGCGTATTTCAAGTGTACCTTCCCGCAAACTCATACGAAGTAGCCTAATCAGTAATCACTCTACCAACATGTCTTAAACCTCACTTTTGAGCTGCACGTTCACCATTCTGCAACTACTTAGGGTGTTGGGCCTAGCCAAATATAAAGCAGTAACCCTTTGCATGTGTCTCTTGTAAGTCGCATCATATTCCAGAAAGCATACATGCATATGTCTGCACCTTTTCCTAGTGGCATCATATATAAAAGAACATACAAATAGGCATATACCTGTGTTTTATATGTCTAGCATCTTCAGATGCATAACACGTATGAGAATACATGTGGAAGTACTGACATACCTCAGTCACAAGACCATGCAGACCTTAAAACTTCACAGAATGCAGTTCCCATTTCAAGCAGACACCTAAAATTATGTGGCGTATTTCAAGTGTACCTTTCCACAAATTCATACAAAGTAGCCTAATCTCTATTCCCTCTACCAACATGTCTTAAACCTCACTTTTGAGCTGCACTTTCACCATTCTGAAACTACTTAGGGTTTTGGGCCTAGCCAAATATAAAGCAGTAACCCTTTGCATGTCTCTCTTGTAAGTCTCATAAGGTTCCAGAAAGCATAGATGCATGTGTCTGGACCTTTTCCTAGTGGCATCATATATAAAAGAAACATACAAATAGACGTATACCTGTGTTTTATATGTCTAGCATCTTCAGATGCATAACACGTATGAGAATACATGTGGAAGTACTGACATACCTCAGTCACAAGACCATGTAGCACTTAAAACTTCACAGAATGCAGTTCCCAATTCAAGCAGACACCTAAAATTATGTGGCGTATTTCAAGTGTACCTTTCCACACACTCATACAAAGTAGCCTAATCACTAATCCCTCTACCAACATGTCTTAAACCTCAATTTTGAGCTGCAGCTTTACCATTCTGCAACTACTTAGGGTGTTGGACATAGCCAAATATAAAGCAGCAACCCTTCACATGTATCTCTTGTAAGTCTCATCATATTCCAGAAAGCATACATGCATGTGTCTGCATCTTTTCATAGTGGCATCATATATAAAGGAAACATACAAATAGACGTATATATGCGTTTTATATGTCTAGAATCTTCAGATGCATAACACGTATGAGAATACATGTGCAGGTTAGACATACCTCAGTCACAAGACCATGCAGACCTTAAAATTCACAGACTGCATTTCCCATTTCAAGCAGACACCTAAAATCTTGTGGCGTATTTTAAGTGTACATTTCCATAGACTCATACAAAGTACCCTAATCAATAATCCCTATGTCAACATGTCTTAAACCTCACTTTAGTGCTGCAGCTTCACCATTCTACTACTACTGAGGGTGTTGGGCCTTGCCAAATATAAAGCAGTAACCCTTTGCATGTGTCTCTTGTAAGTCTCATCAAATTCCTGAAAGCATATATTCATGTTTCTGCACCTTTTCCTAGTGGCATCATATTTAAAAGAAACATACAAATAGACGTATACCTGTGTTTTATCCATCTAGAATCTTCAGATGCATAACACGTATGAGAATGCATGTGCAAGTAGAGACATACCTCAGTCACAAGACCATGCAGACCTTAAAACTTCACAGAATGCAGTTCCAGTTTCAAGAAGACACCTAAAGTTTTGTGGCGTATTTCAAGTTTACCTTCCCACAAACTCATAAAAAGTAGCCTAATCACTATTCCCTCTACCAACATGTCCTAAACCTCACTTTTGAGCTGCACTTTCACCATTCTGCAACTACTTAGGGTGTTGGGCCCAGCCAAATATAAATCAGTAACCGTTTGCATGTGTCTCTTGTAAGTCTCATCATATTCCTGAAAGCATACATGCATGTGTCTGCATCTTTTCCTAGTGGCATCATATATAAAAGAAACATACAAATAGACGTATACCTGTGTTTTATACGTCTAGCATCTTCAGATGCATAACACGTATGAGAATACATGTGGAAGTGCAGACATATCTCAGTCACAAGACCATGTAGACCTAAAAACTTCACAGAATGCAGTTCCCATTTCAAGCACACACCTAAAATTATGTGGCGTATTTCAAGTGTACCATTCCACACACTCATACAAAGTAGCCTAATCACTAATCCCTCTACCAACATGTCTTAAACCTCACTTTTGAGCTGCACTTTCACCATTTTGCAAGTACTTAGGGTGTTGGGCCTAGCCAAATATAAATCAGTAACCATTTGCATGTGTCTCTTGTAAGTCTCATCATATTCCTGAAAGCATACATGCATGTGTCTGCATCTTTTCCTAGTGGCATCATATATAAAAGAAACATACAAATAGACGTATACCTGTGTTTTATACGTCTAGCATCTTCAGATGCATAACACGTATGAGAGTACATGTGCAAGTAGAGACATACCTCAGTCACAAGACCATGCAGACCTTAAAACTTCACAGTATGCACTTCCCATTTCAAGCAGACACCTAAAATTTTGCGGCGTATTTCAAGTGTACCTTTCCACCGACTCATACAAAGTAGCCTAATCACTAATCACTCTGCCAACATGTCTTAAACCTCACTTTTGTACTTCAGCTTCACTATTCTGCAAGTACCCAAGGTGTTGGGCCTAGCCAAATATAAGGCAGTAACCCTTCCCATATCTCTGTTGTAAGTCTCATCATATTCCAGAAAGCATACATGCATGTGTCTGCATCTTTTCCTAGTGGCATCATATATAAAAGAAACATACAAATAGACGTATACCTGTGTTTTATACGTCTAGCATCTTCAGATGCATAACACGTATGAGAGTACATGTGCAAGTAGAGACATACCTCAGTCACAAGACCATGCAGACCTTAAAACTTCACAGTATGCACTTCCCATTTCAAGCAGACACCTAAAATTTTGCGGCGTATTTCAAGTGTACCTTTCCACCGACTCATACAAAGTAGCCTAATCACTAATCACTCTGCCAACATGTCTTAAACCTCACTTTTGTACTTCAGCTTCACTATTCTGCAAGTACCCAAGGTGTTGGGCCTAGCCAAATATAAGGCAGTAACCCTTCCCATATCTCTGTTGTAAGTCTCATCATATTCCAGAAAGCATACATGCATGTGTCTGCACCTTTTCCTAGTGGCATCATATATAAAAGAAACATACAAATAGACATTTATCTGCGTTTTATACGTCTAGAATCTTCAGATGCATAACACGTATGAGAATACATGTGCAAGTATAGACATACCTCAGGTCACAAGAGCATGCAGACCTTAAAACTTGACCGACTGCACTTCCAATTTGAAAGAGACACCTAAAATTATGTGGTGTACTTCAACTGTACTTTTCCATAGACTCATACAAACTACCATAATCAGTAATCCATCTACCAATGTACACATATTACTATGCAGAAACTATTTCAATCATCATTTCAGTACAATAAAACAAAGTACAATACACATCTGTACATTTTGTAACAGATTTCAAACATCACACTTCTCTACTAATTTAAAAACTTTGAAAATAATGCTCTTCAAATGTAAAAATATCACTACAAAGAGTAAGGCACTTCTATATATTATATAACACAACTTACAAATGTGTAACTCACCTTTCAAATAGTATTGCAGAATATGAAATATCAGAACTCATAAAATATTTTCTTTTGCACACATTAAATGTAATGCACCACTCTCAACAAGGTAAAACCAGTAATGACAAACTTTCCCTCTCTTTCTGCACACAAATAAATGTAAGTAACAAATCAAATTGCTTTCTACATCATTCTAAATTGTGAAACACATTTCTATTGATTAGACATATTAACCCTTTCTAACTGTCTTCTAAAAGTGCCCAAACTGGTTCTGTAATTTTCTGGAGTCGTGACTCCACCGCGTTGCTGCAGTGTAGCGTCTCGATGGAGCCGCAAATCCATACAGGAGTTCAAAAACCTATTTCTAATAATACTAGTTTTTTTTTTTAAACAACAGACTACTTCTACACATACTACTGGCTTAGAAAAACTTAATTTAGTAACATATCACTTATATATAAGTTACCATTTCACATTTTAAATCCACAGTTAACTTTCAACCCATCCCCCCATTCTGCTTAATCCCAGTTTCCATAGTAACAGTTTCTGGAAACTCAACTGTACTGGCAGGTCACAAGTTCACCATATTTTCAAGTTCAGTACAGTAGTTTACAAATGCAAATAGCAGGTGAGGTTGACTTTTGCAAAATATTATCTTATCCTATCTACTGTACCTTTCAAACATTTTTTAATAACCAATAAGAAACTTGCTTCTTCAGGAAAATAACATGCATCCTAATTTTGAGTGCACAATGTTAATGGACAACCAATCCCTTGCCGGCTTTTTCTAAAACATCATCTTCTCCACCATTTTAGATACCTCTCATTCTACCAACTGACTACCTGAGCTACAGACATCTTTTCATTCCTTCCAGACATCTCTTCAATATGCTTACAGTATGGATTGTAGGGCACAGCTATGTTTTCTGGTGCAAAACGTATGCTGAATACAGAGGTATTGACAAAGACCTAGGTTTGCAAAATGTGGATATTGAATGAATTGCGAAGAGAGGACTAAAGTGGCACCAATTAATGCCTTTGGTTAAAACCTTTTTGCATCTCCAACCCCCTGACCTCATGATTGTGCACAGTGGTGGCAATGACCTAAGCACATTGACTGGAGTAGGTCTGAAAATCCTAATGAAGGATACCTTTGTACAATTGATGTTGCTTTTGCCTCAAACTTTCTTTGTATACTCTAATATATGCCAAAGACAGAAATGGAAGTGGTCAAATCAATTCTGTCCACAGTTTGTGAAAGCTAGGAAGAATGTCAATAAAGCTGCTTCTGCTTACCTCAGAGACCATAGGATGTCCTCAATCTATAACAACAATCTACGTTTTGATATGGATGACATCTACAGAACTGATGGAGTTCACTTCACAGATGAAGGAAACAGAGTATTTCTCAACAACCTTAAGCTGTGCGTCCGCACTTACATGTAGCTCCAACAAAGTCATAATGAAAACAAGGCCTCTTTTTAGAGCCACCCTATAACCCAACAGTGAATCTTATTTTTTTTTTAAAAGAAATACTCTTTTTCAATTTTTTGTGGATTCGTGAACCCGTCGCGAATCTGCAAATCAAAAGCACAAATTCAATGTACTACAACACAGTACACTTTTCAAATTTAATTATTATTATTTTTTTTAATATTATTACAAACTCCATCAAATTTAATGTGGTTATTATCTTAAATCTCACTAACTCTATAAAAAAGTTCAGAAATGCAACACTACCTTCTAAATTATATACTATTAAATTATTTATTTATGGTAGATCCGGGAATCCACTGTGACGTTACACTGGGGGGCCGCGCTGAGAGCTGCGATGGGTCGCGACTCCTATGATGAGAGAAAAAATAATAATTAATGCCCCCAAGTTCCACTACCCGAATTCGGACCTGGGGACCCCATCCGCCAGTGCCCAGCAAAAATATATTTATGGAAGGGGGCCGCATCGCCCCCCATCCCTGGGCCTCTTTTGGCCCCGGGGACCCCATCCCCCGGGGCCTGCCAAGCCTTTCTTTCTTTTAATAAATTTTAGAGGGGGCGTGTGGCCCCCGTCCTGAGGCCAATTATGACCCTGGGGACACCATCCCCTGGGGCCGACCTTACTTTTTTTTTTTAATAAAATAAAAAAGGGAGGGGGCCCTAGTGGCCCCCTCATGGGCCATTTTTTGGCCCGGGGACCCCATCCCCTGGGGTCTAGCCCCATTGCCCCCACGGTCCCTGATGGCTCCCCGCCTCCTGTGGGAGCCGGCATTACTTTTGGACAAGGGGAGCTGCTAACATGCAGCTCCCTTTGCCCAAAAGCAAATCTGTTTCGCTTCATGGAAGCAAGAGCAGTTGTTCTGCTCTCGCATCCATGAAGCGAAGCTGAAGTTTGCTATGGAAGGGCGGGAGCAAACTACAATGTCCCAAGGGTGTGGGCACCCTGGGACATTGCTGGAATGGGCCCTGGGGGGTGGTGGTCCCCAGGGCCAAGATTAGCTCCTGGAGGGGGCCGTGCTGCCCCCCTCCCATCAAGTTTGAAGCCCAGGGAGGTGGTGGTCCCTGGGGCAGTGTGGGGGGGCAGGAGCCCCCCCACACTGTTTTAAAAAAAATTGAAGCCCTGGGGAGGGGGTGGTGCCCGGGGCTTGGGGGGGCCTGCACGGATCCTCACACATAATAACGGAATGCCCGAGGAGTTGGCAGGATGCCCCGCCACACATTTTTTATAAAAAGCCCCGGGGAAGTGGCAGTCCCCGGGGCTATGGGGGGGCCACTTGCCCCACGCACATATTTAACAAAGCCCTGGTGAGGTGGCGGTCCCCAGGACTGTGGGGCCCCCGCATAATATTTAACCATTGCCCCCAGGACCTGGCCCACCCGGGGGCTTAAAAGAAATGAAGCGCGGGAGACAGCGCTTCTTTTTTTAAAATTTGTATTATTTTAATTTTTGGCAGGATTCGAGGATCATACGCGAATCCCGCCCAAAAAATGTTTCACAACTTTTTTTGGGCCCTGAGCAGGCCTAGGGGCTCAGGGTGTTTCTACCCTGCCCCCTTTTCTTATTTTTTATAGTTTTTTTCACCTTTTTTCTTGTGACTCAGTTCAAATGAGTCACAAGATGCCTGCCAACACTTCCTGGTTTGAAGTGTTGTCAGCCAATCAGAGTCAAGCTTGTGCTCGGGAGGGTTTGCGGATCCACCAAGGTCACCAGATATCCATATTTTTTTAAACATGAATTTCTCAGGAACTACTGAACGGATATACACCATTTAAAGCAAAGAGTGCACTCTGGACCAAGAGCTACCTCTGCCAAATTTGGTGTAATTCCATTCAGCAGTTCGGGCTGTAGCTGCGACAATAGTTTCCTATGGAAATGAACATGGAGAAAATGCATTTTGGGATCCCCTTTTTCTCAGCCCCCGCTTGACGAATCACCCCGAAGATTTCAAGACAGGAGCTGACCGGAGCATCCATTAGTAATGAAAATTTCGTGAAGATTCGTGAACCGGCACCAAAGATATTGGCAAAAGAAAAAACGCTTTTTGAATAGAAACAAGGTCCTAACTATAACTACCCACTGGCGATCTCCAGCCAGTGGGTAATATATATATATATATATATATATATATATATATATATAGTTTGTGAACACCCCCCAAGAGGTGCGTTGCCGGTATGAATCCAGACAGCAACCACCTGGCTAAGCTCGAAGTACCAGTGAGGTGAAGACTGGTCCCTGAAGCCCTGATGAAATTGCCGTAAGGTATTGGCAATGAAACATGTTGGCCTTTTCCTAAATGAAATGGTCTAAAACATACTGTTCGTTTTAATCTGAGTGTGCTCTCGGCACCCAATAAAGTACATATATGTGCGAGTGAGTCACAACTTATTTTAGCTTGGAGAAGCGAATCTTGCTTCATCTTTCACCACGAGGTCCAGTGGGTATGGAATGACACTAGCATCTGCGTGCATTCTCTCACAGATTATTTCTGTTTCTTTCTTCACCTCTTGAGCATTATCGTGACACCAACTTTTCTTTTCTTCACGGTCATGAAAGTCACCAATGATGAAAAACGTGAGCAAACTGGTGAGTACCAAACAGCAGCTCCCTTGGTGATGCCTACGTGAGGTACTTTCTGACCTTACACACACTTTTTCTTGATTACTTTAACAAGATTTTTTGCATTGTGGTTCATTGACAAACAGTGAGAACTGTACACCGGGATCCAGATGTTATTGGCATTCTTGAGAAGCCAGCATCTGAGTATTGATATCAGTACATTGCTCTTAGTATCTTTGGAACTTGGTGGGTGTTTAAGTACAATCAGGTCTCGTTTATGTTGTGGAAATATTCTATAGACCCCAGGAAACCTAGGGTTAAATATCTCTGGGGTCATATACTAGAGACCCTAGGAAACTGATGGTTACTTTTTTAAGTAATTGTAAAGTGCTGCTCCACTCCCTGAATCCCCCCCCACAATGCTTAAAAACATACTGGTGGTGCCCCTGCACAGTTTGGGGGCACCACCAACATCATAATATATGTAAATAGCCCAAAAAGGGCATTATGGGTCACTCCTTGCTAGGAGAAGTAAATAATAAATGAGTGGCACTGTCTATACATTTATTATTCACTTTTTTATTTGTGTATTTTATGTCAATGGGGGCTGTGGTGGGAGCGCCCACGACACTGCAGACTACCCCTGCCAGGATGCATCCTGACTGAAGAGGGAGAGGGCATTGCTCCCAACATGTGGGAGCAGCTCTTTTGCCTGCTCCTGCCAAGTGGGAGGAAATCTATGTTTCCCTGCCACGAGAGCGCAGGCAGGGGCAAACTTTTGTGCTCCTGCTGGGTGGGAGCACATAAGTCTTCCCTGCAAGCGTTCCTCAAGGGCAGGGAAGTAACAGTGTTCTGTGGCTTGGGGTCTGACTCCAGGGGATTGGGTTCCCAGCTTAATACAATGGCTTGTGGTGGGGGGTTCATGCCCCCCTCATCATTTAAAGTTTATATGGCCCGAGGATGCGGTACCCAATGTCATATTATTCCTACAAATTAAGTAGTACTGTGTATCTGATTCTGGACAACATAAACGTCAAAATATGGGGACTGAGTCTGCAAATATCATCAGAGTATGTTGGTCCAATTCCTAGCTAGCTCACGGTGCACCGTCTGGACCCCTAACCGCGCAGGGTGCCGGATTGCATTTGCATCCTTAGAACATAACCTCTCTAATCCCCAAGGAAATTGTGGAAACAGATCTACCCTTTTGTTGTCGTTCAGGCATGCACAAAGGTAGACACACACAATATACGAATTGGCATTTCAAACATTTATTAAAGCAATTGTATTCTTGTGTAAAAAAACAGAGCTGCAATTATTAGCAGGCAGAAACTAATCATTGTAACCAGCATTAGAAGAATGGTGAGAAAGATAAACAGTTCAACCATTATAACGTTACAGTTTAATTATATGAATATATGATGATATATTATACTTATACTCCTACCTAATACTACCTACACGAACGAGAGCTTAGCAGGAGTGCCCTCTGCCAGATCCCTTGGGGCAACCAACTTCCCATACCTGTGTGTGCTGTATCAGGAAGTTGACCTAGTGTAGAGCAGGCTACCGTCCTTAGCAGGTTGGAGAGTAGAGTCAGCAGGGCTGCATCTCTGTCACAGGCAAGCATTCCAGGATAATCTGTAGAAATGGTACTCTGATGAATGTGTCAGAGGTGCAACGCTGATGTGATTGTTTGTCTTTTGATTCAGAGCTGCCTCCAACCAAACGACCAAAATCAAGGGCAACGTGCTCAGTGTTCCTTAGCCTTGGACAGAGAGTGCAAATGTAATGATGAAATGATTGCTAAGAAATGTGCTGGAAGCAGAATTTTCTAAGTCTGTTATTGTGTGAGTGCAGGTATGTAAAAAGTCAATGTCTAAAAAGATGTCAAGTTTAAAGGCGTAGTTTAAAATGGAGACTTAGTGCACGTGCCCTGTTGTTCCTTAAACTGCCAGAGCTTCATGGAGGATTGGGAAGGGGGCTGCACTCCCACTCCCGAGGGGACCTGGACCACCCCAGTTTTTTTTTTTAAACCGCATGTTTGCTTTAAAATATTTTTTAAACATTTTTTTTGTTTCCTTACCAGGCCTAGTGTATTTTTACACTTCTTTTCATGACAGGGGGCTGAGTCCTAAAATGACTGCCATCACCTTTGTTGATGTGGTGGCAGCCAATCGGGTCTTATCTCTAGATCTGTTGGCTCTGCGGATCTTTGTGGCATGAAATATCTATGTTTTAACCTTAATTTCTCAAACTATTAAACAGAATTTCACCAAATCACACAAAGCACACTTTCTGTACCCAGATTTAACTTTTTGCCAAATTTGGTGTAATTCCGCTCAGCCATTTTGGCTGGCACTGTGTCTGATTTTCTAAAGGGAAATTGCATGGGACCCCCATTTTCTCTGGCCCCACTTGAGGGATTACCTCCAGAAAGTGGCTGAGGTGGATGAACTTTCTCTTTGACACCGTTTGTATAATCTTTACAAAACTTTCCAAAGTTATTAGTAAACCAAAAAATATTTTTCCTATGGAAACATGGTCCCAAATATATCTACTCAGTGGTGAGTAATGTTTTGGAATGTCTCAATTTTGGCAATTTCATTTTTGTAGCATATTATTTGAACTCGATATTCTGATACTGTAGGATCTCAAACAAGCTCCCCATAAAACATTTGAGAAAAAGTGATTTGTGATTAATCTCAGTCACTGATAATTACTCGGGCCATTTTCCAGTCCAATGTATTTTTGCTCATTTTGTTAATCCAGACAGGGTCCAGTCCTTTGCAAATCATCCTAGGTGTTGCCCAAATATGAACAGTCCATCTTGAACTGCCACGTCATGTCACCACTGAACAGTAATAAAAGCAACCAAAGACCAGTTAGTTTGTGTATTGAGCAGAATAGTAAACTAAAATAATAACGACTTTGTGACTTGGACTCTTATATAAAATTATCAAATCTATGTTTCCATACAAAACAGGAAATTGTTTGTAGGAAAATGGGTTATTGGTTGAAGGCAAAAACCAAAGTTCTTGCTAGACTAAACCACAAATGTCACTAAATTAACCAGCGCTTAACCCTCTGGTAGGTTGGCTCAAAAGCAGTCAGGCTTGACTCAGAGGCAATGTGTAAAGTGTTTATGCAGCACACAAACAGTAATTAAGTGAAAAAACCACATAAGAAAATTCACAAACAAAGTTAGAAAATAGGGTACATTTTAAGAAATAAAATGATACTATAATGACAAAAATTCAATTAGTAGACCCAGAGATATGCAATTTCAATGTTTTAGGTAGATATAGTGCTTCAAAACACAAAGCGCCACTCACAGTCATCTGGTCATGCTAGACCTGAGGAAAGTCACAAGTTCAGGCCATTCGCGATTGAACATGGTCCGGATACTGTGACCAGGATAGTCCTGCTGAAAAAGTTGCCTTCTGAAAGCCCCACATAAAGAGTTCCATTCGCGGGGATGAGGCTCAAGGAGCAGGGAGAGAATCGCGGGTGATCATTGCCGTAGTCCGAAGAGCAGGCTGGGTGATGCGGGCTGTCGGCGCTGTAGTACAAAGAGCTGGTCAGGCATTGGTTGTTGCTGGCAGTTGCTGTAGCCCAAAGTGCAGATGTTCAGTGGAGCTGTGCGCTGGCGGTCATCGCTGGCAACAGTGCCTCAGCACGAACTGGCCTGATCTTGGTCACCAAAAGCCAAAAACTTCAGAATTTCACCTTTTTTCTGAGTAGAAGCTCAACTGTTCCTAGCCAAGGGTCCAGGACTTGGGGAGGCACCGATTGAAGATCAGTAGCTCACTCCAGCAGAGGCCAGCAGGGGTCAGGTAGGTCCAGTGCAGTAGTGCAGTAGTGCAGCAAATCAGTCAGGCAGTTGCAGCAAGACCTCTGTAGCTTGCTGTGTCCATGTAGCTCAGAGAGGAGATCAGCCAACTGACCCTTTGAGTTACTTAGGTTAGCCTGGGATGAAGGGAGCAGATCCTGTCTTCCTTCTCAGAGATCAAAGTAGTCCCCAAGCGGCAAGTCAGTCCTTCTTCTGTAATAACCACAGGTCCAGGATTGTTCTGATGAGTGGTGCAGGAGTGGCCCATGCAGGTAAGAGTGGTGGGGCAGTGAGGAGGGGTGGGGGGATCTCGAAAGATGACTACAAGGGAAATTAATTATTTATTTAATCTTCCCTCGTCATTATCTGTCGAGTTCCCCCCTACCCCACCACCTCCCCACTGCTCTTACGTGCTCCTGGATGAGTGGCTCAGGAGGTCCAATATTTATACCTGGCTTCAGCCTTTGTGTTTGCGGAACACCCTCTCCTACCTCCACATCTGGTTCTGGAAGTTCTTACCTTCCTCCTTGAAGGCTCCAATAAGTCTGGGGTGACAAAAGACTAGTGTCAGGTTCCTTTGTGTGTGCTGGAGGCAAGCCGTTTAAAGCACAAGAGGTGAAACACACAGCTCCGAAACCCATCCATCCTGCCTACACCTAGTCCCCTTTGTGTCAATGTTTGGGAAGAATACATAAACCCCAAAAACAAAGCCATTCACAAACATGTGACCCAGAACACTGGCAGAAGACACAAATCGTTAGGACTAGAAAATTTCAACTTTTTAAAAGTGGAATTTTCAGAATTGTGACTTAAATCTGACTTTAGACTCAAATGGATTGTAATTTAAAATTGTCTTTTATGGTAAATAGTATGTCTCTATCTGCTCCAAATCCAAAGTTAAGACATATTAGATGCAATATAGTAACCCAGTGTTAGCCTATAGGAGAGATGGGACCTATGGTAGTGAAAAATTACTTTAGGAGTTTTTCACTACCAGGACATGTGAAACAGAAGAAGACGTGCTACTTAATACATTGCACCCTGACCTATGTGCCATTAGGGCTTACCTTAGGGGTGACCTATAAGTATTAAGAAGGAAAAAAAAGGGTTTATTTTGCCAGGTCTAAATAAAGTTTAAAACTGTACTGAGGCTGCAATGGCAGGCCTGAGACAGGTTTTAAAGGGCTAGTGTTGTAATGCACTTAGGCAGCCTCAGCTAGCCTGGGGCTGCAACCCATTGTGATGTACCTGTGTTCCATGATGATGTAATGGAATCTGTTGAGGCATTGGCAGCTGCCTGGGCTACCAACTATTTCAGAGTGTTTGTTATGGGGGAGTGGGTTTATTTTACGCACAGACCACAAATCTCCTAAGGTATTTGGGCCTGGGGGTATCAAAAATTGTTCAGGAACACTGGCAGGGTTAGCCGTCATGCTGCATTTGTTTGACTGCAGAGTGGAATACGTACCTGGTTGGAAAAATCGGGTAGCTGATTGCCTGTCTCAATTGCCCGATGGAGCTGTTGAAGCCAATGAATTCACAACAGAGGAGGTAGTAGCTAGCATTGATGATGCCACTGAGGATTTTGGAAAACATATCTCTAAGAGGGATTCGGCGGAGGCTATGAAACAGGATGTCACACTGATACAGGTGGTACAGTTGATCAGGGGTGATGTGAGGAGAGAGAGCAATCTGCCGGTGGGAGTGAGGCCTTTTCTCAAGATTGTTGAAGGACTGTCCATTGTTGATGACAATCTTATCATGAGAGATGAAAGGTTTGTTCCACCTTCTAGTCTTCGCACACGTCTTATGAACTTAGCGCATGAGGGACTCATGGGACAGTCTCTAACCATCAAAAGATTGAGGGAGAGATATTGGTGGACAGTTAAGTAAAAAATTGGGTAGAGCAGTGCGTTGCATGTAAGGAGTCAGAAAAGCGTTTAAAAGTTGGATTGGGCACGTTGTAGGAAGAACAACATGTGGCAAAAGCAAGGGGTGTCTGGGAGAAAGTATGCATGGATTTTATAGGACCCTTTGGGTGTCTTCCAGAACAAGAAAAAGTTGCTGCTGTGCTAGTTGATGCGAAGTCAAAATGGGTAGAGGTCGTATTTATGAAAGGTGTTACCACATCTGCTACTATTCGAGTGTTAAGTGAAATATTCAGAAGGGATAGGATTCCTCCTGTAATTTTGACAGATAATGGCACACAATTGACTTCTCTAGAATGAAGGCTTTTATGGACACTTTAGGTGTTAGGCACATATGTTGCTCACGTTATAATCCACAAGGCAATGGATTAGTTGAAAGCATTATTAGATTGGTGAAGGGCACAATGCAACTAGCTTTTAGCTCAGGCTTGCCTGTGCAGGATGCTATAAAAGACATGCTGTGGGCGTATCGCACCACCACGAACACCACTACAGGGAAAACTCCTTTTGAAACGATGAGGGGAAGATCAGCAGGTACCAAATTGTTACCTTCTTGGATGAGTGAGGTGAAAAACAAAAAAACAAATGGTGGTTCGACAGAAGTGAGTCTAGAGAGACGCTTGATTAATGCGGGAGATTGGGTGAAGGTGAAGCCTGGAGATGGTGGTAGAGTTTTGAGCAAATTCAGAGGGCCATTCAGAGTAAAGTCAGTGGGTGGCAACTGGGTCAAGTTAGAGAAATCGGACAGACTTGTAATCTCAGGCTCGTTGGTCTATATAAAAAAAACAGTCAAGTAGTTGAAAGCACTCAGGAAGGGCATGGTGTAGATGATTCTATTTCACTATAGATATTGATGAACGACAGGGATTTTACAAATGAACTAGATGGGGCTACATTTCAAAGGGGAAATGAAACAATGCATGTACATAGTGAGCCAGTTGTAAGGAGAGGTGATGAGTACAGTACTGCGTTACAAGTCAGGAGGGAAGCAAGGGCAAGAAGGCCACCTGGCTATTTGGGTGATTACGTCTGTGAATAATATAACCCAACCTGTTATCAGTTTTCCTTGTGCTTAGGGACCCCATGGGTGTGTTTTATGATTCTCACCTCTATTGTTCTTTTAGTTTTTGTGTATCTGTTTTCTCTTATTGTTTCATCTCTCTCTCTCCTTCTCTTTCTCTTCCCTTGCATCTGAAGCTCCACACTTATGTTGTTCCAGGTTGTTATGTTGGGTAAGACGGGGATGTGTTGTAATGCACTTAGGCAGCCTCAGCTAGCCTGGGGCTGCAACCCATTGTGATGTACCGGTGTCCATGATGATGTAGCGGAGTCTGTTGTGGGATTTGGCAGTTGATGTTCCGTTCATGCCTGGCAAGACTGTGGTGGGGTTTTATCTCTGCTTTCATTAAATACTTATTACAAAAGGAAAGCTGTGTTCCCGTGTGAGCTCTTACTACAACAGCTACTTTAGTGGGTGGCACAATAAATGCTACAGGCCCACTATAAGCATTTAATGTACAGGCCCTAGGTGCAGGTGGTATCATTTTACTTGGAACATGTAAGTAAATTAAATGGGCCAATTATGTGTAATCTAATTTTACCAAATGTGCATGTGACCGCCCTATGGGCGGTCGCAACATCCATTTTACAATGGCAGCTATACCCAGCCACTAGAAAATAGATCTAGCTCTCTCTTATGTCACTGTCATTACCAGATGAATCTTCATGTAGCAAAGCAATTATTCTTGCCTCTTTGATACCACTAGTGCATCTGGTTTTCTAACTATACCACTATTTTCTCACACAATTTCTATAATTCCCAAGAATACACACCCTTCTTTTTGAATTCCTGATTATCTGCCTTCTACTACTCTTAATGTCAAAACTATACCTCTTTCCTTTCTATTCATTGACTGTATTTCACAATCCCTACACATAATGCAATAGCACTGTTAGACTTGACAGCCTTAGGCTGGTCTTCCCCCAACTTTTTTCCTGCCTCTCTCCATTTTACTGAACTCATTTTTGTTGGTGTTAAGAATCTGCACACTTTACTACTGCTGCCAGGGCTAAAGTGCTTGTGCTCACTCCCCTAAACATGGTAACATTGGCTTATCACCAATTGGCTTATTTAATTTACTTATAAGTCCCTAGTAAAGTGCACTAAATGTGCCTAAGGACTGTAAATTGAATGCTACTAACGGCCTACAACACTGATTGTGCCACCCACACATGTAGCCCCTTAACAATGTCCCAGGCCTGCCATTGCAGAGCCTGTGTGTACATTTTCACACTGCCATGTCGATCTGGCAAGTAAGCCCACTTGCCAGGCCTAAACCATCCTTTTCTATACATATAAGGTACCCCTCATGTAGGCCCTGCATAGCCCATAGAGCAGGGTGTAGTGTATTTGAAAGGCTGGACATGTACTTTCAATCTTTCCATATCTTGGTAGTGGAAAACCCCCAATTCCATTTTTCACTACTGCAAGGCTTATCTCTCCTGTAGGTTAACATTGGGATTACTTTATTAAATATTTTATGTGTAACTCCAAATTGTGAAGAGATAGACTTTTCAAGTTTAAAGCCATTAGGCTCACAATTTAAAATCACAACTTATGGTGAAGTTGGATTTTATATTCCAGTTTATCAAATGCCACTTTTAGAAGAATGTCATTTACTTACGTTAGCCATTTCGTGCCTTCTGTCTATCTCTGGAATACATGTCTGGGGTGGGTGACAGAGAGCTTCCTGCATTCCCTTGAGACAGTCACACACAAAGGAAGAGTAAGTGTGCTTGAGTGGCCATCTGCATGCAGATGGGCCACCCTGAGCAGGATGGGAGGAAGGAGCTTACACCTGAAAGGACTGTGCCCTGTTCCCACACAAAGTATTTATTACCTCCCTGTAGTGTGTCAGGAGCCAGTGCAGGAAGGGAGAACCTCTGTGCACTGCAAAGCTTTCTTTGAAGTCTCCTTAACTTCAAAGGCACCACTGGGTATAAATACTGGACCTCTTGCACTTCCAAATCAGCACACTTCTGGACATGTGACCACTCAGACAGAAAGAAGAGGATCTGCTGTGCTGCTCAAGGGCAGCCACTCTGCTGGAACTGCTGTTTGCTGAACTGTTGCCTTGCTGAGTTGTCCTGCTGCCTGCTGCTCTCGTTCTACCTGGGTGAGACAAACTGGACCTGCATCACTTGAACCCAGAGTGACTCCAAAGGCTTGCCTCCTGTTGCCCAGGTTTCAGGGACACAAAAGACTTAAAACCCTCCTGTTCTAACTCTTGAGCTCATCTGCTTGTGTGTTTGTCCTTCCAAGTGATGCTACTCCATTCCTCGACCATCGGAAGTGGACCCAGGGGTTAACTCCAGTGGAACGAATGGCTCCTCTGCTGCGAGAGCAGAATCTATGTATTGCAGCTGTTGCGGGTACCAGACCGGCACATGTCACTCGGAACTGCGCAGGAATCACCGACTCATCTCGCGGTCGGCCTGAACTCTTGACTTTGTAATTTTCCAGAGTGACCAATTAACTCTTTATGCACTACTTGCTTCTAAGCACTACATTTTGCTTTTAATCTTTAAAAATTAAAATGTCGACTTTTACACATTGGATTTTCATCATTTCAGTCCTGTATATTTATAAAATCATAATCTATTTTTCTAACCTAGTGTGGAGACTTTTTATGGTGTTTTTCACTGTGTTGTTGTACGAGCGTTGCACAAATACTTTACACATTGCCTCTTAAGTTAAGCCTGACTGGTGGCAGGACCACACCGGCGTCCAACATGGCTGTTCGGCTGTGAAGCTCCAGACACAGAAGCCCGATTACCATGGTTTTCAGGCATTAATTCTTAGCTATACCCATCCGCCTTGCCATCATCCATATGCTCATCACCTACTGCAAAGCATCCAGGGCTTTTTGGGCTAAGATATGAGAAGCAGCGGCTGCAACATTGTGTGTGAGTAGAACGGACCCAGCTGTCCTCAGAGGCCCTGTGGCAACAGGGGCCATGGGTGAGCCTGAGGACTGGGCTACCGAGCCCTACTGGGCCCTCTGCACCCCATGAACGCTGTCTACGTTCCACTGCCTACTCTGCCCTGAGGTCATATGCTGCCAGTGACATGCTGCTGAGATGGAGGAGAGGCACCGCCAAAGACCTGCACCAGGTGGCCTGTTGGTGATTGGCGTTGCGGGGGGAGGTGTTCCCATGCTGCAGCTACCTCCTGCTGATCTGTGATATCTGGGTCAAAGACCACAACTTTTACAAGAGGTGGGTGCACCTGAGTGACTGATACGGCCACCGGGAGTGTCTACGGACCACTGGAGCCTCCTCCATTAAATTTCTCTTCAGCCTCATCGGCCCACGGTGAGAGTGCTGCAACGTTCGCCTTGGCTCCAGCACGCAGCCTTTTTCAACCTGCACTGCGGAATCTGCGACCTGATAAGTGCGCCCCTACATCACACTCAGAGCGGATGGGTGAAACTCAGCTAGACCACGGTGTCCTCGGCCTATGCTGCTTCCTCTACTGGGGCCTGGTCCCCACCCTGCATAATTTGTGATGCATTGGCCTAGACCCCTTCCCGTTCCCCCATCCCTACTATCTGGGGATAGATCACTAGTCATTGCCCTTTACATTGCTCTGTTGCTGAATACTTGGGACACTTGAATCATCTCGGGCATGTGTGCTGGCTGTAACCCACATCAGCAGCCTGGGCTAATTGAGGCCCTTTGGGCTGCTACTGCTATTAGCCTGCACCCACCTGGGTGTATCAAGCTACGAGCCACCCCTTCTGCCCACTCTGTATTTGTTTGGGGGGAGGCTCTGACAGGCTCCAATTGTGCTTCTGATTGCCATCCTAGGCCAAACTCTACTGTAACTCTGTCTGGCGTCCATCATGAGGAGGGGTGACCCTAAACAGCGCAAGTTTCCCTTTGAGTGGACGAGATACAAAAAAACAAGAACTGGCGGGAGAGCCTTTAGCGTTGCGGCGGCAAAGCTCTGGAACGACCTCCCTGTAGACATTAGACAAACTCAGGAACTACTACCATTCAGGAAAAAGCTGAAGACATGGCTTTTCCCAAGGGAGGACTAATTCTGAGCTATCACTCATTGCAGGCTGGGCTATTTGTCCATTTGTTCTGCATCCATACATCTTCTGGTTAGTCTCAGCGCCAGGATACCCTTGGGGTGACAGCTGCGCGGTATAAATATTTCTTACATTACATTACATTACATTACATGTTACCTGGTAGGCCTGAATCCACTTCTGACACTGAGCACCATGGCCCTGACCCAAATACTGGGACCGATACCATCATGGCTGAACTGCAAGCTGGGTTACGCTCCAGAGACACTCGCTTTAACACTTTGACGTGTCGCCTAGATCGCATGGGGGAGAGGATTGAACATCATGGTACCCATCTTAATGGCACAGAGGAACATATATCAGGCTTGGAGGATGGCGCTTTGACCCTTGCCAAATGCCTGGACAAGATGGAGCGACTCCTTAATATTTGTAGCCATTAAAAACGGTCTCAAAGCGAGATCATGCAGGAACAATGTTCGCATAACTGCCACAGCTGAATCTACCAATATGGGGCAACTGAACCAATTTGTAGAGCATCTACTGGTGGAAATATTTGAGCGCCAGAACTTCATAGACACCTATGTGGTGGAGCATGCACATTGGTCGCTAGGGCCTCGACCACCACCTGAAACAACCCCGTCACATAATTTCATTCCTTCTCAACTTCAGGGACCAGGACACAGTGCTCCGGTTGGCTCGCGAGCAAGGCCTATTGCAATATCAAGGATCCGCCATCTCTCTATACCCTGACTTCACACTGATGGTTCAAGAGGCGCATCGTAAATTTCAAGTTGTCAAAACTCTACTCCACAAAAACAGTCTTCGGTATGTCATGTTGTACCCTGTCAATCTTCACATAGATGTCGATGGAAAGGCTCGGATTTTTGACTCCCCGGCGGAGGCACTCTCCTTCTGTAAGATGCTTAACCCTGTTACTGCTTCGTCTCCGCAGTCTACCCCAGATCACACTCTGGCTGATCTGCAGGCCTCACCCAGCATGGACCTCTTTCCCACTGGCTGATCTTTTGCCCCTGAGATTAATTGAATGATGTCCTTTGATGACTGTTCTTGGATGGCCATTGAACTCCCTTCATAACCATGTTCTTGGCAGGACATTTCCATATTCACCTGATACCAATAATTTTTTTGCACCAATTGTCTCCTTCATATGGGCTTTGTTGACCATGACGTTGCCCATCCTTGTGGTGTATATCATTGTTATGTCTTTTGGGAATAATGTTTATTTGTTGATCTTTGAGGGATTCACTAAGCAGTTAGGTGCTCCATGTGGGTGGGGGTGGAGGGGCCTGTTCATATGGGAACTGTTGTTTTTCCTTTCCTTCCCACCGACATTCACCATCATACTTATCATGCAGACTGCACATCTGACATCAGGCCTAAGACTTTGGCAGGGCAGGCCACATTGGCTGAGATAACATGTTTAACATTGACCATTCGGGGCTTAAATAATCTGCATAAGGGCAAGCAGGTGCTGGCCTACCTCAATAGACATGGGGCACGTATTGTTTTCCTACAGGAGTTGCACCTCACCCCAAAAGACTCCCCCGCCTTTGCAAAAACATTGGACAACATAGGTACTTTTCTAGCTATAGCACTTACTATAGGATGGTGATACACTCATCCACAAGAGCGTCCCCTTCAGCCTTACCACTAGCTTTCTGGACAGGGAAGGTCAGTATGTGGTGCTGGCTGGTCATTTGACTGACCATTGTGTGCTCCTTGTGAACGTCTACTCTCCTAATGTTGATGATCCCTTACTTCTTTCACAAACTCTCTTCCATCATGGGCAGGTTTGATGCCACTACTATTATATTGAGGGGGATCTAGACTTGATACAGAACACACTGCTAGATTCCACAGGGGCACATACTAATGGCAAGCCACAGGCTACTCTGGTGTTTAAGGACATCAGGGACACTTATTCCCTGAGTTATGCATGGCAACACCTACATTCAACAACGCCCGCTTATACATTTTACACCGCACCACATGCTGTATGGACACGCATCGATTACTGGCTCCTGCCGGCTAGCACTCTCTTCTGTCTGCAGGGTGTACAGCACTTGCCCAGTATGCTTTCAGATCACTCCCCTGTGCAGATGACTCTAAATATTCCATTTGTGGGCGGACTTGAGAGACAATGGTGTTTTCCTAGCACAGCTCTCTTGGATGTAGTGTTTCGTACAGAACTCCAAGACTCCATACTAGACTACTTTGCTTTGAACACCAACTCTGTAGCCTGTCAGACCACCCTCTGGGTTGCTTTCAAGGCATACATCCGGGGTGTTTGCATCTTGAAACATGCAGGGGTCCTCCCGGATAATCATTATAGCATCAGACATGGTGAGAATTAATTTAAGACATTGACAGGTCTGATGTGCTGCATCTGAGAGTGCCTAACTACATCGTTGCTCCACACTGATAGACAAATTCAATTCCCTTGCTGAGAGAGAGATCGCTTACCTGGGCATACTGCAAGTATGCCCAGGTCCGTCGATTTAGCAAGGGTGAACATCCGGGGCGCACGCTAGCAAACCTCCTACGTCCCAACTGCGGCCCCGCCTACATCCCTGAACTACAACTGAGTGACAGTAGGCAAGTCACTCATAATGCTGATATCACTGAGGCCCTCCTTCATTATTATGAGCAAATATACTCCACCCAACTTACGGTGAAGAAGACGCAGAGCTGCCTACTTTGAGGAGGATGCAGTGGTGTGGATCACAGACGTGCAGCATCAATTCCTGAGCGAGCCTATCTCAGCAGAGAAAATAGCACAGGCCATTGATGCATTTGATGGCAATAAGGCCCCTGGCCTTGAATGTCTAATGGGGATTTTCTACAAAACTTATCTATCCATTCTTACCCCACACCTTATGGAAATATATGATGAGGCCCTTGAAGAGGGCGCACTATTGCCCTCACTGTGGGAGGCAATGATCACGCTCCTACTAAAACCCAACAAAGACCCTCGCTTCTGCACCTCCTGCCAGCCCCTCTCATTTTTATAATACAATTTTGGCCAAAGTGATATCTACCAGGTTGGCATTATTAATCGACCAGCTCATCTCCCCAGTGGAGCCAGGGTTCATTCCTCATAGGTCTACGTCCTTCAACCTCCGCGCGATGTTTGCAGTGCTTAACGGGGTCTTGCCGGAGGTATCAGTGCCTATGGCTTGACGCAGAAAAGGCTTTTGACTCTCTGGAGTGGCTTTTTTATTTTGGGCGATGCTGCAAAAACTCGGTCTCCCCAGGGGCTTCATCACACTGATTATGCTCCTCTACTAGACAGTTCACGATTTCCAGGGGTACATGCCAGAGGTGCCCCTGTTCTCATTTCTTTTTATTATCAACATGGACCCTCTTTTACACTATGTGTAAGAGAAATATCTACACTTTGGTCCACGTTTTAGGCCTGGCCTGCTACTACTATGCACGCAGATGACATTTTGTTACTCCTCCGCCAGCCCACTCAAAATCTTACTCCTGTTATTTGAGAAATCATCCAGATTGGGGGATTTTTTGGGGTTGCATGTCAACTGGGAGAAGTCAGAACGTTTTCCAATAACCAACATAGTTTCTGCAACACTGTGTGAATATCCACTGAAGTGGTGTGGTGACTCTACTAAATATCTTGGTATCATACTCCATAGGCCTAAAAAACAGGTGATACATCTAAACTATTTGCCCGCCATGGAGAAACTCGCGGGTTAGATTAAACGGTGGATACGACTCCCACTTTCCTTGGCGGGAAGGATAGCCCATATTTAGATGATTGTGTTACCCCGCTTTCTCTATCTCTTTCTTAATATCCCCATTCCATTAACCAATACATTTTTCCTCACCCTCCGGGGCCTGCTGCTGCGACTTATTTGGGCTGGCCGGAGACTCCGGATTAGGTGGGATACCCGTGTGCTCCCAAATGCCAGAGGCAGATTCGGTGTCTGTGTTTTTCAAATGTATTATTTAGCAGCGCAGGGACAATTTGCATCACATTGGTTTCACTCAGATGCTAGGCTTCCATATTCCATTCCGGAGAGAGATCAAGTAGAAGACATTCCATTATCTTCCATCCTGCCAAGCGAAATCAAACTTGATTCCGCTGATATTTAAACGCTGTCCACCACAACTTGGGCATGGAAGAAACTAAACAAGCTCCTGGGAACAGGCCCCTTATACTCGCATGTACTTTCAGTGGCTAATAACCCATGGATCCCACCCACACGGCAGCGAGTGGTGGAACCCACTCTTAGTAATTTCGACTTATACACAGTGAGAGATATCTACCCTAATGGACATGCCCTCTCAAATACTGAGGACATTCCATTCACCCAAGCTTCGCAAAAGGATCTTTTCATCAAGCGTTGTATTCATGCTGCTTTACATGCTTGCATCCCCTCTTGTCCCATAGCTCCCGAATATTTTCCCCCATTGACTATTAATCTCAAACTCCTAGGGAGGTAAGCTGATCTCTAAACTATACAAGGCTTGCATGTCAATGAAGCCTGCACATGACGGGAGGATAAGGGAACAATGGGGAACTGACCTAGGTCAAGCCCTGACTGATAAAGAGTGGTATTAATGCTGCACACAGTTGAAACTAGTTTCCCCCAACCACCGAAATAAGTTGCTCCAATTTAAAATCCTGCACAGAGTATATTTCCCCCCTAATCCACTTGCTAAAACAGATCCCACCAGATCCTCCAACTGCCGTAAGCGCAGCAACCCTGAAGCTGACTTTGTCCATCCTACATGGACTTACCCTCATATAGGGGCTTACTAGTGTGAGATATTTGAGCGCCTCTCCTTAATGACGAGTATTGAGCTCCATCCTGATACCCTACGACACTCTTGGCTCATATAGCAGAAGTCCTCAAATCTATCCGTAGATACAAAGTGATTGCACTGTCGCTGGCCAAAAGAGAGATAGTGTTGTACTGGGGCAGTGGGGTTCGTCCAGCTTTTAAGGCTTGGAATAGCAGTATGATTTATTGCAACTCCAGTAGTGAAGTGTATGCCACACTACAGCCACCAGCCTCATGGCCAAGAGATATTTGGCAACCTCTCAGGAACTACCTGTTGACTATTGCTACTGACTCCCAGGGCTAGTCCTCCCCACCTATGTACTCTTGATTGCTCCACATGTCACTGTTGCTGTACTTCTTGTGCTTGCTCCACCTCTGAATGCTATACTTTGATTGAAGTACCTGGTAGTATTATCACTGTTTCTGTTCCCCCAGGCTGCAACAGATGGACTGCTGTATTATTTGTCCATAAATTGGGTCCTATGTTTTGTTTCTTCTTGACTGCAAAATCATAATTTCTTCTTTAAATGTTAAGCATGACTGCTCTGTGCCAAGCTACCAGAGGGTGAGCACAGGATAATTTAGGTTGTGTTTTGACCAACTCTAACTAGGATTGTGGTTCCTGCTTTGTCAGGGTGCATAACTCTACCAACCAGAAACCTTGATTTCTAACAAGCACCTATTACAATAAACAACTTATCTTCATTTCAAACAATTTAAAAGAATACATATTGGCTGTATCCACTTTTCTTTTGCTTAAAGCATTCCAACACTGATCGCTTCAATTAAATTTAAAACCATATTCATTATTTCAATCATGTCATACCTGTTCACATTTGAAAGCATGATATTCCAAACTGTCTGATTGTTAACAGATTTAGAAGCAAAACTGGCAGGGGCAAGGAAATTTGGTAATGCTTAGAGGCATGATTTGCATCTGCTCTGGAAAGTTTATGCAATATGACTTAGTTCATTCAAGTATTAAATGAAGTTATTTCAAAGAAACTATATGTCCCATCAAGCCACAGGAGACTCACAAAGCTTGCAGATGGCAGTGACCATTTTTAAGCAACAGAGCATGAGTTCCATATAGTCTTCAGCGTCTTTGCTCAGCAGTCAAGATACAAATGCATATACATATACATTGGGGAGAGGATGTAGCCTTACAGCTAGAGCTGCTGACTTTGGAGCTGGGGAACCAGGTTTGAGCCTCGGCGTTAGCTCAGCATCCTGTGATTCTGGGCAAATCACTAAATCTCCCCGTGCCTACCAAAAATGAATGTGTCCTTGTGTAACATAACTGGTGCTCACGTAAAGCGCTCCAATACCTTTGGGTCGAGTTCGCGCTATATAAATCTGCAAAAGAAATATGCAGCCGGGACCTTGCTGCCAGAGTTAAAAGAAACCTTGAAGAGTGTTTTAGATAATTTTCAACTCGATGAAAGACCTAACAAGAAACAGAGAGCAGACAAACAGTGGAGATGCTCAACTAAAGTAGCACATATGTTTTCAGAGGTGTTGGCCTCCTAAAGGGCCAGAGACGCTTTAAGGCATGGGGAAAGGGGTCTGGCCCAGGGCCCCAGCCTTCCAAGGGGCCCCCTGATAGAGCTAGCTTTGTTCTGCACACCCTCTTGCCCTGATGACCTTTAATAATTCTTAAAAAGATTGTTTTAAATATCGTTTTCCTTTAGTTTATTTTTAATGTGGGTGATGGATGGGAGTCTATAAGAGATATTTTACAGAGGAGGTTTATGTTTTTCAACACCATCCAACTTCCATAAACAAAGTTTCTTTTAGATCAAAACAGGATCTCAGATATGAAAAATGGGTGGAAGGGTCACAAAGATCAATTGTAATAATATTAGAGAGTGGCTGTTGTATAATAATATTGAAAACACATCTCACTATCCTTAAATATTAGATGTAAACATATTTAGAATTTGGACCAGTGCACCCGAAGAGGGCATGAAAGAGCTGCAACTGCATCATAAATTCAAAGCTATTCCGTTCAGGGGACCCCATATTACTTTTGGCCCAGAGCCCCCAAAATCCTTAAGATTTCCCTGTATAGGGCTACCTTCTGTAAGCCTCATGGCATTAAGGTAGATGTAGTCCTTGTACCTCTCGTTTCATTTTCAATAGTTTTTTAACAGTAAGATACTAAACAATTTTCAATGAGATAATCTATTTTATTTAAACAGCTCGATTTTCACTAAGATACTTTCCTGACATCATGATGTGTAAATTCCAATCAAAGCTTTGCAGAGGAGGAAGGTAGCAATAGTTTGTTTTAAACAACTGGCCCTAGATGCTGCAAGTTTCTGAAATGCAAACTTAGATTGTGGAAGTGATCAAAGTAGCACAGAACCTTTCACAGGCGTTTGCCTTCAGTAAAGGGACATCACTTTGTGTTGGTGTTTTGGATACAGTGAAGCGTTCTAAGAAACCATTGACTTCAAGAATGTGGACTGCGGTTCTTAGTACTGTTTCAGGAGCAGTCCCTTAAGGACTAAGAACCCATTTTGTCACACACTTGGATAATGTTTATTTCTTTCACATGCTGTACTAAATAATATAGATTTGAAAAGCGATTCTTTGTTGCGAGGCAAATTTATAATTATAATGCTTATTTTAATGCAGTTTATGAGCCTGTCATTTTTTGCAGAATTCAGATCACAGAGCATGTTCTTTTATTAGAGTAGGCGGTTGCTTGAAGTGACAAAAGCATAATAGCGTTGAATACTTTTCATATGTAATTTGTATTTCAACACAAGTAAGTATCAAAAATTCAACAAACTTTAGACAGTTGCAAACACTGAGATAATGTCAGACTATATCATGCAATTTTGGATACTAGATGCTGTAGCAAGATTGATAATATATTATAGGCCTCTTCTCATCTTTATGTATCAATGCACCCCCAGTTGAATGCTGTGCCCAGATCTATATCAAGTGAGGGTGGCAAAGTTTAGTTCTCTCTGATCCCATTCCCCTTTCCGCTGGTTTATTTCTAACCCACCCATTGTGCTGTGTATGGTTAGTAGTGGATTTGGAGCGGAAGGGAAAAATATATTCCTCCCATTGGACGGGACAATCAGGTTATTGCTGTCTGGCACATCACCACATTGGCTTCATCAGTAAAATGGTTGACACAGTTACCATAATTTTACATCAGCCATAAAAGTTGTAATTTCTTTTCTGGACTAGATTCCCTAATGCTAACTTCCTTTTGGGTCTAACAAATGAAAACAATATAACTTGTCATGACAAGTTCTACCTTTGGTGCAAATATGCACTTGTCAACTGCAACTGCCATCCCAAACCTTCTGAGAATTTTTAGCGCCCGTCCTTATACACTCATGTTCAATACTTGTTCCATACACCAAGATATCATCTTGTAAATATACGACTCGATGCGCTTCTTAAAAAGAATTATGCCATTCACGCTGAAAATCTGCTTGGACCAAAGGCCAATATAAGTGCATTCTGAAATATTGATGAGGCCCCATTGGCTAACAAAAGCATCAAGTGTCATTACTGCTAATTAAGAGTAGTTTGAATGTGTGCACATAATACATATAAGGCACTTGCACACCCAGGTACAATCATTTAAGCCTTTTAAGTCAACGTACATATGAACCTTTCAATGGTGTCTGCAAGTCAAAACCATGGGGATCAAATATCCTTAAGCCTTTATTGCTTGTATAAATTTACAACCACATATTCTACCTAAATCATTATTCAAGGCATCTATTACCACTATTGTAACCGTGGTCGCTTTGTACACTTTCAGAATAGCACTATTATTTTATCATAAATTATACAGTAAGCAAAAACCTTCAAGCATCGAAGATTACTATGACAAGCACCAGGAACCTCTTTCATCCGCCTTACTTTCTCTTGTTTGTCCATTACCAAATCCTATGTAAGATGACTGGGTTTTAATTTCATAACAAAAGCTTTTTTCTCTCTCCATCATTGCAACATTTTACCTTTTTGCACTACATACATTTTATCCCATGTGTCATGTCACTTAAACCTTAACCTTGCCTCCAATTATTCTAGCATTTAAATTTATATACTACAATATCTTTCAAGATTATGCCAAGTTCCTTTAACTATATATCATTAAAACTCTTTAAAAATGTTCACACCAATCAGGATAAAGGGTGATTCTCAGACCGCCCGCTTGCAGAATTTAACCCCATGCAACTGAATCACAAAACATGGCGCATTATACAGCTCAAAAATGCTCGCATTCTTCTGTTCCGACTCCTCCTTTTCTTTATTTCAAACTCCACATATTCACCTCATCTTCCTCACTCTTCTCCACTATCTCATTCTGTACAACATTTTTTTACGTCTTTTCTCTGTTATTCATATTGTTGCATACTTCCACAAACCATCCAACTTTTTACGTTTATGAAATCATACCTTGATACCTCAGTGATTTGCTGAGTTAGCTAGATGGTAATCATTTTCACAACACTAACAAAACCTTTTATGAATGTCAAGGGGATTTAATTTCATCAGATTTTAAAAGATGCACTATTTCTCTGTTTGCTTCACTCTTTTGTAGCCTTTTCTAATTTGGGTTCTTTAACACATTGTAAATTCTCTATTATCATATAATTACTCAGTCAGTCAAAAAAATCTTTATTCGGATAATCAAATATCCATACAAAAACAAATCACATTAAGAACACATAAAAACATATAAAGTATAAAATATGGAATAAAATACAATTCATCACACACACAAGTGACATATAAAAGCACTACAGTTTCAACGCTGAAATCTTGACCGGGAAACGTTATGGAGAATAAACACAATTCATTACACACAAAAATAAAAACCAACCTATGGCGGCATGTATAATCACTACAATTTCAACAGTGTCATCTTAATCAGAAAGCATGATATGCTGGGCCCAGATCCCCACTTTAAGAAAAGAGCTTACATATAAACTAGTTTCGTCATCCGGCATATGTAAGAAAAAACTGAATGCCACCTTAAAATCCCCGATATTGTGTTTTTATTGAGCGGAAGTAAACAGTGCTTTATAAATCATTAATAACATTTGCAAAAAAGTGCTAATCGCTGCATGGGCTGCCCAGAACTCCCATCACAGGGGCAAAGGCATGACTTAAGGTTTGTTTGATAACCCAAGGGAAAGCATAATACATTTTTTAATGTGTCAGCCCTAAACCGAAACTACAAACTACGTTCACAGCGTTCCTCTTGCTGTAAAGAGGCAGCTGGTAGGAGGGCTGACTACAGCCTTGTTTAAATAAGCTGTCACTGTTGACTCCCCACCCCCGCCCCCATCCACGTTCAATCCAGTGGTACTCCCAAAATTAAACAGGGTTAGCTGCACACATTTCTTATTTACATTCACAATATTTTCAGGGTCTGTGAAGACACGCTGTAAACCAATCTTTTGAAAAACAGACTCCACAGCTGATAACCATGGGATTTGGCATATACTTTCTCATTTTATTTATTAGGTTGTCGCTTAGGAAATCTCCCTTTTGTGCCTTTTTCTGGACACTATTTTTGCTGGACTTAGAACACTGTGCACTATTTCCCCTGCTAAACAGGAGTTCTAAACATAATTAAAGTTGCTTAACCATGATTGGCAGATTTAACATTTTCTGTAAGGCCATAGTATATGGTGTGAAAATATGTCCAGTGCATGGAAATTTAAATACCACTTGTGGACTGCGCACCTATTGTGCCATCCACTACAATGACAATGTAAACATGGCAGCAGCTCCAACCCTGCTGCACATACCTGTCTAAATCTGATTTTTGATGAGTAGGAAAACCTGATTTTGAATATTAATCAAGTTCTCCATACTGCACCTTGCTTCCCACAAGATAGGGTGCATAATATTTAAGAGTGGAAAATGTGTGACATTAAAAATACCCCCACAACTAGACCAAAAGCGACATTGTCACTGGTCAGGCTGTAACTGACACATAGAAAAAGTTGAACTATAGATTATACATATAATCTATAACTTTTGATCTGTAGAAGCCACAGACGCTGTTCAAAGATTTAATTTGACCTTTTATAAACATCTAATCTAATGGTATAATCAGATCTTTATTAAATATATTGGAAATGTAATTTTTAATAACTTACCCTTTACCTGACTGAGCTTTCAGAAGGCTAATTAGCATTAGCCTCTTCCAACTCTCAGCCCATATGAGGCCTAAATGGGGTGTGAATCAAATGTGATATTCCTCCAAGGAGCTACCAAACAGGTCAGCTAAATTGACAGGTTGATCTGAATGGGCAGAGATGACTCCTCTGAGCTCAGCAGCATATTCAGGTAGGATGCTGTAGACATCCTGTTGGCACAACTGTATCAGATCCTGGCTGACCAGTCTAACTGAAGCACATGCAAAACTTTGGCGCACTTGAAAGGGAACAGGATGCCAGTACAATTATTGTGTCTCCCCTTCTGGGTGCTGTAGGACCCTGCTTTTGTCCTACTAGATGTCTGTCTCCTGGTTTGTTGTGGTGACAGGGCCTGATTCAAACTGGATTTAAGTGTTAGATGTGGGAGGACACCAGTAATTTCCCCTAAGACACTCCCACACACACCCCAGCCCTCAGAGTAAATTAAGTGTGGCGAAGATTTACATCATCTTGAAAGTGCCCTGGCATACAAAATATTGGACCTGTTTGCAGTAAAGCAAACAGTAACTACTGATAAATTGGGTAGGGTTGCCCCATGAACTTTTACTCCATTGGTTAGGGAGTGCCCCAGAGTTAACCTTACCCACTAGCTGGTGCCAACCATAAAAGTGGCACCCCAAGGTACCATCCTCAAACTTCTGGACCTGTGGAAGAACAGAAGAGAATTATACCTGCTGTTTTTGACCTGAGAGGAGCCCTGAAAGACTGGACCTGCTCCCCCTTGTACCTGGGATAAAGAAGTGGATGCTACGAGTCCAAGTATCATGTGTGACTGCAGGTGAAACAACAAGCTTCAAGAGGTCTTTTCCTAAAGTACTCAACTGACCAGTGACAACTGGACTTGGAATAGACTTTGCTGTTGTCCACAGCCTGATACCCTAAGTGCCTTCCACTGAGGTCCTGTGGGTGTTAGAGGTGTACTCCAGTGGTTGTTTGAGACTTAGAAGAAATGTCTATGTTGTTCTTCAGTCTCTTTCTATGTAGTTACTTAGAATGCTTTTCGACTTCCAGACATTCACCGAGACTAATACACTTATTGTATCCCATTAGGGTTCCATTGTGGTCAGCTTCAAATTATGCCAGGTGCCTGTCTACCATCTCCATAGACTATCATTCCCACTTTATGCTTTTTGATGCTACTTCTACTTAAAAATGTAAAAATTTATTTCTCTGGTTCCACTTATTGTTTTTGGGAGTTTTTAGTGTAATTTTGTTTACTACATTTTACTCAATTTTTCTAATTTGATTTGGGATTGAGCTTGCTTTATGTTTTGACTTTGTTACTGTTTTGGTACTGCATATATACTTTATACATAGCACTATTTTAAATCCGTCTGCTCTGTGCCATAATTCAGGATAATTTAGTGACTTTTGTAGGTTCAGAGTGACAAAAGTTGGGATTATTTCTTGAGCTGTGCAGTTGCCCACTCAAATGAGATTTCAAAAATATCGATCTACAATAGTATTACATTTATTACATTAACATGTTATTGCAGCATAGGGCACTTATATACTTGCTATTGTTAAGTTCATGTTTACTTAGCTGAGGAGGTATGTTTAGGTAGTGGGCACAATATTGCCATGCAATATATTGCATTCAATAGAGGAACACACCATACCTGAAAATCATAAAATAAGTAGTAGCAGCTCCATGTGTATTGAGCTACCCACTGCTCTGCCAACTCACCATTCCTTTTCACTCTGGAAAATAACTTGTGTCTGACTACCACTGGACTGATTTTATCTTACAATTTTCTTCCAGCACTCTCAGTTCTCTCTCATACTGATTATCCTCTTCTATCACCATGTTTCATCATCCACACTTTCTCTCCAAGGGACTGGTAAATGTATCAACATTTGTCATGCTTGAAATGTATTTCATATATTTTCATTTAACTAGGAACACAATCCCCCATAAGTTGAACTTTGCTTGTCTGATTTTAAATCTGTGTCTTGTCCTGTGATTATTTGAGGATACAATTTCTGAAAGTACCTAGGCATTTGCCATTAAAGCTCAAAGCATAGTACTTACTGCCTTGAAATAAATGCTGAACAACAATGGTATGTGGACTTTTTGAGAGGCCATGTCAGTTGTTGTTTTGCTTACTATATAGATCTGTGTGTTTTATATATTATCTAAGAGTTTCTAGGAAGGGCTGCGTTGATTAGGTTATAATACTGTAGGTGTGTAAAGCAGTTTGATGATCTTGATATAGTGGATGGATTGAAGGCCAGGACATCATTTTTAATCAATGTCTCTGGGACCACTATGTTTATTTGGTAGGTGGAAGACAGATTTGATTTGAATAAGGTGCTATGTTGCACATATTTTATAGTACAGGTTTTGCCAATTCCCACATTTTCACTGTTTGAGCATCATTATAATGCTCTTAATTGCCAGCATTTATTTCCATTTATACGTTTGTCTCAAACCTGGAAATGTATGAGTAAGTCACACCTATGTCTTAGGTAAAACTTGACTCATGACAGAAAGATCTTTGTGGATTAGGCAAGGAAGAATTCACAATTAAAAGAGGAAGCAACCCAACTAATCACAGAAAACATATTTACGAATCTTGACTCTTCCTTGTATTTTACACACGACTGGTTCATTGACGAAGATTAAACAATTTTTATTAGGTTTTATCAACTTTAAACATTAGCAGTTGTAGCAGGATGAGATCAACAAATGGGTGGCATTGTTTTTTTTAGACATTAACAAATGTAGCAGGATACAAACAAAAACAGCAATTTATAGTTGTGATACAATTTCAGTACATGAAAGAAATCAATGTTCAGTAACTGCACAAACAATATGCTAGTAGTAAATTGCCCTGGCTCATAATGATGTAAAATGTCAAAGTCCTTCAGCTACGTGCAGCCGTATATATGTCCTAGAAGGATGAGGGTGACCCAATGAAAAATGAGGATGGGTTGCAGAACTTGGAAAAAGAACTAGGGGAAGCATGTGCGATAATGGTATAATGCTTACCATATTATGCTGGAGAGTAGCCGGGGACCTGAGGTCTTTAAATTTGGCCCGATGAGGGAGAGATGTCCTCTTCAGCCAGTTCTCAGGCAGCGACTATAGGGTGCCGGCATATATGACGGGCCTCCTTCCAATGCAGTGCAGAGCTTTCTGCCTCTCCTTATCTAAGTAGCGCCTTGCACAATTGGGCGAGAGCCATGGGGTGTTGGGCTGTCCAGTGCATGGTTAGTGAACGCTTGACCAACAGGAGGGTGAGGTTTGGGAAGCGCACCCGAACCCTGTGATTTTTTTGTCTGTGTAAAATACCTAAGGTTGTAGCTTTCCATAAATTTAATGTGACCGTGGTTAATGAAATATGTATTGTGGGCCAACAACGTGTTATGCTGGGGTTGAACCAAAGCATGTGTCGAAGGTCGGTAACACGGGTGAGACATCTAGGAGAAGTGAAGTTGGCTGCAGGGAACATTCAATTAAGTCGAGAGGGTGTAAGTTATGCTCTGTGAAGGATAACTTATTGGATGCTTATAAAACGAGCATTCCTTGAAACAGTCTTAGGGGACTCCAGTGCTCTAGACCACTTTGTGTCATAAAGAGGTCTTGTCAAGGCATCCTCTCAGAGGCGACAAAGGTGAACTAAAGAGATGTCCACGTGTTCCCTAATAGCTTTGTATAGCAATGTGATGAGATGTCGAACTCCCCCCATGAGGTATAGATTATGCATCACCATACACACCAGAATAGACTTTTGGTTAATCTCCAGATCGCTTTGATCCAGTGTCAATGCTTCTGAACCACTCCCACGCACATACTCAGATCATTCCCCTGTACTCTTAGATATCAGATTGCTCCCTAAGAGTAGTGCACCTTTTACATGGAGGTTCCCCCCATTCTCCCTTCTTGACCCTGTATTTAAGGCTGATCTAGCCTCTTCTATCAAAGAGTTCTTTGAGAGCAATATTGGCTCAGTCACCCACTTCTCCACAGTCTGGGAAACGTTTAAGGTTTTTATTAGAGGGGTTGCCATATCAAAACATGCTAGAGTACTTCGCTCATTGAGAGATAGGCTTACCGCCCTGGAAAAGAGACTGGCGAGTATTGAGTGAGCTCATCAACTAAGGGGTGAGGCACAATTGCTTGAGGATATTAAAACCCCATTAGAAGAATAACAGGAAGTTGTGGACCGTGAATTGAAACATTTTGGCAAGTATGCTATTGCTAGATCGTATGGCGAGGGAGAATGCCCTGGTGCAGTCTTAGCGGCCATGCAGCGCCGTACAAGGCAATCTAATACTATACTTGAGATCCTGGGGGAGGACAGCAGCCAGATACAAGAGACGTCGCTGATTGCTAATAGATTTAGCAGATATTACACTGAACTGTATAGCTCTCGGATAGCTCAGAATGAGGAGAGCATGAAGGATTATTTGGCGCATATACAGATGCAATGGCTCTCCAATTCACATAGGGAATATCTTATGTCACCTCTCGATCCCAGCGAGATCAGAAGGGCACTCCAGTCAATGCGTGTCGTAGCACACCCAGCAACGATGGTCTAACTGTGACCTTTTATAAGTAATTCATGGATTTACTAATACTGCACTTGGCCACCCTCTACGAAGAAATGGTGGAAGCATATCAGATGCCACCGACTATGATAGAAGCCCTGAAAATCACTATACTCAAACCAGGGAAGCCGGCAAATGAATGCTCCTCCTATAGACCCTTATCACTCCTATATGTGGACACCAAGCTGTTCACTAAAATATTGGCTAATCGCCTGGCTCCACTGGTACCATTGTTGGTCGGCCCGAAGCAAGCTGGCTTCGTTCTGGGGCGATGCTTAACGTATAATCTCAGAACTGTCTTTGGCACCATCCAGAATATTAACCCTGAGATCAAAGCTGTTGCCGTCTTTCTGGATGCAGAAAAAGTGTTTGACTCTGTGGAGTGGTCCTTTATGAAGGCAGTGCTTAGATGCATCGGAGTGGGAGATGTCTTTCTGCGCCTTGTGTTACAGCAAACAAATGATGGACGGAATGCTGACAATGCAAACATTCTCCCCCAGTCAAAAGATCTGGGTTAAATCCATCGTTCTTTTGCCCACTACGCCACCCCAGTTTGGACCCAGCCATATGCAATTCAGTCTTGACCCTGTGCCCCATGGGAACAGTCCAGACCGAACTGCCAGGCCAGGTCCACCCTGGACCGGAAACAAGCATCCTGGGACCGGTTTCAGGGTATGTCACCCTTCTTCAGCCAGGCTAGCTTAAATCCAGTGGTGCAGTGAGCAAGGGACCCACATCTGGGCATACCCATCCCACTTAGGGCGAAAAGTGTTACAGCAAACAAATGATGGACGGAATGCTGACAATACAAACATTCTCCCCCAGTCAAAAGATCTGGGTTAAATCCATCGTTCTTTTGCCCACTAGGCCACCCCAGTTTGGACCCAGCCATATGTAAATCAGTATGCCACTGGAATCAAGCTATCCTGGCTGAAGAGGGGTGTAACCCCGAAACCGGTCCTAGGATGCTTGTTTCCAGTCCAGGGAGGACCTGGCTTGGCAGTTCGGGCTGGACTGTTCCCATGAGGCACAGGGTCAAGACTGATTTGCATATGGCTGGGTCCAAACTGGAATGGCATGGTGGGCAAAAAACGATGGATTTAGGCCCAGATCTCTGTACTGGGGTGAATGTATGACATTGTTCTGCATTCTGTCCATCAACTGTTTTTTTGCATTTATCACCCTGAGTGGGACGGGTATGCCCAGACGTGGGTCCTGTGCTCTCCATGCCACTGGAATCAAGCTATCCTGGCTGAAGATGGGTGAAACCCCGAAACCGGTCCTAGGATGCTTGTTTCCAGTCCAGGGAGGACCTGGCTTGGCAGTTCGGGCTGAACTGTTCCCATGAGGCACAGGGTCAAGACTGATTTGCATATGGCTGGGTCCAAACTGGAATGGCATGGTGAGCAAAAAAATGATGGATTTAGGCCCAGATCTGAGTACTGGGGTGAATGTATGACATTGTTCTGCATTCTGTCCATCAACTGTTGTTTTTGCATTTATCACCCCGAGTGGGACGGGTATGCCCAGACGTGGGTCCCGTGCTCTCCATGCCACTGGAATCAAGCTATCCTGGCTGAAGAGGGGTGAAACCCTGAAACTGGTCCTAGGATGCTTGTTTCCAGTCCAGGGAGGACCTGGCTTGGCAGTTCGGGCTGGACTGTTCCCATGAGGCACAGGGTCAAGACTGATTTGCATATGGCTGGGTCCAAACTGGAATGGCATGGTGAGCAAAAAAACGATGGATTTAGGCCCAGATCTCTGTACTGGGGTGAATGTATGACATTGTTCTGCATTCTGTCCATCAACTGTTGTTTTTGCATTTATCACCCCGAGTGGGACGGGTATGCCCAGACGTGGGTCCCGTGCTCTCCATGCCACTGGAATCAAGCTATCCTGGCTGAAGATGGGTGAAACCCTGAAACCGGTCCTAGGATGCTTGTTTCCAGTCCAGGGAGGAACTGGCTTGGCAGTTCGGGCTGGACTGTTCCCATGAGGCACAGGGTCAAGACTGATTTGCATATGGCTGCGTCCAAACTGGAATGGCATGGTGAGCAAAAAAACGATGGATTTAGGCCCAGATCTCTGTAGTGGGGTGAATGTATGACATTGTTCTGCATTCTGTCCATCAACTGTTGTTTTTGCATTTATCACCCCGAGTGGGACGGGTATGCCCAGACGTGGGTCCCGTGCTCTCCATGCCACTGGAATCAAGCTATCCTGGCTGAAGAGGGGTGAAACCCCGAAACCGGTCCTAGGATGCTTGTTTCCAGTCCAGGGAGGACCTGGCTTGGCAGTTCGGGCTGAACTGTTCCCATGAGGCACAGGGTCAAGACTGATTTGCATATGTCTGGGTCCAAACTGGAATGGCATGGTGAGCAAATAAATGATGGATTTAGGCCCAGATCTGTGTACTGGGGTGAATGTATGACATTGTTCTGCATTCTGTCCATCAACTGTTGTTTTTGCATTTATCACCCGAGTGGGACGGGTATGCCCAGACGTGGGTCCCGTGCTCTCCATGCCACTGGAATCAAGCTATCCTGGCTGAAGAGGGGTGAAACCCCGAAACCGGTCCTAGGATGCTTGTTTCCAGTCCAGGGAGGACCTGGCTTGGCAGTTCGGGCTGGACTGTTCCCATGAGGCACAGGGTCAAGACTGATTTGCATATGGCTGGGTCCAAACTGGAATGGCATGGTGAGCAAAAAACGATGGATTTAGGCCCAGATCTCTGTACTGGGGTGAATGTATGACATTGTTCTGCATTCTGTCCATCAACTGTTGTTTTTGCATTTATCACCCCGAGTGGGACGGGTATGCCCAGACGTGGGTCCCGTGCTCTCCATGCCACTGGAATCAAGCTATCCTGGCTGAAGATGGGTGAAACCCTGAAACCGGTCCTAGGATGCTTGTTTCCAGTCCAGGGAGGACCTGGCTTGGCAGTTCGGGCTGGACTGTTCCCATGAGGCACAGGGTCAAGACTGATTTGCATATGGCTGGGTCCAAACTGGAATGGCATGGTGAGCAAAAAAACGATGGATTTAGGCCCAGATCTCTGTACTGGGGTGAATGTATGACATTGTTCTGCATTCTGTCCATCAACTGTTGTTTTTGCATTTATCACCCCGAGTGGGACGGGTATGCCCAGACGTGGGTCCCGTGCTCTCCATGCCACTGGAATCAAGCTATCCTGGCTGAAGAGGGGTGAAACCCCGAAACCGGTCCTAGGATGCTTGTTTCCAGTCCAGGGAGGACCTGGCTTGGCAGTTCGGGCTGGACTGTTCCCATGAGGCACAGGGTCAAGACTGATTTGCATATGGCTGGGTCCAAACTGGAATGGCATGGTGGGCAAAAAAACGATGGATTTAGGCCCAGATCTCTGTACTGGGGTGAATGTATGACATTGTTCTGCATTCTGTCCATCAAATGTTGTTTTTGCATTTATCACCCCGAGTGGGACGGGTATGCCCAGACATGGGTCCCGTGCTCTCCATGCCACTGGAATCAAGCTATCCTGGCTGAAGACGGGTGAAACCCCGAAACCGGTCCTAGGATGCTTGTTTCCAGTCCAGGGAGGACCTGGCTTGGCAGTTCGGGCTGAACTGTTCCCATGAGGCACAGGGTCAAGACTGATTTGCATATGGCTGGGTCCAAACTGGAATGGCATGGTGAGCAAAAAAATGATGGATTTAGGCCCAGATCTCTGTACTGGGGTGAATGTATGACATTGTTCTGCATTCTGTCCATTAACTGTTGTTTTTGCATTTCTACGCCTTGTGGCGGTCCTTTATACTGCTCCAGTCGCCAGGGTCGGAGTTGGCAATATGGTCACTCCTCCTATCACTATATCAAGGGGAACTCGGTAGGGTTGTCAACTGTCACCCCTACTTTATGCCCTTGTTGAGGAGCCATTGACCTGCACACTGAGGGAATACCATGGACATAGGGGACTGCGCTATCCTAAACATCGGCTTATCTCCGCTTATGCGGACAACATGCTCTTATATATCCAGGATCCGGGGACAAATCTTACTCCGGTGTTTACGGAGGTTACGAATTTCGGGGAAATATCAGGTCTGAAGGTCAACTGGTCTAAATCTATTATTTTTCCTCCGACTCCAACTATGACCCCCAGTGGAGCTTGACTTCCCAGTACAATGGACCACAGACCCTATTCGATATTTGGGAATACAAGTGCACACTGACCCTAACATAGTATTTTCAGAGAACTATGGGAAAGCAATCACTAAACTGGAGGATGACGTGGTGTGGTAGATTCCCCTGCCTTTCTCACTGGTAGGATGTATTTCTCTCATGAAAATGGTTATCCTCCCTAGATTCCTGTTCCTGTTTCAGAACGTCCTGATGCTCCTCCTTGTGTGTACACTTGCGGTTCTACGTTCCTTACTTATAAAAATTGCTTGGGCACGGAAGCAACCAAGGATTAAGTGGGACACTCTGACTCTGCCCTACTCTATGGGCAGACTTAATGCCCCTGACCTTGATCTGTATTATAGAGTGGCGCAGTACTAACATGCTCACTACTGGATTCATGGGTTACAGAACTTGCCACATCTACATATTGAGAGAGTCGCCGCCAACCCCTTCACTCTCCCTCAGATGTTGTTCCGCTCCCCTACTAGGAGGCCTGGTGTGCTTGACTCTATTAACTCCACAGTTCATGCCTGGCGTTACCTGCTAAATAGACAGGCAGGCGCCCTGCTGTACTCAAATCTGATACCAATTGACTGGTGTTCCTGGTTTTTGACTGGACGTGAAAAGGAAGTGGCCACAGCGTTAAAGCAGTTAGGCATCATGCAGATGGGTGACCTCTTCCAGAATGGGGTTGCACGCAGGTGGGAAGAAGTATTAGCAGGACAGGATGATCCCTCCCCCTTAGCACAATATCAATTCAATAGAGCCAGGCATGCAGTGCGTGATCTCCTGGGGGAGGATATGCTGGAACGAATGGAGATCCCGTCGCTCTCCTTCATTTTACGCTCCACTTCCCCCACTAAGACAGTTACTATTATTTATAATTTGATGCAAGACGCCAGGAGACCAATTTTTATGAAGGCTCAACAGGACTAGCAGAGAGACCTGGATATTGTTATAGGTGACAGCACCTGGCGATATTGCTCTGAGATGACAAAACACATTTCACTTAATGGTAAACACCGACTAATTCACCATAAATATCGCAATAGAGTTTACTATACACCAGAGAGGCTGAGACGATATGGCCTGCGAGATTCAACTGCATGTCCCCGCTGTAGGGAGGGAGAGGCGAGGTTTCTGCAAAGTTGCCTGGTTCTGCCCCAAGATAGCTGACTTCTGGGACAAGATTTTCCATACGCTAAACACGATTACAGGCCTTTCTCTAACACCAGACCCATTACTCGCACTCTTGGGATACAGTAAGAGAATAGGCAGGGAGGGATATGGGACTACTTCTCGCCAAGCGTAGAGTTGCCATGCACAGGGCCATAGGCCCTGTACTGACTATAGAGAAAGATATGCTCTATTGCAACACACAATCGGATAATTATAGTGAGCTACTTCTTCCACAGAGTTGACCTAAAGGTTTTTGGGGATTATATCAGCAATATTTGGTGGGGAAAGAAACTGGTGAACCAGAAGGAAACTAGGACTATTAGGAGCTAAACAATAGCTCGCCATTTTGTACCCTGACAGGTAATACTTACTGTGTAAAGGGATTATATATGCACGTCCATCATATATGTATATGTTTGAAATATGCATTTGATTTCCCGCTTATTGCTATCAATCACTGTCGATGATTATCTACTCTGTTTGACATGCACGAACGTAATGTATATGACCACTTCTGATCTGTTCTGTTGCCAGCCAAAGTAATTAAGTACTGCATTCGGTTAATGTTTAATTGTAAAAGCTTTAAATAAAATAATTTAAAAAAAGTGCGTGCAAGTGCACACCCACAGATATCCAAACCTTGCAGAATTGCAAATTTGGGAGTGTGCAATTTGCACCTGCATAATATTGCTCGAACATAGCCGCTCTATCATTGAAATATTTGTTAAGATCACACAGCAAATGATCAACAATTATCTCCTCTGTGTTTCTCTACATTAATAACAGTTTGCCTTTCCTGAAGAGCATACACTGTTCATATTGATGCCCCAAAACAACTCCCAGTAGTATTCTCTCCTCCCCAACTTCCAATCTCAAATCCCCAGCACCCCCACCTTTTCATGAGGTGTTACTAGAAAAATGCAAAATAACACCATGATAACACTTGTACTTTGCTCAGCAGTCCATTTTTCACTGTTTCCCCCAATAGCTGCCTGATTTAAAGTCAGTTCCCCCGAACTATAGTTTTAACTCTCAAAATGCAGGAAATGTAAATGTTCTCTCTTTGAATTCCACCCCTTCTTTCGAAGTTACAGCGTCTATATCTATCCAATCATTGTCGTAATCCATACTCCACTTAATGGCTGTCAACATTCTATAGTATTTATTAGTGGTTCTGAAGGTTCATAACTACCTTTTAGTCCAACTTTATATCAACTAAGTAATCAGGTCGATTGGTTTAGGAATCTATCTCATGTTTTTTCAAATTGCAAAATGTTGTCATTTGCCTTGAAAACTACTCTCTTATAAGAACCCACCAGTGTAGTAGTCAGCCATCTCTAACTATGATATGAAAGTGTTGAGAAGTCCCCAAAATAATAGATTGTTACTACTTTGGCTGTCAATGGCGTTGTCATGACCAAATCCACAGTTGTTGTTATCCAGACTGACTCCTAATACCTGGATGTGGATTTACAGTCGCACAATACACATGCAAAGAGCTGTCCAGTGTCCGGCATTTCCAGCAAATTGAGTTGGAATTAAAAAATGCCTGTAACAGTGCTAAGGCAACCAGTGCTAACAAAGTAAAATCTTAAAATAACTAAATTTAAGTTGAGCTTCCCTCAGGTAACTATTGTATTCTCTTCTTGGTACTGCTTCATGCTTCCATACCCTGAAGATGCTGAAGAAGATTTTCGAATGACTCCCAATTAGCACCCAGAAAACCATCATGCATGCCCTGATCACAATCAAGCTGAACTATTGGAGCACCCTCTATACTGGCATCAACAAAAAATTCACCAAAAGGCTGCAGAGCATTCAGAACTCAGGGGCCTTGTCACATGGCCGATAGGGACATTGTCGACATTGCTAAGTTAGCATGAGCACGGCAACCATGATGCTGCATTTGCGCACATAACTACATGGCTTTATTTTTGCAACACTCTGTTTATGCCTTTCACATGAGAACCGTCTGCTTTGTTCGTTCTCTGCCTGTTCCTGGAGTTTAGTCTGAACACTGTGAGCAATGCTGATAAACAATGCCCCTTGTTATTCTGTTCTGGTCAGTCCCTAGCACCTAGACAAAACATGCTAATGCAGCTGCTGCTGGAAGCTCATACTTTGATATTACGGGGATACATGTTTAGGTAACACACACCTGGAGTGGGAGCTTTCCAGGGAGATGAGTAATGTGGGTCCTATGATGTAGATATACCATCTAGGCACTAAGGTATGGGGTCTGCTGACAAAGCCCAGAGATCTTCTATTATACAATAATACTTCTTCTTACCAAGGGGAGAGGGGTTAGGCCTTATAGTCCTTTATCCACTGTCTTTATATGATGACATCTCCCTTTATGATATATGGCCTTGCTGCCATGCTAACTGTGTTGATTTTATGCATTTTTCTGCTGGTTGTGGCTCGTATACTGCGTTTTAGAGCACAATAGTTAAAATAAACATTTTAAACTATATTCGTGTTTCGGTCAGTTCTTATTGTGGACAGGTACGAGAGTGTGAGCAAAAAGGTGTGTCTTGTTACCGCGATTCCTGAGAGATCCGGGAGTGTTGTGTTCTGGGGTGTCGAATCATTTGCTTCTTCATGAGTGTGTAGGAGAGCGAGTGAGACACTATAGCTAGTCGGTCCTGGGTTCGTGGCACTAAGGTGGTGGGAAGGCTTAGCCCCTATACACCGAGGTCCCATATTCCTGTGCATAGTTCTGTGTATGTGCAGAATCCCTGCAACATGGCGCCACCAACGTTTGGTCTGGTACTTATACACGAGACCCCTTAGTAGCGCTTGTGCTTGTGCTTGTCCACAATACCCTCTCTCCAGTTACGGAGATGTCCGTGGTGCGAGGGGTTAGCCTCCTATATGTGAAGATTCTAGGTTTTTTCAAGCTTGAATTTTTAAAAGGTTTGGTTTTTTGTTCTTCGCCAGTACTGCGCTACCGTTTCTTTGATTATCTGATTATAATGGCGCAATCAATTAACATCGCTGTGCCTAACCGCGCAGTGGTTGCTGCTCATTTGACTCAGCATTGACTCCCGGCTGCGGGAGCAGATTTTATATTTGTTGTGGAGGCGGATGTTGCCTACCGTTTCAAGGTCTTTTATCCTTGGGTTACGTTTCTGGCTGTTGACTGGAACGATAACTTCTTTCATGAATATGAACGTGGTGCGGTTCCACAAGTATACGGTTCGTTTAGTTTACTTGAAGTTCCGTTGTCAGCTTGGGAGCACACCATATCCTCACCCTGTATCTCTGGTCTGTCTCGTCCCATTATTGGTCGACGGAGCAACATGGCCCATTTTTGCGGGTTTTACTCCTCATCCAAATTATCTTAGAGTTACTATTATAGAGCTGCGTGCAGTACACACATCTTTAATTCATATCCACAGAAGTGTCATACAATATATGTCTCATACTTTACGGGCAGCACCGGCTGGTGCCGCTCAGCCACCAGGGCATGGTGGTGGCATGGTTATTAGTCCTATTATGATTAACTCAGTTATGGGGAAACAATCCACAGAATAGGGATGATTTTCCCTTCTGGTTGGCCGAGAAGTTTGAGCAACTCGAAGCAGTTTTTCCACATACGTCTCCTGTGGATAAACACAGGATACTGACCATGAGCCTACCTAAAGGTCTTATTCCCAATCTGGCTGATTGCACCACTTGGGGGAAGGTGTTTGCGGCAGTTTATTTACTGTGTTTTGGCACCCCCTCAATGACCGTGCTTCCGACGGTTCTTAAAAAGGTTCAGGATGAACATGGGGCGGAAGCTGCCCAGGAGTTGGGATGAGATTAGTGGGTGTGTTCCCTATTGTCTCCAACATGATCCTTGCTAACGTCACGGGAGAAGCAGTTAGTTTTCAGGTGAGTCAGCGCCTAGAGGCGGTAGCTGATGTGGATAAACAACTTGAACTACCGAAGATTATTGCTAAAGTGTATAAATCTTTAGGAGGCAATAATCTGGGAATTAAACCTTTTACTCAAACGCAGAATAAGCCGCCTCCTGAGAAGGAGGAGCATCCAGTCTTTCCTAAAAAGGTTTGGAACAGAAATCAGCGGCAGCAACTGCAGAAGCAAGGTTCACATGCATGTTCACCGACACCTGATGCTTCAGAACGTAGATATGATTTGCGTGACCGCTCTAAAATTAACCTGAGAGGTTTCAGGTTCCTGATCCTCACTCTCCTCCTTCCTTTCAGGAATCATTGGATGCCCAGTTCGGTGGTGGAGAGCGACAGGATCGCAGACAAGGCAAGACCACTCAGCAATGACGTGATCCGCCACGCCAGTTTGACGTAAAAGCCAAACCGGAGGGACTACCTCCTTTTCGAGCCCCATTTCAGAAGAAAAAGTTGCTGCTTTAACAGCGAAGTAAGCCTCAGATGGTGAGAACCCTGCTCTTCGATTAGAGATGGGCGGTGACACTCCTCGACAGCGCGGCAGAAGTTACCATATTGTGGGAGGCACTCCATCCTTGTCTGGAGGCGAGAGCAACTGATACTTTCATTACAGTGGAAACAGCAGATACACGAGTTCTCCAAATTGAAGGTGATATTAAAAGGACAATTAAGGGAGTCTTTTGGGACAACATTACCTCCTCATATGACATTTTGTTGGCGGAGACAGATTGGCCTCCTCCATTTGTTTTGTCTTCTTCCCGAGGGGAAGACGTGATACTCCTGGGTTTTTCCTGTTACGTTTCTGAAGAGGTTAAACAAGCTTACGCTTCGGAATGGGCTTTGGCCCTAGCGCCGGCTGTGTATCGTAATCAGGTGGGCTAGGATAAGAATTTACCAGCACATGAAATTCCTTTATGATCTATGCCACTGCCACAGGCACAATATCCGATCAGGCTTGAAGCAAAAGCATCCGTAAGTGAAATTTTGACCCAATTGGAATATCAGGGTGTCATTGAACCCTGTGTTTCATCCATGAATAATCCTCTTTTTCAAACCGGACGGTTCATATCGTATTGTTTTGGATTACAGACATTTAAACAGTCACGTTCATACATTTGCAGTACAAAACACGCACAGCTCTGCATTAGTGAATAATATAGTTCGCAAAAAATACAAAACGACCCTGGATATTTCCAATGGTTTTTATAGTCACAATTTGGCTCCTAGTAGCCGTGACTTGACCGTATTTACCGCGGTCGGAAATCAGAAGCGATTTACGTGTTTACCTATGGGCTATAAGAACAGTCCTGGGGCTTTTGCTGTGTGGGTTGTGTCTCTTTTGCATGACATCGACCCTGATGCTTTCTCGTACGTAGGTGATATTTATCTGACAGATGACAAGTTAATACTGCATGTTGTACGTGTGGATCGCATCGTATTGTCTTTTGCCGACTTGGGGTACAAATTTAATTTTGCTAAGTCACACATCGCCTGTCTGGCGGTATTTTTCTTGGGCTACGAGCTCAATAACGAAGGTAGGGGTTTAGCACCCCACTTTCTGGAGAAATGTGCACATTGAAAAAACTGCAATCCTTGCTGGGATTTTTGAACTTTGGGAGGACCTACATTCCTGATTATGCCCAGCGTATCAAACCGCTTTACGCATTGATAAAACCCTCTTTTCGTCTTCCAGCTGGCTTCCGGAACATACCTCGATTCTTCGGTCTTTGCAGTCTAATCTGCTTGCGACCAACTTCTTGTTAACACGTGATAATTCTACGAACTTGGTCATAAGAATTTCGCCTGGAACTGTAGGCTTCACACATTTGACATCTGACATTTAATGAAGGTGACACAGTACCAACAGTTTATAAATTGCATTTGTACACATCAGCGGAAATGCGATTTTCCACTGTTGAGAAAATTGTGACAGCGGTCCAGACGGCGATTCTGAAGGAACGCTCTCTGGCGCAGGGAAAACGCATTCTTATGGTTTCGCCGGTACCTACTTTAGAAGCAGTGACAGAGGCGAGTGTTCCGAATTCTAAAGCCTTGCATCCACGTTGGATCCAATGGGCGAGTTCTTTGACATCGGCTGATGTCACTTTTATCTTTCATCTCTCATTGCAGACACAGGCGTTTTTACAATATGAACATGTTCATCCTCTTCCGTTGTCGTTGCTTCCTTTGGATCAGTACAAATGGAATATAGCATGTTACATAGCATGCTATTACAACGCGTACTTTTACAACACAGTCGTTACAACGATCGTGTTGTTAGTATGCAATACCCTTACATCGCAAGCCATTACAACGACTTGCTGTAGGGGGCGCGCTGGACTTAGGAATAGTATTATTTACTATTCCTACTCCAGTTTGCGCAACAGCAGGGAAGGTGTTGGATTTCATATCCAATACCTTAGCACCCCCTACAGCAAGTCGTTCTAATGACTTGCGATGTAAAGGTATTGCATACTAACAACGCAGGCATTGTAACAATTGCGTTGTAATGGTACTTCATTGTAAACGCTGTTTCCCGTACAAATGTATCATCTATACCGACGGGTCTGCTCAACCTGCAGTCGGATCGAAGCATGCTTATTCAGCGGCTTGTGCTATTGTCGCTAGCTCAATTGTAAATGGTGAATTTAAAGTCTTCTATAGTACATACACAAGTACTTGGAGACTGCACGGCTCAATTGGCGGAGCTGTGTGCTTTGATTTTTGCTCTAGAATTCGCTGATCCTGATGTGAACACTCTTGTTGTGTGTGATTCCTACTACTGTGTGCAGGCTTTCAATGACAATTTTTGCTTTTGGTCTCAGAATGATTATAGAGACTCTAAGGGTAGCACAATAAAGCATAAAATGCTTTGGGTCTGAGTGGCAGAACTTAAAGAACGTTTGCCGCTCATACAGGTTATTCATACTCTTGGCCATCAGCGTGTGGGAACACATGCTGTTGGTAATTCTTTGGCTGATGAGGTAGCCAAATCTGCAGTAGCCACATGTACAGTAGCAGCAGTTACTAGGTCCATGACTAAAATTGATAATGATATTCCTGCGGCGATTGCTGCTACGAAGGGTGGGACAGAATTCCCACAAGGTTTCCCTTCTAAGTATTCTTATCATTTGTCACCTGAGCAAGTCCCATTTGCTACGATACCGTCCGTTGGGGATCAGCTGATTCCCAACGAGGACCGCAGACTTCCTTTGATCATAGCTGCACATGAAGGCATGGCTTCTGCACATGCCGGAGTTTCTGCGACTGTTTCTATTTTACAGCAACGTTATTGGTGGCGTGGTTTATACAAACGAACCTGTAATTATGTAATGTCTTGTGACATTTGTCAACAGATTAAACCATCTACGGTTGCATGTCCACCACATACACAGCTATACATTCTAATCAACCGTTTGGTTGTATTTATCTTATCACTGCGGTCCTTTGACTTCCGACACTGCATATAAACATATTTTAGTTGCAGTTAATTTGTGCACTAGATTCCTTTGGGTTTGGCTACAATGCAGTGCTGACACTCAAAATGTCATAATAGATTTGTGTGTCTTTGTCAGAACTTTTGCCTGTGGCACCTTCCATTCTGGCCAAGGTCCTGCATTCGCCTCTAAGGCTTACAAGGATGCAATGATGTCACTGGGGGTGCTGGCGCAGTTTTCGTCTCCATACAGGCCTGAGGGCAATTCTATAGTGCAGCGAAAGAACCATGACTTAAAGCAATCTTTGACAGCTAGATTCTTAAGTACTGGCAGGAGTTGGCTGACTCATTTGTATGGGGTACAACGTGCACTAAATAATCTCCCAAGAAGGTCTCTGGGTGGGCAGACCCCATGCAAAATGCTCTTTGGCATTAAAATGCTTGTGCCAGACCTTGATGGTATAGACGTTGTGGTGGCTGCCGCAACATTTGATGTAGATAACCATTCTACTATGTTGTAACAACTACAAAAGACCCGTGACACACTGGCTAAAGATCATTCGTCCTCGTCCACTGAGGCAGCGGTGCTGATTCCTTTTACTGGCTGGCTTCCTAAAATTGGTGATCTGGTTTGAGAAAAGCTGGAGAACAAGAAAGAATGTGGTCCCTCTTATTGAGCACCTGTGCCAGTTATTGGATTGAAGGATACCCATACAGAGATTTTGCCTCCTTTGCCTGGCCGCAAGGAAAACAGATGTATTTCAATTGACAATGTCAAGCTACACCATATGGCCGATACTGAATAGTATGACTCCAAGTATTTCAAGCCAAGATCCTTTAATGAATTTGATGGCTTCAACTTCTTCGACAACTCCCCGCGTGATTGATGCCTATTCTGGGCAGCCCCCGCACTTTGGAGAAAAGAAAACCCTGGTGCCTAGTGGGTAGGGAAGCGTTGAGGGATCCATGCAAGCCATACCTCCCTGGACTCCCCCGATTCTCTAGTTTTCAGAAATGTGTGGGTTTGGTAGGTTTCCCTAGATGGCCGCCAAGCCCTGGACCAAAAACTCATGTGACCCCCTTGCAAAAGCAGATCGTTTTGTGATAGGTAATTTTGATGTCTCCACAATACGTTTTGGGCCCTTGCCTGTCGTGGGAACTTGACCCACCCACAAGAGTGAGGTACCATTTTTATCGGGAGACCTGGGGGAACGCTGGGTGGTAGGAAATTTGTGTCAGCCCAGTGATCCTACAACTTTCCCACACCGAAATTTGAGAAAAATTTGATTTTTTTCATCAAAATTTGAGGTTTGCGGGGGATTCTGGGTAGGGAAACGTTGGGGGATCCACGCAAGTCCTACCTCTCTGGACTCCCCCGGGTCTCTAGTTTTCAGAAATGTGTGGGTTTGGTAGGTTTCCCTAGATGGCTGCCGACCTCGGGACCAAAAATGCAGATGCCCCCTATGTATCCGAAAATGACCTGGTTTTGCAAGGGGGGTCACATGAGTTTTTGGTCCTGGGCTTGGCGGCAATCTAGGGAAACCTACCAAACCCACACATTACTTAAAAAAACATTGCAAGATGCTGCTCAGTTATTGGCTATGGGTTTGTCGGGTTCTTGGTGAACCTACAAGTCCTATATATCCCCACGACCAAAAAGGTCCAGTGGATGTAACGGTATATTGCTTTCAAACATCTGTCATAATTAGAAGAAGTTACAGGTGAAAACGTTGGCACAAATGGCTGTTTTTTTCAACTCATTTTCAATTTTTCCTATTTTCAACTGTTAGCTTCTATAAAGAAACCTTGAAGGATCTACACAAATGACCCCTTGCTGAATTCAGAATGTTGTCTACTTTTCTAAAATGTATAGCGTTCCAGCATCCATTATTGCTTTCATACCCATTTCTACCATTAACTGGAAGAAGGTTGAAAGCACAAAAAATAGCAAAAATAGGCTATGTCCCAGTAAAATGCCAAAACTATGTAAAAAATGTTGGTTTTCTAACAAAAGTCTGTCAGGTCCTGAAAGCTGGGAAAATTGTGATTTCAGCCCCACAAACCCTTGGTTGATAACATTTGCAGGGAAAAAACAAGACACTTTCATTTGCAGCACTTTCTTCCCATTTCCCCCCCCCAAAATAAATTTGCTTTATTTTGGCTAATTTCTGGGTCCTCTCTAGAGCAATCCACAAACCCTGGGTACCTTTAGAATCCCCATGATGTTGTAAGAAAAGGACGCAAATGTGGCGTGGATAACTTATGTGGTCAAAAAGTTACAAGGGCCTAAGCGCGAACTACCCCAAATAGCAAAAAAAAGGCTTAGCTCTGGGGGGGTGGGGGGGGAAAGGCCTAGCAGCGAAGGGGTTAGATGACACGCTGCAACAGACTACTTGTTTCGGTTTGGCTACAGCCAAAAATTTGAATGTTCCTTCTATTCCTTCATTGGCTGTGAACGATACATGGCGTACACACACCAATCGTACGATTGATGTATTGCTTGCCCTGTTCAAAAATGGTAGTATAAATGTTTCTAACATCGACCCCTTGGGATGGTTGTTGTGGCCAGCAGGTTCCAATGCATGTCATCTGTGTTTTCTTAATGCAATGACAGGTTTCACACAAAGTAGACCTGATCCACTTTTCCCACATTCTCATTCAGTCACCACGTATTCAGTGGGTAATTTATGTCAGCAATGGTTGGGCCACTCAACACTGTCGTCAGTGAAACAACACCTGTCCCTTTTGTCTAGTGACATCAATTTGGCTGATTTTATTTTAGGTCCTAAATCACCTAGATCAAAACGATTTATTTATGAAGCATATAATGAATTGTGGAAACTGTCACAGATGGAGGCTGCGGTGTGTCAGCGCCAAATTGATCAGGCTAATTTGGAAAAAGTTCTTGCAGTGGTAGATAAAAGCATTAACACATTATCTTCACATATATACTCCTTGGATAATATTGTTTCATCTGTTATTGATATTGTACAGACTGATGTATCTGTGTTGTATCATGGTCAAAATCAATTGCGTTCTGTAATGCAATTTGCATGGACGTTACAAACGCTCAAAATGGGGGAAGTTCCATGGGATTATTTGAATGCTTCTGCACTGTTTTTACCATTTAATTTGACTGATAAACAGAAATGTATGTCCATGAAAGATGCTACTTACACGCTGTTACATATAGAACAATTAGAACAGTTACCTTTTTCTGTGGCTGAGACGGATTCATGTGTGTGGTTAATACATGGAGTTATTTCACTGCCCTTCTCGCTATTTCAGTTTACATCTTGCATGAAACACTTCCCGGTTGGGTGCTTTGAGCCCCTGGGAAATGCTTTCATCCATGAATTGTGGTCATTTCCTTTCACCTACAGATGTCAGAGTGCAGATAAGGAAGTTTTCCTAACAGGGGAGGACTGCGATTCCACTGTGGGATATTCCCTAGTTTGCAAACAAGTTAAATTACACAGCGCCTGTAATGTGTCTTCGCCCAATCTGGCTTGTTTTTTAAAAGGTACGCCTGTCCCAGCTATTATTACAGCACTCACGTTGCTTTCGAATGGCAGTTATCTTATTTTGAATAACCACGACTGCTGTGGCTAATGGGCCGGCATCCCGTATATAGTAACGGTTTCGCAACGTGTTACTTGTTGCAGCAACATCCTCTTTCCACCCCCCCATGGTACTGTAGATAGTTCGCTTTGGCCTTCCATTCCTACTTTGAAAATAGATTTCAATAAACTAAGCAGACTCAAAGTGCTATTGTTTCAACAAGAAGTGGCTCTCACATCAGCGCCAGAGACCTTCGAATTGCAGGTGGCGAGAACCACAAGTGAGATACACTCACTACTAAACACGAATCTCCCACTCCATTTTGGAGAATTAATACACCAAATATTAAATGTGTCTGATACTGAAGGTCCTGCTCATTTTTTTAAACTTGTGGGATCCGGCCTTGTTTCCTCTTTTCAGACGATTTTTGGAGTAATACCGACCTTTATTTATTCTATTTTTTTCAGCACCTTTGGAGGGTTTCCATTGATCCTCTTAATTGGCGTGTGGCGAGCTGGTACTTCTGCTCCTGTTACGCAGTGGCTGCCCATCTTGTAGCACTGCACAGACCCGGCCAATTGCAACTGTACCATTACCAAATGCAACAACTATTTGGATGTTTGCCATTGGCGACGCTTGGTGTGAGTTATGGACTTACTTTTTGCTTCGCCTACTTCATTTGCGTGCAACCAGTGTTCTATTGCCGACGGTGCCCTTTTTATTGGGCCTTGGATATATGCCTCTCCAATGCGTCCGTCACTGACCCAGATTATGATCTGTTAATAGGTCCATTACTGGCCCATGACCAGGCCTGTTCTGGGGATGGCCGTTTGATGCGTGCTGCTGCACTTGGAGTGTTGGCTGACTGGAATATCTGTGAGGCTGCACAGCGCCTCTTGCAACGGAGTTTCAACGAGTATCACGCAAGTTGCCCGGATATGCTCCTGGAGGCTTCTGATTATGAGGAGCACGTCTGTTCCTTCGAACTTCTCAACTGGATGGCGTCCCTCTTTGCTATGAACGACAGGGATGACCTTTTGGAACAACTTGCATTCCACGGGTCACGTAATCTGATGAATTTTCCGAACTCGCATTAAAATCATTTTAAACTACATTTTGGCGTTTTTTACGATTTGGCCTTGTTTCAAAGCTCCTTGATTCTGCTTACCGTTTCATTCTGTTTTTTCTATTAGCTACAAACTTACCAAGGGGAGGGTGTCATGTGGCCGATAGGGACATTGTCGACATTGCTAAGTTAGCATGAGCCCGGCAACCATGATGCTCCTTTTGCGCACGTAACTACATGGCTTTATTTTTGCAACACTCTGTTTATGCCTTTCACATGAGAACCATCTGCTGTTTTCGTTCTCTGCCTGTTCCTGGAGTTTAGTCTGAACACTGTGAGCAAGGTCGATAAACAATGCCCCTTGTTATTCTGTTCTGGTCAGTCCCTAGCACCTAGACAAAACATGCTAATGCAGCTGCTGCTGGAAGCTCGTACTTTGATATTACAGGGATAGATGTTTAGGTAACACACACTTGGAGAGGGAGCTTTCCAGGGGGAAGAGCAATGCAGGTCCTATGATGTAGATATACCATCTAGGCACTAAGGTATGGGGTCTGCTGACAAAGCCCAGAGATCTTTTATTATATAATAATACTTCTTCTTACCAAGGGGAGGGTGGTTAGGCCTTATAGTCCTTTATCCACTGTCTTAATATGATGACATCTCCCTTTATGATATATGGCCTTGCTGCAATGCTAACTGTGTTGATTTTATGCATTTTTCTGCTGGTTATGGCTCCTATACTGCGTTTTAGGACACAATAGTTAAAATAAACATTTTAAACTATATTCGTGTTTCGGTCAGTTCTTATTGTGGACAGGTATGAGAGTGTGAGAGAAAAGGTGTGTCTTGTTACCGAGATTCCTGAGAGATCCGGGAGTGTTGTGTTCTGGGGTGTATAATCATTTGCTTCTTCATGAGTGTGTAGGAGAGCGAGTAAGATGCTATAGCTAGTCGGTCCTGGGTTCGTGGGCACTAAGGCAATAAGGAGGTCCCATATTCCTGCGCATAGTTCTGTGTATGTGCAGAATCCCTGCAATAGCCTATTTATGAGAATGTCATGCTGTGCAGTGCAGCAAGTCATCTTGCTGCACTGCAGCTGGACACCTTACTGCACACAATCAATACTGAGAGGCATATTCCTCTATGTGTGCTGCATTCTGGGTTGGACCCACAGGCACACACTGGCTTGAAGAGGGGAACCTGCACGCAGCGTGGGGGAGATACACTAGGACCCACGACAGAGCAACGCCTGAGCCCACATCTGGACCTACACAGAACAACATCGGCAGGCTTGGCAGCAGGAGAGGGAGCTGAGCAGCAGCTAAATTCCCCATGACCGAGGTAACGGAGGTGGACAGGAGCCCAGGAGAGAGAGCGCAAGGTTAGGACCCACCTGTGACACTGATTGCACATTAGCCCAAGGAGGGGAGAGTGAGCTCCAGGTATCCCCACGTGGCCAAGAGCCCACGCTCCGACAGAGGCACCCAGGAGCAGAGGCCAAGGCCTCCTCCATCATAGCCCTCGGCAAGATGACATACAAAATCAACACCCCACAAGCCACAATAGAAGAGGTCTAGGTAATCCTCACCTCTGTCAGGCAGAGGAGGGCAGCTGAACACCACCCAAGGTCACAACCAAAGCACTTTGAAGGAAAGGTGCGACATTGAGGTCTGGCAGCCCTGTTCTACACACACCGGAATGCATCAGGGCTAAGACGGAGGTGAGCCGGGCTTGGGGTGCAGACCAGAGTAAGGAACCCTGGGATCGAGAGCCAGAGGTGGCCCAGAGGTTTACAGCAAGACGTCAGACCGCCCTCTCCCAGACCTGGTCCACACGAGCTGGAGTGGGCCCAGAAGACAGGCCCCTTAAACAAACAGAAGGATACAGCACAGGCAGGAAGAGGTAACACCAGAAGACGAATCAGACGGTTGTGGCTCTCAGACCCCCGAAATAGACAGCAAAAGAAATCACGAGGAGCAGTGAACGATAATGTCCACCAGCCGAGTGAAAAAGGATCGGAGTGAAAAAGGATTGCTCCCTCAAAGATATGCTCACGCGGCCAACTGGTAGCAGCATGGGGGACATCATCTTCTGCTGGGGAGGCAAGCTTATGCAGCTGCGATCCCTCTAAGAAGCAGGCCAGCTACAAGGTCTGGAACCTCCCGAAGAGAATGGTAAAAAGGGGGCCGCATCCCCTACATGAGGAGAGCGTCAACCACGATGAAGGCTACAAGGTCCAAGACGAAGCCCCCGAAAACCAGACCAGGCTGAGATTCAAAAGGACAACTGGAAGCACTAGACACTTTTCCCGCTGCACTAGCAAAGACAGAGGATGTTTAAGTGCACCGAGAGGGCGGTTGCCCCATTCAGAGACTGCATGCGGGCGGGGGGTACATCGGGAGATTGGCCATGATATGGACCCCAAGTATATTACCTGGCAGCCACGAATGGCTGTAGGACAGACTATGAACGCATTCTTAGTTTTTCCAGTTTATTTTTTCATAGGGTTTTTTCAGGGTTGTTTTTGAGAGCCTCCATTCACCATGCAGTCACACAACAAGGCACATTAAAGGGTCAGATGTTACCACCTGGAGAAAGGGAAAAAGGCAACCTGTGCACCTAGAACAGAGGGCCTTCACAACAGACACACCGCCTCCCAACACAAATGCAATCCACCCATCTTAGAATTCTCACCCTCAATGTGAGGGGACTTAACAATCTAGTAAAGCGTAGGGCAATATTATTCTACCTGGAAAACACGAAGGCAGACATCTGTCTTCTGCAGGAAACTCATCTCCTAGACAGAGACTGCCATCGGCTCAGAGCATGCGCCTTCCCCATCCAATTTTTCTCTTCAAGCCCTACCAGAACCGCTGGGGTGGCCATCTTGGTGTCCAGAGCTTATATGAGAACTAGAGCACATACACCAGAGGACAGGGCCCCCCAAACTTTGGCGTCAACTCTCGGCACTGCACTCACAACTAGCAGCGATAGATTTAGACCTGGTGGAGTATGCAGCCCTCCGATTGCGTCACTCCTTTTGCGTCAGGGAGGACAAGTGTGGACAATGCCTGGAGCACAAACTACGAGAGAGCAGGCAGAAACAAGGTACCCAAGCGATACACACCCAGGGAGGGGAATTAGTGACAGAAGACACTGAAATAGTCAAGGCCTTTCAAGAATTTTATGCGCATCTTTACACGAGCCAAACACTAGAGAGCAGACGATACCTGCAAGAAGCACATACAACCGCACTGACCCTGGAGCAAACCGAACAATTAGAAGAAGAGATCTGTATTGAAGAAGTTATTTTGGCCATCTTCCGGTTAAAACCGGCAAAATCGGGGGCTTGGTCAACTGCTGGAGGTAATGGCCGCTTACTAATGCGGCTCCGGCCCAACTGTTCTCTTCCCCTAATCTATCCTTCAATTATCCGGCTACAGGAAGCGTATTCCTGTTTGTGTGGCTTCGGAAGCTCCAGAGATCCACTTTGAAGGTCCCGAGCGAGATCGGCTCCAGGGAAAGACTGGCGGCTGGACTGCGGCCTAACAACGCGAGGCAGCCGCGGGTTCGCGTGGATTAATACCCAGACGTGGAGGCGAGGAACCGGGCACATAGCGTGAGCGCGTCCGCGCTAATAAAGTTTTCCATCAATTTCGGCCCGGCAGTGGCCCCGCTCTGACTTCCGCCCACAATAAATTCCTGCAATGGCCACATTAAGTGCGGCGGCACGAACCAGCCTCCTATCACCACGGCTTTCCCCTGCAGTGTGAAATGACTGGTATCAGGCCTGAACTATGATGCAGAGCCTAATTGGATTTGGGGAACACCGGGGCTGCACAACTCAGATCGCTGATCGTGCCCTCATGTATATTGACCCCTGGGGGTAAGAAAAGCTGAGGGGGATTACAGTGCAGCACTCTACACAGCGGATTTAGCATTGTGAGCTTCCCCGACCAGGGACTGCGATCAGGAGGCCTGTCCCCTACGGCTGTGCAGCGCCAGTTGACCTTATAATCTTAATCCTGGCTGCAAGCTTGCCATGTGAGGGAGACAGCGGGACTGCAACATATAGATCACCTGATCCAGGGGGACCCATGCCGATCTATAAAAGGAGCGCCAATCTGACCGCTGAGGGGCCCTGAGAGGGGTCCGTCTATTTGCACATGGCTCGCAGCCTGAGAGGTATACCGGGGGTCAAGTGAAGACATCACCCCCCCACCTAGTCCCCCAACGGCCGTCGTCCATGCACAGAGGGATCGTGATACGCTACCTTGCAGACTGGTGATACTTCAGTGGGAATCCGGGCACACCACCCCGATATTCATATTAAAAATTTTGCTTCCTTTGGACCGTGGCCTGGCGGGGGGACAGAAGCCGATAGGCCACGTGATATCTGCCACGGTAGGCGGCGGTGAGTACCCTGTCATGCAGGGCCTGTGGACCCGCACAAAATGGCGACGAACAGGGGAGGTCGTGTATCGCACCAGTCGAAAATTGATACATTTGCGTGGCAGAAGGTGCAGGAAGGGGGTCTGTCGACCCTAGGAGCGGGAAAAGACACTCAGCAGAAATCGAGCGACCAAGACCCACCTACGCTTTAAGACGTTTTGGCAGCTATCAACGGCGTCTGTACATCGCTGGAGGGTCGCATCAATTCAGTTGTCACAGACATATCCCTGCTTAGAGCGGATCTACGGAAGATGGACTCATGTGTGAAGGAGGTAGAAGATGTCATGCAAAACCTGGTCACCGAGGCATCGACCCTGAAAAAACAAGTCTCTGAACTACAACAACATACCGAGCGTCTCACTATCCAACTCGATGACTATGAAGGATGAACAAGGCGTAATAACGTCCGCATCCTAGGGGTGCCGGAGATGGCCGAAGGGCCAGCAGTGGACCTGTTCGTTGAGGACCTTGTAACTAAACACCTGCAGCCTAAACACCTCTCTAACTATTTCTCTATTGAGCGAGCCCACCGTGTTCCGGGGGGTAGGCCCAAGCCAGGGGCGCCCCCTCGACCTATACTTGCGAGGGTGTTCAACTTTAGAGACCGAGACCACATTCTTCAAACGGCTCAATCTGCCCCTCCCCTCAAATTCGAAAACAGCACGATTACGTTCTTCCCTGATTTCACCGCTAAAGTTCAGAAGCAGCGGCGTACTTTCCTGGATGTTAAAAAGGCTCTCAGGGACAAAGAGGTCAAATACGCCATGCTGTTTCCAGCAAAATTGCGTCTGGAGGTGGAGGGCAAAAGCTGGTTCTTCACGGACCCCGTGGTGGCGATGGAATGGCTCGACGGCTGGCAGAGAGTGGGAGATAGAGGACGCCCGGACCGACAAGAACGACGTGTGGAGAAGGCACAAAGGAGGCAGGAATGCACCCAGGACGATAGGGAACAACACACGACAGGGGGTTTGTGACCTCACCACAAGAGCTGGAGCAGAAACTAGTGTGATAAGCATTCCTCCGGACATCCATACTTTGTCGCCCCAACGTCATTGGGGCAAACTGGGCTGAGAGGTGAACTCAGAACTGTTGATATACTGGCGACCAGCGTAGTCCTGTCACAGGTAGAGAATGAATGGGATAAATGTACCAAAGCTTGGGGATTGTTGTTCAGGACTGTGATGGGTGTAAATAACTAACATGAGGGTTCCTGTAGCACAAGTTATGATTCTCAGGGAGGGGGATGGGAGGGGAGGGTTGAGCCTGTGATTCCTCCATCACAGGGTTGGGAGGGCGACGGGCACTCTGCACAGTTGGGGAAGTGGGTCCTCAGATTCTGGTATGCAGAGAGGCAGGGTGGGGGGTGGAGGGAGTCTTGGGGGGTGGTTGTATTGTTATTTGTTTTAGTTTTGCACAGCAACGAAACATCACTCGACGGTCAGTGTTGGAACTAAATTCTCAATGCCGAATATCCAGAGTCCTCACAATAGGGTGCAGGGGAAGTAATGTGTGCATGCCCTCACACAGCAGTGAAAGTCCAAATGTACAAACAGGTAACATCCTGGGTTCCTGTAAAATTAAACACCTGTGTAATTTCTGGGTGATGGCTATCTTGCTGTCACCACACATCGCCTCCACATACTTCCACGCCAATGGGGTTGAGCAACGACCTTCATTTCCTTACATGGAACGTAAATGGACTCGGGGATAAATTGAAGCGAGGAATTGTCCTTCAGTACTTGAAGGGACATGCTCCTGACATAGCTCTCATACAAGAAACCCACCTAATAGGCAATACCTGCAAGCTCAGATGGGGCTACCAATTGATTGCGCATGCAGAGTTTACCTCCAGTTCCCGTGGGACTGGCATACTCCTGTGGAAAAACTGCCCCTACATTGTCAAGAAAACATGGGTGGACGGGCCGGGTAGATTTGCGGCAACATCTGGCTCCTGGGAGGGGAGAACCCTTAATGTGCTTTCTGTCTACGTTCTCCCAGCGCTGCAACAGCCCACCCTACAAGACCTCAGTAAATTTATTCTTGATCTCCTGGTTGCTACGTTAGTGATAGGAGGGGAATTTAACCTCACTGTAGATAGTTCACTCGACCGTCTACCTCCGCGCAGAGATCCGAGTTCCGGATCTGGACTGGCTGAATTCCTGTCGGCTCTCGGCCTGGTTGATATCGGGCGACAGCTTAACCCCACGACCACACAATTCACCTTCCACTCAGGGGCCCACAACAGCCAATCACGTATAGACTACATGCTTACACACACTGAAGACTTGTCCGAATTTAGTGAAGCCCGCTGCCTGGCACGTGGAATTACAGACCACTCCCCCATTCTGGCTAAAATGACCGTGGGTCCCCAGTCTAGATGAACGACCCTGACGATAAACCCGTGGGCATTTAAAATACCGCACATCAAGGCAGCATTACTAAACGACTCTGACCTATATTTTAAAGAAAACGTTGGTTCGGTAACCTCGTTCCAAATTCTATGGGGGGCATTTGGGGCAGTTATCAAGGGAAGAGCAATGGACTTGATGGTAGGACATAAGAAGGAATTAACGAAGCGCATAGACCAACTTGAAGAAGAGATCCTGTTAGGTGAAAAGGCCCTGGCACAGTCCCCTACCATGCTGCTCAGCAATTATTGGCATCCAAGGCACTGGATTATAGACAGCTCCTCACGGAAGCGGCCAAGGCAAAACAAAAGTCAATTCATCACAAGATATATGAACATGGGGAGCGAATGGGCAAATTATTGGCCTGGTTGGAGAGGAGGGAACAGACATCGAGGTGGGTGCATAAGCTACAAGGACCCGAGGGGGACAACATCACCGATCCCCGGGATATAGCAGAAACATTTGCTACTTACTTTGAAGAGGTGTATAAATCGGTGGTGGTGGTCACACCCCTTGCCGCACGGGATCTCCTCTCCACTATCAGGGTTAATTGCTTTTCACCTGAAAAGAGGGACTCCCTCGAAGGGGAACCCACAGTGGAAGAAATACAACAGGCCATTCGAGACATACGCTCGGGTAAGGCCATGGGACTCAATGGTCTCCCAATTGAGCTTTTCAATTCGGCAGCTACTAAATTGACACCCCACCTCTGCCAGATGTATCTAGAAAGTTACGAGAAAGGTCTGTTGTCAGATGAGATCCGGTTAGCCACGATTGTGGTAATACACAAGCAGGGCAAACCAGCCAATGACTACAAAGCCTACAGGCCTATTTCTCTTCTCACGGCAGAAGCTAAAATACTCGCAAAATTATTGGCCAACAGGCTCGTCCCTTTGATGATGGGTCTGATACACCCGGACCAGTCGGGCTTCATGCCTGGCCGGAACACTGCCTTGTATCTACGTCGCCTACATGGGGTGCTGGTTAGGGAACACACGATAAGGGAAGATGTGGCCCTGTTGTCCCTTGATGCCAAATTGGCCTTCGATACTATTGAATGGGCATACATGTTTGCGGTCCTCGAAAGAATGGGTTTCAGGCCCAATTTTATAAAATGAATTAAATTATTATACACCAGTCTGACAGCCCAAATCGTGGTGACCCGGCACACATCACGACGGTTTCAGCTGGGCAGGGGAACTCGGCAAAGGTGCCCCCTGTCGCCCTTAATATTTGCTTTAGTATTAGAACCTTTGGCAATCTGGGTGAGGGGAGACCCTCTGATACGGGGACTCAAATGGACCGAGAGTCAGGAGGACAGAATTTCGCTCTATGCGGACGATATATTGCTATATATGGCTTCCACCACATCCACCCTTCACCGTATCCTCCACATTTTCCGCATATTCGGCAATCACTCCGGGTACACAATAAACTGGTCTAAGTCGCAACTCTTCCCGTTGCGTGGTCCGTAACCACGCACACCGAGGGAATATGATATTCCTGTGGCAAAGGAGGGCTTCCGTTATTTAGGAATATACATAACTACGGATCCAACCCACTTCCACGAAACCAATCTGCTGGGGCCCCTGACGCGCTTTCGCACTGATATAAAACACTGGCGTGCCCTACCACTGACTCTCCTGGGGCGCGCTGCTCTTTTCAAAGTGTTGGCATTGCCCAGCTTTCTCTATGCTCTGCAAAACACTCCCTACAGGGTCCCGGACTCCTACTTCACAAATATTGACAGTGCCGTGAGCACCCTGCTGTGGGATGGACGAGCGCCGCGCATAGCGATGCAGATATTAACGGCGGCATGGTATGACGGGGGAATCGCTTTTTAACTGACCTCAGGTCATACTATTGGGCATCCCAACTCGTGGTAGTCAACCGTTGGGCCCATGGCTCTCAGGGCGACCCGAGTTTCCATACAGATTGGTGGCTCATGGGACAGGGAGGGTACCACAGAGCACTATACACACACCCAAAGAAGCTGGGCCTCACCGGGCCTACAGCCCGCACAATTGAAGTTTGGCACTCGGTCAACAAAAAACTTGGTTGTCATAACAAAATTACACGTGCGACTCCGCTTTGGGAACCCGAACAGTTGGGCCGACTGAGTGCTTGCCCTGGGTTTGACAAGTGGGATCTGATTGGTATATCCACGGTCAGGGACATATGGAACACAAGAGGCTGGTCACATTTGCTGAACTACAGAAGGAATATGATCTTGTGCAATCCGAAATATTCAGATATTTGCAGATCAGCCACGCGCTCAAAGCAGCTTTACCGGGGGGTGGCCCACTTCCGGAAGCATCACCTCTAGAAGATAGACTAATACTGGACCCCATGACCAGGAAGGCCATATCCATAACGTACAAAAAACTGATCAATAACTGACCTGACCTGTTAATGCGCTTGTGGCAGCAATGCGAAACGGACATGCGCGAGTTAGAGGAGGACGAATAGCGAGACGCTCTGGCCTCCCCTAGGGAAATAGCCATTCCCATGAGACTGAGGCTAGTCCAACTCAAATTTCTGCATCGTGTCTACCTTGCCGCTGGAGTTCTGGTCAAGATGGGTAGGAGAGCTGACACATACTGCCTTAGGCAGTGCAAACAGGAGGGAACTTTCTTTTGCACAGTGTGGGAATGTCCAGTTGCAAATGGAGAGAGCAGGGGGTAAAAAACTAATTGCCACACTGAAACTATGCCTACTAAACATATGGGAGGCCACGGATCTAACCCAAACTGAAAAATCTTGGGTTTCATTTGGATGGGCCCTAGTTAAGCGAAACACCGCACAAAAATGGGGAGTGGGCAGTCCCGGCTCCTGGAGGGAGTTCCGCCGGGCGGTGACGTGCGGCGGGGGAGGGCAGGGTGGGGGTAGTAAAAACCGGAATCCGGCCGAATCCAGGTAAATTAGCAAATAAATAAATAAAACGAAATTCGTAGCGCGCGCTGCATCGCCAAATGCGATGCAGCGCGCGTACGAAATTCGTTTTATTTATTTATTTGCTAACTTACCTGTGTTCAGCCGGATTCCGGTTTTACTACCCCCACCCTGCCCCTCCCCCGCCGCACGTCACCGCCCGACGAAACTCCCTCCAGGAGCCGCGACTGGGAGTGGGAGAACCACCAACACTTGCAGGATGGGTTGCAGATATGGATAGAGCCATGATTGCGGAGAAGGATGTTTTTAAACACAGAGGATGTCCTAAAAAATGGGATCGTAAGTGGGTGGCCTGGAACATACACAGGGCTACATTGTACCTGTATGTATACAACTGATGACCTGTTTTGCTGTGCTTTTTGTTGTATTGTTTAATAAAAAGATTTATTAAAAAAAATAAAATGGCAAAATCGACAGGCCCAGATGGCTTTACTCCGGCCTTCTACAAAACATTCTGCCCAGTGGTAGCACCTCTCTTGACACAGCTTTTCAACACGTTCACAGAGCCCAGCGCGATCCCGGCATCGATGCTAGAGGCTGCAATAACAGTAATCCTCAAACTAGGGAAGGACAAAACACACTGTAGCTCGTACCGGCACATCTTGCTACTAAATGTGGATTTTAAACTATTAACAGGAATGCTAGCCCACAGACTGAGCACACAGATGTCTGCCCTGATCGATCCTGATCAAGCGGGCTTCATCCCTCATAGACAGACAAGCGACAACACCAAGCGGGTCCTCCACATCATAGAGAAGGCGTCTAGATCACCGGGTAATTACAGGTTATTGGCAATAGACGCCAAAAAAGCATTTGATAGAGTACACTGCCCCTATCTCGAACAGGTACTGATGCATTTTGGCTTAGGGGAAAAGATAAGGACTCAGGGGCTGATTCACAGAACTAATCTGAGATAAAATCCTAAACTTACTACTTTTGGTATTCACAGAAGGCATTTAGTAGTAGTAAAGTTAGGACTCCTAACTTTACTACTACTAAACTGAGATAAAATCCTAAACTTACTACTTTTGGTATTCACAGAAGGCATTTAGTAGTAGTAAAGTTAGGACTCCTAACTTTACTACTACTAAACTGAGATAAAATCCTAAACTTTCTACTTTTGGTATTCACAGAAGGCATTTAGTAGTAGTAAAGTTAGGACTCCTAACTTTACTACTACTAAATGCCTTCTGTGAATACCAAAAGTAGTAAGTTTAGGATTTTATCTCAGATTAGTTCTGTGAATCAGCCCCTCAGATACTAAACTGTTACTGCCTCCCCACGGCAACCGTTAGGATCAATGGGTACACGTCGGCCCCACTCCAGATAGGTAGAGGCACATGGCAGAGGTGCCCCTTGTCGCCCTTTCTGTTCTCTCTATATATGGAGCCGCTAGCTCAGAGAGTTTGAACGTACCCAGATATCACCTGAGTACCATTTGGGGGGGTCCAGCACACTCTAAACCTCTATGCAGACAACGTCCTGGTGACGCTCAACAAACCGGACACATCCCAAGAGGCCTTTCTCGAGGAATTGGAATCCTTTAGCAGGGACTCAGGGTTCAAAGTAAACGTCGGGAAATCCATAGCACTTAGCCTTTCTCTCCCGCCTCAAATGGTGGAACAATTTAAAAATCAACATCCCATTCAGTGGTCGCAAAGCACCATCTCCTATCTGGGAGTTCAATTAGCATCAACCACACAAGCCACAGCCGCCATTAATTATCGCAACCTTCACAGGCAAATTTGCACCGACATCCAAAAGTGGAAGCCCCATCACATTTCATGGTTAGGCATCATGGCTGCCATTAAAATGATGGTTCTCCCCAAAATTGTATATTTATTTCAGACCCTACTCCTGCAGCCGCCCACAGGTATGGTCCATAAGATGCAGTCGGAGATTTTTCAATTTATATGGTAAGGACGGAAACCTCGGATGAAGAAAGCCATTAGCTTCCTTCCTCCTAGTGAGGGAGGATTAGGGATACCTGATCTCCAACTGTATTATCAGGCAGCACAATTGAGATACCTAGTGGAATGGAACCGTACCGAATCGGAGAAACATTGGCTATTCCAGGATAGGGCAGCGGCCGGAACATCGCTATCTAAGGTCCCCTTCCTAAAGAAACCACACAGACCACAAAATCTTTATTTGTCCCCTATCACACAGACAACAATGGTGGCTTGGGACCAGACTAGCACTAGACACAACTTGACAACGTTCCCTTCCCCCATGACTTAACTATTTGACAACCCGTAGTTTGCTCCGGGGGTAGGCGAAGCCCGGTTTGCACAGTGGCGATGCTCAGAGTGCTGCGCAATGGATCATCTCTTTGACGAAGAGGGGGTGCTTCCCTTCCATCACATTAAAGCTGATTATGGCATTCCTGAGACAGAGCGACTACGATATCTGCAGCTCCGACACTGGACATTACCTCCACAAAACAGGTCCACTGTGCAGCGACACTTCACCCAATATGAGAAATGGCTTCTGTCCAAGTCTTCAGACAAGAAACTAATCTTAGAATTGTATGCCTTGCTGAACACACGAAACAAGCACATACACAACGCAGGACGGGACAGATGGGAGAAGGACATAGGTAGAGCCCTGAGCAGCAAGGGTTTGGGTTTGTTTACCTTTCACACACTTGCTTTTATGATACATTAAACAGGGCTCTGCGTAGCCCAGGAAAGTGCAAGGTCTATTGTTGGCACTGTTTTATTTTTATACCATGAAACTTCAATAAAAGATTTGAACTATAAAGTAACATGTTAGCCAGAAGGTTATCATGAGCATCCGTACTTTCTGGTATTGTCCTAGTCACCTCTGCTTGCCTCAGTTGCACCAATAAGAGTTTCCCTGCTTCTCACTCCCTCCTTTTCATAATGTCATTGTCGAAGTATAAATAAGACATGTTCGGCCTGGGAGGTATATATTTTATTTATATCATGTTTCTCCTGCATGAGTATTCTTAATTTAGTCTGGTGTGGTGAATTATTGTTTTCATGAAGGGTCCTAACTTGTTTTTATAAAGCTACACTTCTGTGGTAGTCTTTTGTTTTTGTAGCTCTGTGTCTCCCATAAGAGGCCTCTCTAATGCCGGCCTTCCCTCCTGCCCAGAGTGTGGATACCGATGACACTGTGCCCTCCATGATCACCATGTATTCCTTTAAAAATGATCTCAAGAGTTCTTTATCTTGTGGTTCACTATATCTTGCTACATTGATTCACCAATCACCTGAAGGTACTAGTATTAAGTCCAAGTCCATTGTCATGCCAACTCTGTCATGATCAGAAATGGGACAGGGAACATCTGATGTTGTATTGAGGTGTTTGGTCATTCCTGCGGTTATGAAGAAGTTTAGTTGTGTTTATGTGCCGTGGACAGATGGCATGAAGGTATAATACCTATGGTCAGGTTTCATCAATCGCCATGGGTCAATCAAGGCTTGGTCAGATATCATGTCTTGCATAATATGTCTATCTCTGTCTGACCTGACATCTGGCGTATATGAATGATTTAATGAAATAAAACAGTCTCCCCAATTAACATCTTTCATTTACCAAATGTGTACGAGGGTCCGGATAATAGAGTGAAAAATGATTTATTGTTCTCCACGAACCATATACAGAGCCAATTAATAAAGTTGTACTCTGGTGATTTAACTGCTAAAACATATTGCCCATCGGTGACCACCCAGATGCTCAATATTCTTAATGGATGTGTTTTGTGTAATAAAACATTCACCCCTTTTTTCCTACGTTTCACTAGGAATATTGGGCCTCTCCCTGTACTGTTGCCAGATATCCATAAATCACCTTCCCTACCCATTCCCTTATAAGCTTTTCACGTTCACTGGTGGAGAGATGTATTTCTTCAAGAAGGGCTATGTCAGGTGTGAAGATTTCATAAACAAGAGTACCTTCTTCCATTTAATATGGAGAAGGAGAAGTAGCTTTACGGATTTTGATCAAACACAAGGAGATGATGGACAGAGCGCTGACACTTTTCAGCCCCCCAGTCACAGATCGATGATGGATTCAACCCAGATCTGTGACTGGGGATGAGTGTCTGAAAAGTTTGAGCTCTCTGTCCATCATATGCTTGTGTTTCCTTATGGATTTAGATGCCATTAATTCCCAACTGTGATAAAATAAGGTAACGGACTGTTAGAAATGAAATTCCTGGTTGGCTGAAGTATGCATCCAGAACAGGCAGGAACCACCACTCTAGTGAGGGTAAGCTAGATACAAAATAAGATAACCTGTGCTCACCTTTTGTTAGCTTGGCACAGAGCAGTCAGACTTATCAACAAAGGCAATGTGTAAAATATTTGCAAAACATACACACACATACTCACATACAGTAACACAAAAATTACACCCCAAAAAGGCTCCCCACAGGTTTAAAAAGATGGATTGTATTTATCCTAGCCAATTTAGACCAAAACAGCAACTTCTTAATGATCAGGAGCTAACTAATCCTCTTTGTGTATCATTACAGTTTCAACAGGAATGCACAACAGGCAATGGAATCTCCAAATGCCTTGGGATCAAATAATCAGATAAGCAGCAAGATACTTTTTAGCCTACGCAGACCACGTTACTGCCTTAAATGTCAATTCTTTGATGGTCCTTTGTATTCCTTTTTATTTATATATTCCAGGTTTCCAAGAACTAGATAAGATTAGAAGAAACTGCATGGAGATCGGGACCAGGATTCACATGGAAAGAAGAGCCGCACTAGAGCCCAACGAAGATGCCGACTGCGACGTGTGGTGAGCCAGGAAGTGAAAGGTAAGTGAAGGGCAGGGCGGAAGACACACACACATCAACTAGAACCTGAAGCGCTCTTCCGTTCGTGCTGGCCATCTTTATGCCTGCACTCCTCCGCCCCCACCACATACTCAGCCGGGTGTGTAGCAGGCATGACAAGAATACAATCCCTAGAAGTTGAGATATAAATGTTTAAAGATTAAATCAAAAATTATGCTTAGAAGTCACTAGTGGTCAAAAGATTACTTGAGGTTGTGAGGGACCAGTGAAAATCCAAAGCTCAGGCTGACCGCGATGGAGGGCAGGCCAGCTACATGACCCACTCAGGGCTTGCTGAGAAAGTTTCTTGGATGGAGCAGAGCATTGACATTGAGGGCTCAATGCGTCTATCTTTTCCACGCAGTCGGGTCACTAGCTCGTTGTTGAGCTTTGCGGTTTTTGATTAAAGCAGCTACAGAACCCACTTAAGAGGCCCAGAACTTGGAGGGGACACCTTGGACAAGGGTAGGACTTACAGAAGGCAGAGTCCAGCAGCACCAGCAGAATTGCAGGAATTTGTTTGTTTTTGTGACGCTTCAGAAAACAGGAGGCAAGCCAGCAAGCCCTTGGAGATCACTTGGAGAGATGGCAGAGTCTTCCTGCAGAGTCAGAGAGCAACAGGGCAACAAGCAGAAAACAAGCAGAAAACGAGTCCTTCCAGAAAACCAGTCCAGTTGAGTCCTTTAAGCAGCACAGCAGTCCTTCTGACAGAGGTTCAGTTCAAGATCCTAAAGTGTCTGGGTTCAGGGGGTCAGAGACTCAGTGCTTATACCAAAAAGTGCCTTTGATGTAGGGGTTGACTTCAAAAGAACACTCTGAAGTGCACATGGATCCCTTTCAACCCAGTCCTGAAGTGCACAAGGATCCATTTCAACCCAGTCCTGTCTGACAGGCTAACCTTGGGGGATAAATGATTGCTTTGTGTGAGGACAGAACACAGTCTGTTCAGAAGTAAGAATGAACCAACTCCCCCTCTTTCTGCCCAGGAAGTCTATCAAAATGCAGGTGAATGAAGATGAGTGCTCAGTCACATCCAGCCCTTCCTTTGTTTGTGGCTGTCTAGAGGTACTGCACAAAGTGTGGCTGTTACCCAGCCCAGATGTGTATTGGATAAAGGCTGTCAGACACAAAGGGCAGTAAGTACAGAGAAATGTCCACTTTCTTAAAGTGGCATTTCTAAACAGTAATGGTAAATCCAACTTCACAATAAGGAGTTATCATTACCATTCCAAGCATATCAAACATGAAAAAACTACTCCTTTCTGATCAGGAACTACAGCTTAAAAGTATATTAAGGAATGTCCAATGCTTCCCAATGAAAGGGGTAGGCTTGTTTGTCACTACTAGGACATGTAAAACATAAAGGTGTATGTCCTACCTTTACTTGCATAGCAACCTGCCCTTAGGGTTCCTTAGGGCCTACCTTAGGGGTGCCTTATATGTCATAAAAAGGGAGTTTAAGGCTTGGCAGGTCCTTTTAAATGTCAAGTCAAAGTGGCAGTAAACTGCACAAACAGGCACTGCAGTGGCAGGCCTGAGACATTCTGTGGGTGGCACAATGAGTGCGGCAGGCCCACCAGTGGCATTTGAAGTGCAGGCCTTGGGTAATGGTATACCACTTTACAATGGACTTACCAGTACAACAAATATACCAGTCAGGTATACACCAATGTCAACATGTTTAGAGGATAGGCACATGCACTTTAGCACTGGTTAGTAGTGGTAAAGTGTTCAGAGTCCTAAGGCCAACTAAAAGAATCATCAAAACGTGCAGGCAAAAGGCAAAAAGTTGGGGGAAAGAGCACCTTAAGGATGACTGGTCTAGCAAGGTCAGATACGCAGTACCAACTGTGATGGAGATTTTCAAGGTTTTCTTGAGATTAATTAGAGTACAGAATATATCTATCTAGCCTATATAGAAGACAATATGGGAGGGGGATTTAAAAAAGGGAAAAAGGGATATAAAGGAAAAACTGAAAAAGAACCACCCAAAAAGTGCTCAGAAGAGGAATGGAATTGTGTAAACAATGAACAATAGTTCCTTAAGCAGTATAAAACAACCTGTTGTTTGTAGAGGTTCATGCATGGACACCAAAGGCACCACAGGGCTCCAGCTTTGCTTTACCCTCCTTCCATTGACCCATAACATCTGCAAGTGTTGCATAGCTCCATTTGCTATGCCACCTCCTGTTTCCCACTCGGTAGATAAACATAAACTAAATATGTAGATCTCTCATTCTACTAACCATTAGGTGATGTTGTCCAATGTCCGTAATACCAAGTAAGTCTTGTCAAGTAAGGCTTGTCTATATTATAGTGAGTGTCTAAGGCAAACTGGTTCATCTTTAAGAGGCAATCTCAATTTATTTCTTCATTGACTTTGATTTGTCCATTCTTGACCAGGCTTGGGTCTCTTTTTCCAGACTAGTTCTTCCCTCTTCACCTCGGTTCATCACATTCTCTTTCATCCGCAGTATGTATAATGAAGCCATCGTCGGTAATCATCTTTTCTGCCAAGTCTAGAGTGTCTAGAGCTTTTTTAGCTTGTCAGGTTCATCTTACTTATTGTTTGGATAACCCATCTATTATGATCAACATTATGATCAACATTATAGCATGGTCAAGTTGCCCATATAGTGGTTTGCACAGTCTTAGTCTGAGGTATAGAAACCTCCTTATTTTAGCTTTTGTCTGCTGATATGACTATCTGTTGATAGCCAAAGGTGTATGGTCAATGTTTCTTGGTGTATTGAACACCGGTGTGCCTGCTGGTGATGTAAAAAAGGCAACTAGCCAAAATGTGCCTGGGTTAGATGGCTCAGCTCTGAATCTATATTTTGCTCTGTCATTCTAAAGGCATGAATGCAATTTTCATCAGGTTCTGTAGAAAGTCTCCAAGAAAGTTTTCTTGTTGTCATGTTCAGAGTCTGCCGAGGTGTGCTTATTCTCATGTCTGCTCCTGTCCTCATGTTTCAATTTCCCGTGCATGGCTCACATGTCTGTTTCCCATTCAGAAGGAGTGTTGAGTCTCTTTTCCATTTCCCCTATTTTTTTAAACTACGGTAGTCTCTGTTGAAATGCAGACACCTCATTCCACAGTGAATGCACTTGGATTCTCTGATTTACCACCCTATCCACAAACCAATGGACACCTTGATATCTGCCAATTCCTTCAAAAGAGTGTCCACAGTCACTGAGGGCATGACACCATGCCCCTCTTTTCCATTGTCCCTTCCTTAGCTGTAGAATGTTTGGCTACAGCCTCAGAAAAAAAGAAAATGCCTAGGTGCTTTGCCCTGGACAGTGATTGTGTTGTGTATTGTGTCATTTCTCCAGGAGCATACTTTTTCCTTAAGCAGGTGGTCAGTGTGGTAAAAAAGTGTTAGGGACTGGGCCTCTTCCATTACAGTAGAGTTAATAAAAACAAGAAAGCATACAGCAATCAATGCGCCTTTATGTACTTCTGTTGATTTTGGGTGCAAAAATTCCATAACTGCTGGTTCCATTTGCCCAACCATCAGTCTTTCTGAGTCAATTTCAGGTATCCCTCTGCCTATGTGTGTTGTAGTAGTACACGATGCAAGATGGACCCCTCTCTTTTAATTATTGTTATAACTATTAAGTCCGATGAGCAACAAATTTCGGTTCCTTCAATGCTGGCATTACCATGGTGCTGTTCACAACCCGGAGCATTCCCCATAATGTTTTACAGGCCCAGGTACTGTTCTTCTGAGTCTGTGCCCCTGGTCACTTACCACCTCTGGACCTTCCCGCACACTGCAGTCCCTCATATCCGGTAAGTGCGGTTGTGTTCTCTCCTCGTCCATGAATCTCGATTCAAGGTGTTAATAATTATGGCGCAAAGTCAGCGTATGCACCCGGCATCAACCCATATGGGAGCGTCCACCCGTGATCAGAGCATTTCAGGCTGCTGATGTTAGTTCTTCTGTTCAGGGCGGGCACATGATATTCTGGGGCTAATTTTAGAGGAAATTAAGGCTATAATTATGTACCCCCAAAGTCGGAGGCCTGCTTCTGCCTCAGAGCTCTAGTGACGTACATCCCTGCTAATTGCCGCCAAGTTCCGCTCCAACTGTATGTGTATATTGCTGCAATATTCTATTTGTAAATTTTACTCACAGTCCAAATCATTGTATGTGACTGAGATCAAATCCTCTGTTTAAAAATAAATCATTCATTGCTAGAGACCAAGACTTTTCCATGATGCACAAAGAAAGAAATATAAAACTTCTCATATCTATAATATTTCTACATGCTCAACGTACGTTGAAGAATCTAACCAACTGCCTGTACCATTCCCAAAAGACAATTTATTACCGCCTTTTTTCACCGATGCTTCGTTTTACAATTATTATTTGTACTAATGGCGATTTTAATTTTATATTTTTGAATATTGGTGATGTACTGTCTTAAAACTGAAAAAAATCTAATCATTTTACCAAAAAAATGACTGAAACTGAATCCATTCCTTCTTGGCTTGTTGCAGAGGGCCAAGAATATGTAATTTGAAAGGGAAGTGCCTTCCTTGTGTACCTTTAGGCTTCTAAATTTAAGTGGATATTAAACAGCAAAGTTTGTTGTTGTGCAAGTGTATATGATTTCTCACCTTTCTCACCAGCGAACTATATCTGAGCTACCAGTCATCTACATTACCCTTAGTCCTACTCGTCCCAGCCAAAGTTTGTGAGCTGAATACCACCTCCTTGAAACAGGAAACTCCAAGAAATGTTAGGAATGAAGTCCCAACCCACCCCTATTCTGTACCATAAAAAGTCTGACATTCCCAGCATTCTTGTGACATACTAAGCCTAGATATTGGCTATACTGTCAAAGGAGGGTGTGTTGTGTAGTTCCTATAGTACCCATGCAGGACCTGCGCGTTTGGATAACATAAACTGTGGGCTTGGTGGCAGACTGATTCTGTACATCCCCACCGAGAAATGTTAGCCTGTTTGCAAAAGCTAGCTCACAGTGCCACTAGTGTCTCCTCTTATCGGGGAGAGATACATTTTCTGGCAACCTTAGAACATGACAACCCTGATCCCTCAAGATCGTGGAAACAATGTACTACTTTTCGCTCAGTCACTCGTGCTTATTTAGTTTATCTCAGAGGTACACAGAATAAACAGTCTGGGCGTTTCAATAAGGCTTTATTGAACAGTTGTTATTCTCGTGTAAAGTATATGAGCTAAAACAACCATTAGACAGTAGCAGAGATATATGATTAGCAGTACTATGAATATAAAAGGATAGTACAGTTCTATCATCTTGCAATAAGCATGAATAAATACATGAATATAAAATGCATTGATAAAAGCGAGTGCGTACTCCTACGATGCCTATCTAGATGTACCTAAGTGTACCTAGCATGTGAGTAGGTGTGCAGCCAACAATCCCTCTAGGATTTGGTCGAACCCCATTACCTGGAGTGAGAATGTAGGAGCCTCTCTTGGTCTCGAGTTGGACACCCCGCAAGGGATGTTCAGACCACTGTCAGATGGAGCGTCTGCAAGCAGGAGCCTCAGTGTCTCTGGTCAGGGTGTCGGCCTGGAAGTCTCGGTTCCCTCTGACCACAGATAGCAAGAGGTGCTGTATTTATAAAGAAAAGTATATAGAGTCCCTTTGTCCCTTGTTCTTGTGTTAGCCATTGTTGGGTATGAGGATGACGTACGGGATGAACCTTGTGCGTAGATATTAGGAAGGTGGTGTATAGCCCCTGTCTGGTTTCCAAGTAGCCTCATGAATATTTTATTCATGCAGTGTCAGTCTAAAGATGAAGTCATAGAACACTATTGTTCGGGAAAAACCCTCCTTCTGCACCCAGGCCTAGAACTAGTTAAAAGGTTCAGTCCATAAAAGGCGTTCAATCCTTAAAAGGCTTGTTAGTGTGTAATGTAGGGAAGGTGATGTAGGTGAAAGGTTATGATGTTACCCGGGCCTATATCAGGGTACTTATATGAAACATAACACCCACTCCTCCTCCGAATAGTCAACAATGATAAAATGCTAGTGGACTATTCTCTTTACTAGATAGTAGTGCATAGAACATTTTTCAATGAGCTTCATTAAAATCCTGTTTTAAAATCAATTTAAAAACAGTTTAAAAAGGTAAAAATTTAAAATTCTTGCTTTGAAAATTAGTTGTTTTGGAATTGTCACTTAAGCCACAGTCCTAATTGAGTTTGTTTATATAAGTTGAATGTCTACAAGCATCAAAAGGCCATGCTTTTCAGCGAGAGAGTGTCAATTTTCAGGAAGTGTTCCAAATTTAGTAAATTTTAGAGAAAAATGAAAATCCGAATTCTTTCCCAGCACACGATGAGCCAATTATAGATTAAATGTCCTGGCTGGGAGACGCAACATCATCGCTGCTTGCTGCTGCAGGGGACGGTCCTTGTAACACCTCGCAGAGTACGTCAATGGAGCACAGATGATATTCAGTACTGCCAATGGCTGGTGTAGAGGCAGCCGGTGCTGCCGTCGATACCTCGGTCGAACCCTCGGTGCTAATGGTGGAGCTAAAGCTTAACTCAGTTGTAAAAGGCACTAGCGGATTCTCGAGAAATGCGGCCAGCATGATGGGAATGCGCTGGGGACATTGGCGAGCGTGGGCCCTCAAGGGTTCCAGCCGGGTATTCAAGTCCGCAGGCATGTCCGTTGCAAGTGTCAGACAGAGGTCCAACACGCATTCTTCACAGCAAAACAGGCATCGAAGAACAGGTAAGATGCAGTCCATCCAGACTGGTCTGAACGATAGGAACCGAGAGGAGCTTACTTCCCTTAGGCGAGGTGTGCCCAGATGTTGTACCATGCGTTCATGGTATTTCCGCTCCAGGAGCGCTTTTGCCATCTTGTTGGTAATTGGGCCGTCCATTGCGTAGTAGGTAAATGACAATCAGGACTCCTGCTATTCCGGAGTGTATAAAGTTCGGGATAACTCCGAGGATTATCTGAAAGGTGCTAAGAAGTCCTGACCCTATGGTCTTAAATAGGTGTACAATACCACTCGTATCAGACATATTAAAGATATGACCCACCATTTCTGCGAAATGAATGGGGCAGTTTGTACGTATAAGTGCCTGTATCTCACTCGAGGTCCTTGCGATTTGAAGTTCAAAGGTCTCTCGAGCAGAGGTTAAGGGTACGGTCTGCTGTAAAAGCATGGCTTTCAGTCTGCTTAAAGTATCAATTTGTATAAAGGAAACATTCAACGAAGGCCATAACGGCGCCTCCCTGACTGTACTTGTTGGTGGAAACAATACTTGCATACAGCAAGTAACCCTGGAGTTCACAGTGACAAGATAGGCAATGCCCGGAAGCATACCCCAGCAACCTTGATTGTTCAGCATCAAGTAACTCCCGTTCGAGAGCAGCTCGAATACCGGCTTAATCACGGCAGCTGGAGGCCCTTTCATTTGGCAGGGCAAGTTAGCTATCGAACCATTACATGCTCCGTGCAATGTAATGTCCCGGCACATGAGAGAACCGCTCAAAGCGTTCTTGCAGTTAGTACCACTTAGAAACACTTCTCGATCCCCAATCCGGCATCGAAATCTATACGGTAAATCCCAGGATTCCCTAATGTACCCCTTACCCATCTTTTCATATTTGCCCGCCTGCCGTTGCTCAAGGCAATATTGAAAATGAAAAGTAGTGACCGGTAGAGTTATGTGGCCATGGATCAGCCATTCAGTAGGCAGCGCTTCTGCCACTGTAAATGGTAGTCGGTCCAGTTTTTCAATACGCAACATTGTATATTTAGCTCCCCTTTGTGCCATTTCAACCTGTTTATCTGTTAGATTATATTCAGAAAACAGAGACGTACTGTTTATAAAACGCCAAAGCACAAACCTGCACGCAAAGATTGCAGCGTCTAGCTTAATAACATGATAGAACGAAATTGAGATTGCTCGTGTTGTAGTATGGCCAAATCTTGTTCTAGGATGTCTATCGCAGAAGATACAATGTTGCCCAAAGAATATATTCTGGAGGACAAAGTTGTTAACCCATTGTCTACCACAGCCAATGATTTTTCTAAGTTAATACGGTCTATTTCCCGTATTTTCTCTGCGGCCTCTTGATGTGATATTTTCCACTCTTCATTATAGGCAGCATAGATGCCAGCATATATGAAACGTTTCTGATGTTGTTTCCTGGGACCTTGTAAAAAATCCCGAAGATCCATGTCTTGTGAGAGTAAGGTTAATTGTTGTTTCACTTCTGTTAGTGTTGAGGTCTCTAGCCAATCAAGGCACAACTTCCCAACATTGTAGGATGTCACTACCCCTGGATGTTCTCTTTGTACTTAACGTGGGTCTGGCCTGTGGATACTGTACCCTTCGGTAATACCCAAGAATCGTTTATGACATATGTTTGTGTCTAAGGGCCAAACCACCCTTTTTTCCCAATTTGGGTCTGATCTATTGTACTTTAAAATGTCATCTACTGTTGCCCCTTCCTGTGAAGTCGAATTTTGCCACCCTCCCATCTGTGATGGTGTTGGAAATTGAGGTGTGTTCAGGTCCTTTACCTTGGCTAAGCCAAGACAGGATGTCTGTTGCACAGTTTCGTTCAGAAATATAATCTGCTGCGGAATGAGGCATGCTCGAAATAGCGCTTCTGTTCCCTGGACTTGCCAGTCCCTAGAACCCCAGACTGATTTTAAGTCTATTGTGTCCTGCCATAGGTCAAAACACTGTTCAGACAGTTGGGCAATAAAGGAAGCAGAGTAAATCTTTTTGGTATTTGTCAACATAATTTTCAGTGCTGATGTTGGTATAACCTTATAATAGTATGAGGTTGGGTCAGTGTGTTAAAACCTGAAAAATATGAACATTTATGTGCAAATGTCTGCGAACTACCCTTGGGTGGTGTAGGGCAATGTTTCCACTGATGGTACTCAAACACATTCCTAGGCAAAATAGATTTGTGCAGGAAATGATGACCATAATGTTGGTAACAGTACAAAGTGTCATAGTCTGAATTACTTTCTAAGATTTCAGTGTTCGGAAATGCAGCAGTTTTTTCTAAATCAGACAACATGTTATTAACAGTTTCAGTGTCCCAATCATCAGAAAATGTACTGGAGGTAATGATATGATATCACTTAATGAACATTTTAAATAAATGTGGAATTTTTAAAAGCTCAGTCGGACCGAATATTTCGAAATCAACCTTGTCCCAAACTATACCATCTGGTATAGGAACCGCTGTGATGTTTACTGATAACAAGTCTCTCTGTTCACGATGAGACGATTGATGTGGTTTTAAAATCAAATTAACTTTCGGGGCTGTAGAGCTCTGTTTAAGATATCGTCCATTAATAAGCATGCTAAAAGTTATCACTAAACCTAGCCAGAAAAGAAAAAATAGAATCCCAGTAATTACCCAAAGTTCAATCCAAGGTGATACCAGGTAAGCCTTTTTAAGAAAGTTCAAAAAGTCTTTAGCTTGCTGTTTACGTGATTTTTTGGCTGGCGTTGTTTCCGGCTCGCTTGGATCCAGGGAAAACATATCAATGTTCATGAAGTTGCCAGAAGCAGTTCGATCAATTGTAGGAATTGCATCGGGATTTGTTGAAATCACATTTTGCTTTCGTCGAGGCATGTTGATGTAGACGTCTGTATTTGGTCTGATTGCAACTTGAGTGTTGTTTTGAGCTTCATTTTGTAGATGAACTTCGGGTTCAAGGGGAACGAGTTCCATAGCATTGTTGCTTAGTCCTTCATTCTGTACCGGAGGCTCTTCAAACGTGATGAGTCTTTCTGTTTGAACTTCTTGGTTGTAGCGAGAGGAGGGCGTCTGCTACTGTGGAGTCCACGAGGCCTACTGTTCAGTATTGGCCACATAGTGTAATTTGATTAGGTCGATAGAGACAAATCTTTTCTCCTTTTTTCCGGCAAGAGGCGGCAACAGAACAGTTTGTGTTCCTTGAATTGCTAGGACTGGTACAGGCTTCCTGTATGATGGTCCAAATTCTTTCTTGTCCGCTATTTTCTCTCTGACCAGATCCCCGATCTTTGGGACCCAGACAGGTCTTGCCGTGTTTGCCTTGACTTCCCCAGTGGCGGTCTGTTTCTAGACAACGTTGCTTTGTTGTGTCCTGGATCCATTTAGATCCTGTAAAACAGCCAAACGATCATCGATATCAAATGGTTTCTCATCCGCCACTGTGCCTTCATACTCAAGATCAGCTACCCACATTCTTGTCCCAAATAGGACCTCATATGGAGTGACACCCCCTAGAGAATTTCTTGGCTCGTTGTTTAGTGCTCTTTGTACCCCATAAAGGTGACTGACCCAACTACCGCCCTTGCCTAATACCCTAGCTGTTAAAGATTGCTTTAAGTCCCGGTTTTTCCTCTCCACAACCGAATTTCGCTCAGGATGGTACGAAGAGGAGTACCGCAGTGTAACACCCATACTTTTCATGGCCTCTTTGTAAGCCTGAGAGCTAAACGCCGGGCCAAGGTCAGAATGTAACGTGCCTACTGCGTATGTCCCGATAAAGACTCGCAAACCTTTTATAACAGTTCGAGCGTCAGCCGAGCGCTGAGGCCAAACCCAGAGGAATCTTGAGCAGGAATCCACTGCAACCATGATATACTTGTAAGCCCCATCAGATTGTAAGGGGCCGCAGTGGTCCAGATACACACATGGTTTGTCAGATATTAGTAATGGTGTCTGCACCGGGCGTGTTCTGGTGGAGCCTTTCATCTGCTGGCAGATGTCGCATTTCAAGACATAGTCTTTAGTTTGCTTGGTTAGACCGGGCCACCAATAGCGCTGTTTTAACAATGAAATAGTCGCTGTAATGCCTGTATTTGCAGAGCCCAAACCCTTGTGTGCTGCTAGTACTAAACCTTGCCTATGATCCATATTTGGTATTACTCTGTCCCCCACTCCAGGAATCTGAGCAAATGGAATGTTGTTTGCATCTAACTTGTAGGAGTACTTGAGTGGAAATTTCTTTGGTACTGCACCGCTGTTCTTGCTTGAGGCAATCAGAGCCACCATAATCTCACCGTCTATCCTCGTTTTTGAACGAGTGATTGCAGCTACGGAAGCCGTTCGCACAGCCCCCTTTGCGGCTTCATCAGGCAATGAATTCCCTTCAACGTGAACGCCATCACATTGATGACTCAGTGTGTGTATCACGCGAGCCCTTGGTAGGTCGATTTTAAACTCCACTACCTGTTCCCATAGCATTTTATGCTTAATTGTGCCACCTTTTGCGTCCTTAAACCTGTCTAGTTCCCAATGATGTAGATACTCATTGTATGACTGCACACAGTAAAAGGAATCACACACAATTAGTGTGGGGAATTCGTGATCTGTATTTACAAGTGCCAGTATCAGTGCTTTTTACTCTGCCAACTGAGCCGTGCAGTCTCCTAGAGATTGCGTTTTGGTGCAACTTGGATGGAACTTCCCATCCCGCATGCGACCTTTAACGATTGCACACGCTGCGCTATATTGTTGCTTACTCCCTACGTCCGGTTGAGCAGATCCATCAGTATAAATAATATATCCATACTGATCGAGAGGCAATATTTCATTAGGTAGAGGATATTCTTGTTCGTATTGCAGAAATGCTTGTGTTTTTAGACTTGGGTCAAATCTGTATTCAACGTCCGTTGCAGTAAGAGAATTAGCCCATTGTATCAATCTCGGATGTAAAGCTTTTGCATTTGGAATGCTAGCCTTTGTAACAGCTTCTAAAGCTGGTACTGGGGTTACGACAATTATGCGTATCCCCTGAGCCAGAGCTCTTTCTCTTGCTACAGCGGTCTGAACTGCTGTCAGTATTTTTTCCGTTGAAGTAAAACGCATTTCTGCGTTTGTGTACAGGTGTGATTTGTATGCGAGTGGTACGGTTTCTCCTTCATTGAAGTGTACCCGCATTGACCCGCTATTACACGGATCACCAAGGTGCGTACGTTTACTCGTGTCTGTAAGTGTTTGGAAGCAATCATGTCTTCTTGTAATGAACGTAGGACATTTGAATGTTCCTGTGTCCAATGTTTGACTGAAAAGTCAGGTTTTATTAAGTCGTAGAAAGGTTTTACTTTTTCTGCGTAATCTAAAATGTATGTTCTGCCGAAAGTTAGGAATCCCAGTATTGATTGTAAATGTTTTAATGATTTTGGAGGCTGGAGCAGCGCACACTTTTCTAAAAAGTTAGCTGCCAGGCTTTTCCCTTCACTTGAAAGCTCGTATCCTAAAAACAGGACATTGAGGTGGGCTATTTTTGATTTTTTTACAATTAAATTTGTAGCCCTCAGAGGCGAATCCCATGATAATGGAGCTCACCCTGGTCAAGTGCTTTTTTAAGTCATCGTCCGTCAGATATATATCATCCACATAGGACAATGCTTCCTCATCAAAATTTTGGAGTAACTCTGTTACTCTCGCTGAGAAGACCCCCGGGCTGTTCTTATACCCCTGGGGCAGATGACAAAATTGCCGCTGGGACCCCAACGCTGAGAATGCGGTCAAATACCTGCTTTCAGGCGCTAGATTTTTTGCAGAAAAATCCATTTGAGATATCTAATGTATTTTGTATTTCTTCCGCACAATGTTATTCATTAATGCGGCACTGTGTGCATTTTGGACAGCAAATGTCTTTGTGCATGAGTTTAAATGTCTGTAATCTAAAACTAGATGATATGTGTTGTCCGGTTTTGATATTGGAAACAAAGGATTGTTCATTGGTGAGGTGCATGTTTCAATCACCCCTTGGTATTCAAGTTGATCTAAGATCTCCCTGACTTGTTTTTTAGCTTCTTGCTTTATTGGGTATTGCCTCTGAGCATTTGGTGAAACTTTTAACGGGATCACGTGGTGGGTTGAATCCTCATCCCACCCAGCATGATTTTTGTATAGTGCTGGAGCTGTGGCAACCGCCCACTCCTGTGCATAAGCATGTTTAAGATGTATGGGAACGAGGTCGGAGAATGATGGAAAAATTAAATTTTCTCCCCTGGGGCACTCCATGACGAATGTTGGCGGCCAATCTTGTTCTGCTAATAGGATGTCATAACCGGATGACAGATTTTCCCAAAAGAGACCTTTGACTTTCCTGGGCTTGTCCCCCTCCATTTGGAGTGTTATTTTGTGTAACTTATGTGGGACGCTCACCCTGGTGTCTGGTGTTTCCACCGTGATGTAATCATTCAAGTCCGCTGTCACCAGAAATTCCTTCAGGTTCTGGCGAGCTATTGTTACTTCTGCCGCACTGTCTAGCATCGTCAGAGCCCATTCCCCAGTCAGAAGCTGCGTCCTCAGAATTCTGGGCATGTCTGATCTTTATGCCTGCAACTTTCTTTTTCTTAAACTGTGGTTTTGATTTTGGTTTGTCTTCTTTTTTGGAAGTATAGTCTTGAGCGCGCTGCTTGTCTCTGGACTTTGTACGCTCCTCTTTGTGTTCTGACCGTCCTTCTCTATCGGTGTTTTTCGTTGAGCCCTGAAAGGAACGAGAGGAACGTGTATCAGTATCCTGATACCTGTCAGGTTTCCTAATATTATCCCTATTCCTGAGGTTATACCTCTTTTCAGAGGGCTCCTGTGGAGGAGATCTACCTCTGGATTGAGATCTGTTTTTAAAGTTTTGTTGTTTTTTATTATCCCACTTCTCTTTAGAAGAAGCAGGTATCTGCTTTGTAGTGTCCTTTTCAGGACTGCCTATCAGTTGTGGTTTTAATGCTTTCCCACCCAAACTGTCTCTGCCTAACTCTGCATATGCAGTTTCAATTATTTTGGGCAGTTCGTGTTGTTGATCCAATGGACTGAACTCCCGTAGGCATTGGCGGATTGCCACTGAAGCTGCTTCCCCTTTAATATTAGCTAGTATTATGGCTGATACCTGGTCATAGTTATTTAATAACTTCATCCCTAAGTTTAGGGCAGGTTCTGCTCCGTACTCATTTTGTATTTGTCTTAATACATCAGGTACTACTGCTAATGAAGGAATACCATGAGTCCTGGTATATCTGGCAGCAGAGACTGTACCCCAAGAGGTGCAGTCCTCTACTTGTGGTGTTAACCCCATGGGCAAGCAGATCGTTAACATTCTGTGTCTTTCAAATGGGGTAGTATTCGTAAATACTGCCTCTAGCTGAGTTATTTTCTGAGCTACCCAGAATGGCATTTGTTCACGTTTCGTGGGCATTTTGCCCGTTACCGCGTGTAATGCTTGTGGTGTAATTTTAGTTGCTGTACCCTGAAACTGAGTTCCATTTGTTGCAGCTGATGTTGGTTGGACTGTGAAAGTCCTCATGACATACTGTGTCAGGTTTCTGTAGATTTTGAATAAATCCTTGTGTTGTAAGAGTAAGTCTGGCTGTGGCATTGTGTCAATGTCAGGATGTGGTGTGTAGGCCGCTAATATTGGCCATGTTGCACCGTCTCCTCTGAGCGGACCTAATCTTGCTCTGTGTCTTGTATGGGGTAGGGCGCCTTTAAACCAGTATAGGTGTTCCTGGTAAGTTAGTGGAACTTCTGTGTCCTTGCAAGGACCATATTCCCGTGGTGCATCTCCTTCTGTACAGTAGTGAAATGTCTGTGTTCTTGTATCTGCTGCTGGGAATGTAACCCACGAATAAAATATCTCTGTTTTGTTTGATTCATGTGCCTCAATCACGAAAGCTACTAAGCCACCCTTAGATGTTAGACCATAGTCCATTAGTTTCAGGGTGATAGTGTGTCTGTCTGAATTTTTGTGCAATTTGTATTGCATTTGTATCTTCTTCCTCGTCTTAGAGGTGTATATTTACTACTGGGTTATTTTCCTCAGTCATTTTGTAAAAGGATAAGTTTTGTTCAAGGGAACTAAGATAAGGTGTTATGCACAATTTTAGGAACTAAATGTCCTTCAAGCTTGAATAACCAACAGCCGATAAATAGGATTTCACGCCTACTCAGCTGTGGCAGAGTTTGTGCCCACCCACTCCAGACGTCTCTGGCGTTTTTGTGAATAGGGGTCTCTGAGAATAGCACGACTGAACTATTCAGATTCTACTGTTAAATAAGAGCCCAACCATTGTTGGTGGCGCCATTGTCGTGTAGTTCCTATAGTACCCATTCAGGACCTGCGCGTTTGGATAACATAAACTGGGCTTGGTGGCAGACTGATTCTGTACACCCCCACCGAGAAATGTTAGCCTGTTTGCAAAAGCTAGCTCACAATGCCACTAGTGTCTCCTCTTATCGGGGAGAGATTTGTTTTCTGGCAACCTTAGAACATGACAACCCTGATTCAGTGCTTAATTTGTAAAATATTAAGTGCCAGGGCTCTGACTGGGAGGCCACTGCAGTTTGCACTACCCATCGCCCTTGTCATCGCTGCCGAAACAACTTCTAATCATCTCTCTCGCATGTAAATGCGACAGTTCAGATTATTCCAGGTCCCCAAAGCTACAGGAATGGCTGGGGAAGCAGGTATTTGCAATTTTATTGTATATTGTATTGCTAAACAACCGTTGTTCTGCTCATCTCAAAATGAGATGAGCAGCGCCACCATGTGGTAGACTGTTCTATGTAGGGTGTTGACAATTAGGTGCCAGTGCCGAGCACCGGAAACCAATTAAGTGCCGGTGCTTAGCACCGGAAAGCCCCGGCTCAAATTAAGCACTGCCCTGATCCCTCAAGATCGTGGAAACAATGTACTACTTTTCGCTCAGTCACTTGTGCTTAGTTAGTTTATCTCAGAGGTACACAGAATAAACAGTCTGGGCGTTTCAATAGGGATTTATTGAACAGTTGTTATTCTCGTGTAAAGTATATGAGCTAAAATAACCATTAGACAGTAGCAGAGATATATGATAAGCAGTACTATGAATATAAAAGGATAGTACAGTTCTATCATCTTGCAATAAGCATGAATAAATACATTAATATAAAATGCATTGATAAAAGCGAGTGCGTACTCCTACGATGCCTATCTAGATGTACCTAAGTGTACCTAGCATGTGAGTTGGTGTGCAGCCAAGAATCCCTCTAGGATTTGGTCGAACCCCATTACCTGGAGTGAGAATGTAGGAGCCTCTCTTGGTCTCGAGTTGGACACCCCGCAAGGGATGTTCAGACCACTGTCAGCTGGAGCGTCTGCATGCATGAACCTCAGCGTCTCTGGTCAGTGTGTCGGCATGGAAGTCTCGGTTCCCTCTGACCACTGATAGCAAGAGGTGCTGTATTTATACAGAAAAGTATAGAGAGTCCCTTTGTCCCTTGTTCTTGTGTTAGCCATTGTTGGGTATGAGGATGACGTATGGGATGAACCTTGTGCGTAGATATTAGGAAGGTGGTGTATAGCCCCTGCCTGGTTTCCAAGTAGCCTCATGAATATTTTATTCATGCAGTGTCAGTCTAAAGATGAAGTCATAGAACACTATTGTTCGGGAAAAACCCTCCTTCTGCACCCAGGCCTAGAACTAGGTAAAAGGTTCAGTCCATAAAAGGCGTTCAATCCTTAAGAGGCTCGTTAGTGTGTAATGTAGGGAAGGTGATGTAGGTGAAAGGGTATGATGTTACCCGGGCCTATATCAGGGTACCTATATGAAACATAACAGGTGAGTGGCTCAAAATGACTGGGACGCGGATGAGTAGGGCTAGGAATAATAAAGATTACTGGTAAATAATCCAGACATTGCCCTCATGTCTCTCATCCTTGTCACAGGTGTTACTTTTGGGGAATATTCAAGCAACAACCAACTTCGTTTTAGAGACACACACAATACTGTGTACCAGTGCACCGCCAGTGTGCTTAATGAAGCTTATGAAGAAAATAATTTTCCAACCCATGCAATCTGTAATGATAAATGAAAGTGTAAGATGATGCCCATGTAGCAGCCCTACAGATCTTTGTAAGTGCATCTCCTTGAGCATCAGCCCAGGTAACAGCAAGGCTCCTCGTGGATCACCTTGGATCTCCTCTGGGCAAGGTATATCCACTAAGAAATATACCAAGCTTTTCTGCTTATTGTCGAAAAAGCAACCTTCCAATTCCCTCTGTTGCTCCAAATGCCACTAATAAATGGTTAGACTGACATAAGGGGCCCTTGAAGAGGGTCCTATTCCAAAGAGGAAAACTGAAAGAATACTGGAAGGATAACATCCTGACTCCTGAGGTAAGTTGACACTACTTGCAGTAGTAAAGAAGGGTCAGTGTCGTGTAGTTCCTATAGTACCCATGCAGGACCTGCGCGTTTGTATAACATAAGCTGTGGACTTGGTGGCAAACTGACTCTGTGCACCCTCACCGCGTATGTTAGATTGTTTTGCATTAGCTAGCTCACAGTGCCACTAGAATCTCCTCTTATCGGGGAGAGATTAGTTTCTGGCAACCTTAGATCATGACAACCCAATTTCCTCAGAATCGTGGAAACAATATACTACTTTTCGCTCAGTCACTCGTGCTTACTTATTCCGTTTGTCTCAGAGAGTTACACAGAATAAACAGTCTGGGCGTTTCAATAAGTATTTATTGAACAGTTGTTATTCTAGTGTAAAATATATATGCTGCGGCAACCATCAGACAATAGCAGAGATACATTATCAGCAGTACGATAAAAGCAAAGGGATAGAACGGTTCTACCATATTGCGATAATCATGAATACATACATGAATATAAAAGCATTATGCAAGTGCACGTACTCCTACGATACCTAACTAGATGTACCTGCGTGTACCTAGCATATGTGTAGGTCTAAAAGCCTAAGAGCCAAGAATCCTTCTAGGATTTAGTCGAACCCCCATACCTGAATAGAGAGAGTGTGGGACCCCGTCCTGGTCTCGAGTTGGACACCCCGCAAGGGCTGTGTCAGACCGCTGTTAGCTGGAGCGACTGCATGCAGGAGCTTCAGCGTCTCTGGTCAGTGTGTCAGCATGGAAGTCTCGGTTCCCTCTGTCTTACCGGGGCAAGCTGTGGTGTATTTATACCCTAAAGAGTCTCGGTCCTCAGTATGGATTGTATTGGTCTGTCGTTAGACTTGAGGAAGATGTCAGGGGTGAACTTTGTACATACATATTAAGCAGGTGGTGTATTCCTAGAGAGCAATGCATAATTGATGAGTACAGTGTGGGCCTGTGTTTGGGAAAAACCCTGCTGTATTCAAAACCACAGGATAGATAACGTTCAGCCCTCAGAGCACGTTGTGTACTAGTGAGGACCAATGTAGGTGAAAGATCATGCCTATATAAGGAATCATGACTATAATAGGACATGTACAGTTATGACCGTAATAGGGCAAGTACGAATATGACCGTATTAGGGCAAATATGAATACGTCCATTTTAGGGCATGTATAAACGGGTCTACATTAGGGCCTCTATATGGGACATAACTACTTTGTCCTCAGACACAGAGAGAATGAACAAACAAAGCTCTCACCTTGCCAATCCTTTGAGATGATGCTATTGCTACCAAAATAATATTTCATAGTGAGAAACGTATTGTGTACTGAAGATAATGGCTCAAAAAGATGATTTTGAAGAAGCTTCAGAAATTGTGGTAAATCCCATGAAGAAAGATGGGCTATAATGATGGAAGGGACAAAAAAAAATCTCCTAAATAGCCTTATAGCCAATGCTTCTTCTTCTCATACTGACTGCCAGTGTTCTGTATATACTGCCATAGCTGCCGTTTGTGCTTTCAGGGTGTAAATAGAAATTTGGGCTAAAACTAACCCTGGGCAAAGCACTACGCTACGCTCGCGTAGTTTGCGAAGTTTGCGCTACTTCGCACAACGCGAATTGCACGTAGCACAGTGCAAACATGCGTAGCGTAGCGTAGCGTAGTGCAGCGGTCATTTTTTGCTTGCTCGCGGTCCTCAATGTCAAGTTGGCGACCGCGAGCAAGCAAAATGACATCCCGGCGAGACTTTTTCCTCGTTCGCGATCAGCAACATCAAGTTGCCGATCGCGAGCGTGGAAAATAAACCTCCCAGCGAGATTCTCAACGCGGGGAGGTCAGGTTTCTCATTGCGAGTGGTCGCGTATGCTCGCCACCGCTCGCGATGAGAAACTACCAGTCCGCGTTGAGAAAGCTGCCGCTCGAGTAAAAATCTACTCGAGCGGCAGTAAAAGACAGCTCGCACTGTGCAAGCTGCCGTTTTCAATGATTGCACAGTGCGGACAAGCATCCGGCACTGTGCAATCATTGCGAACAGTGAACTACGCAGTTCGCGTAGTGCTACGCGTAGCTCGCGTAGTGCGAACTGCACTTTGCGTAGCTTCGCGTAGCGCTATTTCGCGAACTACGCCCAGGCTTAGCTAAAACCATCCGAAAGGAACTGAGAAATAGCAGGAAATTGACATTGAGAAACTGTAACCATGTTAAAGGCTTTCCAGTGACTAGAATAACATTTGAGTGGGATGTCTTTAAGGATGCCAAATTCCATACTAAAAGGCAAAACCTCTCTTAAATTCAAAAGCCATTGCGTGAAGAGGGGAGGTAATCATGGGACCTCTCCACAGAGGAGAAAGTGTTAGGGATCTCAAAAGGAGAAAGCATGACCTCAGGGCCCTCTAGAATTATCTGTCCCTGCTTTTTTAGGACCCTTGATAGCAACATGAGAATCAGAGGGAAATTAGGAAATATATGCAGGAGTTCCTAAAGCCAAATCACTAACAATGCTCTGAATGTGCCTCTTTTTGGATTCTTGGAGTGTTGCAAGGTGGAATATTATGTTGTATGGCTGGGAGGCCTTACCATGTAATATTCTCACCATACACAGAGATGATTCTTGGATTCGACAACAATAATCGTTAGCTCAGTCCTGGTAGTGGCAAAGAGCAGTCAGGCATTACTGGAGGAACATGTGTAAAGCGTTTTACAGTACCATCATGGTGCATAAGTAATTGAGGAGACTCGAAAGAAATCCAACACTAATTTATAATATTAGAGTGTGTTTTTATATAAATATAGACACAAAAATTGACTTTCTATCATACATACAACTGGAGTTGTGGATTTTTCAATCGTTCAAAAATAAATGCAGTAAACCTGTCAAACTGGTCCCATTGAAATGAATTGAGGAAAACACAGGTGACACTCAGTCACTTACAGGATGAGTTCAAACTAACCCTCTTGTGGATAACTTCATGAGGGTCCCTGGACCAAGTTTGAACAGTCATTACTTCATTACCTTGCCCAGGGAGTCTGGGTGCAGAGGTGACTTGGCTGTCCTTGGTACTAAACTGGTTCCACAGCGCTGTCAAACTTGCAGCACTTGGCAAAACCATACTTGAAGATGGAGTTTCACTCTACCCCTGGACAGCAATGGCCCTTGGGATCCTAGCACCCGGGTTCAACAGCTGGATTTCTTCTATCTTGCTCGGCGGCTCCGGATGCAGAGGTAGCTGACGGCTGTCAATCACCGGGGCAAGTCATACCGAAGATGCTTTACCACACACTCGACTACTCCAACTTCAGGATGCAGGAACACAGCAGCAGGGTCATTGCCGACATCAGTCACTGTCGCTGTGAGTTGATCCCGGGCTGGAGATGTCACTCAAGGGGTGGATCACCAGACTTGTGATCACCAAGCCTTGACTGCGGCAAATATAGTCCATGGTTACTTTGGCAGTTGGAGGTCGACAGGATTGGAGTAGTGGCTTGAAACATGGGGAAAGTTTAGCTAGCACTCCAGACTTGCAGGACACCACTTCTCTTCAGGCTCACTCTCAACAGGCCCAGCTGGTTACAATTCATGTCATGCAGTACATCTATTTTCCTGCAGCTTGCAGGGGACTGGTCTCACCAATCCAAGCGAGTCTGCTTCAGTTTCTGGCATCCACTGGAGACCCTCTTGCTGTAAGCAACAAGCTTTTGCCACGGACACCTTGCGAACACATGGTTCTAGTATATGGTCTCTTCAGGGAACTAAAGTGTCCTCTCTTTGTGCTGCAGCAGAGTCCAAAGTCATGTTGTCGGTGATGGCATCTCCTTTGTGCCTCTTCTCGGATTCAAAGTCAGAACTGCGGTTCTGGTGTCAGGGGAGCCCCTTAAATTCTAGTTTAGGGCGTGTTATGAGCATGAAGGACAGTGGCCAATGGTCGACTGGTCCCTGTGGCTAACCCATCTCTAAGGTGACAACATCCCTGTGGGTGTACATCTCCTTTCTACCCAGAGTCCTGTAATGTAGGGCCTTCCAATATGGCAGTATCCTTCCTTATGTACAGACCTCCTAGCCCACCCTAAACGTATGGCTATCCTTCTGGAGGTGTACAACTCCTGAAAAAAGTGTCCCATATGTCAGGCTGGACAGGGAGGGAAGTGCTTTGTCCTCATTTGGGAGACAAGTAATTTCACATCAAGGGCAGTGAAAGCCTTTGAGGCTCACTGCCTTGATCACTGTAGAAACTAGCCATCCTGGGAGGGAAATGGTGTGACCTCTTTCCTGCCTAGGCCTTTGTCTCTGTCCTGGGGAGGTGTTAGCACATCCCACTAGGATGGCAGACTCTTGTCTTGGTGGCTTGGGGAAGCCCACCAAGGCACTGGGTACCTGTATCCTATGGGGGCACCCACTCAGGGTTGCTCCCCTGTGCATGCCAGCTCATCCTTGACATGAGAATCATGTTAGGGGTGAAAAATCACAGTGTTTGACACCAAACATGACGCAATTCGGTCATTCCATAATGGAGCTGGCTATCTTGAGTTTTCTCAGTAGCCAGCCCATGTTACTCTATGAACCGCCGGTCACTTACAGTAAAACCTTGCTTTACAGGGTATTACTGTAGGGATAGATATGTATAAATATATACATCCACACCTTTAATATAATTCACTCGAGCTCCTGGGCTTAGGAGGACAACCTTAATAGGAACTTACTTACATTAAGGCAGTGGTGTGGCTCTGCAGCACATGGTGTGTGCAGAGTAGGGGTGGGCGGAATTTGCGTAGTCTCGCTACGCAAAGCTCAGCGAAACGGTAAAAAATCTCCGCGAGCACGCAAAAGTTCCACGAACACGCGGAATTGCTTGTTCCGCCCGTTCGCGATGCTTTTTTCCTGTTCGCGAACGCTGTTTGCGTGCTCGGGGAGAAATATCTCGCGAACACGCATTTTGAAAGCGCGAACAAGCAAAAAATTCCTCGAAGCTGCGGATCGCGGAATTTTTGGTAATTCCGCGTTCTCCGCAAAACGCGAAATTACCCAAATTCCGCAAATTCCGCGAGCGGAACGGAATTTACCGCCCAGGCCTAGTGCAGAGTCACTCTCGAGCAGTCAGGTTGCTGATGTAGGGCTGCAATGGCAGACCTGCAGACACACTTTTACTTGGGCCACACAGGGTGGCACAACCAGTGTTGCAGCCCTCTTGACCCCTTTACCACCCTTGCCCTGGGTACCACTGGTACTATATACTAGGAACCTATAGGGGGGCAAAGTACCTTGCCAATTATGTGTACCAATTCACATCCCTTTTAGGGGAAAAACCATGGACACTGGGGCCTGGTTAGCAGGTACCAGTGCACTATCAGGGTCAAAAAGCATCTACCAGTCTAAACTGGGGCAAGACGTGGGGGGCATTTTTAAAGAAGCCCAGATTCCAACATGGAGAAAAAAACAGGAGCTTGAGCATTCTGCAGCAACTCAAATATGTATATGTCTGGATTCCTGAATTTCATGTATACCTCTTGGAAGGCAGAGGGTAAGAGGACTCGATTTTGTGATGATGGACATTTTCTGGTCAATAGATCTGCTTGGACGTTGCCTGAAAACCTTTTATAAACCACCTTCAAGGACAGCAGGTGGTGCTCTACCAAGTGCCCCAATTGTTTTTCCAGAACCCACAGGATGATGAAGCACCTCTCCATGGTAATTTACAAATGAAACTTTCACCATGTTGTCTGATCCTCTCAATACGTTAAGATTCTGAATGTGAGATTGTAAGAATCTGACCACTTTCAAGACTGCTGACAAACCCTTCCAAATAGAAGAATGGTGAGACTCCTTTTGTAACCTTCAACCTGATGTTGTCGTAGCCTCCAGGGTGGCTCACTGTGAGGAATTGGGCTGCTGGTTGAGGGGGTGTGAGCCCTTTTCAAGCAAGAGCCACAATCCTTGTCAGGGTGAACCACAAAGTTTCTAAATTAACCTATTCTTAACCCTCTAGTAGCCTGGCAAAAAAGCAGTCAGGCTTAACCTAGAAGCAATGTGTAAAGTATTTATACAGCACCCAGTAATGAAGTGAAAACATAACACCAGAAAAATCCCACACCATTTAGAAAAATATAGTACATTTTAATAAATTATTTGACACCAAAATGAATTTTTTAATTTTAAAGTAAAAAATAATGCCTAATACATCGAAGCGCCAACTTGCGGATATCTAGTAGCGCAAGACTGAGGCAAAGTCGAATGTTATGGCCGACTGCGATGGAGCGCAGTCCTGATAAAAGAAGTGGATTGTGCCTGTTCTCTGCATACCTTTGGAATTTTTGCAAAAAAATGTCTGAGTAGGTAAAGTTCAGCTGGGCAAGGCAGTCGGTGATGTCTGAGGAGGAGACATCATCATTGGAGAACCACTGTACGGATTTCTATGTTCGGACTTAGCCTCTTTTTCGAAGTTGAAAATATCCAGCAGGACAAAGCTGCAGGCTGTAGCTGGCAAGAGCTCCACATGGCCAGTTAGCCCTTCTGCAATGAGCCACCGAACAAGATTTGCTGCTGTGGAGAAGAAGATAGTGGGACTACCGCGTAGTCAGGCCAACCGGCGATTCACCTTGGGCAATTCTCCTCTCGGTTCTCATTCCACATTTTGCCTTGAAATTTTCCAAGTACCAAAATGTGGATTTTGGATATATGCTACAGTTTATCACCACTTCCAAAGGTCTAGGACTGGAGGGGCACCACTTAGAGGGTCAGGACTGACTCAGGCTGGGTCCAGGTTCGGGCTAAACATAGATGGAGCCTTTTCTCTCCCTGAGACTCTGATCTGAAGCCCAGCCAACTAGCCCTTAGGGTCACTCTCAATGTCCTTAGTTAAAACAGAAAAGCAGGTCTCAGGAAGCAGGAAGCAGGGCTGTCCCCTTGGGGCACAGGGCAGGCTTCAGGCAGACGGGCAGTCCTCTGAAGTACAAAACAGGCCACAGGAAGCAGGGCAGTTCTTTGAGAGTCCTGTGCAGGTGCAGAAGTGAACTGCAGAGTGGGTCTGATAGTCCTAAGTTTATACCTGGTGCCAGCTTTGAAGTGGAAAAAACATCTGGAGTTTTTCCCCCACAGACGTGTGGGGAATTTCCTGTGTCTCGGGATATCTGTGGATACAAAAGGCTAGGGTGAAGCTACTTGTGTGTATGCTGCGGCAGCTGCTTCGAAGTGCAAGTGGGGCAGTGCAGAGCTCCGCCCCCATCCTGCTAGTTGATGGCCCATCCTGCCTACACTGAGTCCCCTTATTTTGTGACTGTCTGAAAAAAATACACAAAGGCCAGCTGCCAACTACACCTAGTCATGTGGCCCATGATACAGGCTGCAGGCTCCAAATGGTTAGGACAAGAAAATGGAAACTTTCTAAAAGAGGCATTTTCAGAATTATGAATTAAAATCTGACTTTACCATTAAAGAAGATTTTAGACTACAATTCCGTAGAAACCAAATGTAACATTTCTAAAGTTATCACTTTACTCATAGTACGGAAAAATTAATACTAAAAATGAATCACTACCATGACATATAAAACTTAAAAGTGCATGTCCTACTTTTTAAATACAATGCACCCTGCCCTATGAGCTGTTTAGGGCCTACCTTACGGGTGACTTCTATGTATTAAAAAAGGAGATGTAGGCCTTGCGAGGGGTTCACTTTGCCAGGTCAACTGGGCAGTTTAAATCTGCACACAGGCTGCAATGGCATGCCTGACTTGTTTTAGGGGGCTACTTAAGTGGGTGTCACAATACGTGCTACACGCCCACTAGCACCATTTACTTTACAGGCCTTGGGTGCATGTTGTACCACTCTGCTAGGGGCTTACAAGTAAATAAATGTGCCAAGCACATGTAGGCCAATTTTACCATGTTTTAGGGAGAGAGCACAAGCACTTTAGCACAGGTTAGCAGTCCTAAAAGCCAACAAAAAATGGTTTGGAAAATAGGAAGACAAAATGTTTTGGCATGACCCTGCAGAGAGGGCCAAGCCCAACAATCCCCTTCTGGCATCTGTCATTAAAATCTTTAGAGGGTCTGAGCGTAGAGGAAGGCCCTTCAGATGATTGGCAGGGTTTAGCGTGAATGAAGAAATTACATACTTACTAAAGACATTGGGATCATGGCTTCAAAATCTTGGGATTTGAGTGCTCATACAAATCCTCCTGTGTCTCAACACACGCTGAAGCTTGAGCATAGCCCATGGTTTTGTTAAAATGCATTCTCACAGGAGTTTGCTGGAGTTCAAAAAGTAGGTCACTAATTGTTCACTGACCTTACATCTATATTTTTAACTTGTTCATCAGAACATTTTGGAAATGCTTTTCCACAGAATATATAGAAAGAGGACTGATACTCTTGTCCTTTGGAATGTTGCTTCCCATGGTAGAAGAAAAGATGATCCACTGTGCTGTGGGCCTTAAACTTGATCACCATTTTGTATCCCATTTTAACTTGGAAACCAGTTATTCAGTATACCCCATTTCCTTTGATTTTCTTTGGGGAAACTAAGATTCTAGATTCCTTTTTCTTTTTTTGAAAGTCATGAATAGTTTGACAAAATGTCTTTTTTTTCTCTTGAAATTAAGGCCAAAGTGTTTTCTTGCCCAAGAATTTAGGTGAAAAGTTAGGAAATTTGATCTGTCAGTGCTCGTTGAGAATTTGAAGAACCTAAAAGTCAGAAGAAAATCCTTTCCATGCCTTCTTGAAATACTAGATCTGATATCCCCTCACAATTTGCGGCCATCTTTGATCTATGCAGGATTGTTATTTTTGAGGGTACTTTTTTGGAAATGTTCTTCCACAGAATATATAGTAAGAGGACTGCTACTTTTGTTTTCTGGGTTGTTGTCTCCCATTGTAGAAGAAAAATATAAAGATGATTGATTGTGCTGTGGGGCCTTAAAGGAGAAGGAATGATTCCTTTTTTGAACCGGCCGCAAATGAGCCCCTTCAACTCAGCAGGAATATGGCAGGATTGTAATAAGTATCCAGTGGTGATGTCAGTAGCATAGATCTTAGGTAGAATTCATTTATACGACATGGCCACTGCATTGTTCCTAGGAAATAAGAGTCCAAATCTGAGTATTACATACTATTACCCAACCATATATATTATAGATACAATAAATATTAATTTAATCCATCTAAAACGTATATGATGTAAAACTATCTTGCGATCAAATACAAAAAATGTATTACATCAATGGTGTCTTAACAGTAATTCATCATCAGGAATCAAGGTCACATGGTACCGCAATTTTGCTTATGTAATAAAATGTATACGTTCATAAGAAGTCTTATCATCATATTCCTGGGTTGACAAAACTAATAATAATAGCACACCAGTTAGTCAAGACAACACACACATATGTTGGGTAAGGTGACCATCCCAGTAAAAATTGCAAACCCATATGGTGTGTGCAGCAATTAAATCAATATGGGTCATATGTAAGACATTTGTATGTGGTTACTTTGCACAATTTGCATCATGCTCAGAATCTATGTTTCGTATACGGGCACCAGTACCAAGCCAAGGTATTGTATAAAACATAGGACTATGTTTGTACACCATATGTGTAGTAGATGTAAAGTAGAAACCATAGTTGGTTAGTGTATAAGGTCATCAAGATTAAACTATGGCGTAATTGGAAACGTAGTTGTGGTTGCATGAAACAAACAATTATCAGTTGATGTTTCTAGCCACCATGTTTAAATGGCAATACGAAATAATGTGATAATCTCTATATTAACTATGGCATATTGGAAATATGCTGTTTTTTTTTTTATTATTATTATTTACCAGAAAAAAGCAGTGGTTACAAAAAGAAATGGATCTACATAAATACAAAATATAAATATTGCAAGCGGCAGGTGCCCATATCATATCAATGAGAAAGGAAGAGAAAAAAACTTTAAAAAACAACGGAAGGAGGGACAGACGTTTGAACCATCACAATATTAATTAAACATTTCATACTGCACTGTAACACAAATACAAAGATGAAGAGACAATTTATACATCGGACCTAGTCCATCAAAGGGCCCCAGATTTTCCTGCCCTTTCTCCTCGCCCTCCGTCCTTTGCATTTGTACAATGCCATCTCCAAGTTGTATATATGGAGCAATCTGGCATACCAAGCTTGATATGTCGGAGGGTCAGCATCCTTCCATTTTGATGCAATCAGCAGTCTGGCTACTGCCGTTGCCATAAAGCAAAAATATACCTGTGTCGATTCTAACTGTGCCTTCTCATCGAAGCCTAGCAGCATCATAGTTGGTGAGATAAACACATCCTGTCTTAACACCTTATGCAAAAAGACTTCTATCTCTTTCTTCAGGGGGTTTAGCTTACTGCAATCAGAAAACATATGGGCCAGATCTGCAGGGCCCTGCCCACATCTCGGGCATTGATCATTTTCCCTTTTCCACCAGCCAAACAGTTTTGCCGGGGTAAAATACAAATTGAAAACTGTTTTGAAATGTTGGGCCTTCAAATTGGCAGAGAAAAACACTTTCTTGGATAGAGCCAGTGACGTGCTTAGATCCACGTCCTGGTTCTCTAACTTGCCTGCCCAAGCAGTTTCAGATTTTACTAGGTCATCCGGAGTGGCTTTTATCAGAAAACAGTATATATCCTTAATTCGTTTTTTTTTATATAGGATGGTATCTAACAGCGGGATCCTATCTGTAGAGGTGATCATTGATACGATGGGTCTGATGGTTTCCCTAATTTGGACATACTTAAAATACGATCTTTGATCGATTTTGTACCGCTCCTGTAGCTCTTCAAAAGAAATCATTCCATTCATATCTATGACATCCCCTATTCTGCTAACACCTGCCTGTTCCCAATATTTACCAATTCTGTCATAGAGAGGGGCTGGAAATATCGGTGATCGCCAGAGGGGTAGGTATCTCTGAAGCCTGGGAATTTCTAAAAACTTGCAGACTTTCTGCCATGCTCTAAGAGGCTTAAATCGTGTTTTTTGTAAAAGCTACCCTCCAACTGCCTAAGTAGAACCCCGGATGCTGCTCCACCTATTGCCAACTCAAATATTGAGGGGGGGGACTTCACATTCCTGTGCTCCCAAGCTCATTTCTGCCCCCATTTTTGATTTGAACAAGATGGCCATTTGTTGTAATGTTATGGCCCAGTAGTAATATAGTAGATTGGGAGCTGCCCACCCCCCCCCCGATCTTGAGGTAGGGTCAGGAATTTCAATGAGCGCCTGACCTTCTGATAATGCCAGCTAAATTGGGAGAATATTCCATCCAGTTTTTTAAAGAAAGCCGGCTCCGGCTCTAACGGGATACAGCAAAATAGATATAATATTTTCGGGATCATAGTCATTTTGAGCACGTTACACCTTCCTATTATAGACATATGTAAACTATCTATTCTTTTTAAGCCTCTACTGATCTTCTCTATAAGGGGAGCTGAATTGATAGCCCAGATAGAACCTACATTCGCATAGATGTCAATCCCTAAATAGGTAGCAACCTCGGACCTGCGGGGATCCTGATAGATAATACTCTTGGTGCAGACAATCTTGGTCTTATCTGAGTTCAAGCGATATCCCGACTGCCTGCCAAATTCCTTGGACAGGACTTCAATCCTCGTGACTGCTCTCAGTGGGTCGGGGGTAACTATGGCTATGCCATCAGCATATGCTAAAGCCTTGGTGTTATACCCCCTGACCACTATAGGTTTGATCGAGTGGTCTTGCATGATTGACCTAATAAACGGATCGATATATAACGCAAAGAGAATTGGTGAGCAAGGGCATCCCTGTCTTGTCCTTTGAGCTACCACAATCCTTTCGGACTCCTTGCTCATCAATTGAATCCTAGCATATGGCTGTGAATACATAGCTCTTATAGCCGTTAGGATACGTTGTCCAAACCCATTGGATCTTAGGATATCCCATAGGTATGCCCATTCGACTCTATCAAAAGCTTTTTGGGCGTCGAGGAGAATCAGGGCCATCTGTTCTCCCAAGGCATCTGCTATGTCAAACAGAGAAATTACCCTACGTACATGATCCGTGGTCCCCCTCCCTGGTGTTGCCATGGACTCACCAAAGAGGTAATAACTTTGCCAAGCCGAAGCGCGATGATCTTAGAGTATAGTTTCTCATCTGCGTTAATCAGGGAAATTGGTCGATATGAGGCTGGGTCTTTGGCAGGTTTCCCTTTCCTCAGGAATACGACTATGTCTGTACCTTGCCAGGATTGAGGTGGGAGCCCCTTCTGTTGCCAAGAACAGATCTAGGAGCAAGGGGGATAGCTCTGACTGGAGTGCCTTATACAATTCCATCGGGATTCTATCGGGGCCTGCCGCTTTCCCTGTAGCCATCGCCTGGAGTGCCTCAGTGACTTCATTTATCGAGATATCTGCCTCTAGTTCCTGCAAGATAGGGGGATACATATCATCTTCAAACCCAGAGGTTTCTGAAGATTCGTCCTCGGTCTGTTAAAGGTCCCTATAGAACTCCGCAAATACACCAAGAATTTCTTGAGGATCTGTAGCCAGGGTCCAGTCTTTCCTTTTTAACCTCAAGATGTTATTTGAGACTGCCTTTTGTCTTAGGCGCAGTGCTAAGTGTTTACCTGACGTCTCCCCGAACTCATAGTTATCCCTAGAGTAGCTTTGAAATGCTTCCGCTACTGATTTATTGTATAAGCCATTGATTTCTGCCTTCATCCTTATGACCTCCAATTGCAGCTGAGTTGTAGCTCTGCCTGTTTTTGCGCATTGACAGCCGTGTGCTCCTCCTCACACTTCGTCAGCTGATCTGTTAATTGGAGTAATTCCTCTCGTAGCCTCTTCCTACGTAGTCCAACAAAGCTGGCAATCTCCCCCCTTAAGCCAGCCTTAAATGTATCCCAGACTATTTCTCTAGAGGCACTGAACCTGTTTATATCGAAGAACTGTCGGGTCCATCCCCTAATATGCTCTATGAATCCCTCAGTGACCAATAATTTCCTATCAAAGATCCACTTTGTTTGAAAACGTTGATGGCCCTGCACCATAACTTCCAGGATCAAAGGGTTGTGATCCGACAGTACTTTCGGCATCTTCCTTATATTAACACCATCCGTAAGAGCGGCGGAGGCAAAAAAATTGTCGAGCCTAAAGTATTTCCTATGGGGGCACGAAAAATAGGTATAGCCGGGGTCCCTTGGCTTCCTACTGGACCAAATATCGACCAGTCTATGACTAGAGGTCAGAGCAGCTAACGCTTTATACACCTTTGGCTTTCTCCCCTGGTATTCCTTAATAAAGGGGCCACTTGCATCCAAGTGAATATTAAAATCCCCACAGATAATAAGAGGGGAAGGCCAGGAGGCTAGCTCTAACTCCAGTTCCTCTAGCATCCCGGGATCATCTAAATTAGGCCCATAAACCGTGCAAACAGTAAGCCCAACTGATAATGAGAATATTGCCTATTGCCCCCATTTGTCTGATAACATTCGTTTTACAGGGGAAATCCTATTAGAGACATGGATTGCTACACCTCTAGTCATAGTAGTCTGGGAAGAGCAGGCTACCTGTCAATCAATCAATCAATCATGTCACTTATAAAGCGCACTACATACCCGCGAGGGTCTCAAGGCGCTGGGGGAAGAGGGGGGTGGTGCTGCTACTGATCGAAGAGCCAGGTCTTGAGGAGTCTTCTGAAGGCCAGTAGGTCTTGGGTCTGTCGGAGGTTGGTGGGGAGGGTGTTCCAGGTCTTGGCGGCGAGGTGGGAGAAGGATCTGCCGCCGTCGGTCGTTTTCCGGATGCGGGGGACTGTGGCGAGGGCGAGGCTGGTCGAGCGGAGCTGGCGGGTGGGGGTGTAGAAGCTGAGTCGTCTGTTGAGGTAGGCTGGTCCGGAGTTGTGGAGTGCTTTGTGTGCGTGGGTGAGGAGCTTGAAGGTTATCCTCTTGTTGACAGGGAGCCAGTGCAGGTCTCTCAGGTGGGGTGTGATGTGGCTGCGTCGGGGGATGTCGAGGATAAGACGTGCAGAGGCGTTCTGGATGCGTTGCAGCCGTCTCAGGAGCTTAGCCGTCGTTCCTGCGTAGAGGGCGTTTCCGTAGTCCAGCCTGCTGGTGACGAGGGCCTGGGTGACTGTTTTTCTTGTTTCGGTGGGGATCCACTTGAAGATCCTGCGGAGCATTCGGAGGATGTTGAAGCAGGATGAGGAAACGGCGTTGACCTGCTTAGTCATGGAGAGGGTGGGGTCGAGGATGACCCCTAGGTTGCGTACGTGGTCGGTGGGTGGCGGGGCTGTTCCCAGTGATGTTGGCCACCAGGAGTCGTCCCAGGCTGAACGGTTGGAACCAAGGATGAGGACCTCCGTCTTGTCCGAGTTCAGCTTCAGGCGGCTGGTCCTCATCCATTCGGCGACGGCCTTCATTCCTTCGTGGAGGTGGGCTTTGGCGGTGTGAGGGTCTTTGGTGAGGGAGAGGATCAGCTGGGTGTCGTCGGCGTAGGAGATGATGTTGAGGTTGTGCTGTCGGGCGACGTGGGCGAGGGGTGCCATGTAGATGTTGAACAGCGTTGGGCTGAGGGAGGAGCCTTGGGGTACGCCGCAGATGATCTTGGTGGCCTTGGATCGGAAGGGGGCGAGGCGGACGCTTTGTGTTCTGCCGGAAAGGAAGGATGTGGTCCAGTCCAGGGCCTTCTCTTGGATCCCGGCGTCGTGAAGGCTTGTTCGTAGTGTGTGGTGGCAGACCGTGTCGAAGGCGGCTGATAGGTCCAGGAGGATGAGGGCTGCTGTTTCTCCGTTGTCTAGCAGGGTCCTGATGTCATCGGTGGCGGCGATGAGGGCGGTTTCGGTGCTGTGGTTGCTGCGGAAGCCGGACTGGGAAGGGTCCAGGATGTTGTTCTCCTCGAGGTAGCGGGTCAGTTGTTTGTTGTTTGTTGTGTGTATCCGGATATTACGTTGAGCCCTCTCTTTTGCCACGGGATGTGGGTTTCTTGTTGACAAATTATATCTGCCCCCAGTGATCTAAGTTCCTCGCTTACCCTACCCCTCTTCCCCCTGTCATTTAAACCCCCAACATTAATTGAGCAAATAGCTAACCTACCCATTATTAAAGCATTTTAAACAACCAAGTTGATTATTATACAATTTTAAATTATCCATGCTGTTTCCTGCCTCCTTCCTTAAAGCTACACCAATCACTCTGCTTTTCTGGGTTTTTTCTCCCCCCAAATCCCCTCTACCCTGACCCCCCTCCATCCCCCACCACACCCACTCCCCCCCTCCTCCCACATCACCCCTACCCCACCCTCCCCACCTATCCCTGCACCCCCCCCATCTGGAGGAAAAACATACCTGAGTCGGTCTGTGGAGGATGAAAGGCGGTGCTCCTTCCAATTAGTGGCTTATCTATGCATGAGTGTGCCTATATGGTGTCTCCGTACCCCATCCGTTTTCTCAAGAGGATAATAGCTTATGATGTGTGAACATTTTAATACCCTTCTCTCTACTCTCTTTTTTTTTTGTCCCTTTTGTTCTCCCCTCCTAGTTTATTCCCCTTAATTCCATGCCCTAGCACGTGTATTTATAAAACTAATCCCCTCTGTTTCGAGCAGGACAGTAATGGGTATTCTTCAGCCCCTCATCCCCCTAATATTTTTTTTTCCCCTCTTACTTTTTTTTTTTGTTGTTGAGGGATTTGACTTTGCCCGCTGACTCCTATCCAATCACATTGGGGTCCTTAGAACCCCCCTAGAGCCATTGGCCATATAGACATTAGTGCTAATAACGACTAGGTCATACAATTTTACCCCGCCTGACATTAAGGACTCTTTAGCCTTGATTTCCGATGTAAAACATCTGGTGCGATCACCCCAGATTACTTTCAGTCGGGCTGGGTTCAGTAGGAAGGCCTGTGCCCCTTTCTCCTGGAAAGGTTTAATCATTTTGCGTAAGCGCCATCGACGTTCAACAGTAATGCTACAGAATTCAGGTCTGGTAAAGAATGAAAATCCACCCCCGGCCTGCTGAGCCTCTGGTCTCGCCTTTTCAAATATGTTCTGTTGCAGCAGGAAGTTTCCAAAATACACCAGGAGCGCTCGTGGTTTAGCATCAGGGCTGACTGTTTGCCGAAGTGTAAATGGGACTCGATGCGCCCTTTGAATTTCGTGGGGCCAGTTCCAACCTTCTAGTTCTGAGAAGGATTTTTGCAGTAGCTGGACCATATACATCCGGGCGTCCAATCCCTCTTTCCCTTCCGGAATTCCTAAGAATCGCAAATTATTCCGCCGCTGACGATTTTCGTTGTCCTCGAGCTTCCATTGGATGTCGATCAAAAGCTTCTGCCTGACCCTTGGTGCCAGCGATATCCGTCTCGAGGGCAGTTGTTATTGTCTCGAGGTCCGTCAGCCGGTCGTTGATGGCGTTGCAGGTTTTAGCTACTTTCCTTACTGCTCCCTGCAGTTTACGGGCTGCGGTTTGTGAGCGTCTACTTTCCAAGCAGGCCTCTTCCCGGTGCGCAATTACGCATTGCAGAATAGTATCCAATGTGGGAGGTGCTGAAGGCTGGCCGCCAGGGGGGGCCTTGTTGTTTTCCCCAACCAGTTGGTCACCCGGGAGGTAGTCCCATTTTAGGTCCCTGTACCTCTGGTTGTCAATTCTGCCCATTTTATTATGAGTCTTCTGAGTGGTAGCTGTCAAATACACACCGCTGGTGCCTGGTAAACTCTCCGTCTCACTTGAATCTCTGTTGGACCCTGTGCCTGATCCCACATCTGACTAAGTGGCAAAAAGAAATCATTAGTCTCTGAGTCCTGCTCCCTTTCACTTCGTGCTCCCGTTTGCTTAGAGCTTCGTACCCTGTGGCGATTTTGCTTTTCATGACTGAGTGACACTGGCTCGCCTGTCTGACCAGCGTGCCCTCGAATGTGGCCCCTGTCCGCATCCTTGGACATATCTTGTGGGATTGGATCACCTTTATTGAGTGCGTGGGCAGCTTGAGGAACTTCCTGACCCTGTGTTTGTGGCTGGGAGGATAGCCCTGAAAAGCCCTCATTGCTGCTTCTAGCCGTCTCCTCATTATTCATTCCAATGTTACCAGGCTCTACTGGCCCCAGGATTTGATCTTCTTTTCCATCCATATGCTGCCTTTGCATACCCAGTGTTCTCTCCCCAGTTTCTAATGGGAGGTTTTTGGTTAACTCATTCACAGTCTCGTCCCCCCCGCAGCCCCCAATGCCCAATATGGTCTTGCCGGCCTGCATGGTGCTCTGGCCGCCTACCTGAGCTGGGGTTCAGTCCTGCTCCATGCTTCCTGCAGTCAGGGATCCAGTCCCGGCGCCTCGGAGCATCTCGAGCACCGAGGTACCGGACCCCTGTTGCTGGGGCTGTGTGATCGCGCTCCTCCCCTACCCGTCCGGGTTTGTTTCCATCCGGTTCTTCTGCCGGTGCCCCGTTTGTCCTAGTACAGAGGCTGCGTCCAACGCTGGGGTCTGCTGGGCTAACTGGTGGGAAGTCTGTTGGATTGCACCTCTTCCCCTCGCCGCCAATTTGGGCCCCATTACCGACGCCGCTCTGCCCGACAGCTGGTGTCCTAGAGCGAGGGAAAGCTCTTCCTCCAGCCAGCTGCACCTTACTGTCAACAATTCTACCTGACGCACTACTGCTTGGATCCAAGGTAGGACCCAGCCGAATTCTGATGGTCTTCTGTTCTGCTGGGATGTATTCATAGAACAGCTCTAGGCGCCATACAGAGTTCTTGCTGTCACTGTTGGAAGCCGCCTATGGCTGGTTCAAGCGGCCGCCTTCTTGCTTCCTCTCGAGGTGAGAGCCTTCCTAGACCTCAACAGATGCAACAGGAAGTTTTTCAGAAATAGGCTGTCTTAAGGCGAGTAGTGATGTGTGTCATAAAGAGATGGGCAATAACAATTTACAGCAATCAAAGTAACCCGATTACCAAGAAGAGAGAGAGAAGATCATTATTGAAAATCATTTCAATTTCTAATATCATATTCCTTAAGAATCATATCAGACAGTCATTGTGTATATTCTGTAAAACTGCTGTTCAAATATGTGCATAACTCAATAGTATTAATTTCAAGTGCATGTGCCATATTGGTCCCCGATGAGTGAAATGTGTCACCTCTAAGACCTACATAATTGTTTCTAGGTGCCATATTTACACTTAAATGTAAAAGCTTAAAACATCAACAAGTATCGATTATTCTCCCTTGTGTGGGATTCCGTGATCCTAATATGAATGACACATTAGTTGTAATCATAAATAATTGTAATCCATCATCCCATAGGTCTTGAGAAATCACATCTCACCATTCCTGTATACAATAGGTTGAAGGTCACCCAAATATGTACAAACCTCACCAGTATATAGTCATTCTTCCTTGTGTCAAAGTCTGCATCACAAATACAGGTGCCATACTAGTCATTATTACAATCTTTTATATTACATACCTTGAGAAATAACATGAAGCAGCCACTGCAAATAAGCGACAAGAAGCTCACCTATATTTTGGTAATTTTTCCTCATGCTGCACTTGCCATTCCAAGTACGAGCGCAATGTTGGTCCCCATTATAGGGAATGAATCATGTGTCAAGTGGAATGCCCCTCTTCTGAGTGCCTATTGTAAAAGCTTAGGGTATTGAAAAACAAGATGGAATGCTGGAAATTATCTAAGCCACTGGAAATTGCTAGGGCCGCATCCAAATCTACATTTTTCATCCATCATGCCACCTCAATTTGGACCCAGCCATATGTTAATCAGTCTTGACTGTTCTTCAATGGGACCAGTCCAGCACAAACTGCCAGGTCTCCCCTAAACCTGACCACCACTAACCCGGTACCAGTTTCACCCTTATTAGGGCTCATCAGCCAGGTATTGCTTGGTTCCAGTGGCTCAGTGAGCATGGGGGACCCACGTCTAGGTATACCCATCACACTTAGGGCATCAAAAAAAGAAGGTGATAGATGGAATGCTTGAATTAATCTCAGACACTTGAATCAATCAGGACTGCACCCCAATACACCATTCCCCCCCCACCATGCCACCTCAGTTTGGACTCAGCCATATGTAAATCAGTCTTGACCCTGCTCCAATGGAAACAGGCTACCAGCCTTGGGTTGCTTGTCTTCTTGTTCAGAGAGGACCTGGCCTGGACCTGAAAATGAAGACAACTTAGCCCCCTAATGGCTATTTAGAAGACACATGGGTTGGCAGACTACATTGCTCAGGGCACAGGCCCCAACCCAAATTCCAAATACCATGGTGGAATGTCTATGACAGCACCTTGGCACAGGAAGCAAAAACTAACACCATAGTGGAAGGATGGCATAATTCCTTCTAATCCCCAGTATGTAGAACCCAAACTACACTTTACAAAAAGTATTACAAAAAGAGCAAAGCTGCCAACAACCAGGAATTGGAACAATACGTTACCCAAATGACCCCTAGACTTAGAAAACAAACCAAACGAATGTATGATATGCTACAATTTCAAGTCAAATTCTTCATACATAACAAAGGAGTACATTACAGAGTAATGATTACTAAAAGCATATTATTACAATAAGTAGTAACCTACCAAAATCCTCAAAAACTACTTATTTTCAAACCAACAAACCAAACGTTTTTTTAGTTTAAATAATATATATAACATTTCATTACATCAGTCATAAAAATAATAAAATATTAATATTAATAAATAAAGACTGGTATAATAAAACTATATATAAATTATTTAAAATAAAATGCAACAATCGCCAACTAAAAATGTTAAAGCTATTTCAATCCATCATTTATATTAATGACAACACATAAACCAAACAATTCTACATAACAGTCACATAATATTTGCCCAAACATTTTAAAATTGCATTTCACACTCAAAAGGAAATAAAATAAATATGAATTAGTATTCTGTAGCTCCAAATCTTCCAGTATCCAAGTATTTAAAAATAGTAATATATTAAAAATAATAAAATATTGTCCAAACCCCCCAAAGAATTGCAAAAATTAGATGAGTCCAATAGAATTTCATCAAAGCAATCCAAAGTATGTAGGAACAAAAAGAAAATGAAAACGTGTATTAAAAAAATAAGACAAAAACCTGTAGAGTAAAATAAACAATCCACACGCAAAAACACATTACACTCCCCCGAAAAATATACATACCAGTTAATCATCAAAACATAACTTAATTTAACATAACATAGCAAAACATTACCAAAATAGTGTACAAAAACGCAAAACTACAAACTATTAAAATACCATAACAGTAATACTAGTAAATATACAAAAACCCACCAACAACATTATACCTACCTTCTAAACCTCCCTCCTAACCCATCCCTACACTTAAAACCCTTAAAAAATCCATTAAAAAGGACATACCTGTTCCGACAAACAGCATCACCTAACCACGACCTGGTTTCAGGAAAATAGAATAAAAATAACACAAATAGATTACAAAATAGATGGTAGTGGTACAATATATTTAGTGAATCTAAAAAAAAGAATATATCCCCTTAGAAATTAATGTAAAATATTGTAAAATTGTAATAAATGTATAGAAAAGATTACAAATATTAAAAATGTCAAAATATGTTATCATAAAAAGGTTCAAAATGTATAAAGTATAAATTAAATAATAGTATTTTATTTTAGTACAGCTACCCAGGGGTTTCCCGGCGCCATCAGACACACGCAGGAAAAGAGAAAGACACTATTGGTTGAATAACCAAGTTTTTAGGTCTTTACGGAATTTGTTATAAATAGTTTCGTGCCGGAGTTGTAAGGGGAGTGAATTCCATAGGGAAGGAGCCAAGTAAGAAAAAGACCGGCCACCCATACGCAATCGTTTGATCCTGGGGACTTGAAAGTTTGCCTGAGCAGAGGATCAGAGAAGACGCGTGGGGAGATGAGGGTGTACCAAGGCGCTCAGATACTGTGGTGCTGAGCCTGATTTGATCTTATGCATATAGCACAGGGCCTTGAATTTAATGCGATTCTCCATCCTAAGCCAGTGGAGGTCACGGAGGGAACCTGAGATGGAAGCCTTTCTAGGTAACTGGCAAAGCAGTCTGGCCACAGAGTTTTGGACTACCTGCAGTTTTCGAACCACCTACTTATTGGCTCCTAAATACAGGACGTTGCCATAGTCCAATCTGGAAGTAATCAAAGCCTGGATCACTGTTCTTTGTGTGGGACTAGGCAACATCCAGAGTATTTTTTTGAGCCATCTTAGGATGGTGAAGCAAATTGCAACGACCTTGACTGCTTGCTGCTTCATAGATAGTTGGTCATCTATGATTATGCCTAGATTGCGGACTGATTGAGATGGTTGTGGGAGATCCCCCATTTGAGGCGGCCAATGTTGGGGGCCCCAGAGGTCTTTATTTTTCCCGAGGATCAAAACTTCAGTTTTCCCCCCATTTAATTTTAACTTGTTGGTCTGCATCCAACTAGCTATCTTTTGCAGCCCAACTTGGAGAGAAGACACATTAGATGTCTCCTTGGTGGACAGAGAAAAGATTAGCTGAGTGTCGTCAGCATACGAGAATATGGATAACCCAGCCTCTTCAGCTATTGTGGCCAGGGGACTGACATAGATATTAAAAAGCAATGGGCTAAGGATAGAGCCCTGCGGCACTCGTTAAGGAGAGGCATGGGCCTTAGAGCTTGCAGACGGAGAAAAGACCTGGAAATCCGGTCAGACAGAAAGCTCGTCAGCCACTTGAGTGCTGCTCCGACAATGCCCCGAGAATGTAAAACTTGTAGTAGGGCAGTGTGTGACACAGTGTCGAAAGCAGCACTCAGGTAAAGCAATATGAGTGCCACAGTTTCCCCCATATCAAGTTGTTGGCGCAGGGTTTCTGTAACTCCAAAGAGCGTAGTCTCTGTAGAGAAGCCCGCTCTAAATCCAGATTGTGATGTATGTAGGATTTTTTGGGAGTCAACAAACTGCGTCAGTTGCTGGTTAATATGTTTTTCTAAAATTTTAGAAAAAGCTGGAAGTAATGAGATCGGGCGGAAGTTAGATGGTTCCCCCGGATCAGCATTTGCTTTTATATACAATTACAATTGTATATATACAATTATTTAATATATACTTAAAGAAGCATAAGATAAAATATTGAAAATAAGTATATTAAAAAAGTTAAGAAATGTTAAGCAATGTAATTTGAAAAGGTACAACATACAATCCTATGTATATATATATATATAATTTACATATTTTTAATTAATACAAAAATAAAAAGAAATGTTTTATTTATTTATTTATCTTAATAGAAATGTTTGTTTTTGACATGAAAGATATATAATGAAAATGTCAAAATATACCATTAATAGTTTGAGAAAATAAATAAAAGGTAAAAATGTGTGAGCTTTCTTTATTGCATAGCAAACACAACAAGATGATGGACAGAGTGCTGAAACTTTTCAAGTACTCACCTCCAGTCACCCCTCACCAGCCAGGCTAGCTTGAATCCAGTGGCACATCGAGCAAGGGACACACATCTAGGCATACCCTTGGCCACTTATAGTGAACAAATTAACAATGAATTAAACCCAGATCTGTGACTTTGGGTGAGTGTTTGAAAGTTTCAAAACTCCGTCCATCATTTTATTTTATGATGTTGCTGTCTTTATTACATAAAGCAATGTAATTAATAATGATATGGTACACAAACATACAACTAATTATTTTCTTAATATATTTCTAATCATCAACAATAATAACAAATTAACACAAACTATTTCTACTATATACAAATAAAACTAAAAAATTGTTAGACACTAAAGAAGTGACATTTACTATTCCCACTCCAATTCAGCCATACTGGGGAAATACGTTGGACACTAAAGGGGTTGCATTTGCTATTCTCACTGGCTCCTGGTCCAGAAGAGATGCCAGTTCAAGATGCAGACCCATGCATACAAAGCCCCGGGCAAAGTAGGACGAGCATATATTAACAAACACATGGCTTTCCACCAACCGACCAGACACCTACAATACGCCTTCCTCTTCCTCACAGACATCCCCCAGATCTACTGTGGCAACAGCGGAGGATGCTCTTTCTCATACCTGGTGGCCAAAGCTTGGAACGGCCTTCCCCTGCACCTCATGACCTCCTCATCACTCCGGCAATTCAGGAAAGGACTCAAGACCTGGATGTTCGAATGAACAGATCACTATTAATCAGCTAGCAACTCCAGTGCCTTGTGTCCCTCACGGGTGATTTGCTGCGCTATATAAATCACTGATTGATTGACTCACAGTCCAATCTAAACCAATTTGGGGAAGGCATTGGGCAATAAAGGGGTTAAATTTACTTTTCCCTCTCCGATCTATACCAATTTCGGAAAGGTGTTGGACACTAAAAGGGTTACATTTACTATTCCTACCCCAAAATAAGCCAATTTGAGGAATGTGTTGTGCACTAAATGGGTGACATTTACTATTCCCACTGCAATCTAAACCAATTTGGAGAAGATGTTGGACACTAAAAGGGAGGCATTTACTATTCCCACTCCAATCTAAATGAATTTGAAGAAAGTGTTGGACAATAAAGGAGTTCCATCTACTATTCACAATCAAATCTAATCCTATTTGGGGAAGACATTGGGCACTAAAGGGGTGACATTTCCTATTTCCACTCGAATATATACCAATTTGGGGAAGGTGTTAGAAGCTAAAGGGGTTACATTTACTATTCCCACTCCAATGTAAACCAATTTGGGGAAGGCACTGGACACTAAATAGGTGGCATTTACTATTCCCACTTCTATCTATATCAATTTGGTAAAGGTGTTGGACACTAAATGGGTTACATTTATTATTCCCAATCCAATCCAAACTAATTTTGAAGAAGATGTTGTACACCAAAGGGGTGACATTTACTATTTCCACTCCAATCTAAACCAATTTGAGGAAGGCATGGGTACACTAAAGAGGTGACATTTATTATTCTCATATTCTCACTCCAATCTAAACCAATTTGGCAAAGGCATTGGACACTGAAGGGGTGATATTTACTATTCCCATGTGAATATATACCAATTGGTTTCTTCGCCATCATGCAAGAATCACCAGACCCAACAGTGAAACTACTGACGTCCCTCCCTCCCAAGACCTCTGCAACAAACTCAGCTCCTTCTTCTACCACAAAATCAAGATGCTCTATGACAACTTCGATGACCGTGACCACGGCACCCACCCAACACACTCCACCAGCTATGCCATCCAGCGGACCCTCGTCACCTGGACCTCTCTCACCACAGAAGACACCGCAAAGACTATGAAAAGCATCCACTCTGGAGCGCCCACTGCACATTTTCCACAGTGCCGCCATCGCACCCGAACCTCGACGAACGATCAACTGCTCCCTCGTTACAGCCACATTCCTTTATGACTGGAAATGCGTCGAAGTCAAACCCCTCCTCAAGAAGCCCTCCACAGACCCAACAGACCTCAAGAACTTCAGGCCCATCTCTCTTCTCCCCTTCGCCATCAAAGTAATCGAGAATGTCATCAATACCTAGCTAGTGCACTTCATAGAAGCCAACAACATCCTCGACTTCTCTCAATCTGGATTCTGCAGCAACCACAGCACCAAGACTGCCCTCATAGCAGCCAATGACGATATTCGCACCCTCCTCGACCAAGGGCACACTGAAGCCCTCATCCTCTTGGACCTCTCAGCTGCCTTCGACACTGTCTCCCACCGCACACTAGCCGCCAGACTCCACGACACCGGCATCTAGGGGACTGCCTTAGACTGGATTCGATATTTCCTCTCAGGCAGAACACAAAAAATAAGACTCCCACCCTTCCTCTCCAAACCAACAGAGATCAGTTGCGGAGTACCCCAAGGATCCTCCCTCAGCCCCACGCTTTTCAACGTCTACATGGCCCTCCTCGCAACCATCGTCAGAAAACACAGACTTAAACGCTGTGTCCTCCACATGCTTCAACACCCTCCGCATACTCCGCAAGACCTTCAAATGGATCCCCCCCGACTCCAGGAAGACTGTCACCCACACACTCATCACCAGCAGACTGGACTACGGAAAGGTGCTCTACGCCGGAATCAACAAAACACTCTTCCGCAAATTCCAGACCGTCCAGAACGCCGCAGCTAGACTGGTCCTCGACATCCCACGACATGGCAACATGTCCCAACACCTCCGTGACCTCCACTTGGCTCCCTGTTGAAAAAATAATAACCTTCAAACTGCTCACACACGCCTACAAAGCCCTCCATAACACCGGACCCCAATACCTCAACGAAAGAATGTCCTTGCATGTCCCCAAGAGAATCCTCTGCTCTGCCGACCTAGCCCTAGCCACAGTTCCCCGCATCCACAGGGTCAGAGCAGGTGGCAGATCCTTCTCCTATATCACGGCCAAGACCTGGAGCAACCTCCCCCTCCGCATCAGACGAAGCCCGACACTGAACCTATTCAGAAAGGATCTCAAGACCTGGCTCTTCGGATGACCACGGAGCTGCTCGAACCCCCTCCAGCGCCTTGAGAACCTCAGGGTAAGTAGCACGCTCCAAATATTCCTGGTTGATTGATTGATTGAATTGGTGAAGGCGTTGGAAACAAAAGAGGTGACATTGACTATTCCCTCTCCAATCTAAACCAATTTAGACACTAAAGTGGTAACATTCACTATTTCCACTATATTCTATACCAATTTTGGGAACGTGTTGTACGCTAAAGGGGTGACATTTACTATTCCCACTGAAATGTAAAGGTATTTGGGGAAGGCGTTGGAAAGTAAAGGGGTGACATTTAATAATACCACTCCAATCTAAGGGCCTGATTTAGATCTTGGTGGTACTAGAGCCTTCCGACGAGGCAGCGGTCTCAAGTACTCAATTGAGCTGATGGTGGTCCGCCCACTGTATTTAGATGTTGTGGCTAGGGACAGGAGACTGCTGCTGCAGCAGTGTTCTTGCCAGCTATCAGTACTCTGCCGTCATCAGCCTGCATTGAGCCTATTTAGATGTTCCCGGTTTGCTGGTGTTGTCCTGACAGCGGAGTCCTGATAGGGTGAGGCCATGGTGGTGTGCAGACAGGTAATTACGACTTATTATACAGATATATGTTGTGAATCTGTCAATATGTATATTTAGGTAATGTGTACTGCACATATTTTTACATAAAGCATTGTACACCAACATCATACGCACAACATTGAATGCACTCCCACACCTGCCACAAAAGCCTACCTCGGATCCCGGTGACAAAGGGATGGCTGAGGATCATGGTTAAGTAGCAGCAGCACAGGATGGAACTGGGCAGTGGCATTCAAGACAGATTTGGTGATGGGACTCTGAAAAAAGGTGAGTTTTCACCTCTTTTTCTTCCATTCCACCACCTCGAAGTAGGAAGAATTCCCACCACATGTTGCCAGGGCAGAAAGACATATTGTAATCTGGACAGTGACAATATGGCCTGGAGTCCCGCCAACAGCCGATTCTGCCCAAACACAGCCTTGTTGTACTTGTTTCTCAAGGGCTTTAGTATATATATATATATATATATATATATATATATCTACTGGCGGTCGCCAGTAGATAGTTATAGTTACAACCTATTATCCATAGGAAATCCGCGACATTCTATTTGAAATAACTCTCTTGCCGGTTGACGTATCTTCGCGAAATTTTCAAACTTTGTGGCCCGCTCCGGTCCGCTCCTACCCTGAAAGTCTCGGGGGATTCGTCAAGCGGGGGCCGAGAAAAAAGGGGGTCCCAAAACGTGTTTTCCCCATGCATTTTCCCATAGGAAACTTTAGACACGGCTACAGCCCGAACTGCTGAACGGAATTACACCAAATTTGGCAAAGAGGTAGTTCTTGGTTCAGAAAGAACCCTTTTGTTAAATGGTGTAAATCCGTTCAGTAGTTGCTGAGAAAATGAAAAGTAAAAAGTTAGTGATATCTATGGCCGAGTAGGGTCCGCGTACCCACCCGATCACGAGCTGCATGTTAATTGGCTGTCAGCTGGCTGTCAACATTCCGATTCAGGAAATGTTGGCAGCCATTTTGTCCCTCGGTAGAACTGAGGGACAGAAACAAGTGCGCAAAGCGCACAAAGGGGGCAGGGTAGAAACACCCTGACCCCCTAGGTTTGCTCAGGGGGTCCCACAAGGACCCCCTGGGCAAAAAATAAATCTTTTTAAAAATCGGCAGGATGCGCTCAGGGTGCGCGAATCCTGCCGAGAAAATCGAGCGCGGTCTCCCGCGCTTCGATGCTAATTGGCCCCGGGTGGCCCAAGTCCCGGGGGCATGGTGGGGGGATAATTTAATGTGTGGGGGCCTCAAAGAGCCCCCAAGCCCCGGGGACCGCCACCCCCGGGGCTTTTTTTAAAATGGTGCGGGAGGGCTCTGAGCCCTCCCGCAGCCCCGGGGACCACCACCTCCCCGGGGCTTTTTTAAAATAATTATTAAACCTGTGTGGGGGCTCCAGCCCCCACACGCCCCGGGGACCACCACCTCCCGGGGCACTAAACATTTTAATATGGGGGTCCGTTACGGACTCCCAGAGCCCCGGGGACCACCACCTCCCGGGGCTGTGTACTGAATGGGAGGGGGCCGCGCGGCCCCCTCCTGGAGGCCTTGATGGCCCTGGGGACCACCACCCCCAGGGCCAGCTCCTGCAGTGTCCCGGGGTGCCTACCCCGGGACACTGTAGTTTGCTATGGCAGGACGGAGCCTCGCGGCTCCCGTCCTGCCATAGCAAACTGCTTTGGATATTGGAAGAGAGAGCAGGGAAACCTGCTCTCTCTTCCAATATCCAAAGCGATTGCTTTTCCACATGGGGAGCAGCATGTCAGCTGCTCCCCATGTGGAACAGCAATGCCGGCTCCCAAGGGACGTGGGGAGCCGGCGGGACTGTGGGGGATTGGGGACCCCCCACAGTCCCCAACGGAGAGGGCCAGCCCCGGGGGATGGGGTCCCCGGGGCAAGTAGTGGCTCGGGAGGGGGCCACGCGGCCCCCTCCCCAAAAAAGAGAAAAATAAAAAAAAAAAAAAATGGAAAGGCCGGCCCCGGGAGATGGGGTCCCCGGGGCCTTAAAATGGCCAGAGGAGGGGGCCACGCTGCCCCCTCAAAAAAATAAATATAGAGGCCATGCCCCGGGGATGGGGTCCCCGGGGCCAATACAGGCCCAGGGAAGGGGGCCACGCGGCCCCTTCCCGTTTTTTTTTTAAGGTAATTTAAAAAAGGGGTAAGGCCCTGGGGATGGGGTCCCCAGGGCCCAAAAAAGAAAAAGGAAGGGGGGCTACACAGCCCCCCTTCAGGGGAGAAAAAAAAAAACGATCGGGCCCGCAGGCCCCGCCCCTTCCTTCACCACTCTGCAAACGCGCCCCTGGCGCGTTTGCAGAGGGGAACAAATTCCCCTTGAATACTGGGGGTCCCTGGGGCCAACTAGCCCACCAGGTACCTCCAGTATGCGCCAGGGGCTGCCTTGCAGAGAGGTGTACAGAGGCCACGCCCTTTTACACCTCTCTGCAACGCAGCTCTGTGGCGCTTTTTGGAGGTATATGGTGGGCTAGTTGGACTCCGGGGACCCTCAGGATTCAAGGGGACTTAATCCCCCAACTTAAAACGCGCCACGGGCGCGTTTGCACAGTGGTGAAGGAGAGGGCGGGGCTTCAGGTGACATGTGTGCAAACAGGCCCCGTGGCGCGTTTTAAGATGGGGAATTAAATCCCTTCAATCCTGAGGGTCCCTGAGGGCCAACTAGCCCAACAGGTACATCCAGAATGCGCCACAGAGCTGCGTTGCAGAGAGGTGTAAAAGGGGTGTGGCCTCTCTACACGTCTCTGCAACGCAGCCCCCTGGCGCATATTGGAGGTTCCTGGTGGTCTAGTTGGCCCCTAGGGACCCTCAGGATTCAAGGGGACTTAATCCCCAACTTAAAACGCACCACGGGGCGCGTTTGCAAAGATGTCACCTCAGGCCCCGCCCTCCCTTCACCATTGTGCAAATATTCCTCTAAAATCAGCCGAAATAGGAATTCCGATTTACTCACCTGTTATAAGGAGAGACCTCAGTGCTGTATCTTTCAGCCCAGTACTGGTCCTGAAAAGTAATTTTAACCGTACTTACCAGTAACTTGAATTTCCTTCCATAGGCTAACATTGACTGGTTTCACTTGGAAATTCTTCTAAGTGTGGAGTTTTGGAACTTTAAAATATTCCTCTAAAATCAGCCGAAATACGAATTCCGATTTATTCACCTGTTATCAGGAGAGACCTCAGTGCTGCATCTTTCAGCCCAGTACTGGTCCTGAAAAGTAATTTTAACCGTACTTACCGGTAACTTGAATTTCCTTCATAGGCTAACATTGACTGGTTTCACTTGGAAATTCTTCTAAGTGTGGAGTTTTGGAACTTTAAAATATTCCTCTAAAATCAGCCGAAATACGAATTCCGATTTACTCACCTGTTATCAGGAGAGACCTCAGTGCTGCATCTTTCAGCCCAGTACTGATCCTGAAAAGTAATTTTAACCGTACTTACCGGTAACTTGAATTTCCTTCATAGGCTAACATTGACTGGTTTCACTTGGAAATTCTTCTAAGTGTGGAGTTTTGGAACTTTAAAATATTCCTCTAAAATCAGCCGAAATACGAATTCCGATTTACTCACCTGTTATCAGGAGAGACCTCAGTGCTGCATCTTTAAGCCCAGTACTGATCCTGAAAAGTAATTTTAACCGTACTTACCGGTAACTTGAATTTCCTTCATAGGCTAACATTGACTGGTTTCACTTGGAAATTCTTCTAAGTGTTGATTTTTGAAACATACAAATATTCCTCTAAAATCAGCCGAAATCCGAATTCTGATTTACTCACCTGTTATCAGGAGAGACCTCAGTGCTGCATCTTTCAGCCCAGTACTGGTCCTGAAAAGTAATTTTAACCGTACTTACCAGTAACTTGAATTTCCTTCCATAGGCTAACATTGACTGGTTTCACTTGGAAATTCTTCTAAGTGTGGAGTTTTGGAACTTTAAAATATTCCTCTAAAATCAGCCGAAATACGAATTCCGATTTACTCACCTGTTATCAGGAGAGACCTCAGTGCTGCATGTTTCAGCCCAGTACTGATCCTCAAAAGTAATTTTAACCGTACTTACCGGTAACTTAAATTTCCTTCATAGGCTAACATTGACTGGTTTTCAGCAAAAAAGTTTCAAAGTGTTGATTTTCACAAACTACAAATATTCCTTAAAAATCGACAGTATGACTTAAACGCATTCTTTCAACTGTTTACAGGAGATGCACCAGTGCTGGATCCAGGATCCAACACTGAGTAAGAAAAAGTAACGATAACAGTTTTTACCTGCTAAGTGAATTTCCTTCCTTAGGATAACATTGGTGATTCTATGAGAAAAAGTTTCAAAGTGTCAACTTTTAAAATACAATAATATTCCTTAAAAATCACGACTGTAACCAAAACGCTTTTACTCAACTGTTTACAGGAGATGTCCCAGGACTGAATCTAGGATCCAGTCCTGTGGTTAGAAAAGTAATCCATAAAGTAACTAATTGCATTTAACTAGAAATTCACATTGAGCTGAATGTTGCATTGTGTTTGAAAATGTGTTGCCCATTGCAACAACTGTAACTACTGTACTTAAAAGTCTATTGCCTATCTGCAAAGTATTTAAACTAAAGTAATTCATTAAGAGAAAGTATTTTTTGTAATGTAATGTATAATGTAATTACAATGTAATTTAAATAATAAAATATGTAAAAAAAAATTGTTTCTAAAAATGTAGTAAATCAGTATTTTAAAAATTTATATAACAATCAATACATTTAAAAATTGTCATTTACAAAACCTTTGAAATTCACTGAAAAAACCATAGGTTTCAGGGACGTTATAGTTACAAATTAGCATTTAAAAAACCTTTGAAATTCACTGAAAAAACCATAGGTTTTAGGGACAGTTATAGTTAGTTGGACATTGCACTCGTACAAAACCCGTGAAATTCCCCGTTATAGTTAGTCCAGCTAACTATAACTCGCGCCCCGCAATGCACTGCTGATGACGTCACATATTACATCACTCATGACATGGTCAGTGACATCACTGATGACATCACTGATGACATCTCAAATGACATCACTGATGACATCACTGATGACATCATCCATGTGATAATTTCATGCATCTTCTCACACCCTAATATAACCTTTGATACACCCACTCTAAAGTACAGACTGCCATTCGCAAAACCATAGACACTCCAACACCAATAACTACATACCCACTCACTGATTCTTAGGTCTACGCACACATCCACTCACTCACCCGAACAGTCACTCATATTTACGGTCACTCAGTACAGGACTATCATATGCACTCATACTCCTATATAGACACTCAAACACCGCCACTCATCCATAGAGGTACTCACACACCTAGTCAGTCATGCAAATAATTAAACACACTACCATTTACTCACCTATACAGTTATACACACACCAGCTCACTTACTCATACAAATACTAGCACATTCTTACGCTCTTATACAATCACTGATACAAGCACACACTCATCCATACAGCCACTATCACAATCAGTCACTCTTGCTTATAGCTATTTATATACTCCAACACACATATATACTGCCTTTCACATATGTAGTTACTCACACATGTACCACTGGGACATACATTCACTCACTAACACACTCTTACACACACTTACCCACCCATACAGTCTATCACAGATGCACTCTTGAAACCATCCACCCAGTGAATCACCCACTCACACATCTATGCACAGAGTCGCACACACCCCTCCCACACAAACACTCAGGCACCCATACAGATACTCACACAAGCATTCAATAACTCATATAGACACTCATGTAGCTATTCTCAAACACATGCAGCCACTTACACAGCAACAGACAGACGGATACAGACATTCACCCAGTTTAGTCACTAACCCATGCATTCAGTAAGATACGTTAAATCACTCACTTATACAGTCAGTCACGCACCTACTAAATCATCCATACAGACACTTACACACCCACTCATTCTTCAATACGTCTTTTCCTATATATATTAAAAAAAATTAAACTTTACAGAAACACACAGTCACTGGATGATGTCATCAGTAAATTCATCAGTGATGTCATTTGAGATGTCATCAGTGATGTCATCAGTGATGTCACTGACCATGTCATGAGTGATGTAATATGTGACGTCATCAGCAGTGCATTGCGGGGCGCGAGTTATAGTTAGCTGGACTAACTATAACGGGGAATTTCACGGGTTTTGTACGAGTGCAATGTCCAACTAACTATAACTGTCCCTAAAACCTATGGTTTTTTCAGTGAATATATATATATATATATACACACATATATATTCACTCAAAAAACCATAGGTTTCAGGGTCGTTATAGTTAGAAATTACCATTTAGAAAACCTTTGAAATTCACTTAAAAACCATAGGTTTCAGGGACGTTATAGTTAGTTGGATATTTCACTCGTACAAAACCAGAGAAATTTGGCCGTTATAGTTAGTTCAGCTAACTATAACTCGCACCCCCGCAATGCACGGCTGATGACGTCACATAATACATCACTCATGACATGGTCAGTGACATCACTGATGAAATCACTGATGACATCTCAAATGAAATCACTGATGACATCACTGATGACATCATCCAGTGACTGTGTCTTTCTGTAAAGTTTAAATATGTTTTATATATATATATGCCAAGGTGTATTGAAGAATGAGTGGGTGTATAAGTGTCTGAATGGATGATTTAGTAGGTGCGTGACTGACTGTATAAGTGAGTGATTAAACGTGTCTTACTGAATGCATGCGTTAGTGACTAATCTGTGTGAATCTCTGTATCAGTCTGTCAGTTGGTGTGTAAGCGGCTGCCTGGGTTGGTGAGGAGCTACATGAGTGTCTATATGGGTTATTGATTGGTTGTCTGAGTATCTGTATGGGTGCCTGAGTGTCTGTGTGGGTGGGTGGTGTGTGTGTGACTGTGCATAGATGTGTGAGTGGGTGATTCACTGGGTGTATGGGTTCAAGAGTGTATCTGTGCAGGGCTGTATGGGTGGGTGAGTATGTGTATGGGTTTGTTGGTGAGTGAATGGATGTCTCAGTGGTACATGTGTGAGTAACTACATATGTGAAAGGCAGTATATGTGAGTGTTGGAGTATATAAATGACTATATGTGAGAGTGAGTAATTGTGAGAGTGGCTGTATGGATGAGTGTGTGCTTGTATCAGTGATTGTATAAGAGAGTAAGTATGTTTTAGTATCTGTATAAATAACTGAGGTGGTGTTTGTGTATAACTGTATAGGTGAGTAAATGGGAGTGTGATTGATTCTTTGCATGACTGACTAGATGTTTGAGTAACTCTATGGATGAGTGGCGGTGTGTGAGTATCTGTATAGGTGTAAGAGTGCAAATGATAGTGCTGTATTGATGAGTGACTGCATGTATGAGTGACTGTATGGGTGAATGAGTGGATGTGTGTGTGGACCTAGGAATCAGTGAGTGGGTATGTAGTAACTGGTATTGGTGTGTCTATTGTTTTGAAAATGGTAGTTTGTATTTTAGAGTGGGTGTATCAAAGGTTATATTAGGGTGTGAGGAGGTGCATCAGATATTAAGTGGATGATGTCATCAGTGATGTCAATTGAGATGTCATCAGTGGTGTCATGAGTGATGTCACTGACCATGTCATAAGTGATGTATTATGTGACGTCATCAGCAGTGCATTGCGGGGGCGCGAGTTATAGTTAGCTGAACTAACTATAACGGCCGAATTTCTCTGGTTTTGTACGAGTGAAATGTCCAACTAACTATAACGTCCCTGAAACCTATGGTTTTTTCAATGAATTTCAAAGGTTTTTTAAATGCTCATTTCTAACTATAACGACCCTGAAACCTATGGTTTTTTCAGTGAATTTCAAAGGTTTTTTAAATGCTAATTTCTAACTATAACGACCCTGAAACCTATGGTTTTTTCAGTGAATTTCAAAGTTTTTGAAATGCTAATTTCAAACTATGCCTACATAGCTAGGATATATGCAGAAAGAGGAAGAAAGGCGCAGAAAGAAGCAAGAGAAATGCAGAAAGAGGCAACAGAAGTCCAGAAAGATAAAGAAAGGTGCAGAAAGAATCAAGAGATATGCATAAAGAACCAACAGAGGGGCAGAAAGAGGCCTTGTTGTAAAGTCATCCTGTGCCCCCAGCTTTTTGCTGACGGGTACTGGTGGTAACTGAGTCTGAGTAACCAGGCCTAGAGCCAGTGCTATGCTAAAAGACACTTAGAAGACAGTGAAAACACCTACATACACTAGGGTACACTATGGGTTAGGGTACCCCTGTGATTCGCATGACCTCCCCTGTAAGACCCTAGTACATATTAGGGCAGGGGGATTAAAACTACCTCTAAGTCAGAGGTGCAGAAAGATGCTTCTTTAACTAGTAGTCATGTTTGCCGAGTGGTAGAGAAAGGGTGCTGGGCCTCCGACCAGCGCTCAGGAATTCCGCTGTGTAGGACTTACAGGAGGTACCAGGAGGGCTTCTTGGCCCCCAAAGTCCCTCAGGAGTAAAGTAGACTTTATCCCCCATCCCGTAGTCTGCCAGGAGGCGTGTTTGCAGAGTGGTGGAGAAAGGGGCGTGGCCTCCGAAGACGTCTTAGCAATCCTACTGTGTGGACTTACTGGAGGTAACAAGAGGTAGTTGGCCCCCAAGGACATCCTTGGGGGCCAACTACCCTCCTATTACCTCCAGTAAGTACCACACAGCAGGATTGCTAAATTCTCATACCAGGCCACGCCCCTTTGCCCACCACTCTGCAAACACGCTCCCTGGTGCACTCTTGGACGGGAATTGAAGTCCCCTTCACTGCTGGGGGTCCTTAGGGGCCAACTAGCCTACCTCTTACCTCCATTAAGCCCCACACAGTGGGATTGCTGAGAGGTGGACACAGGCCACGCCCCTTTCTCCACCACTCTGCAAACGTGCCTCCTGGCGTGCTCTTGGTTGGGGGATGAAGACCCCTTTTCTCATGAGGGTCCCTGGGGGCCAACTAGCCCACCAGGTACCTCCAGTAAGCGCCACACAGCTGGATTTCAGAGAGGTGGTCCTAGTCCACGTCCCCTTTTTACACAACTCTGCAAACATGCCTTCTGGCGCACTGCTGCTCGGGGGATGAAGTCCACTTGTGTCCTGAGGTCTTCAGGACACAAGAGGACCTCATCACCCCAGCAGCAGTGCGCCAAGAGGCGCATTTGCAGAGTGGTGTAAAAGGGTATGGCCTCGGACCACCTCTCTGAAATCCAGCTGTGTGGCACTTACTGGAGGTACCTGGTGGGCTAGTTGGCCCCCAGGACCCTCAGTATTCAAGGGGACTTAATTCCCCAATTTAGAACGCGCCAGGGGCACGTTTGCTGAGTGGTGCACGGAGGGGGCAGAGCCTCCGGCGAGATGCCGCTTTAAAAAAAAAAAATGTTAGAAGGGGCTGTGTGGCCCCCCTTCTTTCCAACTTTTTTGGGCCCTGGGGACCCCATCGCCCAGGGCCTGCCACATTTAAAAAAAAAAACACAGGAAGGGGGCCGCGCCGGTTCCCCTCCCGAGGCCAATTTCGGCCCCAGGGACCCCATCCCCCGGGGCATGGCCTCTTTTTTTAATATATATTTATAGGGAAGGGGGGCCGCATGGCCCCCTTCCCTGGGCCACTTTTGGCCCCGGGACCCCATCCCCCAAGGCATGGCCTCTTTTTGAAAAAAAAATATTTATAGGGAAGGGGGCCACGTGGCCCCCTTCCCTAGGCCACTATTGGCCCCCGGGACCCCATCCCCTGGTGCTTGGCCATTTTATATTTAAATTTAAAGAGGGGGCAACACAGCTCCCCTCCCTGGCCGACTTTGGCCCTGGGGACCCATTCCCCCGGGGCCCGGCCATTTTTTATTTTTAAATTAAAGGGAGAGGGCTGTGTGGCACCCCTCCCGGGCCACTTCTGGCCCCGGGGACCCCATTCCCCGGGGCCGGCCCTTAGCGTTGGGGATCGTGGTAGGAGCCCCAATGCCCCCACGGTCCCTGCTGGCTCCCCGCCTCCTCCGGGAGCCAGCATTGCTTTTGGGCAAGGGGAGCTGCTGACATGCAGCTCCCCTTGCCCAAAAGCAATCTGCTTCGCTTCATGGAAGCGAGAGCAGGTTTCCTGCTCTCGCTTCCATGAAGCGAAGCAGTGTTTGCTATGACAGGGCGAGAGCCGTGCTCTCGCCCTGTCATAGCAAACACCAATGTCCCGGGGTGGGCACCCCGGGACATTGCAGGAGCCAGCCCTGGGGGTGGCGGTCCCCAGGTCCATCAAGGGCTCCAGGAGGGGGCCCCCTCCCATCATTTGCCGAACGGCCGAATTTCTCTGGTTTTGTACGAGTGAAATGTCCAACTAACTATAACGTCCCTGAAACCTATGGTTTTTTCAATGAATTTCAAAGGTTTTTTAAATGCTCATTTCTAACTATAACGACCCTGAAACCTATGGTTTTTTCAGTGAATTTCAAAGGTTTTTAAATGCTAATTTCTAACTATAACGACCCTGAAACCTATGGTTTTTTCAGTGAATTTCAAAGTTTTTGAAATGCTAATTTCAAACTATGCCTACATAGCTAGGATATATGCAGAAAGAGGAAGAAAGGCGCAGAAAGAAGCAAGAGAAATGCAGAAAGAGGCAACAGAAGTCCAGAAAGATAAAGAAAGGTGCAGAAAGAATCAAGAGATATGCATAAAGAACCAACAGAGGGGCAGAAAGAGGCCTTGTTGTAAAGTCATCCTGTGCCCCCAGCTTTTTGCTGACGGGTACTGGTGGTAACTGAGTCTGAGTAACCAGGCCTAGAGCCAGTGCTATGCTAAAAGACACTTAGAAGACAGTGAAAACACCTACATACACTAGGGTACACTATGGGTTAGGGTACCCCTGTGATTCGCATGACCTCCCCTGTAAGACCCTAGTACATATTAGGGCAGGGGGATTAAAACTACCTCTAAGTCAGAGGTGCAGAAAGATGCTTCTTTAACTAGTAGTCATGTTTGCCGAGTGGTAGAGAAAGGGTGCTGGGCCTCCGACCAGCGCTCAGGAATTCCGCTGTGTAGGACTTACAGGAGGTACCAGGAGGGCTTCTTGGCCCCCAAAGTCCCTCAGGAGTAAAGTAGACTTTATCCCCCATCCCGTAGTCTGCCAGGAGGCGTGTTTGCAGAGTGGTGGAGAAAGGGGCGTGGCCTCCGAAGACGTCTTAGCAATCCTACTGTGTGGGACTTACTGGAGGTAACAAGAGGGGTAGTTGGCCCCCAAGGACATCCTTGGGGGCCAACTACCCCTCCTATTACCTCCAGTAAGTACCACACAGCAGGATTGCTAAATTCTCATACCAGGCCACGCCCCCTTTGCCCACCACTCTGCAAACACGCTCCCTGGTGCACTCTTGGACGGGAATTGAAGTCCCCTTCACTGCTGGGGGTCCTTAGGGGCCAACTAGCCTACCTCTTACCTCCATTAAGCCCCACACAGTGGGATTGCTGAGAGGTGGACACAGGCCACGCCCCTTTCTCCACCACTCTGCAAACGTGCCTCCTGGCGTGCTCTTGGTTGGGGGATGAAGACCCTTTTCTCATGAGGGTCCCTGGGGCCACTAGCTCACCAGGTACCTCCAGTAGCGCCACACAGCTGGATTTCAGAGAGGTGGTCCTAGTCCACGTCCTCTTTACACAACTCTGCAAACATGCTTCTGGCGCACTGCTGCTCGGGGATGAAGTCCACTTGTGTCCTGAGGTCTTCAGGACACAAGAGGACCTCATCACCCCAGCAGCAGTGCGCCAAGAGGCGCATTTGCAGAGTGGTGTAAAAAGGGGTATGGCCTCGGACCACCTCTCTGAAATCCAGCTGTGTGGCACTTACTGGAGGTACCTGGTGGGCTAGTTGGCCCCCAGGGACCCTCAGTATTCAAGGGGACTTAATTCCCCAATTTAGAACGCGCCAGGGGGCACGTTTGCTGAGTGGTGCACGGAGGGGGCAGAGCCTCCGGCGAGATGCCGCTTTAAAAAAAAAAAAAATGTTAGAAGGGGGCTGTGTGGCCCCCCTTCTTTCCAACTTTTTTGGGCCCTGGGGACCCCATCGCCCAGGGCCTGCCACATTTAAAAAAAAAAACACAGGAAGGGGGCCGCGCCGGTTCCCCTCCCGAGGCCAATTTCGGCCCCAGGGACCCCATCCCCCGGGGCATGGCCTCTTTTTTTTATATATTTATAGGGAAGGGGGCCGCATGGCTCCCTTCCCTGGGCCACTTTTGGCCCCGGGACCCCATCCCCAAGGCATGGCCTCTTTTTGAAAAAAAATATTTATAGGGAAGGGGGCCACGTGGCCCCCTTCCCTAGGCCACTATTGGCCCCCGGGGACCCCATCCCCTGGTGCTTGGCCATTTTATATTTAAATTTAAAGAGGGGGCAACACAGCTCCCTCCCTGGCCGACTTTGGCCCTGGGGACCCATTCCCCGGGGCCCGGCCATTTTTTATTTTTAAATTAAAGGGAGAGGGCTGTGTGGCACCCTCCCGGGCCACTTCTGGCCCCGGGGACCCCATTCCCCGGGGCCGGCCCTTAGCGTTGGGGATCGTGGTAGGAGCCCCAATGCCCCCACGGTCCCTGCTGGCTCCCCGCCTCCTCCGGGAGCCAGCATTGCTTTTGGGCAAGGGGAGCTGCTGACATGCAGCTCCCCTTGCCCAAGCAGTCTGCTCGCTTCATGGAAGCGAGAGCAGGTTTCTGCTCTCGCTTCCATGAAGCGAAGCAGTGTTTGCTATGACAGGGCGAGAGCCGTGCTCTCGCCCTGTCATAGCAAACACCAATGTCCCGGGGGTGGGCACCCCGGGACATTGCAGGAGCCAGCCCTGGGGGGTGGCGGTCCCCAGGTCCATCAAGGGCTCCAGGAGGGGGGCCCCCCTCCCATCATTTGCCGAACGGCCGAATTTCTCTGGTTTTGTACGAGTGAAATGTCCAACTAACTATAACGTCCCTGAAACCTATGGTTTTTTCAATGAATTTCAAATGTTTTTTAAATGCTCATTTCTAACTATAACGACCCTGAAACCTATGGTTTTTTCAGTGAATTTCAAAGGTTTTTTAAATGCTAATTTCTAACTATAACGACCCTGAAACCTATGGTTTTTTCAGTGAATTTCAAAGTTTTTGAAATGCTAATTTCAAACTATGCCTACATAGCTAGGATATATGCAGAAAGAGGAAGAAAGGCGCAGAAAGAAGCAAGAGAAATGCAGAAAGAGGCAACAGAAGTCCAGAAAGATAAAGAAAGGTGCAGAAAGAATCAAGAGATATGCATAAAGAACCAACAGAGGGGCAGAAAGAGGCCTTGTTGTAAAGTCATCCTGTGCCCCCAGCTTTTTGCTGACGGGTACTGGTGGTAACTGAGTCTGAGTAACCAGGCCTAGAGCCAGTGCTATGCTAAAAGACACTTAGAAGACAGTGAAAACACCTACATACACTAGGGTACACTATGGGTTAGGGTACCCTGTGATTCGCATGACCTCCCCTGTAAGACCCTAGTACATATTAGGGCAGGGGGATTAAAACTACCTCTAAGTCAGAGGTGCAGAAAGATGCTTCTTTAACTAGTAGTCATGTTTGCCGAGTGGTAGAGAAAGGGTGCTGGGCCTCCGACCAGCGCTCAGGAATTCCGCTGTGTAGGACTTACAGGAGGTACCAGGAGGGCTTCTTGGCCCCCAAAGTCCCTCAGGAGTAAAGTAGACTTTATCCCCCATCCCGTAGTCTGCCAGGAGGCGTGTTTGCAGAGTGGTGGAGAAAGGGGGCGTGGCCTCCGAAGACGTCTTAGCAATCCTACTGTGTGGGACTTACTGGAGGTAACAAGAGGGTAGTTGGCCCCCAAGGACATCCTTGGGGGCCAACTACCCTCCTATTACCTCCAGTAAGTACCACACAGCAGGATTGCTAAATTCTCATACCAGGCCACGCCCCCTTTGCCCACCACTCTGCAAACACGCTCCCTGGTGCACTCTTGGACGGGAATTGAAGTCCCCTTCACTGCTGGGGGTCCTTAGGGGCCAACTAGCCTACCTCTTACCTCCATTAAGCCCCACACAGTGGGATTGCTGAGAGGTGGACACAGGCCACGCCCCTTTCTCCACCACTCTGCAAACGTGCCTCCTGGCGTGCTTTTGGTTGGGGGATGAAGACCCTTTTTCATGAGGGTCCTGGGGCCAACTAGCCCACCAGGTACCTCCAGTAAGCGCCACACAGCTGGATTTCAGAGAGGTGGTCCTAGTCCACGTCCTCTTTACACAACTCTGCAAACATGCTCTGGCGCACTGCTGCTCGGGGATGAAGTCCACTTGTGTCCTGAGGTCTTCAGGACACAAGAGGACCTCATCACCCCAGCAGCAGTGCGCCAAGAGGCGCATTTGCAGAGTGGTGTAAAAAGGGTATGGCCTCGGACCACCTCTCTGAAATCCAGCTGTGTGGCACTTACTGGAGGTACCTGGTGGGCTAGTTGGCCCTCAGGACCCTCAGTATTCAAGGGGACTTAATTCCCCAATTTAGAACGCGCCAGGGGGCACGTTTGCTGAGTGGTGCACGGAGGGGGCAGAGCCTCCGGCGAGATGCCGCTTTAAAAAAAAAAAATGTTAGAAGGGGGCTGTGTGGCCCCCTTCTTTCCAATCTTTTGGGCCCTGGGGACCCCATCGCCCAGGGCCTGCCACATTTAAAAAAAAAACACAGGAAGGGGGCCGCGCCGGTTCCCTCCCGAGGCCAATTTCGGCCCCAGGGACCCCATCCCCCGGGGCATGGCCTCTTTTTATATATATTTATAGGGAAGGGGGCCGCATGGCCCCCTTCCCTGGGCCACTTTTGGCCCCGGGACCCCATCCCCCAAGGCATGGCCTCTTTTTGAAAAAAAATATTTATAGGGAAGGGGGCCACGTGGCCCCCCTTCCCTAGGCCACTATTGGCCCCCGGGGACCCCATCCCCTGGTGCTTGGCCATTTTATATTTAAATTTAAAGAGGGGGGCAACACAGCTCCCTCCCTGGCCGACTTTGGCCCTGGGGACCCATTCCCCGGGGCCCGGCCATTTTTTATTTTTAAATTAAAGGGAGAGGGCTGTGTGGCACCCCTCCCGGGCCACTTCTGGCCCCGGGGACCCCATTCCCCGGGGCCGGCCCTTAGCGTTGGGGATCGTGGTAGGAGCCCCAATGCCCCCACGGTCCCTGCTGGCTCCCCGCCTCCTCCGGGAGCCAGCATTGCTTTGGGCAAGGGAGCTGCTGACATGCAGCTCCCCTTGCCCAAAAGCAATCTGCTTCGCTTCCATGAAGCGAAGCAGTGTTTGCTATGACAGGGCGAGAGCCGTGCTCTCGCCCTGTCATAGCAAACACCAATGTCCCGGGGTGGGCACCCGGGACATTGCAGGAGCCAGCCCTGGGGGTGGCGGTCCCCAGGTCCATCAAGGGCTCCAGGAGGGGGCCCCTCCCATCATTTGCCGAACGGCCGAATTTCTCTGGTTTTGTACGAGTGAAATGTCCAACTAACTATAACGTCCCTGAAACCTATGGTTTTTTCAATGAATTTCAAAGGTTTTTTAAATGCTCATTTCTAACTATAACGACCCTGAAACCTATGGTTTTTTCAGTGAATTTCAAAGGTTTTTTAAATGCTAATTTCTAACTATAACGACCCTGAAACCTATGGTTTTTTCAGTGAATTTCAAAGTTTTTGAAATGCTAATTTCAAACTATGCCTACATAGCTAGGATATATGCAGAAAGAGGAAGAAAGGCGCAGAAAGAAGCAAGAGAAATGCAGAAAGAGGCAACAGAAGTCCAGAAAGATAAAGAAAGGTGCAGAAAGAATCAAGAGATATGCATAAAGAACCAACAGAGGGGCAGAAAGAGGCCTTGTTGTAAAGTCATCCTGTGCCCCCAGCTTTTTGCTGACGGGTACTGGTGGTAACTGAGTCTGAGTAACCAGGCCTAGAGCCAGTGCTATGCTAAAAGACACTTAGAAGACAGTGAAAACACCTACATACACTAGGGTACACTATGGGTCCAACCAATATCCCGTTACAGTAATCGAGTTTAGATAAACCCTAAGCTGCTACCACTGTTTTCTGTAATTCTGATGGGATAAATGGAAGAATTTTCCTTAGGATTTTCAAAGTGAAAGAGATTGCCGAAGTGAGCATCTTTGCATGATGTGAAAAGGATAAGGTGGTATCAATGATGACTCCCAGATTTTTTGCCTTAGTGACTGGGGAGGGAGGGATCGCCAGCTCCACGGGCCACCATTCTGAGGACCAGAGCAATGTGTCTCTGCCGAAGAGTAGAAATCACCTACACCTCTCATGCATTCTTTGAAGTTGTGGGCTGTGTCATGACTATTGCTCGAGATGGATACAATATTCTGGGTATCATCTGCATATGATACTAAGTCGAAACCATGGGCTTTGAACAAGCGGGCCAGGGGTGTAACATAGATATTAAACAGGGTAGGGCTCAGAGATGAGCCCTGTGGCACCCCACATGGAAGCCTGAAACACTGTGATTTAAAGCCTTCTACTTCGACGAATTGTTCCCGGTCTGACAAAAAAGAACTGAAGAGTACAAGGGCTGGTCCTACTATCCCTGCCTCTTGAAGCCGCTTTAATAGGGTACCGTGATCTACCCTATCAAAGGCGGCTGACAGGTCTAGTAATATCAGTGCTGCCAAACCTCCATTGTCAACCGCATGTCTTATTTCCTCTGTTGCTGTAATTAAGGCCAGTTCAGTATTGTGCTTGATTCTAAAACCATATTGGGTGGAATCTAAAAAATTATTGATCTCAATGAAGTTTGCTAATTCTTGGTTCATATGTTTTTCCAAGATTTTTGCTGGCAGAGGTAGATGGGAAATAGGGCGGTAGTTCCCAGGGTCTGATTTATCCAGACTGGACCCCGAAACTTTCAAGACAGGAGCTGACCTGAGTGAACAATTAGTTTTGAAAATTTCGTGAAGATTCGTCAAACGGCGCCAAAGTTATTGGCAAATCAAAAATGCTTTTCCTATGGAAACAAGGTTCTAACTATAACTACCTACAATATATATATATATATATATATATATATATATATATATATATATATATATATATATATATTTACTGGAAAAAAACAAAGGTTACAGGGACGTTACCTGAGTTAACTATAACATATGCCACCCAATGCACTGCTTATGACCTCCCATATTACATCACTCATGACATGGTCAGTGACGTCACTGATGAAATCAATGATGACTTCACTGATGACATCATCAACTGGGTATAAATATTTTTAGGAGTTTATGGGTGTTAAACATATATACTAACCTACTACAAAAGTTATATTAGTATACTAAGTGTACTACTGAGTAATACCATCTCTAACATGTGCAATCTGAGTGGGTGTGTCACTGTATCAGTGTGTGACTGGGTATGTGAGTGGCTGTATGTGTGTGTGAGTGCATGCATGAGTGACTGGTTGAGTGATTGGATTTCTGACTAGGTTCATATGTGTGTGAGGGTTTGTGTCAGTGGTTATATGGTTATGTGAGTGGGGATCTGAGTGGTTGTATAGGTGTGTGAGTGAGTGTGTGAGTGGTTTTGTGGGTGTGTGAATGACTGTATGGGTGTGTGAGTGGCTTTATGGGTGTTTAAGTAGGTATCTGAGAAGCTGTGTGGGTGAGTGAATGGGCGTGTGAGTGACTATGTTGATGAGTGAGTGGTTATGTTAGTGGTTCTATGGGTGAGTGAGTGGCTGTGTGAGTGACTAGATGAGTGAGTGGGTGTCTGAATGGCTGTATGAGTGAGTAAATGGATTTGTAAGTGGCTGTTTGAGTGAGTGTTTGGTTAAGTGACTTGGTGTGTGAGTGATTGTATTGGAGAGTGAGTGTCTGTGTGAATGACTGTATGGGTGAGTGAGCAGATATGGGAGTGCTTGTATGGATGTCTGAATGGGTACGTAAGTGGTTGTGTGAGTAGCTGTGTAGGTGAATAAGTCTGTGTGTGAGTAGCTGTATGGGTGAGTGTATAGCTGTGTGAGTGGTGGTGTGGGTGAGTGACTGATTCTATTGTATTCCGCTTTAGGTGTCCGTATATAGGTTTTCCAGAAACATGTCCTTATATAGGCACAATTCACATTGCCCTTATATAGGCATAAGATCCCAGTCCTTATTTAGGCATTAGCCATGCTATCCAAATACAGGCATGGTCACTTACATCCATCCACCCTAACGTCACAACGAGTTCTTAGAAACCAGACCCTTAAGCTCTTCAGAGTTCCCCTAGCACAGGATTATTGATTTCTCCAAGAACTCATTTATTATGCATGAACCGCCATTCCTTAAGGGTTCATTCCTGACGTCTTCCTCTGCCCGACTTTACGTCAATGCTAACATTCCAAGGCACCTACCGGGTATAAATATACCTTCCCTTGCCCAAGCAAGTAGGAGGAGACCTCGACTTTAGAGGAGCCCATATCCCGGCCTGACGCACTGACAAGAGACGCTGTCATCCCTGCTCGCAGAGAATCCAGCTTCCAGTGTTCTGACTCCCTTCGCGGGGTGTTAGAGTTCGAGACCCGGAAAGAGATTCCCACCTCTCTCATTCTCAAGGTATGGAGCTGACTAGAACCTAGAGGGACTCTTGGCATACAAGACTCTTGGCATACTATAGTATACCATACTATAGAATACATCACCTACTTCTTACCTTGCCCTACACCTAGGTTAGGTTAGGTACACTGGGTTAGAACTAGTTAGAGAAGCATCTTATGAGTACTCGCATTTTTAGCTTATGTTATTTATGTATATGAATATATGTGTCATAGCTAAAAGATAATGCTAGCGCAGTATTATTTCTTTCTACTGCTTACGCTGTACATTATATATCTCGCATACTGTCTTGTGATCATAACAGCTCATATCTCTTACACGAGAAACAAGACTGTTCAATAAATCCTTTTATTGAAACGCCCGTCTATTCTTTCTGTGTAACTCTGAAGAATCTAAGCATACACGATTAGCTGAGTGAAACTGTTATCTATTGTTTCCACGATTCTGAGAGTGTTCCGATTCTAAAGGGAAACAAAGTTGTCATGTTTATGCGGTTCCCAGAAACTACTCCCTTCATGTTTACAAGGAGTTTCTAGTGGCCTCTGAGTTAGCTGGCACAATGTAATTAAGTTTAATATACTTGATAGGGACATACTGACCTCAGTCCTATGTCTAATCTATAGGGTATATTATTCCAATGCGCAGAGCCTATTAGGTAAATAGGAACTACACTACATGGCGCCCAACGTTTGGTAAGGCACTAATTTAACGCTAGATACTGAGTAACTCAGTCGTGCTTTTCTCTCAGAGACCCCTACTCACATACTCCATAAGACGTCTGGAGTGGGTAGGGTTAAATATCCGCCAAATCTAAATAGGACAAAAACCCTATATATTAGCTGTTTGATTTGTTCAACGTTGAAGGATACAGTGTTCCAAAATATTGTGCACTTTATCTTTAGTTTCCTTGAAACTTGTTCTACATTTTTAAAAAAACAATGTCCCTGAACGGGGATACTGCCACCGAGAACGGTGTAGCTGCGGCTGATCCAGTCGTAACAGTTTTTAACTTTACAGGTTTAAATGAAACCGATGAGGGTGCTATAAACATCCCTCCAAACTTAAGGAGAGCCATCACTCCAAAACGTATAAAACACGGCCTATCACCAAGAGGTGGTAGAGCAGTTTTCGTGATAGAGGCACACGAATCCTTTCAGACAGAGGTATTCTATTCATGGATAGTATTTCCAGAATCAAATCCAGTAACAAAAGTGTTTCACTTCTTTAAAGAAGATGAACCACCAGAGGAATATATTCCTTTCGAGGATATTGAAATTCCACTCACATACCAGGAGCATAATCTCTGGTTTAAAGGCGCCCTAAAACATCACAAAAACATTACCAGGCTCGGTCCACTAGGTAGATCAGGAGCAACATGGCCGTTTCTAGCCGGCTACACACCTCATCCTGACATCGATGTAATGTCAGACGAGGAATTACTTACTCAACTACAAGAATTAATAAAAATTTACAGACAATTAGTCCAATATGTCATGCGGACTTTCACAGTCCAACCACAAATGACCATTCCAAGTCAAACCCCTCTACAGGGGAATACACAAAAAATTACTCCACAGACTTTACACGCAGTCATGGGTAAAATGCCCACAAAACGTCAGCAAATTCCATTCTGGATAGCTCAAAAAATTACTCAAATCGAAGCAGTATTTCCTAATACTAGCCCTTATGAGAAACACAGAATCCTAACAATCTGTTTACCAATGGGGATCCCACCACAACTGGAAGATTGCACCACTTGGGGCGCAGTCTTTGCTGCCATCTATACTAAAACACATGGTGTTCCGTCAATTGCAGTAATACCAGATGTCCTGAAACAAATTCAAAACGAATACGGGGCAGAACCTGCTCTGAATTTAGGTATGAAATTACTGAAAAACTTCGACCAGGTCTCTACAATAATATTATCTAATATTAAAGGGGAGGCAGCATGAGTGGCGATCCACCAACGCTTAAGGGAATTTGATGTAACAGAACATCAACATGAACTACCCAGAATAATAGAACAATCTTATGCAGAATTAGGCAGAGATAGTTTGGGTGGAAAACCTTTGAAGCCAAAACTATCTGAAAGTCCTGAGAAGGACTCTATTAAACAAACTCCTACATCTTCTAAAAAGAAGTGGGAAACTAATAAACAAAATTTAAACGAGACACGCTCTCAATCCCGAGGTAGGTCTCCTTAAAAGGAGCTCCTCGGAAAGGAGGTATAACCTCAGGAATAGGGATAATTTAAGAAAACCTGACAGGTATCAAGATACTGATACACGTTCCTCTCGTACCTTTCAGATATCGTCACAGACATCGGAAAGAAGAGGACGGTCAGAACATAGAGAAGAACGCGTGAAATCCAAAGACGATAAACACGTTCAGAAAAATAAATCAAAACCTCAATTCACAAAAAAGAAGGTAGCAGGTCTGAAGATCAGACATGCCGAGAATACTGAGAACACAGCTCAAGAACAGAGAATGGGCTCAGACAATGATGGACAGTGCAGCAGAAGTCACAATAGCTCGCCAGAACCTGAAGGAACTTCTGGAGATAGTGGAATTGAATGAGTACATCACAGTAGAGACTGTAGACACCAGGGTTAGTACTCCACAAAAGTTATATGAAATAACACTCCGAATGGAGGGAGACATACCAAGAAAAGTGAAAGCACTCTTTTGGGAGAAACTTTCAAGGGGTTATGATATACTTCTAGCAGAAAAAGACTGGTCACCACACTTTGTCAGGGAGTGCCCACATGGTGAGGACATCATTATGCCAGCCTTCTCCAACCATATTCCAATTCACCTAAAATATACTTATGCCAGGAGATGGGCAGTTGCCCAGGCCCCAGCATTATACAAAAATCATGTAGGATGGGATGAGGACTCACCTCACCACAAAATACAGCTAAAAAATCAACCTACTGCACAAAGACAGTACCTAATAAAGCAAAAAGCTAAAAAACAGGTCAGGGAGATCTTAGATCAACTTGAATACCAAGGGGTGATTGAAACATGCACCTCCTCAATGAACAATCCTTTGTTTGCTGTATCCAAACCAGACAATACATATTGTGTAAGTTTGGATTACAGACACTTGAACACTTGTTCCAAAACATTTGCAGTGCAAAATGCACATAGTACAGCATTAATGAATAACATTGTGCGTAAAAAATATAAAACCACATTGGACATTTCAAATGGTTTCTTTTGTCAAAACATAGCACCTGAAAGCAGGTACTTAACAGCTTTCTCAATAATGGGGACCCAGCGTCAATTTTGTAGACTCCCACAAGGGTTCAAAAACAGCCCGGGGTTATTCTCAGCAAGGGTAACAGAGTTACTACAAATTTATGATAATGAGGCATTCTCAATTAGGGGTGGGCGGAATTTGCGTAGTCACGCTGCGCAAAGCTCCGCGAAACGGTAAAAAATCTCCGCGAGCACGCAAAAGTTACGCGAACACGTGGAATTGCTTGTTCCGCCTGTTCGCGATGCTTTTTTCCTGTTCGCTAACGCTGTTTGCATGCTCGGGGAGAAATATCTTGCGAACACGCATTTTGAAAGCGCAAACAAGCAAAAAATGCCGCAAAGCCGCGGATCGCGGAATTTTTGGCAATTTCGCGTTCTCAGCGGAACGCTAAATTACCAAAATTCCGCAAATTCCAGGAGCGGAACGGAATTTACCACCCAGGCCTAATTGTCATATGTCGATGACATCTATTTGACAGACGGTGACCTTGATAGGCACTTGAACAGGGTGAGAACCATTATATTGGGCTTCGCCTCTGAAGGCTATAAATTCAACTTTAAAAAATCCAGAATTGCCCATCTCAATGTCCTTTTCTTAGGATATGAGCTTTCAAGTGAAGGCAAGAGCCTAGCAGCTAACTTTTTAGAAAAGTGCACGCTGCTCCAACCTCCAAAAACGCTGAAAAATTTACAATCCATCTTGGGTTTCCTAAATTCTGGAAGAACTTATATTCTAAATTACGCAGAATGGGTTAAACCTCACTAGGAATTAATCAAACCTGATTTTTCAAAAAAACATTGGACTCAGGAACACACAGTAATCCTGCGTTCACTCCAAGCTAACATGTTAGCAACAAATCACTTACAAACACGCGTAAATACACGCAATTTAGTGATCCAAATAATTTCGGGTCAATGCGGATTCACCTATTTAACATTTAATGAGGGTGAAAAAGTACCGATAGCATACAAATCACATTTGTATACACAAGCAGAAATGCGCTTCACTTCAACAGAAAAAATACTGACAGCAGTTCAAACCGCTGTAGCAAAAGAAAGAGCTCTAGCTGAAGGAAAACGCATTATTGTCGTAACCCCAGTACTAACCTTAGAGGCGGTTACAAAAGCGAGCATTCCAAATGCAAAAGCTTTACATCCTAGATGGATACAATGGCTTAATTCTGTTGCTGCAACAAATGTTGAATATGTTTTTGATCCTGATTTAAAAACACAAGCGTTCCTGCAATATGAACATGAATGTCCTCTGCCCACTGAAATTTTGCCTCTCGATCAGTACAAATTTATAATTTACACTGACGGATCAGCACAACCCGCTACAGGGAGTAAGCAAGCTTACAGTGCAGCGTGCGCAATCGTTAAAGGTCGCATGCAAGATGGTAACTTCAGACCAATGGTCACTAAAACTCAATCTCTAGGAGATTGTACAGCTCAGCGAGCTGAACTACAAGCATTCAAACCGGCACTTGAAAATACAGATCGCGAATTTCCCACACTTATAGTGTGCGATTCTTTTTACTGTGTTCAGTCGTATAATGAATGTATACAAAATTGGCTTGAAAACGGGTTCAAAGATGCAAAAGGTGGCACAATAAAGCATAAAACGCTTTGGGAACAGGTAGTTCGGTTGAAAGATGAACTACCAAAAGCTCACGTGATACACACGCTGAGTCATCAACGTGATGGCGTTCATGTTGCAGGGAATTCATTGGCTGACGAAGCCGCAAAGGGGGCTGTTCAGAAGGCTTCCGTAGCTGCGATCACTCGTTCAAAAACGAGAATAGACAGTGAGATATTGTTGGCTGTCAATGCTTCAAGCAAAGGCAGTGGTGCAGCGTTACCAAAGAAATTTCCACTCAAGTACTCTTATGTAATTGATGCGAACAACGTTCCTTTTGCTCGAATCCCTGGAGGGGGGATAGGGTAATTCCAAACATGGAACGTAGAGCAGCTTTGATTTATGAAGCACATCTGGGGAGGGTCTGTCACATCAAGGGATCTCTAAAACAATATTGACATTAAAAGAGATGTACTGGTGGCCTGGAATGAATACACAGATTCACATCTTCATCGATGACTGCATAGACTGCAATAGACAGCGTGGTGCAGAAAGCCATCAGACACCAGACTACGAAGTAGCCTGCCCAGTACAGATGCCATTGTTAGATAGCATTAGACTATCTACGCGCAGGCGTCCTTTTGGACAAATGCAATCCCACAAATACTAAGTCAAGGTTCCTATGGATATGGCCTCAGCGCTCGGCTGACGCTCGAACTGTTATAAAAGATTTGCGAGTCTTTATCGGCACATATGCAATAGGCACACTACATTCTGACCAGGGCCCTGCGTTTAGCTCTCGGGCTTACAAAGAAGCCATGGCCAGTTTGGGCATTGCATTGCGGTACTCCTCTCCGTTTCATCCTGAGGGAAATTCTGTTGTGGAAAGGAAAAACCGGGACATAAAGCAGTCTATAACAGCTAGAGTATTAGGTTCGGGTGATGGGTGGGTCAAACATCTTTATGGGGTCCAACGCTCATTAAATAATTTGCCAAGAAGTTCTCTAGGGGGTCACTCCGTATGAGGTCCTATTTGGGACAAGAATGTGGGTTCCTGATCTCGAATGTAAAGGCACAGTGGTGGAAAATAAACCCTTTGATATCAAAGATCGTTTGGCTGTTTTACAGGATCTAAATGAACTAAGATCGAAACAAAGCAACGTGTTCCTGAAGCCAACCCCCACTGGGGAAAAACCGGCAGTCCCAGCAAGGCCTGTCTGGATCCCAAAAGTTGGGGATCTAGTCAGAGAGAAGATTGCGGACAAGAAGGAATTTGGACCTTCTTACAGACAACCAGTAACTGTCCTATCCGACCACGGAACAAGAACAGTACTTCTGCCGCCCCTTGCTGGGAAAAAAGGAGAAAAGATTTGTGTCAATCGACCTCATCAAACCACAGTATGTGGCCAATACTAAATAGTAGGCCTCGTGGACTCCGACCTAGTAGCAGACGCACTCCTCTCGCTACTATCCAAGAGGTTCAGACTGAAAGACTCATAACCATCGAGAATTCAGCAGTAACAGATGAAGGACTAAGCAACAATGCTATGGAACTCATCCCTCTTGAAACTCAAGTAACAGTTCGTCCAGATACACCTGTCTACACCAACGTAACATGTGATCAACTGGTTCCAGCGATTTCTACGAATCCTGATGCAATTTCAACAATTGACCGAACTGCTTCTGGCTATTTCATTAACTTTGATACGTTTTCTGAGGATCCGAGTGAGCCTGAAACGACGCCAGCCCCAAAAACTTTCAAACAACAAGTACAAGACCTTTTTCATTTTCTGTAAGAGACTTATCTGGTTTCACCATGGATTGAAATATGGATTATTTCTGGAATATTTTTCTTTCTGTTTTGGCTAGCTTTGGTTATGACTCTTAGCATGCTTATAAATGGCAGACACATTCATATGGACACTGAAAGTAAAAATGTGAACTTACTTTTAAAACCACACAAATCTTCCCATCGTGAAGCAAGAGACTTGTCAGCAGTGAACATCACAGCCGTTCCTATACAGGATGGTATAGTTTGGGACAAAACCGATTTCGACATATTCTGCCCGACGGAACTTTTGAAGATTCCACATTTATTTAAAATTTCATTATGTGACTTTATTACCTCCAGTACCTATTCTGATGATTAGGGACTTTGAGACTGTTAATGATATGATGTCTGATCTAGAAAAGTCTGCAGCGTTCTCTAACAATGAATACTTAGAAGGCTCATCAGACTACGAACAGCTGTATTGTTACAACCACTATGGTCATCATTTCTTTCATAAATCTGCAACACCTAGAAATGTTTTTATGTTTAACCAATGGGAACAGTGTCCTACACCACCAAGGGGTAGTTCAAGAACATTTGCAAAGAAGTTTCCATATTTTTCAGGGTACAATATATCTGATCCAGAATCATTTTACTATAAGAATGTAAACAAAACAGGACAGAAAATTATGTTAACTAATACAAAACAGATTTATTCTGCAGCCTTTATTACCCAACTGTCTAGACAAGGATTTGACTTTTGGAAAGACACAATCGAGACAAAATCTGTCTGGGGTTCTAAAGATTGGCAAGTGCAGGGGATAGAGGCTTTGTTTAGAGCCTGTATCATCCCACAGCAAATAATGTTTTTGAATGACACTGTGCAACAAACGTCTTGCCTTGGTTTAGCCAAGATCAAAGACATGAACACACCTTCTGTACCAAAACCTGCAAGCAATAGCACTACACAGGGAGCGGTCACAGTAGACACAATACTACAAAACAACAGATCAGATCCTGATTGGAAAAAATGGTTGCTCTGGCCCATAGACACAAACATCTGTCAAGAAAGATTCCTGAATAGAATACAGGGCTTTACTATCCATAGGCCAGACCCACGTTATGTTCAACGACAACATCCGGGGGTAGTAACAACATACAGTGTAGGAAAATTGTGCCTCGACTGGTTACAAAAATCTACACTCGAGGATGTGAAACAACACTTATCTTTACTTAAAGAAGACGCAGACCTTAGGGATTTCTTGCAAGGACCTAGAAAACCGCGTCAAAAACGTTTCATATATGCCGGCATTTATGCTGCTTATAAGGAAATATGGAAGGTTTCACAGGCAGAGGCCGCAGAACGAATACGTGAGCTTGATCATATTAACTTAGAGAAAACTCTCACTGTGGTCGACAATGGGTTAACAACTTTATCATCCAGAATTTATTCATTGGACAACATTGTATCCTCTGCCATAGACATACTGGAACAAGATTTAGCCATGATGCAACAAGGCCAATCTCAGTTACGTTCTATTATGTTATTAGGCTGGACGCTGCAATCCTTGCGTGCAGGCTATGTGCCTTGGCGTTTTATCAACACGTCGTCTCTGTTTTCAGAATACAATCTAACGGATAAACAGATCAAACTGGCACAAAGGGGAGCAAAGTACACAGTGCTGAGCATTGAAAACCCGGAAAAATTACCATTTACGGTAGCAGAAAAACCAGCTACAGAATGGCTTATTCATGGCAAAATAACTCTGCCTGTCACTACTTTTCACTTTCAGTATTGCCTCAAACAAATGCAAGCAGGCAAATATGAAAGGTTGGGTAAGGAGTACATTAAGACATCCTGGGATTTACCTTACGATTACAGATGTTGGAGTGGGGATCGTGAAGTGTTTCTAAGCGGTACACACTGTGAAAATGCACTGAGCGGTTCACTCATATGTCAGGACATTTCGTTACACAGGGCTTGTAATGGTTTTGTGGCAAACTTGTCCTGCCACCTGCAGGGTACACCAGCTGCTGTGATTAATCCAACGTTTGGACAACTTTCTAATAGGAGTTACCTCATGTTGAATGATCAGAGTTGCTGTGGCATGTTGCCAGGAATCCCATATCTGGTAACGGTTGGCTCCAGGGTTACTTGTTGTATGCAAGTATTGTTCCCCCAAATAGACACAGTCAGGGAGTCGCCTCTATGGCCTTCATTGAATGTTTCTTTTATTTTGATACTTTAAGCAGAATGAAAGCCATGCTTTTACAACAAACAGTGCCTTTGACCTCGGCCAAATAAATCTATGATTTACAAATTGCAAGGACTTCGGCTGAGATACAGGCTTTAATTCGTACAAACTGCCCTATACATTTCGTAGAAATGATGGGATGTATCTTAAACATGTCTGATACGAGCAGGATTGTACATGTATTTAAGACCATCTGTTCAGGACTGTTAGCACCTTTTCAGGCAGTCCTCGGAATCATTCCAAACTTCGCACATTCGGTGTTTGGTGGTGTGCCATTGATTCTAGCACTCGTTGCAGGAATCCTGTTTTTATTCCTACTACTACGCTATGGCAAGCCTATCCACCGGCATCACTCCCAGCAATTTGGAGAAAGCTCTCCTAGAACGGAAGTGCCGTGAGCGCATAGTGCAACTTTTGGGCATACCTCGTCTACGGGAACTTAATACAACATGGTTTCTGTCATTTAGACCAATCTGGCAAGATTGCATCTTACCTGTTCTACGCTGCCTGCTTTACGGTGAAGAATGCGTGCTAGACATCTGTCTAACACTCCCATCAGTCATGCCAACGGATATCAATACTCTGCTGGACCCGATAACGGCCCATGCTGTGTGTTCTCCCAGAGGCTACCAATTCTGATGATGGCATTCATTGAGATCTCACAGATGCTTCCTGCTGCTGCTGAGGTATGAGATGGATCAACAGGCACACAGGTAACAACGGACGCGAACATTGCTGCGGCATCCTATGCTGAAGGCGATGCTTCACATCTCTGTGCAGTTAACCTTCTAAATGAGGTATTCCAACTGTCACCGACATCGGTAGACGATATTTTGTCTATAGAAATAGATGATTTCATGTTTACACCAGACACATACACTGACTTTGATTCGGCTCACAGTGTACCGGGGACGCAATGAAATTTGGCCTCCATATTTTCAAAACAGAACAAAACTTGGAACTCTTCCTAAAAATTGACTTTTTTTTTCTCTCTATTTTTGAAAATACTTGGCAATTCAATGTGCTTCCAGTAGAACTATTCATATAGAACGGACTTATTTGAATACTTCCAGGGACACATTGTCACCTTATTTACCACAATTTCATGATATGCAATGGCTTTGATTTTTGAAAACTTGTCAACCATTTTGTCATATGTATATATTTCTGTTTATTCATTCATGTTGCATTTATTTCCAATTTATGCTTAGAATGAAAAAATGCTTTAAAATGTACAGTACCTATTGCATTACATGTTTAGCAACAGTTTTCTTTTAAAAACTACTTTTAATATGCTTTTAGAAATGTTTTTAGCAACATGTGGTACTCAGTTTAATGTTTAGCATTTAGTATTATCGTTCATTCGAAAGTGGAGTGGGTGTTGTATTCCGCTTTAGGTGTCCGTATATAGGTTTTCCAGAAACATGTCCTTATATAGGCACAATTTGCATTGCCCTTATATAGGCATAAGATCCCAGTCCTTATTTAGGCATTAGCCATGCTATCCAAATACAGGCATGGTCACTTAAATCCATCCACCCTAACGTCACAACGAGTTCTTAGAAACCAGACCCTTAAGCTCTTGGGAGTTCCCCTATCACAGGATTATTGATTTCTCCAAGAACTCATTTATTATGCATGAACCGCTATTCCTTAAGGGTTCATTCCTGACGTCTTCCTCTGCCCGACTTTACATCAATGCTAACATTCCAAGGCACCTACCGGGTATAAATATACCTTCCCTTGCCCAAGCAAGTAGGAGGAGACCTCGACTTTAGAGGAGCCCGTATCCCGGCCTGACGCACTGACAAGAGATGCTGTCATCCCTGCTCGCAGAGAATCCAGCTTCCAGTGTTCTGACTCCCTTCGCGGGGTGTTAGATTTCGAGACCCGGAAAGAGATTCCCACCTCTCTCATTCTCAAGGTATGGAGCTGACTAGAACCTAGAGGGACTCTTGGCATACAAGACTCTTGGCATACTATAGCATACCATACTATAGAATACATCACCTACTTCTTACCTTGCCCTACACCTAGGTTAGGTTAGGTACACTGGGGTAGAACTAGTTAGAGAAGCATCTTATGAGTACTCGCATTTTTAGCTTATGTTATTTATGTATATGAATATATGTGTCATAGCTAAAAGATAATGCTAGCGCAGTATTATTTCTTTCTACTGCTTACGCTGTACATTATATATCTCGCATACTGTCTTGTGATCATAACAGCTCATATCTCTTACACGAGAAACAAGACTGTTCAATAAATCCTTTTATTGAAACGCCCGTCTATTCTTTCTGTGTAACTCTGAAGAAACTAAGCATGCACGATTAGCTGAGTGAAACTGTTATCTATTGTTTCCACGATTCTGAGCGTGTTCCGATTCTAAAGGGAAACAAAGTTGTCATGTTTATGCGGTTGCCAGAAACTACTCCCTTCTTGTTTACAAGGAGTTTCTAGTGGCCTCTGAGTTAGCTCGCACAAAGTAATTAAGTTTAATATACTTGATAGGGACATACTGACCTCAGTCCTATGTCTAATCTATAGGGTATATTATTCCAATGCGCAGAGCCTAGGGAAATAGGAACTACACTACAATTCTATGAGTGGCTGTATGGGTGAGTGATTGGTTGTGTGAATGGTTGTATGAGTGAGTGGCTCTAAGGAGGAGTGACTAGTTGTGTAAGTACTTGTATGGGTTTGTGAATGGGTATGTGAGTGGTTGTGTGGGAGTGGGAGTGGGCTTACAAGAGGTTGTATGGGGGTGTGAGTGGGTGTTGGAGTGGTTCTATGGATGATGTCATCAGGGGTGTCATTTGAGATGTCATCAGTGATGTCACTGACCATGTCATGAGTGATGTAATATGTAAGGTCATAAGCTGTGCATTGTGGGGGCATCGGTTATAGTTAGCTCAGGTAACTATAACTGCTGAATTTTAATGGTTTTGTATGAGTGAAATCTGAGCCTAACCATAACGTCTGGGTAACCTTTGTTTTTTTAGTGAATTTCTATGGTTTTTATAATTGTATTTCCTAAATAGAATGTCCCTGTAACCTTTGTTTTTTTAGTGAATTTCTAATTTTACAAAAAAAACTACTTCCGAACTATAACATCTCTGTAACTTTTGTTTTTTTTAAGGGAATTTCTGTGGTTTTGTCTAACTACTAGGCACTTTTGTAGAGTGGTGGAGAAAGGGGACGGGGTCTCCAACCAGCTCCCATCAATCCCACTGTATGGAACTTGCTTCTGGTAACCGGAGAGCTTCTTCGCCCCCAAAGACCCTGAGCATCTAAAGCAACCATTGCTGCACCAGGAGGTGCTTTTGCATAGTGGTGGACTAAGGAGCCAGCCTTGAATGAGCTCTCAGCAATCCTGTTATGTGGGACTTACTGGATATAACAGGAGGGGTTGTTGGCCCCCAAGGACCCTCAGTAGCCAAGAGGACTTCATCCCCCAACCAGTAGTTTAACAGAAAGCACGTTTGCAGAGTGATGGAGAAAGAGGGCAGGGCCCCCCACAAGCTCTCAGCAATCCTGCTGTGTGGGGTTGATGGCCCCCAGGACCCCCAGCAGCTAAGGGGACTTCATTCCCCAACAAGTAGTGCATCACAAAGTGCATTTGCAGAGCTTTGGGGAAAGGGGGCGAGGCCTCCCATGAGCTCTCCCCAATCCCACTGTGTGGGACATATTGGAAGTAACAGGAGGGGTTCTTGGCCACCCAGGGACCCCCAGCAGCCAAGGGGACCTAATCCCCCAACCATTACTGCACCAGGAAGTGCGTTTGCAGAGTGACAGAGAAAGGGGCCGGAGACTTAGATGAGCTCTCAGCAATCCTGCTGTGTGAGACTAACAGGAGGGTTTGTTGGCCCAGAAGGACTCTCAGCTGCCATGGGGACTTCATCCCCGACCAATAGTTTACCAGGAGGCCCATTAGCAGAGTGGTAGAGAAAAGGAACAGGCCTTCCCATGACCTCTCAGCAATCCCACTGTGTGGGACTTACTGGAGGTAACAGTAGGGATTGTTGGCCCCCAAGGACCCTCAGCAGCCAAGGGGACATCATCCCCCAACCAGCAGTGCTCCAGGATGCCCATTTGCAGAGTGGTAGGGAAAGGGGGCAGTGCCTCCCACGAGTTCTCAGCAATACCACTATGTGGGACATACTGGAGGTAACTAGAGGGGTTGTTGGCCCCCAAGGACCCTCAGCAGCCCAGGAGACTTCATCCCCCAACCAGTAGTGCTCCAGGAGGGGCATTTGCAGAGTGGTGAAGAAAGGGTGCAGGGCGTGTGCCAACCTCTCAGCAATCCTGCTGTTTGGGCCTTACTGGAGGTAACAGAAAGGGTTGTTGGCCCCCAAGGACCCTCACCAGCCAAAAGGACTCCATCACCCAACAAGTTGTGTGCCAGGAGGCCCCTTTGCAGAGTGGTTGAGAAAGGGGGTGGGGACCCCAGTGACTTCCCTCGGGGCTGGCTTTTAACAATATATATATTTTATTGGGTGAGGGGGGCCATGTGGCCCCCTTCCCCAGGTCTATTTCGGCCCAGGGGACCCGATCCCCCAGGGACGGGTCTTTTTGCAATGGGGGTGGGGGGAGGCACAGCCACCATCCCTGGGCCTATTTTGACCCTGGGGACCCCAACCCTCAAGGCCCGACCTTTTTCTTTTGTTAATTGAAAAGAGGGGCATTACGGCCCCCCTGCCCCGGGTGATTTTGGCCTTGGGGATCCTATCCGCAGGGGTCCAACCTTTTTTTTAAATATATTTTTATTAGGGGAGGGAGGACCACAAGGCCCCCCTGGGCCGGTTTCGACCCTGGGGACCCCATTCTTGGGGCCCGGCCATTTAGAAATGGGAAGGAGGGCTGCACAGCCACCATGCTCAGGTCGATTTCAGCCCCGGGGGCCTTATCCCCAGGGACCTGGCCATCTTTCTCTGTGTTCCTTTAGGGTACTCAGTCTTCAGTGGGACTGGGGGGGCTGAAGGCCCCCACGGTCCCTACCAGCTCTCTGCCTCCTGCAGGAGCCTGCATTGCTTTCACACACAGGGAGGTGCTGGAAATGAAGTCCCCTGTGTGTGAAAGCAAATCATCTGTTTTACTGTCCGAGAGGCCCTCCACTTTAAAAATGTAAAAGCCCCGGGGAGGTGGTGGTCCTGAGCTTCTTTTTTTATTATTTTTTGGTGGGAGCTGTGGCTCCAGCATGGCACCTGCTCGGGGCAAAAAATATAAATTGAATACGGGTCCCCACATGGCCCCTCTGCAGCTCTGAGGACCGCCTCCTCCCCGGGGCAATACATATCAAATCAACGCAGATGGCATGCATTGCCCCCGGCAACCCCGGGGACTGCCACCTCCCTGGGGCTGAAATAACTGAATATAGAGGGTCTGTAATGGACCCCTGTCCCTGGGGACCACCACCTCCTGGGACAAAGTTTTACGATGAAGTGTGGCAGCGTGGCCCCCCTCTTGGAGCCATTTATCGCCCTGGCGACCCCCACCCCCCCAGGGATGGCTCCTGCTACCTCCCAAGGTGACCACCCCCGGAGGTAGCTGTTTGCTTTTGCTTGGTGGGAGCTGACAGCTCCCACCAAGTAAAAGCAAACATAACTCTGCTCCAGCTTGCAAAAAGTGGAGATTTTCATATGTTTTCCTGCATGCAAATATGTGTGTATTGAAACAGATAAAAACAGTGCTCCCTCAAGCAGGGAGCTGCTATTTCAAGCAGCTCTGTGCTTGGGGGAGCAATGCCGGTTCCCGCAGCAGCTGAGAGCCAGCTGGGACCGCGGGGGCCTTGAGACTCTCCCGTGGACCCGGTGGAAGAGAAGAAAGAGGGAAAATAAAGGTCAGAAATTAGCAGAAAGAGGCAGACTAAAGGTCAGAAATTAGCTGAAAGATGCAGAAAAAAGGTCAGCCACAAGCAGAAAGAGGCAAGATAAAGGTGAGAAACGAGCCGAAGGAGGCAGAATACAGGTCAGAAATAAGCAGAAAAAGGTCAAATAGAGGAAAGAAATGAGTAGCAAGAGGCATTATGAAGCTCAGAAACGAGCAGAAAGAGGTAGAATAAAAGTCAGCGACTAGCAGAAAGAGGCAAAATAGAGGTCAGAAAAGAGCAGCAACAGGCAGAATCAATGTCAGCAACGAGCAGAAAGATGCAAAATAAAGGCCAGCAATGGGCAGAAAGAGTCAAGATAAAGGTCGGAAACAAGCAGAAAGAGGCAGAATAAAGGACAGAAATGAGCAGAAAGAGGGAAAATAAATGTTAGCAATGAGCAGAGAGAGGCAAAATGGAGACTAGCAACGAGCAGAAAGAGGCAAAATAGAGGCCAGCAGCGAGCAGAAAGAGGGAAAATAATTGTGAGAAACGAGCCAAAAGAGGCAGAATAAAGATCAGCAATGAGCAGAAAGAGGAAAAGCAAAGGTCAACAATGAGCAGAAAAAGGCAAACTAGAAGCCAGCAATGAACAGAAAGAGGCAAAATAGAGATTAGCAACGAGGAGAAAGAGGCAAAATAAAGGTCAGCAGTAAGCAAAAAGAGGCAAGATAAAGGTCAGAAACAAGCAGAAAGAGAAAGAATAAAGGTCAGAAACGAGCAGAAAGAGTGAATTTAAAGGTCAGCAATGAGCTGAAACAGGGAAAATAAATGTTAGCAATGAGCAGAACGAGGCAAACGAGAAGTTAGCAACGAGCAAAAAGAGGCAAAATCGAGATCAGAAACGAGCAGAAAGAGGCAAAATAGAGATCAGCAATGAGCAAGAAAAGGCAAGATAAAGGTCAGAAACTAGCAAAAAGAGGCAAAATAAAGGCCAGCAACGAGCAGAAGGAGGCAAAATAGAGATCAGAAACGAGCAGAAAGAGGTAAATAGAGATTAGAAACGGCCAGAAAGAGGCAAAATGAAGGTCAGAAACGAGGAGAAAGATACCAAATAAAGGTCTGCAATGAACAGAAAGAGGCAAAATAAAGGTCAGAAACGAGCAGAAAGATACATAATTAAGGCCAGCAACAAGCAGAAAAAGGCAAAATAACGGTCAGAAATTAGCAGAAAGAGGCAAAATAAAGGCCTGCAAGGAGCAGAAAAAGTCAAAATAAAGATCATAAACGAGCAGAAAGAGGCAAAATAAAGGCCAGCAACGATCAGAAAGAGGCAAAATAGAGATTAGAAACTGGCAGAAAGAGGCAAAATAAAGGTCAGAAACAAGCAGAAAGAGGCAAAAAAGAGATCAGCAACAAACAGAAAGAGGCAAAATAAAGGTCCGAAATTAGCAGAAAGAGGCAAAATAAAAGCCAGCAATGAGCAGAAAAGTCAAAATAGAGATCAGAAATGAGCAGAAAGAGGTAAATAGAGATTAGAAACGGCCAGAAAGAGGCAAAATGAAGGTCAGAAACGAGGAGAAAGATACCAAATAAAGGTCTGCAATGAACAGAAAGAGGCAGAATAGAGATTAGAAACTGGCAGAAAGAGGCAAAATAAAGGTCAGAAACAAGCAGAAAGAGGCAAAATAAAGGCCAGCAACGAGCAGAAGGAGGCAAAATAGAGATCAGAAACGAGCAGAAAGAGGTAAATAGAGATTAGAAACGGCCAGAAAGAGGCAAAATGAAGGTCAGAAACGAGGAGAAAGATACCAAATAAAGGTCTGCAATGAACAGAAAGAGGCAAAATAAAGGTCAGAAACGAGCAGAAAGATACATAATTAAGGCCAGCAACAAGCAGAAAAAGGCAAAATAAAGGTCAGCAACGCGCAGAAAGAGGCAAAATAAAGTTCAGAAGTGAGCATAAAAAATCTGAAAATTAGCAGAGAATGAGCAGAACCTACTCAGGCACTCATGTACCCACTCATAGAACAATTCAGACACAATCACACCCACTAACTGACCCATTCAGACACCGATGCACCCACTTACAAAATCAGTCATACTCTCTCTCACTCACTCTCACATCTGTTCAGAGACTCATACCATGGCTCACAGACCCTCTCAAAAACTCACACACACACACACACTCACAGACCTACTCAGAGACTCATGCACCCACATACAGACTCACTCAGACACCCATGCAGTCAATCACAGACTGACTGACACACTCAAGGAGGCACTCACAAACCCACTCAGACACTCTTACACCCACTCACGGACCCACTCAGACACTCATTCAGACACTCATGTACCCACTCAGAGACTCACGCATCTACTCACAGACCCACTCAAACACTCATGCACCCACTCACACACACAATGAGACAATTATACAGCCCCTCCCAGGCCCATTCAGACATTTACGCACCATCTCACGCACATTGAGACACATGCATGTACTCACTCACACACCCACTGAGATGCTCATGCACTTAGTTATACACCCACTCTAAAAGATTACAGATTACAGTTAGGAAATACATTTTTTTTTTTTAAATTTAGAAATTCACTTACAAAACCAAAGGTTACAGGGATGTTGGAGTTAGGAAATAGAATTTAAAAAACCTTAGAAATTCACATAAAAACCAAAGGTTACAGAGACGTTTTAGTTAAGAAATAGAATTTTAAAAAATCTTAAAAATTCTCTAAGAAAGCCAAAGGTTACAGTGACATTATATTTAGGCTCAGATTTCACTCGGTCAAAACCATAGAGATTTAGCAGCTATAGTTACCTGAACTAACCATAACTTATGCCCGCAATGCACTGCTTATGACGTCACATAATACACCACTCATGACATGGTCAGCGACATCACTGATGACATATTTATGACCATACTTATTGTTAGACTTGGCATCTTTTGGCGTGTTTCCCCTGACTTTTTGCTTTCTGACCGCCTGGTTTTGACTCTGTTTTTGCTGGTGTAATGATTCTGCGCACTTTCCTCACTGCTGTCCAGTGGGAAAGTGCAAGTGCTCCTGTATAAAATGTGTTATGGATTGGTGTTTCCATGATTGGCCTATTTGATTTATGTGTCAGTCCCTTGTAAAGTGCACTGAGAGTGCCAGGGCCTATAGATCAAATGCTGTTGGTGGGCTGCAGCACTGGATTGTGCCACCCACGCAAACAGCCCGTAAAGTGTAACTCTGGCCTGCCAGTGCAGAGCCTGTGTGCAGCCTGGGGCTGCCATGTCGACTTGGCAAGTGCACACACTTGCAAGTCCCTAAACCTTCCCTTTTCTACATGTTAGTCACCCCTAAGGTAGGCCCAAGGTACCCCTGTGGGCAGGGTGCATTGTATGTGAAAGGTAGGACATGCCCTGGTGTGTGTGGCATGTCCTGATAATGAATTACAGCCTATTTTCGTTTTTCACTATTGCAAGGCTACCTGTTCCCCAAAGGCCAGAATGGGCAGTTTTGATTATTACAGCTTATAATCCTAACTGACCCAGGGAACATGGTAGAAATTCGAGTTTAGTATGCCTGGACTCAGAATGATAAAATGCATCTTTTAGTGAAGTTGGTTTTAACATTCTGTGTTTGAAAATACCACTTTTAGAAAGTGGGTATTTTCTTGTCTAACCATCTAAGCCTGCCTCTGCTAGGTTGTGTATTCCTTGTCTGGAGTGTGAGTGACAGGGGCTGGGGGATGCCAGGAGACAGGGTGAGTCAGCACAGGGCTGAATAGCAAGATCTACATGTAGATGGGTGGGAGGAGATGCACCTGGGACCCGAATAGGGCTGGGCCTTCCCTCCTCAATGCTGGCTCCACCTCCTGTGGTGCGTCTGATGTCCCTGGCTTGCACTGCGAAAGGAAAGAAGGAGACTTGTCAACAAAGTGCTCCAGGACTGACCAGAACTGGTTTGGACTAGGCAAAGGCAAAGGCCTCTCTGCCTTCAGAGAACAAAGGGAAATTGAGGATAAAAAGGGGATCCAAACCCCAGAATTTTAGATCTCGCTGGAATCAAGGAACCTGCCAAGACGAAGAGCTGGAAGAGCTGCCAGGAGGAGTACTGCCCCTTTGCTGTGTTGTTGCTTTGTTGGGTTGGCCTGCAGCTGCTGCTTCTGCCTTGGGCAGTGAAAGGACTGGACTGAACTTTCTACTACTTGTGCTGAGAATCTCCAAGGGCCTGAAACCGAGCTGGCCTCCTGTTAAGAAGTCTCAGGGACTGCAAAGACTTCACAACCCTCTGGGTACCGCTTCTGAAACCGCTGTTTCAGTTGCCACAGAGGAAGGGAACCGCAACCGACTCCGTCAACCGACTCCATCGCTGGCCCAGTGTCCTGTTTGCACCGCAGACTGCACCGTCCGCATCTCGCACCGCAACCCTGGTCTCACCGACGACGACGTCCGACGCCATCACCACCGAGCCGCTGCTTGCACCGTGACCTGTGGGCACCGCAGTTCGCATCGCATCGCTTCACTGTGCCAGCCGGACCAGACCGACGCTGTCGCTGCAACTGGATCAACAATCGGGACCGCATCGAAGTTGGGGCACCGCTCGCACGCTTGCGACGCACCGCTCCGACTCGAACCGCTGTCCGACGCCAGCTCCCGCACTCCGGCTTGGTCGCCTGCATCGCAACCTGCCAGCACCGCATCGAGCACCGTCTCACCCTGCACCGCACGCCTTGGACTCACCGACTCCGTCTGCACGACGCTCATTGAGCCGCTGCCTGCACCGCATCGAGAGGACACCGCGCCCTGCACTGCTTCCATCTTGCACCGCAACCGCGACGTACGCCGACCGGCTCGCACACTCCGTGCCCGCCACAACGAGAAAAGGTACTGTGACCAAGTCTGTTCACGACTCTGCTGGCCCGTATCGATGCGGTCGGCTGGAACTGTTAGACTCTGTGGTATTCAGCATCGCGGTAGACTCGGACGGAGCTACCGACTCGTACGAACTTTGTTTTTGATCTATTCCTGCAAAGAAGAAGTTATCTTGCAACGTAATCATTTTTAAAGTATTGTACTGTGGATTTTTATCGTATTTGGTCTTGTTTTAACCTATATAAAAATATTGGATATTTTTCTAAACTGGTGTGGTGTCAGTCGAAGTTGGGGCACCGCTCGCACGCTTGCGACGCACCGCTCCGACTCGAACCGCTGTCCGACGCCAGCTCCCGCACTCCGGCTTGGTCGCCTGCATCGCAACCTGCCAGCACCGCATCGAGCACCGTCTCACCCTGCACCGCACGCCTTGGACTCACCGACTCCGTCTGCACGACGCTCATTGAGCCGCTGCCTGCACCGCATCGAGAGGACACCGCGCCCTGCACCGCTTCCATCTTGCACCGCAACCGCGACGTACGCCGACCGGCTCGCACACTCCGTGCCCGCCACAACGAGAAAAGGTACTGTGACCAAGTCTGTTCACGACTCTGCTGGCCCGTATCGATGCGGTCGGCTGGAACTGTTAGACTCTATGGTATTCAGCATCGCGGTAGACTCGGACGGAGCTACCGACTCGTACAAACTTTGTTTTTGATCTATTCCTGCAAAGAAGAAGTTATCTTGCAACGTAATCATTTTTAAAGTATTGTACTGTGGATTTTTATCGTATTTGGTCTTGTTTTAACCTATATAAAAATATTGGATATTTTTCTAAACTGGTGTGGTGTCAGTTTGTAGTGCTTACACTGTATTACTGTTGGTTATGTGCAAATGCTTTACACACTGCCTCTAGAATAAGCCTGACTGCTCGTGCCAAGCTACCAAGGGGGTGAGCAGGGGTTATTTTAGGAGTGTAACTCCCTTACCCTGACTAGGAAGAAGGGTCCCTACTTGGACAAAGGTGCAAACCCTTGCCAACTAGAGATCCCATTTCTAACATTGGTTGTCAGCGGTGAGGATCGGACTTGTGTTTGCACTTGACTTACAGTGATTGGTGTGCACTACTACCATATCGCAGACCATTACGTACCACATACAGGTTCTTTTTCTTTTTGGGCTACTTTTAATCTTGCCAGTTTGAACTTGCTACTTCAACCTGCCTGAATCAACAGTATAATCAATTGCATCAGTAGAAATTGCCTTTGAGGAGGATCGATTGGAAGCCTACAATGTCAAGGAGTTAAAATCGATTTGCAAGAACCTGAAAGTCCAGGTCAGAGGCCTCACCAGGAAGGATGAGCTACAAAAGGTGCTGAGGGCCTGGGTAGCAGCCAGAGGTGCCAGTGGGCAATCTGGTGATCTCACTGGAGAGGTGGAGGAGCCTGTTCCTAGGGTAGATCTGCTTTTGGGAGGGGGGGAACCCTCCAGGCCAGGCAGCAGTAGTTTGTCCCCAGAGGAGCTGGAGGACAGGCGGGAAGTAAGGAGGTTTGAATTGGAGAAACTCAGAATAGAAAGTGAGAGGGAAGAGAAAAGAATAGCCATGGAGGAAAGGAAAATGATACTAGATCATGAGAGAATGATCAAGGAGCTGGAGCTAAAGAGTAGATCCGGTTCAGATGGTGGCAGCAATTCTTCAGCACACACAGACAGGATTGTACACATCCCCAAGAATGTAGGTAAAGAGTACAAAAAGGGTGATGACATACAAAGGTGGTTTCAAGGGTGCGAGTCGTCTATTCATATGAATGGGGTCCCTGAAAGGAACTGGGGAGCGGGGTTGTGGCCTCTCTTTCCAGAGGAAGCTAGGGATACTCTGATAGCTTTGGGTAAGGGGCAGGACCTCACCTATGCTGACATGAAAGACGCTCTCCTCACTAGATATGGGCTCACACCTGAAAAGTACAGGGATCAGTTTAGGTCCAGTAAAAAGTTTGAGGCCAACACTTGGTTGTAATGTGTGGATATGTTCTGTAGGTCGCTGGATGGTTGGGTGAAGGGCAGTAATGTAACAGATTTTCAGGGGCTCTACAATTTGATTGCATGGGAGCACTTGTCTAGTCTATGTTTTGCAGATCTGCGCCAGCACCTAGTTGATAGTAAGCTAACTAGGACCCCAGGAAGCTTGCTATGGAGGCGGACCGCTGGGTGAGTACCAGGGTCCACAAGAAAGCGTTTGGGGGAGACTCAGCCAAAGGTGGGCAGGGTCCCCAGCAGAAAGGCAGGGGGACAAGGGTAAAGCACAGAAGTTCTCTAAAGGGCCCCAAACTAGTACCCAGGGTAAAGATTCCCAGCCCCCGGTGATAAGAAGAAAGGGGTCTCTACAGGAAGCCTGTTGAGACCGCCCCGTAAGTGTAATGCATGTGACCAGGTAGGTCACTTTCAGGGGGACCCCAAGTGCCCAAAGGGGACACAGCCACCCACCGGTGGACAGTCCAAAGTGTTGGCTAGTGTAGCGCTTGGGGAGGAGGGGTGCCCACAGGAGGGTGGGGATCCCGCAGAAATGACCCTTGTCTCACTAGGGGTCAGTGAGATGGTCCCAGGAAACCAGGTGCCCCCTAACACAAAGAAATATAGCACCTGGGTGACCATTAATGGGAACAGGGTAGAGGCTCTCAGAGATACTGGAGCCAGTGTGACCTCAGTCCGGTGTCACCTGGTCTCTGAGAAGCAGGTAGTCCCAGGGGCATTCCACCAAGTAGTTGCTGTAGACAACTCTGAGCGCCAGTGTATGGTGGCGCAGGTTCCCTTTGAATGGGGGGTCTCAGGTCCCTTGAGGGTGGTTGTGAGCCCCACCATGCCTGTAGATTGTCTGCTAGGTAACGACCTGGAGCAGTCCTTATGGAAGAATGTTGAGCTCAGGTCTCACTTGGAGATGCTTGGGTTGCCAGAGTGGGCATGCGTGTCTACTCGGTCAATGGCAGTCAGAAAGGGTTATCAAGAGGACTTGGAGCCTGGAACAGTGGCCCAAGTCCCTGCCAAGAGGAAGGGCAGGGGGCATGGGAAACCGGCCCCCGAAGTTCCCACGGACCGGGCGGAGGTGGACCTCGAGGGGGACGCCCCGGTGCATACACGGGAGCAGGTAGCCGAACTGGGAGACATCGCTGAGCTGACCCATTGGCAGCAAGAAGGGGGTCCCACCAGGGAGGAGTTCTGCAGGGAGCAGAACGAGTGCCCTACTCTGGAGGGTCTGCGGCGGCAGGCTGCAGACCAGGCAGCTGGTAATCAGTCCGGGTCACATCTGATCTACTGGGAGAATGGTCTCCTATACAGTGAGCCTAAGGTTGCTGAGCCTGGGTCAGCCCGTGTGCTGGTGGTACCCCAGCGCTTCAGGACCTTCCTACTGGGTTTGGCTCATGACGTGCCTTTGGCAGGACATTTGGGGCAGGACAAGACCTTTGACAGGCTTGTCACCCACTTCTTTTGGCCCCAAATGCGAAGGCAGTCAGATGCACACTGTAGGTCTTGCCAAACTTGCCAGGCAAGTGGTAAGAGTGGGGGGAAGGTCAAAGCTCCTCTCCAACCTTTTCCTGTTGTTGAAACACCCTTTGAAAGGGTAGGGAAGGATATTGTGGGGCCACTGGATCCCAAGACAGCCATGGGCAACAGGTACATCCTGGTCTTGGTGGACCATGCCACCCAGTACCCGGAGGCAATCCCTCTCAGGACAACGACGGCGCCAGTGGTGGGCCGGGCGTTAATGGGGATCTTTTCCCGTGTGGGATTCCCCAGAGAGGTGGTTTCTGATAGGGGGACCAATTTCATATCCAAGTATATGACATCCCTGTGGAAGGAGTGTGGTGTAACCTACAAGTTCACCACTCCTTACCACCCACAAGGAAACGGTCTGGTGGAGAGATTCAACCAGACCTTGAAAGGCATGATCAAGGGTCTAACAGGACCCATGAGGCGTAAGTGGGACGTCCTCTTGCCATGCCTACTCTTTGCATACAGGGAGGTGCCTCAGAAGTCTCTTGGGAACAGCCCCTTTGAGCTCCTGTATGGCCACCCTGTCAGAGGACCTCTGAGTTTGGTAAAGGAAGGCTGTGAGGCAGCTCCCAGGAAAACTCCCCAGGATGTGTTTAGCTACATGCTGGCCTTTAGAACCCAAACTGCCCGCTTCAGGAAACTCGCTCAGGCGAACCTAGAAGCAAGCCAGGAGGAAATGAAGAGATGGTATGACCAGAATGCCACTCTGGTCGAATTTCAACCTGGGCAAAAAGTGTGGGTCATGGCCCCAGTGGCACCTTGTGCCTTGCAGGACAAGAGGACTGGGCCATATGAGGTGGTGGAGCGCAAAAGTGACGTCACCTACCTGGTGGATTTGCAGGCTCCAAGGAACCCTTTGAGGGTCCTTCACGTGAACCGCCTCAAGCCCCACTTCGAGAGGTCCGAAGTGAGTATGCTCTTGGCGACAGATGATGGGGTGGAAGAGGAGAGTGAGCCTCTCCCTGACCTCCTGTCTACCAAGGAGCATGATGGGTCAGTAGAAGGTGTGATCCTCTCCCCTACTCTGACTCAGGAGCAGCAGGGGGACTGTCACCAGTTGTTGGGACAGTTCGCCCCACTGTTCTCCCTGACCCCCGGTGTTACTCACTGGTCTACCCATGACGTGGACACAGGTGACAGCCCTTCTGTGAAGCACAAGATTTACAGGTTGACTGACCGGGTCAGAGCCAGCATCAAGGAGGAGGTCTCTAAGATGTTGGCGTTAGGGGTGATTGAGCCCTCCAACAGTCCTTGGGCCAGCCCAGTGGTCTTGGTCCCAAAGGCTGCTGCGCCCGGTGCCACTCCAGAACTCCGGTTTTGTGTGGACTACCGTGGGCTCAATGCCGTCACCAGGACTGACGCGCACCCCATCCCCAGAGCTGTTGAGCTCATTGATCGGTTGGGAGCTGCCCGGTTCCTCAGCACGTTTGATTTAACGTCTGGGTACTGGCAGATTGCCTTAACCGATGGGGCCAAGGAGAGATCAGCATTCTCAACCCCAGAAGGTCATTACCAATTCCGGGTGATGCCCTTTGGGTTGAAGAATGCCCCTGCCACCTTTCAGAGGTTGGTCAATCAGGTGTTGGCTGGGCTGGAGGATTTCAGTGCCGCCTACCTGGATGACATTGCTGTGTTCAGTTCCAGCTGGGAAGAACATTTACAGCACCTTGAGAAAGTGTTGAGGGCTCTGCAAGGTGCAGGCCTCACGATCAAGGCCAGTAAGTGCCAGATCGGGCAGGGTTCTGTGGTGTACTTGGGACACCAGGTAGGAAGCGGCCAGGTGGGGCCCTACAACCCAAGATTGACACCATTCTGGCTTGGGAGCCCCCCAAGACCCAGACAGAGGTGAGAGCCTTCTTAGGTCTCACCGGCTACTATAGGAGATCTGTTAAGGGCTATGGCAACATCGTTGCCTCCTTAACAGAGCTGACTGCTAAGAAGCAGCCCAGGAAAGTGATCTGGACTGAGTCCTGCCAGAAAGCTTTTGATGCCCTGAAGGCAGCCATGTGCACGGCGCCCGTGCTCAAGGCACCTGACTTCTCCAAGGAATTCGTTGTGCAGACTGACGCTTCAGAGCATGGTGTTGGAGCGGTGCTCTCACAACTGAACGAAGAGGGCCTGGATCAGCCTGTAGTCTTCCTTAGCAGGAGACTACTCCCCAGGGAACAGAGGTGGAGTGCCATAGAAAGGGAAGCTTTTGCTGTGGTCTGGGCACTGAAGAAGCGGAGACCATACCTGTTTGGGACTCACTTCCGGGTTCAGACCAACCACAGGCCCCTCAGATGGTTGATGCAAATGAGGGGTGAGAATCCAAAACTGCTGAGGTGATCCATCTCCCTACAGGGAATGGACTTTACGGTGGAACACCGTCCTGGTACAGAACACGCCAACGCAGATGGTCTGTCCAGGTTCTTCCGCCTTAGTGAAGAGAACTCCAATGGGGTTGGGTAGTTCTCCTTACTTTCAGCTGGAGGGGACATGTGTTAGACTTGGCATCTTTTGGCATGTTTCCCCTGACTTTTTGCTTTCTGACCTCCTGGTTTTGACTCTGTTTTTGCTGGTGTAATGATTCTGCGCACTTTCCTCACTGCTGTCCATTGGGAAAGTGCAAGTGCTCCTGTATAAAATGTGTTATGGATTGGTGTTTCCATGATTGGCCTATTTGATTTATGTGTCAGTCCCTTGTAAAGTGCACTGAGAGTGCCAGGGCCTATAGATCAAATGCTGTTGGTGGGCTGCAGCACTGGATTGTGCCACCCACGCAAACAGCCCATAAAGTGTAACTCTGGCCTGCCATTGCAGAGCCTGTGTGCAGCCTGGGGCTGCCATGTCGACTTGGCAAGTGCACACACTTGCAAGTCCCTAAACCTTCCCTTTTCTACATGTTAGTCACCCCTAAGGTAGGCCCAAGGTACCCCTGTGGGCAGGGTGTATTGTATGTGAACGGTAGGACATGCCCTGGTGTGTGTGGCATGTCCTGATAGTGAATTACAGCCTATTTTCGTTTTTCACTATTGCAAAGCTACCTGTTCACCATAGGCCAGAATGGGCAGTTTTGATTATTACAGCTTATAATCCTAACTGACCCAGGGAACATGGTAGAAATTCGAGTTTAGTATGCCTGGACTCAGAATGATAAAATGCATCTTTTAGTGAAGTTGGTTTTAACATTCTGCGTTTGAAAATACCACTTTTAGAAAGAGGGTATTTTCTTGTCTAACCATCTAAGCCTGCCTCTGCTAGGTTGTGTATTCCTTGTCTGGAGTGTGAGTGACAGGGGCTGGGGGATGCCAGGAGACAGGGTGAGTCAGCACAGGGCTGAATAGCAAGATCTACATGTAGATGGGTGGGAGGAGATGCACCTGGGACCTGAATAGGGCTGGGCCTTCCCTTCACAATGCTGGCTCCACCTCCTGTGGTGCGTCTGATGTCCCTGGCCTGCACTGCGAAAGGAAAGAAGGAGACTTGTCAACAAAGTGCTCCAGGACTGACCAGAACTGGTTTGGACTAGGCAAAGGCCTCTCTGCCTTCAGAGAACAAAGGAAATTGAGGATAAAAGGGGGACCCAAACCCCAGAATTTTAGATCTCGCTGGAATCAAGGAACCTGCCAAGACGAAGAGCTGGAAGAGCTGCCAGGAGGAGTACTGCCCCTTTGCTGTGTTGTTGCTTTGTTGGGTTGGCCTGCAGCTGCTGCTTCTGCCTTGGGCAGTGAAAGGACTGGACTGAACTTTCTACTACTTATGCTGAGAATCTCCAAGGGCCTGAAACCGAGCTGGCCTCCTGTTAAGAAGTCTCAGGGACTGCAAAGACTTCACAACCCTCTGGGTACCGCTTCTGGAACCGCTGTTTCAGTTGCCACAGAGGAAGGGAACCGCAACCGACTCCGTCAACCGACTCCATCGCTGGCCCGGTGTCCTGTTTGCACCGCAGACTGCACCGTCCGCATCTCGCACCGCAACCCTGGTCTCACCGACGACGACATCCGACGCCATCGCCACCGAGCCGCTGCTTGCACCGTGACCTGTGGGCACCGCAGTTCGCATCGCATCGCTTCACTGTGCCAGCCGGACCAGACCGACGCTGTCGCTGCAACTGGCTCAACAATAGGGACCGCATCAAAGTTGGGGCACCGCTCTCACGCTTGCGACGCACCGCTCTGACTCGAACCGCTGTCCGATGCCAGCTCCCGCACTCCGGCTTGGTCGCCTGCATCGCAACCTGCCAGCACCGCATCGAGCACCGTCTCACCCTGCACCACACGCCTTGGACTCACCGACTCCGTCTACACGATTGTCACCGAGCCGCTGCCTGCACCGCATCGAGAGGACATCGCGCCCTGCACCGCTTCCATCTTGCACCGCAACCGCGACGTACGCCGACCGGCTCGCACACTCCGTGCCCGCCACAACGAGAAAAGGTACTGTGACCGAGTCTGTTCACGACTCTGCTGGCCCGTATCGACGCGGTCGGCTGGAACTGTTAGACTCTGTGGTTTTCAGCATCGCGGTAGACTCGGACGGAGCTACCGACTCGTACGAACTTTGTTTTTGAACTATTCCTGCAAAGAAGAAGTTATCTTGCAACGTAATCATTTTTAAAGTATTGTACTGTGGATTTTTATCATATTTGGTCTTGTTTTAACGTATATAAAAATATTGGATATTTTTCTAAACTGGTGTGGTGTCAGTTTGTAGTGCTTACACTGTATTACTGTTGGTTATGTGCAAATGCTTTACACACTGCCTCTAGAATAAGCATGACTGCTCATGCCAAGCTACCAAGGGGGTGAGCAGGGGTTATTTTAGGAGTGTAACTCCCTTACCCTGACTAGGAAGAAGGGTCCCTACTTGGACAAAGGTGCAAACCCTTGCCAACTAGAGATCCCATGTCTAACACTTATCCAGGTTTCTAGGCTGGCAAGAAGGGTGGTACCCCTGACCAATGAGGTGCAGGTTGCCATCCTCTGTGAAGACAACACTGTTCCGCAAAAATCAAAATGAAGAAAATCTCTCCTGGATATTCAGGTCTGGCTAACACAACCCACAGGTGTGGCTAACCTTTCCCTACACTCCCCTTCCAGCCCCTCTCCTAATTCAATTACAGGGGCTCCCATCTGCCTGGGGATGCAAGAAGTGGGGTGGGCCTGGTTCCTGTCCTTACTTTCTTTTTCCCTTTGAAGACTGGTTTGGTTACCAGATATCTCCTTTATCTCAGCCCAGGTCACTTCACACCACACTAAGGAAGCTTGGCTCAGCCTGTCAAAGGCTGGCAAATCAGAAGAGGCTGCTTTAGGGCTGATTTTAGGTAACTTTAGGAAATCAGTTCTAAAACTGGTTTCCTGCAATAGTTATATGAAATCTAACCGTTGTTGGATTTACTGTAACTATTATTTTAACACTGAATTATTATTTTAGCTCATTCCTGTCAAAGGTTAGACTTTATTAAAGTGTAATAAAGCCTTCCTATGTTAGCCTATGGAGCTAATGTACTACAATGAGGAAAAACAAAATTGGCTGTTTTTTCCTCACCAACATCTAGGGTAAACCTTATCAGAGATTCATATGTAGAAATAAGGTAGTTTAAGTCTTTGGAATTACTTTTAACTCCAAAATTAAATTTGGATATAGTTTTATTTTTAAAGCAGCCTGCAAAGCAGAACTGCCTTTAAAATAACAGCAGGCACGACAGCAGTGTACATGTAAGTGCATTGACTCCACTGGTCTCTAAACCTACATGCCTTACCATATACTAGGGACTTAAAGGTAGGTTGCCAGTACCAATTGTAATTACACCTTAATTACCATATACCTTTTCCACAGAGCACTGCCCCTGGACCTGATTAGCAGTGCTCAGGGCAGGACTGAGGGACTTGGCAGCACTCCCGCGATTCTTTCTCAGTCATGGGGCCTGCCGATGTGGTCCCAGAACGCCATCAAACCATGATTTGGAGAGCATGGGGTTGTCCAATGATGAAGCATGACACTTGGCAGGTTTATCTGTATGTCAAAGAGTGACAAGACGAACAGGAAGAAATTAATAGAATTACAATACGAACAGGAAGAAATTAATAGAATTAGACTCTGAAACATCCTGGTTCAAGTTTTCTGGGGATATGTTCATAGTTAACTCAGTGGCCTTTTTTGTAAAAAGGACTGTGTTGGAGGCTGGTTCACCCTTGATGCCCTAAGCCTCTAGTTCCCCATCTTGGAGATTTTCCTTTGGTTTTGTGGTTTATCTCCTCTTCATTGGTGCGTCCAGGATTCTCAGGGCCCGGGACCACAATGCCTGACTAATCCTCCACATCTAAGTCCGTTCAGCCCAAAAGTACATTGGCCACTGGGCCGGGTGCAGGGGAGCTGTCAGGCAAGGGGGAATTTGCACCAACCCGGGAGCTGTGGGCCCAGACTCCACAAGATGGCACCAGACATGCGGTCTCACCTTAGCCAGCCCTCCTATGCAGCCTTGCCTTTTGTTGATCTTCCTTCAGCTTTCGGTGTGGTGGAACTGGTCCCACAGTACAAAATTATCTGATTGGCCGGCCACAAATTGGATGAAAAGGTTGAGGACCCCATTAAAGGAACCATTTCCTTTGTCCTGAATATGTTTTAAAAATAATATAAAAGGGGGCAAAGTAGGGACCCCTGGCTCCACTGGCACTTGTGTAGGGGACACATGCGGACTTCCCCCTAAGGCCAAAACATTTAAAAACTTTCACTAGCACCCAATGCAGCACCCCTGTGAGGTACCACAGTACTCATGAGGGACCCACCACTCAAGATTTACCCCATGCCACCATGGTACCATGCTAGCTTCCTCAGGGAAGCTTGGGGTACCTGCACAAAATTGGTGCAAGTTATAGTTTGTTCTATGATTTCAGTGTTTGTTTCGGTATTTATCTTATTTCAACACCTAACTGTAATGAGATCTCTATCAGCAATAATTGAGTTCATGCACTGACAGATAGAAATGTTCCCCAAATGTAATTGAAAATTGACTCCTTGTCCTGAATCCTTTAAATGAGCCTTTGATGAGAGGCCAGTATCTCCATGTCACTGTTCCACTCATTGCTAGTAGGGGCTGTTGCTCTTTTCCACTTCATCATGATGCATAGTTTGAGTTTGGCTAATGAAGTCACAAGCCATCTCTTCCTGCAGCAGGAGATGCCATCACACAAACGTCATGCCGAATATTTCTTATAGTGTAATTCTTCTTCCCAGTGTCTTTGGAAGGAGTTGCATGCCTACCACTAGAATACATCATGGTGTGCATACAACCTCAATACACGAATGATGGTGCAATCATGCGTCTGACATCTCAGCAAGCCAAGGAGAGCTAAGACCAGCTGACCATAGTCTTTGATGGTGCCAGTCTCACTGATTCAATATTTCAAAGTAGCTTCCTGAAACACTTTGCCATGATCCATCAGCAGGTCTGACCAATAGTCCAGTTAAAATTGGATATTTAAGTGCCTTTACCACCATTTGTTTTAGCTCAATGCACTTTCCACCAATAAAAATATGTTGCTGTCTGTGCCATTTAAACCTGATACCCACTCTCCAATGTGCACAGAAATGACAGGATGGGTTCCCCTTTGACCATAGGGTAGATTGTGGACAATGGTACAGTAGGCTTAGCCTCCACTGTTAGTTGGGCATTAGTTTGAGTTCAACAAAGAGTGACTCAAAATAGTTTACTCCGTCACCATTCATGGCATCATGTACACTTTGAACACCTTTTTCCAACCACCCATTCCGCTAATTAATAATGTGTTATTGTCCCAAAGTGGGACACGTGTGGTCTGCTTTCAGTGGAGAAGTGTGGCTCAATGGTTAGAGCGGCAGACCCTGATGCAGAGATCTGGCCCGGGACCAGGGTTCAATTCCCGCCTCGGCGGGTCTTGGGCTCAATTTCCTCGGACCTGATAATTCTCGCCTCGGTGCCTATTCTAATCATGGGTCCCACTCTGCAACTCTGGGCAATAGCTTGCTTAATCTCCACAACGGCCCCAACAGCGCTGGGATGCCTGGCTTCACCTTGGAGGTGCCCAGGAGTGGACATTTCACAGGGAAAAGCCAGGAAGGGTTCCACAGCGGTATGCGTACAGCGCCGGGACACCCCTTTGGGGGTATAAGTGCGCTTTACAAGTACAAATTTCATTTCATTTCATTTCAGTGCCTAGTGTCCTGTGTGCTAGGAGAAAGCATAGGTGTATAACCATTTTCACTTCTTCTGAGCTGGTATGCAGACAAAATAATGAGTTTTAAATGTCGACTTACATAAATATCGAGTCCTAATATCGTGAGTGAGAAATAATAACAGCTAGAATATCATGTTAAAGAAAATCGATTTAAGCAAAGATATAGAAGTGATTAATATTGTTTGCAAAAATATTGTTGTTGTTTAAAATATCGATTGTTTAATTAGTGTTATGTATTTTAGTATATATTTTAAATGTATGTGATGTATTATTTTTGTATAAGAATTATTTTAATTGAATTTTGCGTTTTTTAGCTCTGTAACAGGTTGTGGGTTTATAAGGGAATAGGGTGGGAAGTTATTTCATTATATTAAATTAATGATTATTTGTTGTTTATTAATATTTTTTTAATTGAGATTTTATAGTGTTAATTGTGTAAAGTAATTTATTATTAAGTAATTAATAATTGTTTTTTAATTAATATTAATTAATTGCTAATTAATTATGGTAATTGTGTAATTAATTTTAGGTGCGCATTTTGTGGTTTAGAAGGGTATAGGGTGGGAAGTAATTTATTTTTGATTACTTAATAATTAGTTGTTAATTGATATCAATTAATGTATTGAAAATTAATTATGGGAATTGTGTAATTAATTTTAGGTGAGGGTTGTGGAGTTTATAGGGGTAAAGGGTGGGAAGTAATGTATTTTTGATTAATTAATAAGTAGTTGTTAATTGATATTAATTAATGTATTTACAATTAATTATGGCAATTGTGTAATTAATTTTAGGTGCTGGTTGTGGTGTTTCTGGGGGTAAAGGGTGGGAAGTAATTTATGTTTAATTAATTAATAATTACAAGTTATAATTGTAAATTAACTATGGAAATTGTGTAATTACTTTTAGGTGTTTGGTGTGGGGTTTGTAGTGGTAAATGTTGGGAAGTAATTTGTGTTTGAATAATTAATAAATAGTTGTTAATTAATATTGATTAATTAATTGATATTTATTTAGGGTAACTGTTTATTTTAAGTGTGTGGTTTTTACTTTTAAAGGGGTAAAGGGTGGGTATTAAATACATTTTACTTACTTTTTAATTAGTTGATTAATAGTAATAGTTTTTTTATTTGAAAACAAGTTTTAATTGTGTAATTCATTTTTTATGGTTTATTTTAGCTGTGAGTTGTGGGGATTATAGGGTTAAAGTGTGAGAAGTTAATTAATTTTTATCAGTTTTATTTTTTATATTAATACTATTTCATTGAATATGTTAATTATGGATGTACATTTAAAAAAAAATAGATGTGAGTTGTGATTTGTGTGGTGTTATAGGGTAGGAAATAAAATAAATAAATTTATGTAGTGATGTTTTTGTTTGTAAATATTTTCTAGTTAAAAATATTTATTTGTTTGAAGTTTATTTTTTATTTTATTGTATATAATGTTTTTAGGTATTTATCATATGTAATTAACATTATGATATGGTTTTTGTTAATATTAAATATATTTGTATTTTAATTTTTAACAAATTTATATATGTATTTATTTATTTTGTCTTTATAATTTTTTTTGATTTGTTAAATTTTTTTGTTTTTATTTTGAACTGACTGGAGTGTGAACAGTAAATATTATCCCTTTGCTATCCAACACTTTCCCTACTCTTGCACTCACTGGAGTGGGAATAGTAATTTTTACCCTACGCTAGCCAACACTTTGCCTACTCTTATATTCAGTGGAGCGGGAATAGTAATTTTTACCCATTTGCTATCCAACACTTTCCTTACTGTTGCACTCATTGGAGTGGGAATAGTAATTTTTACATCTCCGCTATCTAACACTTTCTCTACTGTTGCACTCACTGGAGTGGGAATAGTAAATGTAATCCCTCCGCTATCCAATACTTTCCCTACTGCTGCACTCATTGGAGTTGGAATAGTAAATTTTACCCTTTCACTATCCAACACTGTCCCTACTGTTGCAGTCATTGAAGTGGGAATAATAATTTTTACCCCTCCGTTATCCAACACTTTCCTACTGTTGCACTGACTGTATTGGGAAATGTAAGTTTAAATATTTTTAAATAGTTTAATGTTTTAATTTATAATAGAATGTTTTTATTATATCTTATGTTATTGGTATATATATATATATATATATATATGTACCTTTTTATATAATTTTTAAATTATAAAATAAATTAAAATTAATACTTTATTAATTGTTTTAAAGTAAATATATATACATTTATAAATTATTATGTGTAGAAATTCGAAAAAATATGAAGTCACCACAGCAGGTAAGGAAGTGCTTCTTTATTCCGATCATCCACTCTCCTCAACTGTCTTTGTCAACATTCTAATGCAAGCTCTCATGGAACGTTCTAAGTAAGCACAGAGGGGAGGGGGAGAGAGAGAGGAAGAAACCATGTAGGAAAAGAAAGAGAGAGAGAGAACTAGGTGGATTACAACACGTTTGTGTGTTTAACTTTTTTTAATTAAGTTTACTTGTTATATTTTGTTAAAAATGTATAAAATGTATATTAAATGTAATTTATTTTGTTAAAAATAATTTTATTATTTAATATTTATTATTTTATTTTTTATTTATATAAAAATCGATATTTTGTACAACTATACTTTTGACATCGATGTTTTTTTTTCTCAATATTTTTGTACTTACCTGTTTAAGTATAGGGAGTCGATATTTTTGCATTCTATATTTTTTCATCAATATTTTTTACATCTATATTTTTTACATCGATATTCTGTCGGTGAACCCTCTGTGCTCTTCTAGTTTGCAATGTTCGAGTGGCTTCTGAACATTAATTATGCCCTCGTTCAATTTTGACTTGAGATGCAATATAGTGTCTCTTGTGTACGTATGGAATTTCGGGGAAAGAAATCAAGATGTTGCACGCCTTTAATAATAAGCACGCATTCTGTGGTCTAAAAAGCGCACATAGCAGTGACTTGTCTCATAAATAAATACATTAAAGAACACTCTTCTCTGATGAACTATGGCAGGATTTAAGGAGCGGCATCATTCAGGCCACAAAGATAAAACTGGAGTCATGTGTTTTCTTTCATGTATTAGAGGTGTGTAAATGTACACTGCAACTCACATGACATTTAACTTTCAGGCTGCTGAGTTCATACTAAACCACCTTACCATGGCATTAATGAAAATGTAAATAAGTCTATTGTGTGCACCCAATATTATTTCAGGTGTTAGGGACAGAAAATGCATATTGTGGGACTATTGTGGGACTAGCTGGAGAAAAGGCAACATTAATTTAAAAAAAACAATCACCCCCACCCCCCTTTCAAGTGACCTGAAATACTCCCTTGTTGTTATGAATCATTTTCAGTTCAGCAATCTATTGGGGCAGTAGGGTTTCCTGACAAAATGTGCATTATTATCTGGACTGTCTCCCATGGGTTCTTCGCTGCTGTGTGGCAAAGCACAGATGAAAATGCACCAATCTGTGCTGCCAACATGGGCAAAAGACTTCCACGAAATTTGGATGGTAAGGCCTTCCTCCACAATCGATTATCCCACATGTATAGAGGGAGTTTCCTGTACCGGGGATATTGCATATTACTGGGTCAATCCCTTGATCCGCTCAAGCCGCAGAGTTAAAAATCTGTCATGGCCTGCCATCTTAGAGGTATTGCAGGGGCGTCATGAACCCCTTGCTTTAGCAATTACAGCAGGGGTGGGGTTTTGTATGGGTCTCTTTGAGCCTCTTCTGTCTGTGACTCTGCAGTCCACAGCTCATAATTAACGCAATAAAGGAATGCAGGCTCAATAGAAGAGCAAGCATGAGCAAGGAAGAATATAAGATGGGTAAATAAAAAAGGGACTGTTGAAAGGAAGGATGGACAAATGATTAGGTGAATGAATGAACCAGTGGTTGAATGAGTGGGTAGATGGATAAGTGGGTGAAAGAATAATTGCATGGATAGATGATCAGACAAGGAAAGATGGTAGAGTAAAGGTATGGATGGGTGATGGATGGATGGCAGAGTGGATGAGTGGATGGATGGATAGGTGGGTTGACAGGTGAAAGGATAACAGAGTGAAGTGATGGATAGGTGATATAGACATGTGAAAGAATGGCAGATTAAAGGGATGGATAGGTGGATGGGCAGGTGGAAAGATGGCAGAGTAAAGAGATGGATGGATGAGTGGGTGAAAGGATGAGTGAATGGGTGGCAGAGTCAATGGATGGGTGAATTGCAGAATGGATGGATGTATGGTGGGCAGATTGATGGTAAAGTGGATGGATTACAGTGGATGGATGGAGTGAAGTGTGGATAGATGGAAGGATGGATAGCATAATGGATGGTTGGCAGAGCAGATGAATGGAAGGATAGATGAATTTAATGGAAGAGTGGCTGGTTGTATCAATGGATGGCAAATTGTATGGCTGGAATAGGGAAAGATTGAATACTAGATCAAATAGTGGATGGATGACAGAATGTAAAGGTGTATTGGTGGATGCCAGGAGGGAGATGGAAGGGTGAAAGGATAACTGGATAGATGTTTGGATGTAAGAGGCAAGTGAGCTCTTCTAAGGAGGGTTGGGGGTCACTTGCTTTGCTTCCTTGTTGCCATCAGAGCTTTAGTCAGACCCTTTGACAATGAGGGACACTCTCCCCATTTTATTTTTTGCAGAGGTTCATGATATCTTCCTCCAAATCTGTGTTGACAGTCATGGGCGCTCCACCACCTATCTTACAGAAAGCTGCCGGTTAAGGAACAATTTTTGCCCTTGATAAAATTGCTCCCATTGTCAAAGGGCTCTCCTTTCTTGCTATGATTTACTGGTATTCAGTCTAAATGCGACCTTTGTATTGCTTTATCTGGTGCTGCTGCCCTTACTGGAGGTGTGTAATCATGTTCGGTACTCTGCAGAGTTAGCTTTCCCCAGTATTATCAGGCTACTGAGGGCAACTGTGTGGTAAGAAGTATCAAAATCTGATACTGGTGCTGGATGTAATGTGGGGGGGGGCAACAGTTAGCTCCTGACCTAAGCCTTCAGGATGGGTTTAATAGCGCTGGTAGTGGGAATCCTGAAAATGGGTCTATGCACACCTGCTCTTGCCTTCCCTTGAATCATCATACTATGGATTTACTACTGCCACAAAACTCCATGAATAGGTGTAGCAAGTAATATGATTTTAGTAGGCAGTTAAATGGTGCAGACCTGCACCAAACAGCTGACAGCATTGACAGGAACCATCAATGCTTTATAAATGACCACCTACTTGGTGGTCATTTATACATTTGGTGGGCAGTCCCTCCATCATGGGGATAAAGGTATTTATTTACTATTTATTTAAATTTCTTTTTATTAAATTTCACATAGAAAAACAAACAGCAAAACACGTTGCTTACATTCAATGATACCCGATAAAATCAGCGAGAGTATCAGGCAGTGATCAGTAATCCTATGCAATATAACTTGACGGGTGTCCAAATCTCATTTAACGTCTTGCTATCTTCTGTAGCAACTGACTGCCCTGGAGAGTTCCAGGAGACGTTCAAACTGCAAAGAGGGGAAGAGGAAGAAAGAAAAAAGAAAAAGGCGGGGGTGAAGAAGGGGGGAGGGGAGGAATGCTCTCTGGCCCTCACCGGGCAATTTGTGCCAGCCATTGCAGCATGCTCGGCACCCCTGCAAGTAGTTCACGCGATCTGTTCACAGTGCATATATCACCTCAGAGGTGGTCTCCCTACAATCGAGAGGGTGAGAGTTAAGGTAGCTTTGCAGTGGTGCCCATATGTTCTGCGGGCGCGACTGTGCGGGTATTAGTTCCCAGTACTCAGCCAACTGGTTGTGGCAGAACGCTGCATCCCTGAGCCACTCATTCACACGCTGGCTGCACTTGCAGCCCCAACAGATTGCTACTCTCCGCTTTGCCAGTAAGAGTAGCATAGCCAACACTTTCCTGTACTCCACAAACACTCTGCGCACGTACCCCAGAAGGGCCAACAGTGGGGAGCGCTCAAGTCTGCAATCAATCATTGAGTCCAACACATCGTAAATGCATTCCCAGAATCTCGCCACCTCCGGACACTCCCAGGCCAGGTGCAAGAAGGAGGCCTCAGGCGCTCGGCAGCGCCCACACCGAGCATCCTCACTTAATCCTGCTCTCTTCATCCACACAGGGGTCCTATACTGTCTATGAAGGAACTTGAAATGAATAAGTTGCAGCCTATAATTGGATGACATCTCCTTGGTCAGCGTGCAGCAATAAGCCCACGTGCCCTCCTCGAAGGGACCTCCCAGGTTCTTTTCCCATTCGCGATGCGCGGGGGAACACATATCGGCGATGCACGCTACATTCCAGCGTACAGACGGGTAATAAGTTTCCGTGGAGAAGGATTCACCAGAAAATACTCCAGCACCTGGAACATTGGTGGCGCCACTGGGAAGGAAACAAAAAGTGCATGCAGTGCTGCTCTCAGCTGATAATATGTCGGCCTGTCCAGCATCCCGGTATTGTCATCCCCAAGCGCATCGTCCATGGTGACAAATACACCGTCGGGGAAGGCCTGTCCCATTGTGTGGACCTGGAGCTTCTTCAGCCTTTGGCACACCCCTGTCTCTGCGGGAAAGGGCAACTCTGGGTGTCTGGTGAGTGGTATTGAGGGGGTAAAGAATGTCTCCAGACGAGCTCTGCGCTTAAGTTTCCGCCACGGCCACACTGTGCAGCCTAGCGTATTGATCTCCGCTTGGGGTCTATTTTGGGGTCTAAAAATCACCATGTGTAATGGTGTCGGGTCCGCCTGATCACTCTCAGGGGCAGTGTGTGCCAGGAAGAGGGTCGGGTATACCCAATAATATCCAAATTGAGCCTGAGCGCAGTTATAGTACAATTCCATATCTGGGGCTCCCATGCCTCACTGCTCGAACGGCAGCATAAGAATCTCCCACGCAACCCGGGGCTGCCTGCCCGCCCATGCCAGATATATCAAATTCGAATGTAGTCGTCGTTTAAATTCAGTGGTGAGGGGGAGCGGCAGGTTATCTCTCCAGCCAGTCCAAGAGCTTGCCATAATTATAGCTCCATTGTTCTTCAATATTCCGGCTGAGCCAGATCCCCAGATATTTCAACAGGGAATCCGCCCATTTAAGTGGGAACTCCGACTGAAACGGGTCAGTGGCAGGAGTGAGCAGGAAGACGGTGGATTTCCCCAAATTTATAGTAACACCTGATACGCCACCAAATCTGATAATTTCCCAAATGAGGGGGTCCAAATTTTCCGCTGGGTGTTGGACGTATAGGGTCACGTTGTCCGAGTACATAGATACTAGTATCACCCGGGGAGTAAAATCTAAGCTGCGCTGAGCGTGGTGCTGCCTAAGCCTAGCCATGAGTGGCTCCGTTGCCAACGCAAATAGAAGGGGGAAAGTGGGCACCCTTGCCGTGTACCCCGAGCCGTCGGGGCAGAGTACAGCAGGGCGATTTTTTTGAGAAAGAAGGGGCTGATGCCGATATGAGAGAGGAGTGTAAATAGGTACGGCCACTCCAAGGTGTCAAAGGCCTTAGTTGCATCTAAAAAAATGGCAGCCGTGGGGAGAGAGTGGTCCACTGCCTGCATGGTTCCAAAAAAGGTGTGGAGGTTGTGAGAGGTGCTCCGTCCAGGAACGAAGCCACACTGGTCAGGCTGCAGCACCGCAGGCAGAAGGGGTTGTCAGCAGTTTTGCGGGAATTTTATTGTTGAGATTAACAGCCTGTACGAATCGCATAGCTGTGGGTCTTTGTCGGGTTTAAGGATAGCGACAATTAACACCTCCCGGAGAGAGGGGGGCAGTGTACCCTGCTCCAGAGAATCTTCGTACATATTGAGGAGGTGGGGTACAAGAAGTGTTGCATATTCCTTATAAAACGAAGCTATGAAGCAGTCCAGCCCAGGAGCCTTGTCACCAGGCATAGCCCAAATCACCCCGATCACCTCCTCCTCAGAAAACGGCTCGTCAAGATAACTGCGCTGCCAGTCACTTAGCCAGGCCAATTCAATCGATTCAAGGAGGGGGAGCAGATCCTGGTGGGCCTCCGCCTGTCGAGCCGAGTACAGCGAGGTATAGAATGTAAGCATTTCTGCTTGTACAGCCTTCTGGCCTGCGATCACTTCATCGTTGCCGTTACGCAGTTCGCTTATGTATTCACTAACGCATGGTTTTTTCAGGAGACCCGCCAGCGTCTTCCCGGCCTGGACCCCTTCCCCGTAGTTGCAGGCACGTGCTTCCTTGTGCAGGTAGTGTGTCTCTCTGTGTGTAGCCTCCTTAAATTCCGCTATTTTCTCATTAATTCGCCCCAAGGTTGCTGGTCGGTTGGACTCAAAGTACTCCGATTCGAGCACTCGGATTTCCCCCTCTAAGCGCCTAAGATCTCCCCTGAGCGAGCGCAGCACACCTGCCTGCTTGGCGATGCACTTACCACAAATTACCGCTTTAAAAGCCTCCCATAATAGAGATGGAGATTCCACAGTCCCACTATTTAACTCAAAATATTCAGTTATGTCAACTTGAATTGCCTCCCAAAAGACCTGATCCCGGAGTGCACCGGAAGGGAGCTTCCAGCTGAAGGGCCTATGTGCCGCGTTGGGCAGTGAGAATTCTAGCAACACCAGGGCATGATCAGAAAGAGATCGGCCCAGATGGGCAACCCTGAGCACCTATGCGTCCACATCACATGAGGTAAGCCAGCAATCGATCCTCCACCAGGTGGGGCCTGCCGCAGAGACACAGGTGCCCTCTCGGCCGTGTGAGTGCCGACGTCATCAGACATCCACCAGCTCATGGTCTTCCATAATGGTTAGCAGTTGTTCCGCTGCCTGCAGGTGGGGCTGGCGCGAATCACCAGATCTGTCCATGTTCGGATCAAGAATAACATTAAAGTCCCCCCACAGAATGGCCTCAGGGCAAAGTGACTCCGTCAGCCTCCAAACCTCACTGAAAAAGTGCGGATCATCCACATTTGGCCCGTATACCGATACATGCCTGACCGGTTGCCTCCCAAGCTCTCTAGCGACAATTACATACCTCCCCTGTGGAGCGCATAGCGCGGTGCGCGTGTGCCATGGGAGTCCCTTTCGGAGAATGATAGCCGCACCTCTAGCATAATTAGAGTAGCCTGCTATAAATTTCTCACCCATCCAGCCCGTCCGTAGTCGCGCACAGCTGGTGCCCGTTAAGTGTAATTCCTGCAAGAAACAGATGTCTGATCCGTGCCCATTGAGATATGCCGCTACCAGTCGCACCTTTCGGCAATCATTCAGTCCATGTACATTCCATGTTACTGCTTTAACTGTGGTCATGTGCTTGGTGGTCTCACCCATGTCTAAGGTCTCGCACCTCCAGGCATTCTCGGCACACTACCTTGCCAAGTAGGTGTTGTGGAGGGGTCAGAGAGAGGAAGAAAGGGAAAAGGAAGAAAAAATAAAGAGCACATTGCAGCTCGCAAATTCTGTCCCGCACCCAGAGGGCCCACCCACGACAGCCCCCCAAAGTGGATGATAGGCATTACCCCTACCCCAAACAGGCCAACAGTGGCTAACAGTGAGAGCAAACATAGGACTCATCCCTGGGGTGGCACCAGGGGTTCGGCACCTCCCAGCAGTTGTGTGGTGGGCAGCTGGACAAAATGCCTTAGAGAGGAAAATCCTCTCAGTCCTTCGAGCAAGCAGAGCAAGTGTCCAGGCAGTTATTTCAAGATGGACAGTCATCCTGGGGAAAAGTAGGTGTTTTGTGGGGAATCATCCCTGCCCGGCCAGTGATATTGTTGACCTGCTGGAGTATTGCGGATTGTCCAGAGTCTCAGTCGTGCAGCCGATGCAGGGCGCTTGAGGGAGCGGACAAACTTGGTGGCTAATTTAGGTTCAGTGAAAAACACAGTCTTGCCCAAGTGAAAGATACAGAGGTTTGCTGGATAGAGGAGGAAATACTTAATGTCCTGCTGCTGCAGCATTCTCTTCACCGGTACACACTCTCTCCTTGCGGCCTGCACTGTTAGGGTAAAGTCAGGGAAAAAGGAGACCATGTTGCCCTGATATCTTGTTTCTTGCAGGTCTCTGTGCAGCACTGCATCACCATCCCTGTAGTTCAGCATGCGCGCAATGATTGGCCTGGCCGGGTCTCCCTGTGGCGGTCGTGGACCAAGCGATCTGTGAGCACGTTCCACAATGCAGACCGGTGATAAGGAGCCTCCAAACAGTGCCCTGAGCATTTCCTCAACGTAGTCTTCGACTCGGGTCATGGCTGTGGTCTCTGGGTTCCCACGATACACAAGTTATTGCGGCACGACCTCGCTTCGAGGTCTTCATTCTTACTTCTGATCACTTCCAACACTTTCTCCATGCGGAGCAGCTTTTCCCGGGTGGCAGTGCCCTCGTCCTCCAGCGCGGAGGTGCGTTGTTCGACCTCCGTGATGCGCTCATAATGATTCAAGACCTTGTCTCTGAGCCGGTCCAGGTGGTCTGACATTGAGTCTATTTTCAGATCTATGGGCAAAATGGAGTGCTTCAGGTCCGTGAACATTTCACGTCTATTTGGTTCCGGTGCCGATGCAGGATTCATGGTGGCTGCCAGCAGCTCTTCTTCTGGGGGGGTCCCCTCCCCGGGGAGTTTTGCGTTGTTCGAATGAGAGTTTGGGCTGTCTGGTGTCTGGCTTACCCATGGCTTATGGTCACAACCTCACCTCCAGGAATGCGTTGCAACCGTGCCGGCATTCCTGTATCGGTCTCACAGTCCCGTGGTCCTTGGGTCTCTTAGCGTGCTCATTTCACCGGTTGCAGCCTTCTCGATCCGGCTTCTACATGGACAGGTGGGGTGTGTCTGGGACCCGCGGCGTAACCCTTGCAATATCTAGGTTTGGCTTTATGGGCGCCCACCACTCTCACTCGCGTGCGCTGCTCTGCCTCTCACTCAGAGGGTGATGGGTCCTGCCACGGAGGTCAGCTGCAGCGCCAAGGCCCCGTCTGCTTCCGTCAGCTCAATAAGGCCACACTGGTCTCTCCTCGTCGCTCGATCAGCGTGGAGGCCTGCACGAGCTGCACTGCCTGGGTGGTGCCTTGCGCACCAGCCACACCCCACAGGGACACAGCCCAATTCACCGACGTGGGCACAGGGAGTCTTCCCACCTTCACAGATCTCTGTCACACAGGAGGGGGGAGTGTGTCTGCAACTGTCATCCCTTCCCCTCTCCCCAGCCGCTCTCACCGTGTGTTTGTTGTGTGCCATTCCCGGTGTTCCACTGTCTTCCAGCCAGCCGGGTTATGATCAGGGAGGGTCAAACCAGGTGGAGCCGCTCCTCCGCTACAGTCCATTTCTCTGCCGCGGCCGCCACACTGGTGTTCCTGGCACTGGGGAACCTCTCAGACAGGCCGCCTCACCAAAGACACTCTGCTATGGCAACACCGGGGGGAGGCAGCCGCCTCCTCGAGGCGATCCTGGCCGGTGTGGCCATCCGCTTCTCGGCACCTGATAGGCCTCACCCGCAGCTCTGTGGAGCTGGAGCACGGCCCGTTTTTATGCACTACGTCTCAGGGCCACATTCCTCAAAGGCGACACAGACTGTCGCGTGTCTGCACTGGTGTTCTCCCGCAGTCTCAGAGCCGAAGGTTGGCAGGGCTCCTCCCCCTGGCCTCAGCGGTCCCGCCGGCCAGCCTCCCTCAAGCCGTAGCTCGCGGGGCCGCCATTTTGCTGTTTCATGCGAAGCCCGCGGCCGTTCCCCGGTGTACCTTTTCCTCCACGGGGCAGGCAATTTTCACTCCCCAGGGCACGTCTGTTCACTGCCGTGGGTTTTCGGAGTCTGTTCCCGCAGTTTGAGCCAATAATGTCTGCTCGCTCTGCCCGATAATTGCCGGATCGTCCGTCCGGCCTGCAGAGCCTCACTATGTGGTGGCCATTTTTCAGCTGGCACTTTAGCACCCCCCAGGTATTTATTTACTCCATTCCATGGTACAACGGCACGCCGTTCGCCAAGATATAAATGAGGCCCCTATTCTCCTTTGCCCACCCTACTTGTTATGTCATGCTGTACTTCGGAAATATATTTTGCAGTTTGACTTCATTGTTTTTCCATTAGTTGTAATCCTGCCTATTTCCACTTCTGTAAACATCTCTATATCAAAGACACATGAATCAACTGTTTATTCTATGGTTTGCTTGCAGTAAACCATTCGAAACAGTTGACGGATAAGATATACCATTCTAAGAATATAATTTTCATATTTTGATTTGTTTACCCTCTTTAACCTATTTGTATATGTCCCCCATAAGTACATGCTATGGTAATGGGAAGAGCAAACTCGTTTGTGAGATTATTTGTGTGAGTGTTTGCATATACATCAGATCAACATGAGGCACAGCTTACTTTTACCACTGTTGCTGCAATAACTTTTATTTTTTTTATTTTTTATGAATGTGTTCGTCTGTAATGCAACTGGTGCTCATGTAAAGCGCTCTGATACCTTCGGGTCGAGTTCGCGCTATATAAAACTACAAAAACACAATAACTGTTTGAGTTGTAGACCAGGAATGTTGAGGAAATTATGGCGCGTGCCAGTGTTGCTCATGTTATAGTTGTGTTTTATGTTATGTTTCTCACTGGAACAATGTTTTTGGATTTGCATTTGTGACTCTAGTATGTCAAATCCAAATCTGTTTCAAACCAGTTCCAGGAGGCTAGGGTGATATGATAGACCATCAAAATCCCCAAAAGTACCAGTGGCAGAAATTATAACATGATTACATTGATAGGCTTGGCTAGCAGCATCAGTAGTAATTATCATGGTAAAAAACAGGTTCTGGTGGGTTCCTTCTTATTGCTACAGGTATTACTTTAGATGCCCACCTGTGTAATCCAGTGTGAAAAAGTGGGCATACGTAACTGCCATCTGCACACTTGGGTATTTTTTTGCAGAAGAATTGCCTTGTTTTAAGACATACCAATCGCATAGTTGAATAGGTTTTCCAAGGTGGACCATACTGACAACAGTACATGGTACAGTAACACATAAGACATAGGTTAGCTGCATAATTAAGTCTACATGTGAATGTTGGTTAATGTCTACACTCATCTATCTCAGTGAAGGCATATATGTTAGACATTACAACTCTAACTCAATCCTTCATCCCTTCTCATCATCTAGATAAGTGCGTTTCTCTATGTTTAGAAACCTGTGGCCTCTTTCTTTATGTCTATTATGTAGCAAACATCATTTGCAATGCACTTCCACTTCTAATTGTCCAGGTGGATAACCTGTGCACTGTGGGCAACTGAAAAGATGGAAAGTAGCTTATCCCGGACATGCTGAAGTAGGTTTGCCATCTTAGTGCATGATATGAAGACAGGTTGGTGCAGATTTAACGAAGAGTTGTAATGCATAATCCTCATAAAAGCATTGCTAATATGTTTCTTTGTCAATGTGATATCCAAAGAAGGAATATTTCCAGTGCCACTGAATACCTTTTATCCTGATAGAGAACAGTGTTTCCTGTAGCAGGTTGTACTCTGGTGTACATTACATTGTAAGAGTATATTGTTGACCACTACATTTAGAATACTTTATAGATATTTATACTTTACCCTCCTCAAAATCAGGACCAATGTCTCCAGATGCAAGAAAATGGTTTATAGACCTGCAGACCCTTCTTAAGTAAAGAGGCCAACATCTTGTCAGGTCAAACACACAGTTTCGGTAAATTAGCCTGGCTAAACCCCTGATAGCTATGGCACTGAGCAGCCAGGCTTAACGTTACGTAAAAGGTGCTCTGTATTTTTCATTCTAAAACAGTTTTAAAGACAAGACACAGCACAATGAAAATCCCACAACCAATTTTGAAAAATGGGGACAAATGTAATAAGAAAAATGACTGAGAAATTATTACAATCCAAATATAGGAACCCTAGATATTAATTTTTAAACATTTATATTTAGAAAATATCAAGAAACATTGTTGGACCTGGCCCTATCTGCAAGGTCACCCACAAACCTACTGCCTCCCTCCTCATTTCTAAATTCATTTTTGTTGGTCTTACGACACTGTGCACTTTACCACTGCTAACCAGTACTAAAGTGCTTGTGCTCACTCCCCTAAACATGGTTTGGTTGGCGTATATATAAGTCCCTTGTAGAGTGGTATACCATATAGCAAGGGCCTTTAAGTTAAATGCTGCCAGTGGGCCTGCAGCACTTATTGTGCCACCCACTTAGATTGCACCTTAAATCATGTCTCAGGCCTGCCATTGCAGCCTGAATGCAGTGTCACACTGCCATCTCGAATTGCTATTTAAACGTCCTTGCCAAACATTAAACTCCCCTCTTATTAAATGTACGTCACCCTTAACCCCTTCCATGCGCACGACGGCCGGGAGCTGTCGTGCGCATCAGTGCCTGTGTGCGCAGGATGGCTCCCGGCTTTCCTCACACATGGCACCGGAAATCCCTCTGGTGCAGGCACCAGAGGGATTTCCTTTACTCCCCAACAGCCTCAGGAGCTGGGGAAGCTTTCCCAGCTCCCCAAGGCTCTACCCCTGGAGGGCGATCCCCAAGCAGGGATCCACCCACTAGAAACCAGGGAGGGGGGGCAGCCCCTTGGGCAAGGGCCTTTGCTCCCCACAATTTGTTTTGGGCGCTACAGTCTTTCTGCCCCCCCTGGGGGGCAGATGGGTTAGTAGCCCCTGATCTGCCCCTGGGGGGGCAGAAAGCCCACTAGGCACCAGGGATTTTTTTTATGATGTAGGGGTGGGGGCTGCCCAGAATGGGCATGCCAATGCCCCCACCCTGAAAACAATTACCACAGTCTTAATGCCCCCCCGGGAGGCATATGGGGGCATTAGCCCCTTATCTGCCCCCCTGGGGGGGGGGCAGAAAGCCCACTAGGCATCAGGAAATATTTTTTTTTTAATTCAAAGGTGAGGTCAGCCCAGAATGCGCATGCCAATGCCCACAGCCCCCCAAAAAATATCACAGTCTTTCTGCCTCCCCCGGGGGACAGATGGGGGCAGTGGCCCCTGATCTGCCCCCCAGGGGGGACAGAAAGCCCACTAGGAGCAAGCGATCATGTTGGCTTTTTTTATGCGTGGGGGCTACCCAGAATGGGCATACCAATGCCCCCACCCTGCCAAAAAATAGCCACAGTCTTTCTGCCCCCCTTGGGGGCATATCGGGGCAAACCTTCCCCCCCCCCGATTTCCCCCCAGGGCGGCAGATAGCCCACTAGGCACAGACTTGTTTTTAGAAATTTGCCTACCTGTGGATTTTGGGCCCTAGCGCAGCCGGCACATAGGGAAACCTAGCAAACCTGTACATTTTTAAAAACTAGACACCAAGGGAAATCCAGGATGGGGTGACTCGTATGCCTCTCACCAGGTTCTGATACCCAGAATCCCTTGCAAACCTCAAACTTAGTTTAAAAAAACACATTTTCCTCACATTTCTGTGATGGAAAGTTCTGGGATCTGCGTGGATCCACAAAATTCCACCCACCACGCTTTTCCCAATGTCTTCCGAGAAAAAAGGTACCTCACTTGTGTGGGTAGGCCTAGTGCCCGCGACAGGAAACGGCCCAACTTGGACACACCACATTTTTACAGTGAAAACTGACCCTTTTTTTTTTGCAAAGTGCCTAGCTGTAGATTTTGAACCCTAGCTCTGCCGGTACCTAGGGAAACCTAGCAAACATATATATTTGTGAAAACTAGACACCCAGGGGAACCCAGGATGGGATGACTTGTCTGGCTCCCACCAGGTTCTGTTACCCAGAATCCCTTGCAAACCTCAAACTTTGTAACAAAAAACACATTTTCCTCACATTTCTGTGATGGAAAGTTCTTGAATCTGCATGGATCCACAAAATTCCACCCACCCCGTATTCTCCAATGTCTTCCGATAAAAATAGTACCTCACTTGTGTGGGTATACCTAGTGCCCATGACAGGAAACGGCGCAAAACGCAACATGGACACACCACATTTTTACAGTGAAAACTGACCATTTTTTTTGCAAAGTGCCTAGCTGTAGATGTTGAACCCTAGCTCTGCCAGCACCTACGGAAACCTAGCAAACCTATACATTTTTGAAAACTAGACACCCAGGGTAATCCAGGATAGGGTGATTAGTGTGGCTCTCACCAGGTTCTCTTACCCAGAATCCCTTGCAAACCTCAAACTTTGTCCAGAAATACACATTTTCATCACATTTCTGTGATGGAAAGTTCTGGAATCTGCGTGGATCCCCAAAATTCTACCCACCCTGCATTCTCCAAAGTCTTCCGAGAAAAATGGTACCTCACTTGTGTAGGTAGGCTTAGTGCCCGCAGCAGGAAACGGCCCAAAACACAACGTGGACACACCACATTTTCACAGTGAAAACTCACCCTTTTTTTGCAAAGTGCCTAGCTGTAGATTTTGAACCCTAGCTCTGCCGGCACCTAAGGAAACCTAGCAAACCTATACATTTTTGAAAACTAGACACCCAGGGGAATCCAGGATGGGGTGACGTGTCTGGCTTTCACAAGGTTTTGTTACCCAGAATCCCTTTCAAACCTCAAACTTTGTCAAAAAAACACATTTTCCTCACATTTCTGTGGTGGAAAGTTCTGGAATCTGCGTTGATCCACAAAATTCGACCCACCCTGCATTCCCCAAAGTCTTCCAAGAAAAATGGTACCTCACTTGTGTGGTTAGGCCTAGTGCCCGCCACAGGAAATGGCTCAAAATGCAACGTGGACACACCACATTTTCACAGTGAAAACTGACCCTTTTTTTGCAAAGTGCCTAGCTGTAGATTTTGAACCCTAGCTCTGCCGGCACCTAAGGAAACCTAGCAAACCTATACATTTTTGAAAACTAGACACCCAGGGGAATACAGGATGGGTGACGTGTCTGGCTTTCACAAGGTTTTGTTACCCAGAATCCCTTGCAAACCTCAAACTTTGTCAAAAAACACATTTTCCTCACATTTCTGTGGTGGAAAGTTCTGGAATCTGCGTTGATCCACAAAAGTCGACCCACCCTGCATTCCCCAAAGTCTTCCAAGAAAAATGGTACCTCACTTGTGTGGTTAGGCCTAGTGCCCGCCACAGGAAATGGCTCAAAATGCAACGTGGACACACCACATTTTCACAGTGAAAACTGACCCTTTTTTTGCAAAGTGCCTAGCTGTAGATTTTGAACCCTAGCTCTGCCGGCACCTAAGGAAACCTAGCAAACCTATACATTTTTGAAAACTAGACACCCAGGGTAATCCAGGATAGGGTGATTAGTGTGGCTCTCACCAGGTTCTCTTACCCAGAATCCCTTGCAAACCTCAAACTTTGTCCAGAAATACACATTTTCATCACATTTCTGTGATGGAAAGTTCTGGAATCTGCGTGGATCCCCAAAATTCCACCCACCCTGCATTCTCCAAAGTCTTCCGAGAAAAATGGTACCTCACTTGTGTAGGTAGGCTTAGTGCCCGCAGCAGGAAACGGCCCAAAACACAACGTGGACACACCACATTTTCACAGTGAAAACTCACCCTTTTTTGCAAAGTGCCTAGCTGTAGATTTTGAACCCTAGCTCTGCCGGCACCTAAGGAAACCTAGCAAACCTATACATTTTTGAAAACTAGACACCCAGGGAATCCAGGATGGGGTGACGTGTCTGGCTTTCACAAGGTTTTGTTACCCAGAATCCCTTTCAAACCTCAAACTTTGTCAAAAAACACATTTTCCTCACATTTCTGTGGTGGAAAGTTCTGGAATCTGCGTTGATCCACAAAATTCGACTCACCCTGCATTCCCCAAAGTCTTCCAAGAAAAATGGTACCTCACTTGTGTGGTTAGGCCTAGTGCCCGCCACAGGAAATGGCTCAAAATGCAACGTGGACACACCACATTTTCACAGTGAAAACTGACCCTTTTTTTGCAAAGTGCCTAGCTGTAGATTTTGAACCCTAGCTCTGCCGGCACCTAAGGAAACCTAGCAAACCTATACATTTTTGAAAACTAGACACCCAGGGGAATACAGGATGGGTGACGTGTCTGGCTTTCACAAGGTTTTGTTACCCAGAATCCCTTGCAAACCTCAAACTTTGTCAAAAAAACACATTTTCCTCACATTTCTGTGGTGGAAAGTTCTGGAATCTGCGTTGATCCACAAAAGTCGACCCACCCTGCATTCCCCAAAGTCTTCCAAGAAAGATGGTACCTCACTTGTGTGGTTAGGCCTAGTGCCCGCCACAGGAAATGGCTCAAAATGCAACGTGGACACACCACATTTTCAAAGTGAAAACTGACCCTTTTTTTGCAAAGTGCCTAGCTGTAGATTTTGAACCCTAGCTCTTCCGGCACCTAAGGAAACCTAGCAAACCTATACATTTTTGAAAACTAGACACCGAGGGAATCCAGGATGGGGTGACGTGTCTGGCTTTCACAAGGTTTTGTTACCCAGAATCCCTTGCAAACCTCAAACTTTGTCAAAAAACACATTTTCCTCACATTTCTGTGGTGGAAAGTTCTGGAATCTGCGTTGATCCACAAAATTCGACCCACCCTGCATTCCCCAAAGTCTTCCAAGAAAAATGGTACCTCACTTGTGTGGTTAGGCCTAGTGCCCGCCACAGGAAATGGCTCAAAATGCAACGTGGACACACCACATTTTCACAGTGAAAACTGATCCTTTTTTTGCAAACTGCCTAGCTCTAGATTTTGAACCCTAGCTCTGCCGGTACCTAGGAAAACCTAGCAAACCTATACATTTTTTAAAACTAGACACCCAGGGGAATCCAGTATGGGGTGACTTGTCTGGCTCTCACCAGGTCCTGTTACCCAGAATCCCTTGCAAACCTCAAACTTTGTCAAAAAAACACATTTTCCTCACATTTCTGTGATGGAAAGTTCTGGAATCTGCGTGGATCTACAAATTTCCTATCACCCAGCGTTCCCCCAGGTCTCCCGATAAAAATGGTACCTCACTCGCGTGGGTGGGTCAAGTACCCGCGACAGGCAAGGGCCCAAAACGTATTGAGGAGACATCAAAATTACCTATCACAAAACAACCTGGTTTTGCAAGGGGGGTCACCTGGGTTTTTGGCCCCGGGCTCGGCGGGCATCTTGGGAAACCTACCAAACCCACACATTTCTGAAAACTAGACACCCAGGGGAGTCCAGTGAGGTATGGCTTGCATGGGCCCCCAACGTTTTCCTACCCAGAATCCCCTGCAAACCTCATATTTAGCTGAAAATCACATTTTTCTCAAATTTCTGTGTGGGAAAGTTCTGGAATCTGCATGGATCCACAAATTTCTACCACCTAGCGTTCCCCCAGGTCTCCTGATAAAAATGGTTCCTCACTCGCATGGGTGAGTCAAGTACCCGCGACAGGCAAGGGCCAAAACGTATTGAGGAGACATCAAAATTACCTATCACAAAACAACCTGGTTTTGCAAGAGGGTCACCTGGGTTTCTCGCCCCGGGCTCGGCGGCCATCTTGGGAAACCTACCAACCCGACACATTTCTGAAAACTAGACACCTGGGGGAGCACAGCGAGTTATGGCTTGCATGGACCCCCCCAACGTTTTCCTACCATTTTTAACGATAGACCTGGGGGAACGCTGGGTGGTAGGATATTTGTGTCAGCCCAGTGATCCCACAACTTTCCCACACAGAAAATTGAGGAAAATGTGATTTTTTTCAGCTAAAATTGAGGTTTGCAGGGGATTCTGGGTAGGAAAAGATTGGGGGGGTCCGTGCAAGCCATACCTCGCTGGACACCCCCAGGTGTCTAGTTTTCAGAAATGTGTGGGTTTGGTAGGTTTCCCAAGATGGCCACCTAGCACATAGCCAAAAACCCAGGTGACCCCCCTTGCAAAATCAGGTTGTTTTGTGATAGGTAATTTTGATGTCTCCACAATACGATTTGGGACCTTGCCTGTCGCGGGTACTTGACCCACCCACAAGTGTGAGGGACCATTTTTATCGGGAGACCTGGGGAAACGCTGGGTTGTAGGAAATTTGTGTCAGCCCGGTGATCCTACAACTTTCTCACACAGAAATTTGAGAAAAAGTTGAATTTTTCATTAAAATTTGAGAATTGCAGGGGATTCTGGGTAGGGAAACGTTGGAGAATCCACACAAGCCATACCTCCCTGGACTCCCCCGGGTCTCTAGTTTTCAGAAATGTGTGGGTTTGGTAGGTTTCCCTAGATGGCCGCCAAGCCCGGGACCAAAAACTCATGTGACCCCCCTTGCAAAAGCAGATTGTTTTTTTGATAAGTAATTTTGATGTCTCCACAATACGTTTTGGGCCCTTGCCTGTTGCGGGTACTTGACCCACCCACAAGAGTGAGGTATAATTTTTATCGGGAGACCTGGGGGAACGCTGGGTGGTAGGAAATTTGTGTCAGCCCGGTGATCCTACAACTTTCCCACACAGAAATTTGAGAAAAAGTTCATTTTTTCATCAAAATTTGAGGTTTGCAAGGGATTCTGGGTAGGGAAACATTAGGGGATCAACGCAAGCCATACCTCCCTGGACTCCCCCAAGTCTCTAGATTTTCAGAAATGTGTGGGATTGGTAGGTTTCCCTAGATGGCTGCCGATAATGGGACCAAAAACGCAGATGCCCCTATGTATTCGAAAATGACCTGGTTTTGCAAGGGGGGTCATATGAGTTTTTAGTCCCGGGCTTGGCGGCCATCTAGGGAAACCTACCAAACCTACACATTTCTGAAAACTAGAGACACGGGGGAGTCCAGGGAGAAGGTTGAAAGCACAAAAAACAGCAAAAATAGGCTATGTCCCAGTAAAATGCCAAAACTGTGTAAAAAATGTTGGTTTTCTGACAAAAGTCTGTCAGTCCCTGAAAGCTGGGAATATGGTGATTTCAGCCCCACAAACCCTTTGCTGATACCATTTGCAGGGAAAAAACCAGATGCTTTCATTTGCAGCACTTTTTCCCATTTTTCAAAAAACCCAAAATTTTGCTGTATTTTGGCTAATTTCTGGGTCCCCTCTAGGGGAATCCACAAACCCTGGGTACCTTTAGAATCCCCATGATGTTGGAAGAAAAGGACCCAAATTTGGCGTGGATACCTTATTTGGTCAAAAAGTTACCCCAAATAGCCAAAAAAAGGCTTAGCACAGGGGGGGGAGGTCTAGCAGCGAAGGGGTTAATGTAGGTCCTAGGTAGCTTATAGGGCAGGGTGCTGTATAATTAAAAGGTTGGACATGTACTTTTAAGTTTTACATGTCCTTGTAGTGAAAAACTCTCAAATGTGTTATTAACTGCAGTGAGGCATTCACTCCTATAGGATAACATAGGGAGTCCTTATTACATTTAATAAGCTGTAATTCCTAATTAAGAGGAGGTCATATGTCATGTTTGGTACCTATGAAATTGTAATGATAAATCCTCTTTAATGATAAGTCAGATTTTTCATCACAATTTTGAAAATGGCACTTTTAGAAAGTTGGCATTTCCTTGTCCTTAGCCCTTTTGTGCCTGCAGCCTGTCTTGGGTCACATGACTGGGTGTAGTTGACAGTTAGGCTTTGTGAATTTCTCCCAGACAGTCACACAAAAGAGAGATTAGGTGTGCCTCAATGGGCCATATGCTGGCAGGCCTAATGACCCTGTATTATCGCTGCAGCCAGGTCAGGGGAGTGAGAAACTTCCATACGCTTCAAAGAATCTTTCCAGAAGCTTCTCCCACCTTCCAGAAGAAGGGCATCAGGGAATGAAATTAGGACCTACAGACCCACTCTTCAGTTCACTACTGGACCTTTGGAAGGACTCTCAGAGGACTGCATGCTGGTGTGACCTGCTGTGTACTCTGCCAGACTGCTTCTGTACCTGGAAGGACTGTCCTGCTGCTTGGAGCTTGGAGCCTGCCTTGAACCCTCACAAGCCAGCACTGCTTTTGAGCCCTGCACCTATGCCTGCACCCAGGACTACCAGAAGTGACTCCAAGGGCTATTTTGCTGGCCTCCTTTTCAGAGCCAGAAGGGTCATAACAGGCTCCCACCATCTTGACCCCACACCTTGACCCAGCCTGAGTGAGTCCTGAACCCCAAAAAGTGTCCCTTAGTTGTGGTGCGACAGGTGCCTGGATCGCAATTTTCCAAAACTGAGGACTTTGACAAAATTTGGACAAAAGCACTCTGAGAACAAGGAGGAGACCGGGACCAACCTGCTCGCCTACCTGCCCGAGGATCATTGCCGGTTGGATTTACTTTGTGGCTTCTCCTGCTACGTTCTTCTCTGCAGCAGCAAATCTGTTTCAGCATTCCTTCACCAAAGGGGTATTCGACCTTATTGAACTGTCTTTAGCTACAGCCTTCTGCCCTATCCTGCTGGAGTTTTTCAACTTCTATTTGGGCGCTAAGTCCGAATGTACAAATGTTCACCACGTCATTCACCCAAGGCCATCTGACAATGCTGCATTGCAGTGGAATTTTACCTTCTCAGACATTTTTTTTCAAGTCTGAAGGTAAGCACTGACAGGGTTTAATCCACTTTGTGTATCTGACTTTGACTCAGGCACACATGACTAGATGTCCACAGTTTGTGCTTTACACTTTTAGGTGCTATTTTGAAGCTTAAAATTTAAAAACTCATAACTCTGGTTCTACTGATTGGATTTTTGTTGTTTTGGTGACAAATAGTTTATTACAATTTATTCTATTTTTCTGAATTGCTTTGAGATTTTTCTTCTGTTGTGTTTTCACTGTATTACTGTTTGTGTGCTGCATAAATACTTTTCACATTGCCTCTAAATTAGGCCTGATAGCTTTTTGTGCCAAGCTACCCAGGGCTAAGCGCAGGTTAATTTAGTGACTTTGCGTGGATCACCCTGCAAGGGATTGTGGCTGTTGCTTGACCAGAGCTCACACCCCAGTAAGTCAACAACCCAATTTCTCACAAACAGCATATCATCTATGGATGTGGATACTGGGACGATGGCACATGTTGAGATTGGCTAAATGGACTGGGTCGACACAGTCAAAGCTGTTTACCTTTGCACCTGGGAACTTATTTCGAGTTTGGCAGACAGGATACTCAGTCACAACCACAGTGAATATCCAATCCTGTCTGTCATATCACAAGTGCCATGTGCTATAATGCATTTGCAATATGCTGAACAGGGCATTGGTCTCAATTGTGATAGAGTATCCATCTGCCAAACTCTAAGAAGGCCCTTAGTCCTTCTCTGGAGCTATAAAACCCCATTTTCAACACCATCCTCCTCCTAATTTCCCAGTGCTACAAAAGGTCAATTCTTGGGCACCTGAAAAGATGGAAAGTATCCCATGCTGGGCATGGGTAAGTAGGGTTGCCAACTCAATACATGATATTAGGACTCTATGTTAGAGAACAGTGTTAATGCATAATCCCTCAAAAAGCATTGCTAATATCTTTGCTTCATGAATGTGATTTCCTTACAAGGAATATTTGTTAATATCCTATCTGCAGCATTGCAAGTTCCATAGGCTATACTGCACTTGTGATATGATGAATGGGACATCCTCCACACTTGTGATTGAGTACCCCATCCACTAAATCTAAATGAGGCTCTTCATCATTTTTCTGGAGCTCAGAAACCACCACAAGGGGAAGGCTGAAGGCTGTATCTGATAAAGTCCTCTTGAAGTCAGACACACGCTGTATAAGTTCCCACAACAGCTGTTTTGGTGAGAAAAGTTTAAAGCAGGAAAATTCACATTTCATTTTCAACAAAGCCCTCTCTCTGACCAGATCCCTGGACTGCCTTCTCATCCAGGGATCTACAGATTTCTACATTGAAACTTAGGTAATAATTAAGAGATTGGTTGATAGGTACTATGCCACAAATGTGATAGCTATCCCATCCTTATTATTAGTGCTGGTCATCCAGAGGGCAAACATTGTAGCAGCTCCTCCAGGGCTCCCGGGACCAGCACTTAGAGATGTGATATGACTCCAGCAGAGGCCACAAGCATGGTCAAGTTACGGTCCACTTGTAGCTATCCCATTTCTGTTTTTCAGAAATGGCCTCTTACAGCTTTCTGTGTCCCTAGATCTACAGAGAAAGAAAGGTAAGTGATACTTGACATAAATTTCTTAGTCCTAGATACATGTGAGAGATGGGCCAGCTTTTTTCAGGTCTACTCACAGATCAAAAACAGCCGCCTTTTTCTCTCTACTTGTCACCTACAGATCCTCAGTTGAGATGTTCTGAGGAGATGGAAGTGCAGTCCACTAGCCAAAGGGTGCAGATAAATACCTAGTCAATAGTTCAAAAGTTCCCAAGGGTAAAAATTGCCACTTTTTCCACACATCTTGTTTGCCTCACTGCAAACTATCCTAGAACGCACCATTCCTAGGACAACATCCTCTCTGAATGGAGCTAGGATAGCTGGAGTGCCCTCTGGGATCATAAGGCTGCTCTTCCATTGGTCACACTCTCCAATGATCTATGAATGGCCAGGCCTAACCCTGGTCCTTTTCATGTTAATAAAGCTTTTAGAACCTCCCAATGGCCCTTCCTGATATACAGTGAGCTGCAGACTTGACACCTAGGCCATCCAGTCAAAAGGACTAAGCAATTGTTGCTTCTCTGAGAGCCATTTCATGCCTGCTCAGGGGTTTAAGCATTGGCTGGGGGGAGTCCAGGCATGCTAACTCTAATTAGTCTACAGGATCTTCAGTCATAAAAAGTGAAACTTTTCCAATCGCTTTTCCTTTATATATATCAAAAATCCAACTTCTTGATTTAATTTGATTTTTGATAAATATGAAAAACAGTGATTGACACTGACCCGCTACCTCGAGGAGAACAACATCCTGGACCCTTCCCAGTCCGGCTTCCGCAGCAACCACAGCACCGAAACTGCCCTCATCGCCGCCACCGATGACATCAGGACCCTGCTAGACAACGGAGAAACAGCAGCCCTCATCCTCCTGGACCTATCAGCTGCCTTCGACACGGTCTGCCACCACACACTACGAACACGCCTTCACGACGCCGGGATCCAAGAGAAGGCCCTGGACTGGACCACATCCTTCCTTTCCGGCAGAACACAAAGCGTCCGCCTCGCCCCCTTCCGATCCAAGGCCACCAAGATCATCTGCGGCGTACCCCAAGGCTCCTCCCTCAGCCCAACGCTGTTCAACATCTACATGGCACCCCTCGCCCACGTCGCCCGACAGCACAACCTCAACATCATCTCCTACGCCGACGACACCCAGCTGATCCTCTCCCTCACCAAAGACCCTCACACCGCCAAAGCCCACCTCCACGAAGGAATGAAGGCCGTCGCCGAATGGATGAGGACCAGCCGCCTGAAGCTGAACTCGGACAAGACGGAGGTCCTCATCCTTGGTTCCAACCCTTCAGCCTGGGACGACTCCTGGTGGCCAACATCACTGGGAACAGCCCCGCCACCCACCGACCACGTACGCAACCTAGGGGTCATCCTCGACCCCACCCTCTCCATGACTAAGCAGGTCAACGCCGTTTCCTCATCCTGCTTCAACATCCTCCGAATGCTCCGCAGGATCTTCAAGTGGATCCCCACCGAAACAAGAAAAACAGTCATCCAGGCCCTCGTCACCAGCAGGCTGGACTACGGAAACGCCCTCTACGCAGGAACGACGGCTAAGCTCCTGAGACGGCTGCAACGCATCCAGAACGCCTCTGCACGTCTTATCCTCGACATCCCCCGGCGCAGCCACATCACACCCCACCTGAGAGACCTGCACTGGCTCCCTGTCAACAAGAGGATAACCTTCAAGCTCCTCACCCACGCACACAAAGCACTCCACAACTCCGGACCAGCCTACCTCAACAGACGACTCAGCTTCTACACCCCCACCCGCCAGCTCCGCTCGACCAGCCTCGCCCTCGCCACAGTCCCCCGCATCCGGAGAAACGACCGACGGCGGCAGATCCTTCTCCCACCTCGCCGCCAAGACCTGGAACACCCTCCCCACCAACCTCCGACAGACCCAAGACCTACTGGCCTTCAGAAGACTCCTCAAGACCTGGCTCTTCGATCAGCAGCAGCACCACCCCCCTCTTCCCCCAGCGCCTTGAGACCCTCGCGGGTATGTAGTGCGCTTTATAAGTGACATGATTGATTGATTGATTGATTGAATGGAGTTTGAAAATATTAAAACTTTAATTGTAATTTAGCTGTTCTGTTAGACAATAAACACGACACATATATAGTCAAAATAGATTTTGGTGGCTAGTTACATTGGCAACAGTTCCCAATAATTTGCACATGTTCCATATTTAAATGCTTGGCACCCTGCCTGACGAGCTGCAAAGCCTACTTACAGCTGACCTGTTTAATATTCAAATGTAGATTTTTCTCCTGTCAAAAAGAGGTTTAGTTTATCAGTTTTTTAAGATGGAGTCGTCAAGTTACAGATGCAGGCCTGAAGACATGCTTTGCTGGTCAGCCTCCTGGACAGCATAATATATGCCGCAGTCCCCAAGTGACCTTTTACTTCCCTACTGCTGTATTTCTTCCAACATGTACTATATCATTGCTAGAAACTGAGGCAAGTGAATTGGAGGTTAATTAAACATACCATGTTTTAGCGGTCTGAGAACATCTACTGGAAACTGGACATCAGTGCCCCAGTATTCAGAGTACAAGTGCTAGCAGCATCAGTCCAACAAATAAAGGTGATCATGAAAAATGAGGAACTTTCACACACAAGTGTTCTTTTTGGCATTACTATAAAACATGTTGCCAACTGAAAGGACAGAGATGGAAGCATTGTGTCCAATCAAAATGAATTGTAGGCCCAATCTTAGATGAACTTGCATGGATTGATTACATATGTCAGTTGTGAATATAAGATGTATATATGCAAAGTACATTTACTTTGATGGCCAGGCCTTGCTGAGTGTGGCATACCTCTTTCATACAATGGTAGACAAGTTTTAATTTGCTAGAAAATCATGAAAAATATAGGTGTGCTTCAGTTAGTATAACTAGGTCACAACAGGCTGCATTGACAATAATTTATGAAATGCAGAAGAAAAGTGCATGTACATTTTAGGTGTGGAAATGTTCCACATTTGTGTGTTTCTCTATTTTGGAAAAGCAATGAAAATACAGCTTTAGCAATGGTCCATTGAAATACAATTGAATAATATGTGTTGTTCTCTCTGGAGGGAAGGATGCTTTTTTCTGTTAGATGTTTCAAAGTTACTTATTTGAGCTTCACTGTAGATGAAATACCTATTGCATTCCTGTGTTTCATAATGTATGATTTCATCTCCTTAATTAAATATTTGCAACTTTAACACAGTGCTTCCCAAGGTTTATAGAACCATGGCACAATATTTAGAACAACCAAATTTTGCAACCCACTTAGTTTTTACAGACAAGCGTCAGGGGCAATTTTTTATTGTAGTAGTAAAGATGCTTTCAAAATGCTGTGAATTACCAAAGTAACATACTCTTTACAATTTTTGTTTCTTCTTTAACAGCAATCCTTTGTAAATGTTTTAACCTTGACCATACCCTTCGATATGTTTTTATCAGACTGTAGCCAAGATATTAATCTGCCCATAAAAATGGCAGACAGTGAACTTGCACTAGAGCACTTTTCAGAGTGACAAGCTGGCCTGTGTTCATAAAAATCACAAAGCCTATGAGAAGTCTTGGTTTTGATACCATTGATCTAAGCAACTTTTAAAGCCCCCCTTCTGCAGAGAGTATTGGGTAAGACCTCCTATCCATTTGTGTGTTAAAACAAGGCCCAGTGGTACATTTTGGACTCCATATAAATATTTTGCAGTTTTATATAGCACAAACACTGCCCAAGGGCACAGGATTTCTTTACATGAACACCATATTACATTACATAGATCCAGATTATTTTCATTTCAAGCACAGGAGATGTATTGAACTCGAAGCTGGTTCCTCAAATCCAAAGTCAGCAACTCTGGCCATAAGGCCATTTTCATATTTCTCAATTTATGTACAAAATGTATACACAAGTGAGATGATTGTGAATGATCATGTATAGTGAACAAATTCTCTGTTGAAATAATGTTGTGAATTAGCAAAACAGCAGCAAAAAATGCTGGAAGTTTTTCCCGGAGCCTTGCTTGGGAGTACTTGCAAGGGGTTGTTTTAAAACTAGACTAAGAGGCATGGCTCAGCCCCTTTTCACCAGTGGTGCTGGCACTATTTTCAGAGTGGGAAATCTGACATGAACATTATATCGATGAAGTCATAGGGATTGTCAAAAATCCTAGCTTCACAGAAAGTGTAGCAAATGTATTCAGCAGGAGAGTAGTAAGGGTGCAGTATGTAGCTAGTGGTGTATTTTGGAGTACACAGTTGGAAATGTATCACTAAATCATCATGTGGTAGTGCACTATCATTTTCAGACAGCGCATTTTCCTTTGAAATGTTACTAAATTTGCACAGACATACAGTTGTACTGATAAAACTATATAGCGCACAAATGATAATGTGTGGAAATTGGGTTTTCAGTAAATATTTATCATTTGTTCACCACCAAGTAAAAGTGTCTTGATTTGTTTTGATCCGATTAAAATTGTTGTTTCCATTACACCTCAAAATTACAAAAAAATGTGCTTCATTTTTGCTTTCCTAACTGCTGATATATTTTGAAATATGTGTACAGCTCATTTACAGGCATTTAAATGTTGTGGTGAGTTACAAAAAATGACTACCTACAGCCTTTTATTGACACTCCCTGTACCCCAGCAAGATTGTCACATAGTTCACTTTAAAAACTCTTCTCATTTTGCAGTCAGAAAACCAAAAGTAAATCTCAATCCCCATGTCAAAAGAATAAGCTGCAATTCGTCAGAACATATAGCCTGACATTTGACCTCTGCCTTTAAAGCACAGTAAATGTGACAAGATAAATATAAAATGTAAAGGCACCTTTATTTATAGTTCTTTAGAGACCCCCAAAAGTCAGATGGTCACCCACAGTGGGTTGCAACCCACAGTTTGGGATACTCTGCTTTAACCAATAAGATGCATTAGAAATAGGCATTACTAGGGTTCTTGTACCAACTAATAGATTGATTGTCATGAATGAAACATTTTTATGTCATGTCATTCTATGAAAATGAAAGTGCTTTCTATCCTTAAACATTATAAAAGATGTATTATTTTGAAAGAGGTCCAGATCATTTAGGCTTTTCTTTAGAGATGGACTCAGTCTATTTGCAGATCTATTTAGATACTTATGAATACGATAATTCTTTTGAAAAATTACCTAATTACTTTTTGCTTTCTGTAATGTTACTATGGTACTAAACCCACAAGGTTGAAAACTTTAGAATGTGTTGTGTGCAGGCTTTATTTATAGCCTTAGATTGAGTCTGAGATATTCATATAGTTCTGTGTCAGCCTAATGTCCCTCTTAATTTCTTGATTAGAGTTTCAACAGGTTTTGGTGGGCCATACAGGAATTGGACCAATTAATTGAGCTAATTAACATTAATTAGGGTAATTAGAGGAAAGGTTTGGCTGAAAATGAGTTGGAGAATCCCATAGATTTTTGGAGTACATGAAAATGGTTCCCGAAGTTTTATTTGGTGAGTATTAAAAGGTTTTATATGGCGGTATGTTCTGCAATGCATGTTGTATGTTTTGGTGCAATGTGTCACATTCTTTTTTGGAACAGAAAAGTCCCTTACATGATAATAGTCATAAACCTCTACCCTGAATGCCCTAACTGTGATAATATCTGGATCCTTGGTAACAATGTTTGGTCATGGGCTAATATGAATCATGCATGTATGCCATAACTTATGGATTGCGGTTTTGCTAAGACAATGAGGGGCATTACCCTCATAGGGGTGAAGGGCTACTGCCCTTATCCAGTACTAAGTAGCATGAGCAGGTTGGTGGCAGCATACCATTTTGTATTAAGCAATCTATAGCCTAGCCAGGCCTTGTTATGTATGTCATGACTGTGGGGGCCTACTGGCCCACATACTGAAAGTTGCACTTCTGTGTGCTGAGCTCCCTGTTAGCCTACATCAGGTTGAATGTAGGGTTCATCAGTGTTTTTATGTCCATGTGTGCTGACTGGGAATTATAGGCAACAGTGAGTGGTGCAATACATAGAAAACCGCATGTGTATCTGCGTGTGGGCTCTGGGGTGTATGTGTCCCTGTGAGGTATGAAGTACATGGAAGTCAGCATCCTAGAGTGTATGTGGACTTGTGAATACATGAGGGTGTGTGTGTGTGTATGAAAAAAGTACATGCATGCAGGGATATACAGGCTTGTGAAAGGCACAATTCATTTAAGTCTCCGGGTTCCATTTTGGGAGACCCAGGATTTGCTTTAAGGGCATGTTGAGGTAGAGTACCACCTAGACAGATTTGTGGATTGCTGCATTCCTGAGAGCCGGGTGGGACACACACTGGAGGAAGGAAGAGCCAGGCACTTCAGTGCACTTCAAAACGGCCCTTTGATTCTTGAAAAGGTCACTGATTAAATGGGCCTGGAGCACATCTCCGGAAGGACTTAGGTCTGATAAGGGAATGATACAAAATAGGGCTCTGGGCATTTGTAACATTTTAATGTGAAGCTGACTTCCAGGTGTGATTCTTGAATCACTCCCACGGCCTGTATTTGGGGCTATCATGTCTGGATACACGTCTGCTTGACAGACTACTCTCTGGAGGAAGAGCTGTACGGAGGAGTGGGCACCTCAACGTTAGCAACTTCCAGAACACGATCTTCAACGAGAGACACAAAATCACATTTGTGTATGGAAATTCATTATAAAAAAGGGGAGCTTGAGACTCTCAAATTGTCAAACCGAACCTGTACATCAGCGTGGTGAAACACAACATGAGTTCTTCCTGTTGTGACTAGGTCTGTGGACTGAGGGTCTCCCTATCTCCCAGCTAGGTGAGGGGACATCACCCAAGATGATCAAGAATACTAGATCTGGAAGACCAGCTTCTGCAGACCAGTAAACACTGTAAGGAGAAAGAGATCACTTGACAGGAGCAAGGTCCAGTGAGGATCCTGCGGATTGGATCTCAGGAGGCAGAGTGTGAGATTCTGGTTCATCAGAAACAGTGAACTGATTGGGTTGGCTACCAATGTGTGCTTTTGCCCCCCATTTGACAGACAGGGGCTCCTGAGAAGATTGCAATACTGCACCGATTGAGCCATCAATCCATGTGTGCTATTCTGACCCCCCATATGACAGGTGAGGTCCACAGTTAAGAATAAGGGCTGCCACTTTGGTGCTGAGCTGTTAGAAGAGAAGGGCTATCACCCTGTGCAGTGCAGTGACCCAAAGATGGCCATTGTGTTATTGTCTGGTGGGAGCCTCAGTGTAGATTTAGGGCCATCACCCTGGGAATCACTGTATTGAGATGTGGGCTGTCGACCTGAGCAGTACTGTGAAATGTAAGGACCGTCACCCTATGTGCACTATTATGACCTCGTATGCCAGGAGTGGGGCCGTGGTGAAGTTAGTGGGCCATGCCCTGGGATAGCATGCTGCCATGAAGATGAAGTGGGTTGTGAGCTGCAGAGTAAAAGCAACAATCCAACAACCCAAATCAAGGATCACCAAAGTCCTGTCACCAGACTTCGAGAGGGAACTACACCATGCCCAGAGGAGTGCCATGGACGCTTGCCACCACAACTGCAGCATCCATACTTCTGCCTACCGACAGGCCACCAATACACCCAGGGTCTCTGATCTGCCCCTCCAGCAAGAGTGGGTAAGACCGATTAGCAGCCACAGAGCCTCTGGGGGAACTTGTTCTGACTAATGCTTTGACTTCTGCAAAGCAATTGTGGAAGTTCTCTGACTTGAACTCACTAGGAGGGCTTAGCTTGAATGTCACCTCACGTAACTGGGGAGTAACAACTATCCTTGGGGGGAAGCTGGGACTGGAGAAGCTGACCCGGATAACAGAAGTGGGTCTTACAAAGGCTTTGTATATAATTTATGGTGAGCTGTAATATGTCTTTTGTTCATATATGAATACTACTTTTTTACTTAAAAGCAAGTCTTTGACTGGACAATTACTTAATGAGGATGCTGGATGTATTTTGAGTTGTGAACCTGTGTTCACCCTACACTTCCCTCCTCCCCAAGAATCCTTGGACTACTCAACCCATGCTACCTCTGAGAATCAAGTACCGAAAGGGTACTTGGTCCTGTTGCTCAGCACCCATAGTAGACCAGACCATGGGACATCAGGGATAAAAGGCCTCAACCACCACAGAAGGGACCTGTGGCTCATATTTGCCCAGATGCCCTCTGAATAGGGTTCTGACACATGGTATGTGGTATATTATGGTCTGTTGACAGTGATGACTTATTAAATAGATTTGATGATTTATGTGTCTTTGCATTGTATATTTTATTTTCTATGAATATATGACATTTTGGAGATTTCAAGTTATATAAAGGTGTCTATGGAAGGTTTAAATGAGGCGCACTAGGTTTTCATACAAGTCGAAGTTTATGATCCTTAATAGTCTAGTTTGAATGAGCACTAATTAGGAGTAGAATAGTGGTGATTTATTTTGTGCACAAAGGTAAATGATACTGATTCTAGATTAGGTCATTGCTGGCCAAATGTCTAGCTCAGCGTGCATAGGAGGGTGTAGTGCCTTGAAGCACTACTTCCCTTTTGTGTTGAGTTTGAATTTCCATTCTGTGTCCCGGTACACTAATACAGGTTTATTATTGTTTGGTTTTCTTGAAATACTGTGTTTGACATATGGCTTGAAATTGAATGGCAATTCATTTTGAATTTATATTGTGAAGTTTGTTTGAATCTACAATGGGTGCAATTTTGGCAACATCTAAGAATTGACTGTCAGAAGAGCAAGCTCTACCTGGAAGTGCTGCACATGAAATGCTTTTGAATCACTGCATGTATATTTGTCTGCGGCTTAAAGAATAGCACACAGCTAATGCAGATGATAAAAACCTTCAAATGATACGCTTGAAGTGAAGAAACCTGATTATTTAAGATGTTCTTTGAGAAGAAACCACGACTGAGATCTGTGAAGATTGAAGCACTGCATGAATGAGGTTATGCAGCTATTGAGAAAGCACACAAGGAAATGTTTAAAGGTCAGATTGGTAAGGCTGTACATAATTGGATGGATGTAAGACTGCATTTGTGCAAAAAAGGCATGGTGTGAGGAAGTGTTAGAAACTGTGAGTGCATTTCCCATAATTACTAGTGATCTAAATAAAAACAAATCAAAAGAGAAGAAGAATATAAATAAAGATGAGAGAAAGAGCCGTTCTGAGGAAGAAGATGAATTAATGGATAACGTAATGATTGTGACAAGACCATCTCCTGACAAAATGGTTCACGAACAGATTTAAACACCTGAGTTAAGTGAATCAAATGAAAGGGAAGATGATTTAGAAGGTGGAGATTCGTCAAAAAGTGAAACAAGGGTTGTGAAAAATTCTTCAAAACATAGTGTATATTTAAAAAAAATTGTAGATTTAGAAATGTATCATTGTAAAATTTTAAGATGAATTTTTGATGAATTGTTATTTTTGCATTTAGAAGCAGGGAAGTGGGCTTGTCATATATATGAAAATCTTGGCTGTAGACAGGCTTATCTCAGAGGCAGTATTTAAAGCATTTGTGCACACATACAGTAATACAGTGAAAACACTACAAATGGAAACCACACCAGTTTAGAAAAATAAGTAATCTTTATGTAAACCAAACAAGACCAAAATGACAAAAATCTAACCCTGGGCAAAGCACTACGCTACGCTCGCGTAGTTTGCGAAGTTTGCGCTACTTCGCACAACGCGAATTGCACGTAGCACAGTGCAAACACGCGTAGCGTAGCGTAGCGTAGTGCAGCGGTCATTTTTGCTTGCTCGCGGTCCTCAACGTCAAGTTGGCGACCGCGAGCAAGCAAAATGACATCCCGGCGAGACTTTTTCCTCGTTCGCGATCAGCAACATCAAGTTGCCGATCGCGAGCGTGGAAAAATAAACCTCCCGGCGAGATTCTCAACGCGGGGAGGTCAGGTTTCTCATTGCGAGTGGTCGCGTATGCTCGCGACCGCTCGCGATGAGAAACTACCAGTCCGCGTTGAGAAAGCTGCCGCTCGAGTAAAAATCTACTCGAGCGGCAGTAAAGACAGCTCGCACTGTGCAAGATGCCGTTTTCAATGATTGCACAGTGCGGACAAGCATCCGGCACTGTGCAATCATTGCGAACAGTGCACTACGCAGTTCGCGTAGTGCTACGCGTAGCTCGCGTAGTGCGAACTGCACTTTGCGTAGCTTTGCGTAGCGCTACTTCGCGAATACGCCCAGGCTTACAAAAATCCACAATACAGTTATCAAAATATGACTTTTAAAAGGTCGAGACAGTTCTGTCTATAGCAAACTATAGATGTGACACTTTGAACTCAGAGTACCTTGGATGCATCAAAATCATAAACAACAACAGCTGCAGGGAAGGTGATGCGTCGGTTCCTTAAGCGCAGGGAAGGTGATGCATCAGTTCCTCACTCCAGGGGAGGTGATGCGTCAGTTCCTTACTGCCACGCAGGGGAGGTGATGCATCAGTTTCTTACTGAAGGGGAGGTGTTGCGTCAGTTTCTTACTGTGTGGAGAGGTGATGCATTGGTTTCTTATTGAGGCCCCAGCATTGATGTAGGCTTGGCACCCCGGGACGAAGCGTGAGGATCGGGGATGCGTTGGTTCTCGATGTGGCGGCGGCAACGGCGCTGCTTTGGTTCCTTCAGCCGCAGTCCGACGATGCGTTGGTTCTTGCAGCCGCACAGCAGGGTCTGCGTCGGAATCATTGAGGTGATCTCGGACTCCGAAGGTTGGTGTACTCGATGCAGCATGCGCCGATTTCCCCCACTGCAGGCAGGTGATGCGTTGGGTTCTTCAGCAGCAAGGAAGTTCAGGGGAGCTGGGGTGAAGTCTTTGTATCCCTGAGACTTCAAAACAGGAGGCAAGCTCTACTTCAAGCCCTTGGATCTTCCTCAAGCAGGGGACAGCCAACACAGCAAGGTCCTTGTCCTTTCCTTGGCAGAAACAACCACTGCAGACCAACCCCAGACAGGACACAGAAAAGGGGCAGTACTTCTCCTCAGTTTCTCCAGCTCTTCTCCTTGGCAAAGGTTCCTCTTGAATTCCAGAAGTAATCTAAAAGTCTGGGGTCTGGGCCCCACTTTTTATAGCACAAAATCCTTTGCCCTCTGAAGGCAGAGAGTGTCTGTGTCCAGCCAAAGCCAGTTCAGTCCTCTCTGGTGCAGCTGCCGGGCAGGAGGTGGAGACAGCATTGTCCAATGCAGACCAGGCCCATTCAGGTGTGAAATAAATCTCCTCCCCCTACTCTGAATGCAGCCCAGGTCTATTCAGCCCAGCCCTGACTCACCCTGGAAAGGCAGGACAGACCTCACCCCCCAGGTGGCTGCCTAAACAGAATGCACCTCCGATGCCCCTGTCATTCCAAAGCCAGACAGTCAATACACAAACCTAGCAGAGGCACACAGGATGGCTAAGCAAGAAAATACCTACTTTCTGAAAGTGGTATTTTGAAACACAGAATGTAAAAACCATCCTCACTAAAAGAGTTCAGGCATACTAAACGTTACCTTCCCATCTTGTCCCAATGGGAAGGTATATTTATGAGATGTTATAAATGAACTACTATTCTATCCTATGGGACAGATAGCCTTTCAATAGTGAAAAACGAAGTTGGCAGAATTTCACGATCAGGACATGCCACACATATCAGGGCATGTCCTACCTTTTACATACACTGCACCCTGCCCACAGGGGTACCTTGGGCCTACCATAGGGGTGACTCACATGTAAGAAAAGGGAAGGTTAGGGCCTGGCAAGTGGGTGCACTTGCCAGGTCAACATGGCAGTACCAAACTGCGCACAGACACTGTAGTGGCAGGTCTGAGTTACATTTACAGGCTGCTCATGTGGATGGCACAATCAGTGCTGCAGGCCCACTAGCAGCATTTGATTTACAGGCCCTGGGCACACACAGTGCACTGTACTAGGGACTTAACAGTGAACCAAATAAGCCAATCATGGAAACAACAATCCATGACAACAATTTACAGAGGGAGTACTTGCACTTTGGCACTGAACAGCAGTGGCAAAGTGCCCAAAGCATCTAGGGCTGCAAAAACGAAGTCAAAACACATAGAAAAAACATTGGAATCAAATGCAAAAATACAGGGGAAACCCACTTCAAGGTTGCCAGGTCTAACACACAGTTAAAAACAAACTTCTAAGAAATTGTAGATTTAGTTAGAGTATTGGGGGATGTAAAAAAGCAAATAGATGACTGAACTGAAAAGCCACAGAAATGCAAAATGAAGAAAGGCATGTGTGGTTGTGAATGTGAAGTTGGTGAAAGAGAGCTGAAAGAGAGTTCCCATTGAGAGAAGTGCCTGGAGGAGCTTGTGGGTATGTCCACAGAATCTGAAATTTAAGCAAAATGTAGCTGAACCTCAAGCAAAACAATCAAGTCTGTTCGCTCACACCCGTGCAGCTGGCTATCTTCCACTCAGCCTTGAAGTACACAGGAAGTGTAGACTGGAAATCCGTCCATAGTACATCATGTAAATATCATTCATTTTCTGCATTCCCAACCTCAATCAAAATAAATCCCTGTAAAACGCCCTGGCAATCGGCCCCCCACCATCTATACTATCCCGTCTCATGAGTAAACAAGCATTTGCAATGCAATAGGTCCCGCATTTGCGAGAGTTTAAGCTATTGGCATTGAAAATGACAATGCCTTTTATTTATCTGTTTTGCTAATTAACACATAAATGAAAGGCATTGTCATTTACAATGACAATAGTTCAAACTCTTGTAAATGCGAGACCTATTTAAAGAAGCAGCCGCCATTGTCCTGGGTGTTTGGAAAGTGAAAGCGCGCATGCCGGGCTGAATGTTGCAGGAAAGCATGTCGTGCCTGCAGTAGGAGAAAATCATTAAAGAAAATAGTGCTTACAGACTAAAAAAGATGTACTGTGTAACAACCGAAGTAAAAGGGCCAGTCCTCATGGGAGGTTACAAATGACTAAGGTACTAAGGAGGGACTAACACGCCTATTAACAAATCAGAAGCCAGCCTTTAAGAAGGACAATGAGACAAGCCAATGACAAATATGGGCGGAGAGTGGGCGGGGCTTCTATTCCATACTCCAATCCTCAAGGCTCGCAGAGCAGCACACGTGCTGCCCAGGCTCGATCTAAAAAGTGCCCAAGAACAGTCTTTGTGTCTGTCGGGAAGGGATTCTGTGGGTTGTTCCGATAACAAATGTTAACAATGAAAATGCAGCAGAGGAAGCTACATCGTATCCCCCCTAGGACTCTGCCCAAAATATGTGCTTGAACTCTTCGTCCTCTTAGAGCGTAGAAATGTGAATGACATTCTTATTATTATTTGTATCATACGTTATGCCACCATGAGTCCTCTCAAACATCATAAGAAAGACAGAAAAGATGGTTGCTTAACCGCAAACAATATCACGAACAAAATTGATACTAGGTTCAAAGGTTTTATGTAATTACCCTTAGTACCCCATTGCCTTTTGGTCCACGCTTTCCATTAAGTCATTCCGTCCCACCCCCTTCCTATCCCATTCAATACAAAGCTATTGTCCTACTTCTAATTTTGTAGAATGTTCTGATTTTTGGCCATCATACAGAAAGGGAGTTGGAGCGAGGGGTTTCCGACTTGTTTGTCGAGGCTTCCTATTTCTGGAATATTTCAAGCATCCAGAATCACAGATGAGCCTTTTGCAAGGTATTAAAGGTTGGCCCAAGCAGTTGCTGCGACGTTTGTGATTAGGACCGGGCTTTTCATGTTCGTCCTCTCTCTGGATTGCCTCACCAGATTTTCCGCTGTAATTTCTTTGCTCTTATCCCAACAAAGCTTACGTTTGAGCTTGTAATGTGCCTCATAAAGGAGTACAGTACCACTTTTGGTACAGAGTCTCTGCAACAATAGGATGGAAGACATTTGTTAAACGTGGTTCCTGTTGCAAGCGTGATATAGGCACAACAGTGACAGTCTCGCTTTTCAGTACAGCACGATCAGAAATCATTTATAGGCAAGAAAGAATCAGACATATGTTTAAGTGCTTGAGATATCTAAAATGATACATAAATGTTAATGGTATGTTGCTTTTTTAGTGTTTCTTTTTAAGTCCTAATTCTGTGTCACCTCGTGTGATGTGCAGAAATTCTGCCCACTCGTGCCCCCATGCCAATGTGTCTGAATTGGTGCCCCCTGTTCCCTGCATACTAATGGCAGATTGTGAACTGTACAGATGCCATATATAGTTCAAATCCAAATAACAGATTAACATGTCCACCACTCAAATTAATTTCATATTTCACTAAATTAATTCACCAATAATCCTTCATGGGTTCCAGAGTAGAAAGATGCTCGCCTAAAAAGCACTTCAACACCTCCTCAGGGGTAGCACGCGCTATATAAATACAAACCTTTTTACCTCTTCGCTATCCTTTTCAATCCAAATAAATGGCTAACATATCCACCACTCAAACTACTTTCATATTTTACTATACTGATTCACCACTAATGCTGTATGGGTTCCAGAGTAGCGTGCTACTCACTGAAAAAGTAATTCAACACCCCAACAGGGGTAACAAGCGCTAAATAAATGCAAACCTTTTTCCCTTTTTTATCCCTCCACTATCCTTCTCAATCCAAATAACTCACTAACATATCCTCCACTAAAATTACTTTAATATTTTCACTATACTAATTCACCACTAATCCTTTATGGGTTACGGAGTAGCGTACGATTTGCCAAAAAAAGCACTTTAACAACCCATCTAGGGTAGCAAGCGCTATATAAATGCAACTTTTTTCCCTCTTCTTTCCCTCCACTATCGTTCTCAATCCAAATAACTGACTAACATATCCACCACTCAAATTACTTTATTTAACTATACTAATTCACCACTAATCCTTTATGGGTTCAGAAGTAGCGTGTTACTCATCGAAAAAGCGCTTCAACACCCCATCAAGGGTAGCAAGCGCTATATAATTGCAAACCTTTTTCCCTCTTGTATTCCTCCAATGTCCTTCTCGAACCAAATAACTGACTAACATATTCACCACTCAAATAACTTTCATATTTTACTATACTAATTCACCACTAATCCTTTATGGGTTCCGAAGTAGCGTGCTACTCACCAGAAAAGTACTTCGACACCTCATCAGGGGTAGTAAGCGCTTCTATCAATGCAATTACAACACAATACAATACAATAATTAGTGACACTTTTCCACAATTTTCTGCTACACTCAGAGTCCCTTATGAACATGTCACACACTATAAATGGTGCCTGAGGGGATAGGAGGATTGTATGCTTGGTTCAGTCATAGAGGTACACCAGAATGGCCCATTTATGGAGGAGAAATGAATGGCCATCCCGTTTCATTTTTGGTAAATCCAAGCCTACTCCTTTCTGGTAAAGAAGTGCAAGTAGCAAACATTTCGAAAAAACAGGTGACTAATAAGTTGTCAGTGAATGCTCCTTTAAAAATAGGCTAAGCTATAAATAGGCATGAATTTATAATTTGTGAAACATATCCAGTAAATCTATTAGGTTTAGAATTTGGAATTCAATAGTTAATTGTACAATTATTAAAAATCATTACAATGGCATATCACAACATATAGAATTGAGCATACACTTACACTTAAAATTAAACTTAACACCTCTCGTGAGTGGAAAGTATATCAACTGTGCTGATCACACAGTTCCAGCAAACAAGCACTTTATAAGGGCACATTTTACAATATTCAGATCGAACACTGCTGCTCCCTTCAGAAACATACACAATAAAAACGGACCAGTTGAAAGGAGACAAAAGATGTGAAATGGTGCAATTGGAGATGCAAAATGTGGCACCCACTTAAAATTTTACATTGAGATTATTTAAAATGCTGTCAGTAGAATACAATACTATATCTAGGGGGGGGAGGGCAAATGGGAGAACAATTAAAAACAAGTGCAAAGAGTGCAAACCCTGTTTAAAGGAATGCAAGTTACTGCTCATGTGCAAAAGAAAGACAGCTGCTTGGAGAGTGGGTCCGGGACTTGAAACTGGGGCTCCTTAATGGGAACCCAATATTTTAAAGTGCTATTAGTGCTACAGTCTACTTTCTGTTGCTACCAAGCCTATAGTCCCTCTAGGGATACAGTGCAGACTCAGGTGTCAATTCTTGACACCAGCGGACGTCTGCTAGAATGCACCAGGGCCCCTATCCTTCTCTGTATGTCCTGTGGGTCCCATCCCTTCCTCCCTATGTCACTCCCACTCAGATAATTAAAAAAATCAATAGAAAATTAAAAGGCTCCTGGTGGACTCAGACCCTCTGGGGCACCTTTAACAATTTCAGGGATTGAGCCAATAGCTAGGTTGATTCCTTCTTTAAAGAGCATTTGATTGCCTCATCACAAGTGTGCATGTTCCACCATGGGGATGGAGTAAATTACTGGAAGGTGGAAGGACCGTCTTCTAAAATTATAAATGACCGACAAACTGGCCGCCATTTATTAAGTATTGGGAAGAACCACCGTCACCTTGATTCCTGTCATTGCATGTCACTGTTTGGTGCAGAGCAGCAAACAGTTTTATTTTTTATTTTGAAAAAGAAAATCCCAAAACGGCATTTTCTTTTACAAAATAGAAACAATAATACTCCCCTCGCCATGGGCGGAGCATTATTTACATTTTTTGTCCCTCACTGCCAGGGTTTGACTGTTGGTGACGGACAGTAAACAAATGGCTTCATATACGCCCATCTAAATTGGGCTCTGTAGGAGAGTAGGATCTGCTTCTTATGGTTACCCCCACTTTTTGCTTCATGTGATACTGTTTTTGACTAGTCTGACTGGGAACCTGCTAATCAGGACCCCAGTCTATCTGCTTTCTCCCTAAACTGTTATGTCATGTACTTAGGTACACTCCAGATTGGATACTGGGGTACCCTTGTCAGTCCCTAGTATATGGTACCCATGTACCCAGGGCATAGGTACCCCAGAGGCCTCCCATGGGCTGAAGCATGTATTATGCCACCCATGAGAGGCCATGCAAAATGGAACTACAGGCCTGCCATTGCAGCCTGTGTAAGATGGTGCATGCGCCACTTACTTTAGTTATAGGTTTACTATATCTAAGGGTCACTGCACTTAAAACCTATAAGTCACCCCTATAGCAGGCCTTAACAATCCTGAAGGCAGGGTGCTTGGTTCTAAGTGAGAGGGTGCCCATGTATGAGCAGAACACCCCTGCAGCCTACGGAGTCCATTCTCCCGGGTTGTCAGTGCATCAGCCATTTATGACATATAGAGTGGCATTATGCAACCGCGTGATGACCAACTCTAAAACGGCTGAAAGTAACCCTATTGTGCTTGGTGTCAAACATTGTGGAATCATACCCCCACACCGGTAACTGGTGTGGGAGGTATGATTCCACCCCTCAGAAACGAGCTTCATTGGGTCCCTGGTTTTCCCGGTACCAGCCTTCTAGTCCCGGGCAGTACAAAATGGATGCTGCCGACCAGAGACACATTTCTGCCCTCCTGCTGCTGAGCGAAGCTCGAGCAGGGGAAGGCAGAACAATAGGCATCCTGTCACAGGGAGGTGTGACTACCTCCCGGACACATTTGGTGTCCCTGTGCATAGTCCAGTTCAAACCAGTCCTGGCAGACGTTGGCTCCTGCTCTGGTGTGAAACTGGAGAAAGGACATGGGAGTAACCTCCCCACTGTCCAGACCCTCCCCTGGGAGTGTCCTCTGAATCTGTCCAACTCTGTCCCGTGGGTACAAAAGGACTTACCTAGCTGTAGGACCCTAGATTCAACATGGACAAGATTCTGAACCAGAAACCACTGAAGTTCGACCGTCTGGACACTCTGGACTTCGCTGGACTTTGTTTGGGCCCGACTTCGTCTCCCTCTCAGTCTAAAGCATTATCTGTGCCCGTGTCCAATACATGCTCAGTGCAGGACCTGTGGAGCATCAAGGACAACTAAAGATATCTCCCTTGGAGTGAAGAGTCACTCCCCTGCAACTGCAGGCACCACATCACGACTGACTGGTCTGCTGATCCTGAGTTCCTACAGACTCTGAAGGCTCCAGCAACACAGGAGGAGGGTCTCTACGTCCCTCAAGGTCTGAGATGCCCTCTTACCAAGTTCGAGACCAGAATCTCTCGTGGGGGCTGCAACACCGATACCCCTGTGCACCGCATTCATTTGGAAGTGCATATGCTTATTGGCGTTTCCCGAGCAAGTGCATTGGGCTCCCAGTAGCCCCAACCTCTGGCACCATTTCCTTCCAAGAACTCCAGCCTCCTCACTCCGAGTGCTCCGTGGCCTGCTGTTTGGTGAAATCGCTTGGGGTCCTCCAGCCAGTGGGTCCATTTGAGGGTCAACTTTGCTTTTCTTGGGCTCCCCTGGTTGCTTCAGGCTTGCCCTGACTCCCCAGGGTTTGGTGAGTCTCCTGGACCTTGATAGTCCGAACCATAACCTTCTTTGACCTTCTGCGTTGGTTGTCGTTGCAGAGGCTTGTTGGTGCTCCCGCCGGACACCGACCCCTCAGCACTCCACTTCCTTTGTGGTACAGCTTGTACCCAGCTCCTGGTTGTCCTTGACATCTCCTGGTCCCCGTAGCTGCAGAGCCAAGACATCCATCAACGCACTTGAAGCCCCCAACATCGGTGAGCATTCCTCTACCGAGCCCCTGGTCACTCCTGAGTGACCCAGACTCTGTCCCCTCTGCTTCCAGGTATGCTTTGACAAGAATCTACGGTTGGATTCCAACGGACACTTGTCTTCCTTCCAGCAGCGGCTCTTGTTCAAAGTCCTCCATTGAGTTTGACGGCGGTTTCCGAGGCCACTTCAGACCTATGCACCCGGCTTCCCTGGGATAGGTAACTCTGGTACTTCGGTATCCACGGGTGGGGTGGCTCTCCAACCTCCTAACTTCCACGGGGTTTCTTCTAAGTCCACTGGGAAGGGTCCTTAAATTCTAAATCTTCAACCGCGACTCTCCCACAGAATTGTACGGAGCATGCAGTCGTGTTCCCACACTGCACCCGTCCTCCATGGGATCCCTACTTACTCATCTTGGGTGGTTCCTTGGGGTCCCAGCGATTCTACATCCTCTAGACACTGTCTTGACTCGAGTCATGGTTCTTATACCACTATTTAGTGTATGGGTTGGTCCCCTCTTTGGGCCAACTGTGTATTAGTGCTATTTACTATTGTTTCTGTGCTACAGTATTTTGTGCTTTGTGATTATCTTCGTGTAGAAGATACTGTGTCATACTAGAGATTGTTATATCAATAAATACATATTTTTATAACTACTGTGTGGCTCTCCTTTCATTTAACCAATACTATAAGGTTGCATTCTGGTAAAACAAGCTGCTTAACATTCCTTCAAGACTAAGCCTGAAGGCTGCTCTCCACAGCTACCACTTGGATAGCTTTCTAAAGTTATCTTTGACCTCTTAAATCACCATAAGAGTTGTTTGGACTGGTACAGGGTGCCCACTTTAATTAGTGGACAGCATATACCAGGCCAACTTCTCACAGGCGGGCAGACATGTAGCCATTTCTCTGATTGCCCTAACTGCGTTGGGCTGTAAGAGAGGTTTGGCTATGGCAGTGACGGAGTAGTCACTGCCGTAGCCAACTTGAGGCCCACCGGCAATTAAGACGGGTGGACAGACCATTATGTTGGTGGTGTGTATACTCCGTCGCAGTTGCGATGAAGTATACACACTGCCATCATATAAATCGGCCTCAAAGTCTGCAGATATTGTCCATATCACTGCTCCTTCTACCATACCAATATACTTTCTAGGGGATCAACCCAAACCTTAACTGCGTCTGATATATTTTCCAACCCTTACTAGTGGGTTGAGATAAGTACCTTGGCAGTGATTGTGACTCATAAATTACCTACCCGACATCCATTGAATTTCTCCTTCAGCCCCTTCCTGCCGAGATCTGCTGAGATGATTTTTCCTTGCTGCCTTAATAGAAGTTTCAAATTCTGTTTTTGCAGGAGACTACCTGACCATATCTTGTGAACTCTAAGTTGTTCATTGATGTGTCCAAATACTGTGACCATGCTAAGTTCTCCTGTATTATCTCTGGCCAGAGATAATATTTCAAGGATCCAGATGTTGTCCTTTTCAGTTTTAAACACTATTACAGGAACCTGGTTTTGAGTAACAAATACTGCATTGTTGAGTTAAATTTTAAGCTTATTTGTGCCTGTTAGGTGCAACCTGACAGGAAAAAAAGCTTTCTGACGTGATTACATTGGGCTTTGTACAGCCAAGTGTCTAGCCTATTTTAAAAACCTGTTGTACTGTTGGCCAATGAAGACATTAGCTTGCTGTGAACTATCTTGATTAGCAGATTTAGGAGCCCATTAGGGCTCTTAAATCTGGGCAGGCCAAGTTCTTATACAATTTGGAAATAGTCCATATCAAGTAGTTGGCAGAACTTTTTAGTGCCTTGGGGTGTGATGTTATCTGGCCTCTTTCATCCTACCATATCCCTAGATATTTATCGGTTGGCACCTTCTTTATCTTTACATTATGACCAGGAGTCACTTTTCATGAATTTGCATCTGAAGATCATGACCTTGCACTTAGATCCGTTAATGAAGATGTTGTTTAGCTCACAGTAATGGCCAGGGCATCTAGTGATCACTGCAGACCGAGGGAGGAGGTCTGGTCAATTAGCACTGCATCCTTCGCGTATTGCAGTAGTTTAATTTTCCGGCCAGCTAGTTTGGGCAGAAAAGCTCTTGCTTCATACAGGTGGGATTTTAAATCAGCAAGTATAAATTAAATAAGAAGGGGGTGAGAATGCACCCTTCTTTTAAGCCTTTGTTGGTAGAACTATTTTGTGACATGACCCATTTAGAGCTGACCTTGATTTTGACCCATGTGTTCGAATACAAGTTGATTATTGCATTTACCGAGGGAAATTGGATACTCCATTTATCTAATTGGCCAATGATTGTCCTCTTGACGCATTATCAAAAGCGGTGGTGAAGTCAATAAATGCAACGTTTAAAGTTTATCCTTTTTCGCCATGAAATCATAAATCAGCAATGTTTAGCATATTGGATTATCATCACTAGTTCATCCTCTTTAAAAGCCTGTTTGGAAATGATTTGTTTTTCTACGGCCCAGTTCTAATTCCTGAGTTAAAATTTGAGTGTAGTATTTACTCTCCACATCTAGGAGTGCAATCAGCCTGAAATTGTCCTGGGTTTTGAAGTCACCCTTTTTGTGAATTGGGACTAATAGAGAGCCCCTCCAGTTATCCGGAACAGCACTGCCTGAAAGATACACGTTGAATAAAGGTGTCAAGGTTTGGCCCACATCTCAGGTGCGTGTCTAAAGACAGATGCTGGGAGGCCAATCGAGCCTGAGGGCTCCATAGAACCGAGTGAGGCTTATCACTTTTTTAACAGTCATCGGGGCCATTTGGGTATTTTGGGCCATTTGGGTAGATCATTTGAACAATGGCTTGAGCGGGTTCTCTCAGAGACTAATCTATTATTCATTGGGCTGTTCTCCACAGTTTTTCTATGTCTTTCACCCAATATGCTGGTGCAATATTGACGGTAGCTGACAGAGGCCTGTTGTCTAGGACGTCATTAATTAGGTACCAGAATTGCCTGGAGCCCTTCATGCAATTTTGCCTCCTTACTTTAAGATTCTGTCCTATTTTTGTCCTATAACTTCCTCCAGTAGAGAGATCCCATTGTTTGAATTTCTTCCTTAAAGCCTTGTTTAGTTTGCTTTTCAGTTGGCTTATTTCCTCTCCAAGCTAGCTAAGCTGGTCAGATCTTCCCTGGGACTTGACTACCCCCTCTACTGCCCTCACGGCCCCCTGCAAATTGTGTTATCCATGTCAGCCATGGCTCTGATATATATCCAAGTCCCTACTACTCTTAGCTGCAAATTTCTCCACACATTGCTGCAGCCAGGAGAATAAACTATCCAATGCCTCCAGCAACCATTTGAGCCATTTAATTATTTCTGATTCATTTTGAGTGCTAATGACAATTTGTTTGAGCCAACAAATTGTTTGTACATCCAGAGTACACACCAGCATTGTGTAATCACTTGCCAGAGAACGCAGCACTTTGAAGTCACTTATTTGGTGAAAATTTGCAATGGATATCCATTTGTAGTGTATGGTGCAGGTAGATCTGTTGGAAATTTACTATTCATTAATTGCAATCCGATATCTTGAAAAGCATAGCTCACTCCTTGTCCATGCTTGTCTGTTCTCTGATATTGCATTTATATTTGTGGTATGTTTCATTATTAGTTGTTGTAATCCTGCCATATAGAGCCTGTATCCATCAGGTCAGCTTTAAAGTCTCCGGCAATTAGTCAGACGGCTTTTGTGTATTCCATTGTTTTGCACGTTCAGTTGTGGCATTACGCATGTTAGGGTTTCATTCCTTTTTTGTGGGCTTGGATGTAGGCAGATACAGCTGATAATCAAAGTCTGTGGACTTTCAAAGTTGTTTATGTTAACTGATGTAATTTTAAATACAATGAAATCTCCCTTTCCTGAGGCAATAGTTGTGGCGACTACAGCTAGCTCATTTTTAATGAAAATCAATGCTCAAACCAATTGATTAGCAGGAGACTTAAAAGCTGTAAAATCCTGCTAAGGAGATGAGACCAGCAGTCATGTTTCCTGAAGGGAGATGATGTCAATTTTCCATAGATTTAAAATTGCCAAATTCTTTTTTTGTCTGATAGTGTCATCCCCTGTATATTCCATGAGCATACAGTCATTGGGTCAGTTCAATTGTTGGTACGCAATTAGGTCTGCTGGTACAAGGCTCTTGGTAACCATGGCCTGTCTGTAATGTCTGCCTGGCTGAATGTGCATCTTCTCTGAGTCCCCTGCTTGGGGGACTTCATTAATAATTCACCTGTAGCTGAACGTGGCTTTTTAGAGGAACCTCGTGCATTGAAATGTACAGTATATATGGGACCAGTTCCCAACAAGGGACTCCTGCATACTGGAGGGCAATCTTGCGGAATGTCTGAGTATTTCATTTCAATGGGTTTAGCAAATTGTGAGCCCCACTATGCTAGTTGTTTCTTATTTTCCTCCAGGAATTGCATAATTATGGGGCTGGTGAAAATGACTTCTGAGCATTTGTTGACCTCACCAACCCCAGGTTGAGTAAAGGCAATTAATTCAATATCATCGGAGTTTAGAAGTTCAAGGCCAGATAGAGTGAAACAGAGTTTGATGATGTTCCCTGTGTTGATAATGTCCCCTTTTCCACAGGATACATAGTTGGGATAGAAGATGATTTTATTTTTATTCTTATGGAATTTGTTATCCTGGCATTGGTGGTCATATCTTTCGGGCTTGTTAAATCACTGGGCTTGACTTCTAATACAGTTTTTCTTGATTGTTTGGGCCACTCTGATGTTCTATGATCAATGATTTGGTGTGTTTGCATGGTTTCACTATGTTTGTGACATCAAACTTGGGTTCATGAGAGACCGATCTCCGATTCTGATTTGATCAACAGAGCCATCTATCTCCATAATTGTTCTTTAAATGGCACCTCTATTGGCAACAAGGGCAAGTTTAGACTTCCCATCCAAGTCATTTTCGAAGGACCTTTTCATATGCTGTCTTTGTGCCAACTGCACGCTTATCCTTGATGTCACTGGGGTAGGATTCAGGATCTGACAGGTGCTCAGACACAGGGCCTTCTTTGATGATGGGTGTTATTGTTTGGATTGAATTATCAGTTAGAGCTTTGAGGTCCATTTGTATTGACCCTTTGGAGACTGGGACCTAGTCTGAGATGTTCTTGTCTGGTATTTCCCTCAGATTATGTGCTCCTAGTTTTATTGCCACAAAGTGAGGGAAACGTTTTGAGGAGGAGCAATTGTTCTGCTTTTGGTTTCCTAATGCCAATGTCATTTTCTTTTTTAGTTTCTTTACTCAATTTTGTTGTTTCTTGATATGGGAAATGTCTGAGTAGGCTGTACCTCAGTCTACTTAATTGACAACTCTGCTCCAAACCTAGATGCCCTGTTCATTTCCAGCTCACTCGTGCATGCATCAGACCTGCCTATTGATGGCTTTGGGCCCTGTCCATGAAATTATTGTCATCAAGCTCCCTCGTTGGAAACATATTTTGTGGCATTGTGTGAAAAATGTCCATCTTTAGGGCGTTAACAATAGTTGAAGGGCTGATTTAATGACTATTTCCGTCATCTTTTGTTGTTGTATTGGGTTTATTGTAATGTCCTGACTCATTTAAGACTGAATAAAAGGTGATGCTGCAGGACAATTTGGACCTGAAAGGAGTATATGGGCATCTAGCTTGGTCTACCAGGGCTTTTATTGATTCTTCTTTCAGATATTCAAAGATTGCTGGCATTATATCAGTGAGAGATGCACATTTCTCAGTCAGGGGGTTTCTGTGTCAGGTGGATCCCTCCTCAATCTTTAGATATTGTGTTCTTACTATCATTCGATTTACCTTGTACTATTTGTTGTCAATGGCCATAAAGTAGGTGACTAACGTTTGAAGGACTGAGATTTGAATGTCTAATTTATTAGCATGCATCACTGCAGCCTGTGCAATTGAGGATAGAGCTCTATCAATGGCCTCCCGCTCTGATTTCACATTATTCCCAGGTACCTCCAACTTAGGATGAGATTGTGCATTATAAACTGACTGATTTATCATCATTGCAGGAGGCTCCAGAATGTGCAGACAAGCCGGGATATCTGTTCTGCAATTTATTGTCTTTGCACGAGACACCAGGATGTTTGGAGAAGCCAGGGTATCTCCACCATGGGCTGGAAAGTTACTTGGTGGCCTATGTATGCCTATTTGGACTTTGCTTCTCCTTTGGCTCACAACTGAGAAGTCCGCTCATACCTTCGGCAAATCATGTGACGTGCGATGGTGATGCTAAGAATGGATTTCCATGGCTGCCACTGGGAATTCCTTGTTTGCTCACTTTTGGGGGTTCTGCCACAGGTGCTAGTATTGCCCAGTGGCTGCCCAATGGTTGGGCAAATGTCTCTGAAGCACTTAACCCACTTACCGCTGGAAGGCAAAATGGGTTCCGAAATTTCACACTGTTCATCTGATCCCTCCCTGCATCATCTGATATTCAGTAGGCCTGGTGGGCCAGATGGAGCCGCATTACATGTTGTGAGGCAATGGCTTTCTATTATTACCTTAGGGCTTAGAGGAGGAGGATACTGCTGGCGCTCACTGTCCTGTCTAGAGTTCCTTTTGCTTGATTCCATATTGGAGGCTGACAATTGAACATGGCTGCACAGAATTGGCGCTGAATATAGAAGTCCGGGCGTGCACTCTGCACCCTGTGCTGAGACTATCTATCTCACTATCGCTTTATGAATTCTTGGTCGATCTTTCACTTGTTTTCGCTAATAGTCAAGAAGTTTTTGGTATTCTCAAAAAGTATTCCTGAAATCCCTTCACATCCTTGGTGTCCTTGGGCTTGAGAGAATGTTGGGGCTCTTTACACATGTCCTATTGCTCATATTCTTACTACCCAGTCCATGTTGCCCTTGTTGTATGCTCACATGTTTGGTGCTTCTTTGTTTCGTCATCTAATTATGAACTCTTCTATGTGCCTATAGAAATAATGAGCTGTGCGTTCTCATCCTATTCACCATTTTTATTGCAGACAGAACGGTATTGGTGTTTTTATTGCTTTTATCAAGTTCATAACTCTTTTACAATTGGTCGCTTGGCGTGCTTATGTCCTGATTGTGCTTATTGATCTCTAGTTGCTTACTGGTGGGTAACTGATGGTTGCAACAGCCCACATGCATGGATAATCTACCAGGAAAGACCTGGATCAACTTGACTGCTGCTAGAAAGAGCCTCTCAGATTCTTGCCACCCTCACTGTTCATGCACCACAATAACCCAGCCGGGGCAGACTCAAAGTGAGGTAGAATGGGTAATTTGATAGAAGAAGGGGGAGAAGGAGTGAGAGGGGCCATAATATGCACCACAGCTGCCAACCAAGTGTGCCTGTAGAGAGAAGCTCACTCATACCTACCACCAGGCTCACCCCGCTTTCCAGACACATGTAGGACCCCGCCACACACAGGAGCACTGCCACAACCCCCCCCTGTTGGTGGCCTCTGCTGCCAAAAGTCAGGTGCTGGATGGGTGAGGTTCGGCACAATGTGATGTGGGGGCAGGGCACAGCAGCTGCTGCACATAGGCAGGTGCAAGGTGGGAGCAAGGCGAGAACAAGATCCACTAGCATCATTAGCACCCCGGCGACTATTTCGACTCCTGACGACTTGCCACTGAGCACCTGAATGTAAACTGGTTGGCAGGTCATGCTGGTTTCCACCTCTCTCAAGCCCACAGTGGCTCGCATTTCTCAATATATTTGTCGGCTCTTGGCTCCCGGCTCGTGGCGTCACCTGCTTCCTGCTCCAGTCTCTGCACTCCTGCAAACTCTGAACTCCACCCCTCCCGCATTCAGCATCTATTAGGTTGTCATCTGCTATGTAAGTTAAATTGTGTAATTTATTTCACACTGAATAGTGTTTGCATTCAAAAAACTGTATACTGATTTCAAATTTAACAACAGAAACAAAAAATTGCTACGTTCCCATTACTCACAGATGAGGACTTACCTCCAGATTTAATTCAAACAGTGAGAAGAGAGATTTTGGATTTTACTGAAAAATATGTTTGGCAGAATAAAAGTGCAAAACCAGTGCAAATTAAAGTAAAAACAGATGTGCTGTTTCTACCTGTTCCCCAATAAAGACTTTCTTGTGATGCTGAGGAAGGGATCATATTCAAGACTGGAAAGATGGTGCAGCAAGGCAATCTAAAGTAACTTTTAGGAGACCCATATTACTCAGCTTTATTGGGCTTACACAAGTCGAATGCTTAATGGAGGCTAGTTCAGGATTTGGGCAACATTAATGACATAGTAGTTTCATGTTGTTCTGTGGTACCAAATCCTAACCAGTAATTTTGTTTCAAATTCTAATAGAGGCAGAATGGTTCACAGTGATTGATTTGTGTTCAGCATTTTCTCAATTCATCCACATGAAGATGATCCTGGTTTGAGCTAGGATCCTAAAAAGGTATTCAATTTTCTCCCAACTACTTATGAAAAGATATAGAATCTTTTGAATTGCCTTGTTTGTATCTCGGTGTTAGAACAATACATTGATGATTGCAGCAAAAATAAAAGAGGGCTCTGAGTTGGACACCATTGCATTATTGAATCAATTTGCTAAAAATGGCATACAGCTTCCCCTACAAAGATGCAGTATTGTCAGAAAGAAGTTATCCGTGTGGAACATGAAATGCAGAAGGGAATGAGGAAGGTGTCTAAAGAGCACATCTCTGCAATTTCAAGAATGAACCCACCAACAACACTGAGAGAAATGAGGATGTTTATGAGAATGGTTGGCACTGTCACCAATGGATTCCAAACCTTTCTTTGATTGTGAAGTCTCTGCAGAGACTGACACACAATGATATCTCTGAGCTGATGCCTTTGGATGAAGAATGTATGCAAGCCTTCCTGAAGCTAAGACACGCTTTTTGTACAGCACACACTTTAGGAATGCCAGAGTATGAGAAAGAGTTTTATTTATTCTGTCATGAAAAATGTGCTCACTTTCTGTACTTACACAGCAGCATGGCAATGCAAAGAGAACAATTGCATATTTTCTGCCACAGTAAATCCAGTTGCTGCAGCTCTGCTGGGTGTCTTAGATCAGTTGCTGCAACTTCAGTTTCAATCACCCACAGCATAGCAATGGTTATGAGTCACACACTTAGGGCCTGATTACGAGTCTGGTGGTCTGAGGACCGCCAGACTTGTAATGGCGCGGCGGTGGCGATCTCTCGACTGCCCAATTACGACTAGGGTGGTGGGACCACCATGGAACCGCTGACACTGCCGGGAAGCGCTGTTCCTTGGAGGTGGCACGGTGGTCCAGAGGTTGCAATATGCTTGGCAGGACCACTGTAGTCCCACTAAGTGTATTATGAGTTTCCTCTTTGCCAAGGTTTTCATGGCAGTTCCTGCTCCATGAGAACCCTGGCGGAGAGGAAACATTGTGTCTCACACCCTGTGTATGCACACAGGGGGGTACAACATGTGACCCCTGTGTGCATGCACACCAGATTCTGCACACAATAACTTAGAAGTCCATGCCATGCAGGAACTGTTTGTGGCGGTCCAATTGTGGTGCCTATTCTTAAAGGCATCACCATGGGAAAGACCAATAAAGTCTGCCAGACATGAGTTTAACTCGTATTCTGGTGGGCGGCCCGACCACAGGTTTGGTGGTGCGGAGGTGGGGTGGACCCACCGCCGCACCATTAAACTCGTACTCAGGCCCTTAGAGTGTTAGTGCCTCATTCAATGGAGACACTGTTAACGCCATCAGAACACAGTATTTATCCAGAAGCTGATTGACTAAGTATGAGTAAGTAATCCTGGCTACTGAAAATAGTTCCATTAAAAGATGTGACATTTTTAATCCAACTACCCTTTAAGCATTGCCAGCATTGCCAAAAGATGAAAATAATAGTAAAATAGATGCATTTGAACATTACTGTATGGATGTAATTGAATTGTGCACTAAACCATGAACTGATGTTCTTTGTTTTTTAAAGAATATTATTTTTTTTAACTTTTTTTGTTAGTTTTTAAAAAGAAAAAACAAACAGAGCAATACAACAGTAAAGGCTTTGACACAAGCTTGATCCCTTTGTTTAGTACAGTGTATATCAGGCAACCCCATGTACAATTTCAAAACACCCAACATAATCATTATTAAATGGATTTCAGATTCACACATTCGGTCACCATACCCGAGAAGTTTTAAGCAGTAATTAGATGCTCATCAGGACATCTAAGTAACCTGCATCAAAAAGTTGTGGTACGAAGTCCATATATCTCTGGAGTGGGACAGTTCAGAGATCAGCTTATTTTAAAGTTCTAGTTGATCATTAGAGTATGTAACTTCCAATAGCCATTGTTTTATCATAAGAAGAGTTATGTCACCAGTGCTTTGACACCAATCATTTGGCTAATAGTAGAGCAAGAGAGGTAAATTTACAGTTCGCATAGGAGATTTTCTTCACCCAACCCAGCAATGCCACCAGCTGAGAAGTCTGTATGGGAATTTCTATTATTTGTTGGAAAGTGTAAAAGACCTTGCACCCAGAATGTAAGAATCTACAAACAGCTCCAAGCTAGATTAAAAAAACCAGCAGCCTCCATGCCACAGCGCTCACATCAAGAATTATCTTCCCATCCCCACCTGTGCAGTGCTTCTGGCATGCAATATACTCTGTTATACTCTGTTATTGTAACAATAATTAATTCATCATGATTTACCCCCAGTTTGTGCACATTTTTTAGGGGTCGCAATACCCAGAGCTACCTCCATGGGTCCAAACATGTCGAGCTCCAATGGGAAATTTGGTGTCCGCTTTTTACTTGCCGATTTGAGCCTGAAGTACACAGAAGTATTCAGAGGATTGACCATCAAGTGTGCTTGAAGGTTGCGTACGGCAATAAATTCACCCTTTTCACATAAATCACCCCAAGTAGTTGTGATGCAAAGTCACTGGAGCTGAGAGTGCACCTTCTGTTCCAGTTTCATGGGAAACAGTGGGTGTGCCTGCAAGGGAGCATTCAAAGTAAATGATAACTTAAGATGTACTTTTCTCCTCAAACTGTCCCTTCCAGAGGTTGTGCATGCCATAGTGTTCATACCAGTGTTCATGGTGATCTTAATGACCATCGAGCGGTTGTAAAGGGAATGGGGTCTGTGTTGTCTTTTTCTACCGTGACATGAGCAGAATGCTGTGGTGGGAGGGTGAAACCAAAAGTGAAAATATTGAGCTTGAGCACAAAGGAAGTATAATTCCACATTAGGAATGCAGAAGCCACCTCTATGATAAGGCTATGTCATGGTGTTCCGGGATATTCTATCAATCAATCAATCCTTTTATAGAGCGCACTAATAACCCGTGAGGGTCTCAAGGCGCTGGGGGGGGGGTGCAGCTACTGCTCGAACAGCCAGGTCTTGAGAAGTCTCCTGAAGGTCAGCAGGTCCTGGGTCTGTCGCAGCTGTGTGGGGAGGGTGTTCCACGTCTTGGCAGCGAGGTAGGAGAAGGATCTGCCGCCGGTGGAGGTCCTGTGGATGCGTGGGACGGTGGCGAGGGCGAGGTCGGCGGAGCAAAGCTGGCGGTTCGGGGTGTAGAAGGTGAGACGTTTGTTGAGGTATGCTGGTCCGGCGTTGTGGAGTGCTTTGTGAGCGTTGGTGAGGAGCTTCAAGGTGATCCTCTTGCTGACTGGGAGCCAGTGCAGGTCTTTCAGGTGGGCAGTGATGTGGGTGTGGCGGGGTATGTCGAGGATGAGGCGTGCGGAGGCGTTCTGTATGCGGTGGAGTCTCTTCTGGAGTTTGGTCGTGGTTCCCACGTAGAGGGCGTTGCCGTAGTCCAGTCTGCTGCTGACGAGGGCCTGTGTGACCGTCCTTCTGGTTCCGGTGGGGATCCATCTGTAGATCTTGCGGAGCATGCGGAAGGTGTTGAAGCAGGAGGAGGAGACGGCGTTGACTTGCTGGGTCATTGAGAGCGACGAGTCCAGGATGAACCCCAGGTTGCGTGCGTGGTCGGTGGGTGTGGGTGCGGCTCCCTGGGCGGCTGGCCACCAGGAGTCATCCCAGGCGGAGAGGGTGGATCCGAGAATGAGGACCTCTGTCTTGTCCGAGTTGAGTTTCAGGTGGCTGGTCTGCATCCAGCTGGCGACGGCCTTCATTCCTTCGTGGAGGTTGGTTTTGGCAGTAGCGGGGTTTTTGGTGAGTGAGAGGATCAGTTGAGTGTCGTCGGCGTAGGAGACGATGTTGAGGTTGTGCGAGCGGACGATGTTGGCGAGTGGTGCCATGTAGACGTTGAAAAGGGTAGGGCTGAGGGAAGATCCTTGGGGCACGCCGCAGATGATCTTGGTGGCTTCAGAACGGAATGGGGGGAGGCGGACCCTCTGGGTTCTATCCGTGAGGAAGGAGGTGGTCCAGTCCAGGGCTTTGTTATGTTTTTATGTTATGTTATGTTACGATAACTTGTAGAGCGCGCAGCTGCCCCAGCAACGGGGCATCCCGGCGCTAAGCAAAATAGAGACTAAACAGCGAGTATCCCTCCTAAGAGAAGACAGGAAGGGCCAGGGAAGACATGTGGGTCAAAAGAAGGGGGACCTAATGAGGGATTCCAGAGCTTGGCAGCCAGAACGCGGAACGAGCGACCACCAGCACGGGCCCTCTTCACACGTGGTATAGAGGCCAAATGTTTGCCTGCAGAGCGCAGATGACGCGAGGGAGTGTAGGTCGAGAGCAGGCCAGATATTATACCTGAGGTGGGGGATTTCAGGATCTTAAAAGCAAAACAGAGATATTTAAACTCCAACCGCCTCTCCATTGGCAGCCAGTGTAGCCGCCGAATGGTGCTAGAGGTGGGGCAGCGACTGGGCATGGCAAGAACAGTTCTGGCGGTGACATTCTGGACCCTCTGAAGTCTTGAGATCTCGGTCTTACTGATCCCAAGATAGAGCACTCTGGCGTAGTCAAATCTAGATAGGACAGATGCTTGCACAATAGTCTGCCGGATGGAGGGGTCAAAGAAACCCAACATGGGTCTAAGACTGCGCAGAATGCCAAGACATGTCGCCGCCACCCTCTTAGTTTGAGCTTGGAAACTCAGCGCCGAGTCAACCCATACACCCAGATTTTTCACCACCTTTTTTGGAGTGGGGGGGGGTCCCAGGGAGGAGGGCCACCAATGCCCGCTCCACAGCTTATGATCCTTCCCGACCAGCAGGACCTCAGTCTTGCTGGCGTTGAGCTGTAGGCAATTGGCAGTCAGCCACTCTGCTACATCTGCCAAGCCACCTTGAAACTTGGCCGCATCATTTTGGCAGTCATTGGAGAGGGCGACTACAAGTTGGGTGTCATCTGCATATGACACGATCATCAACCCTCTCCTTTTGGCTAGTGTGGCCAGCGGCTGGACATACAAGTTAAAAAGTGTAGGGCTTAGCGCAGAGCCCTGTGATACACCCTAGATGAAAAAGGGGGAGCTGAAACTTGGAAAGACCTGTCTGAGAGGAAAGAGGTAAGCCAGGTCAGGGCAGCGCCCGCAATGCCGGCCTCCTTCAGTCTTTGAATCAGGATCTGGTGCGAGACCGTATCAAAAGCGGCACTGAGGTCCAATAGGATCAGTGCCGAGGTCCGTCCCTCATCCAGAGCTGCTCTCAGGTGTTCAGATACAGCTAGGAGGGCTGATTCAGTGCTAAGGCCGCGGCGGAAGCCACACTGAGAGGAATCCAGAATGTGATTTTCATCCAGATAGTTAGACAGAATAGAATTGACATGTGCTTCGGTGATTTTAGAAATCCAAGGCAACAAGGAGATAGGGCAGAAGTTCTCCAGTTTAGTCGGGTCTAACGTGGGCTTCTTTAGAAGCGGCATAACAACGGCCTGCTTCCATGACCTAGGGACAATGGCCCTGGCCAGAGACAGGTTGATGACCTGGCCCAGCGGTGTAAGTAGAACAGATAGTAATCTCCTCAGATGTTCCGGCGTCATAGGGTCAGTCGGGGAACCAGATTTAACCTTCCTGCAGAGTGTTGTAAGTGCTTCTTCAGTAATGGGTGAAAAGGTGGCTAATATATGGGCGGAGGGGGATGGACCCTTGGAGTCACTACCCAGAACCGTCGAAGGGAAGGTTTTGTAGATGTTTTCCACCTTGTTTATGAAAAAGGAGGCTAGGTCCTCACAATGCTCGTTAGACTTGACTGTGGGTGCCTTAGGTGCCCCAGCGTTTTTTAGGTTAGTAATGATGGAGAAGATCTTCTTGGTGGGATTCTGACAATTTCTGATCTCCTCCGAGAAATAGGAAGCCCGTGCTTTCTGATCAGCCCTGTGGTATTTTTTTTATGGCGGATTGATAATGGCCTTTCAGAGTGATATCAAAATCTCGCCTCCACTCCCGTTCCAGCCGTTTACACGCTTTGCGCATGGTGGAGAGGTTGCCATTGTACCAGGGGTTGGACTTGGTACTTCGTCCCTTCGACCATTTGGCCGGGACCATAGCATCCAACGGAAGCCTTAGCCAGTCGGTGAAAACATCACTGGCCGAGTCAGGCTCGTCTGGCCAGCAGGGCATACTTGATGAGAGAGAGGTGCAGAGCTGGTCAAAGTTTAATTTATGCCAGGGACGGCGGAAAGTGCAATTCTGATGGGGCCTGCGGGATGACACCACCCCAAGGAGCTTCATAGAGATCAAATAGTGATCCGTCCAGCATAACGGAGTGGGGGTTAAGACAGAGAGACCTGAAAGGTTAGAAAAAACTGGGTCGAGTAAGTGGCCCGCAGAGTGAGTAGGACCGTGGACCAATTGAAGCAGCTGGCAGGCCGCTAGGTCAGCGGAAAAATTAACCGCTTCAGAATCATGAGGATTGTCAAGGTGTAGGTTTAAATCACCAAAGACCAGAAAGTTGGCATACCTCACAACCAGAGTGCCTACTAGATCTGCCAGCACAATCCTCACCTCCTTGGAAGGGCCCGGAGGGCGATAAACTATTAGGCCCGTCAAGGTTAAATTAGAGTTGAGAGAGATCCTAAAACGGCCGCACTCACAACCCGCTACATCTTCCTTAACCAGTGTGCAGGTGAAGTGTGATTTGCAGACAACTGCCACCCCGCCCCCCTTGACTCTCGATTGAGGGTGCAAATGCTATAGCCTGTGGGAAGCGCCAGACCCGGTTCAACCAACGTGTCGGCTGACAACCAGGTTTCTGTCAGGAAAAGGACATCCAGAGACTCGTCTTGAAGTAGGTCGAACACATCTAGGTAGTGTTGAACCAATGACCGGCAGTTAAGACTGAGCATTTTAATATTCTGTCCTGAAACCAGTGATTGTTTAGGAGGGGGTCGCAGGGTAACTTCAGAATTATAGCCACAATTCCTGCAGCAGAAAGGACCCATAGGGGTATTAGGTAGGGGAGAGCAGACCGTGCTCATTGAAGATCTGATAGCCAGGAGGTTGTCGCGGGAGTAAGAGTAGAAGTTTTCCTCAAAACTGGCAGAGTGACTGGCGGCTGGCGTCGTCCTGGCACGGACGGGTGCAGACGGGCTTGCCTTAGGCGCGCCTTCGGCGCGCCAGCGGCGCATCCGCAGCGCGGCCGAGCCCCCATCCGATAGAAATACCCCCTGGCGGAAATGAGGCCACTCGATAGTGGGAGGAGCCACGTCCCTCCGTACAATCGGCACCAAGAGCCGCGACGGACCGGGGACAGCGGAGGCAAAGCCCAGGTAAGCAAGTATTTAGGCAAGTTTATAAATTATAACACACGTTTGTACTTGGCAAGTTAAATTCCAATACACACGATACAAGCAGTGCTCGGAAACGCGAGTGCTAGGCAGAGTTAGAAGCACACGTTAAAACGCATACAAAATGATACAGTGTTACACAGTAAAAAACAATTTTTAAAAGCACAGGACGGAGCCTCGCGGCAAGCGCTAATTGCAGCTGCGCGGCCGAGCCCCCATCAGATAGAAATACCCCCTGGCCGGAAATGAGGCCACTCGATAGTGGGAGGAGCCGCGTCCCTCCGTACAATCGGCACCAAGAGCCGTGACGGACCGGGGACAGCGGAGGCAAAGCCCAGGTAAGCAAGTATTTAGGCAAGTTTATAAATTAAAACACAGGTTTGTACTTGGCAAGTTAAATTCCAATACACACGATACAAGCAGTGCTCGGAAGCGCGAGTGCTAGGCAGAGTTAGAAGCACACGTTAAAACGCATACAAAATGATACAGTGTTACACAGTAAAAACCAATTTTAAAAGCACAGGACGGAGCCTCGCGGCAAGCGCTAATTGCAGCTGCGCGGCCGAGCCCCCATCCGATAGAAATACCCCCTGGCCGGAAATGAGGCCACTCGATAGTGGGAGGAGCCGTGCCCCTCCGTACAATCGACACCAAGAGTCGTGACGGACCGGGGACAGCGGAGGCAAAGCCCAGGTAAGCAAGTATTTAGGCAAGTTTATAAATTAAAACACACGTTTGTACTTGGCAAGTTAAATTCCAATACACACGATACAAGCAGTGCTCGGAAACGCGAGTGCTAGGCAGAGTTAGAAGCACACGTTAAAACGCATACAAAATGATACAGTGTTACACAGTAAAAAACAGTTTTTAAAAGCACAGGACGGAGCCTCGCGACAAGGGCTAATTGCAGCTGCGCGGCCGAGCCCCCATCCGATAGAAATACCCCCTGGCCGGAAATGAGGCCACTCAGTAGTGGGAGGAGCCGCGTCCCTCCGTACAATCGGCACCAAGAGCCGTGACGGACCGGGGACAGCGGAGGCAAAGCCCAGGTAAGCAAGTATTTAGGCAAGTTTATAAATTAAAACACACGTTTGTACTTGGCAAGTTAAATTCCAATACACACGATACAAGCAGTGCTCGGAAACGCGAGTGCTAGGCAGAGTTAGAAGCACACGTTAAAACGCATACAAAATGATACAGTGTTACACAGTAAAATACAATTTTTAAAAGCACAGGACGGAGCCTCGCGGCAAGCGCTATTTGCAGCTGCGCGGCCGAGCCCCCATCCAATAGAAATACCCCCTGGCCGGAAATGAGGCCACTCGATAGTGGGAGGAGCCGCGTCCCTCCGTACAATCGGCACCAAGAGCCGTGACGGACCGGGGACAGCGGAGGCAAAGCCCAGGTAAGCAAGTATTTAGGCAAGTTTATAAATTAAAACACACGTTTGTACTTGGCAAGTTAAATTCCAATATACACGATACAAGCAGTGCTCGGAAACACGAGTGCTAGGCAGAGTTAGAAGCACACGTTAAAACGCATACAAAATGATACAGTGTTACACAGTAAAAAACTATTTTTAAAAGCACAGGACGGAGCCTCGCGGCAAGCGCTAATTTCAGCTGCGCGGCCGAGCCCCCATCCGATAGAAATACCCCCTGGCCGGAAATGAGGCCACTCGATAGTAGGAGGAGCCGCGTCCCTCCGTACAATCGGCACCAAGAGCCATGACAGACCGGGGACAGCAGAGGCAAAGCCCAGGTAAGCAAGTATTTAGGCAAGTTTATAAATTAAAACACACGTTTGTACTTGGCAAGTTAAATTCCAATACACACGATACAAGCAGTGCTCGGAAACGCGAGTGCTAGGCAGAGTTAGAAGCACACGTTAAAACGCATACAAAATGATACAGTGTTACACAGTAAAAAACAATTTTTAAAAGCACAGGACGGAGCCTCGCGGCAAGCACTAATTGCTAATTGCTAATTGTCGCGTATTCCTGCGTTGTGTATTCTAGGTTTTCAAAGGATCAACATTTTTGAGGCTGACCCTGCCGCCCATTGTCAATGTGAGCTTCAGCCACCTATTTATTTGATTTGATCCCCCAGAGCATAGATCGCTCTTCCATAGTTGAGGAACAGGATCTTCTTTGTATTCAGGCTGATCCATATTCAAAGATAAATAATCGGAGCGTTACACCAGTCCAGAGGATATTCAGTGTCAAATCTAGACACTTAATATGTTAGTGGGAGGACAGCAGATTTATACTAGTTAATGGACAAGTAAGCTAGACCTCTAAATTTAGTAAACCTTTGGAGAATATGACTAATGTTTGTCGGTGGATTTCTGCTACATGATGTTATGTTGTTTTTGCATACTTAGAAAGCAGTAGGGGCCTATACATAAACTATAAATCATTTTGTGCATAATGCTGTCTAAGCTTAGATGCTAAAGGCTCCAGAGTGAGTGCAAACATTGTGGATAACAGGGGACAGCTCAGTCTTTTTTCCCGTGCGATTACAAGTGGTGGTGAGTGCCCTGCATTCATGGATATCTAGCTGTCGGTAACATCTAAAGCAGTATAATCAGGGCTAAGAATGGAGGAGTAGTTCCCATGTGGCCAACAGGGGACATTTGATAGCTCAATTCCAGCAAGTCAAAAGATTCTGTAGAATCCAATAAGACCGCCGCAGCCTGCTTGTTAGTGTAATAGTGTGAACATCATTTGAAGGTTATGCATAGTGGACCTCCCCAGGACAAAACCTGTTTGGTCTGGTAGGACCAGCTTTGGAAGCAGAAGTAAAGTTTATTAGGATCCCACTCACTGCAGCATTGGAACACTATCTTTATGGAGCCATCGGCACCCGAGTGGCACCCATTACCCCACTCCAGCATGTTTGCAAACAACCCCTACACCAGCAAAGCATCCCTCAGTTGGTGATGAGTCTCTCTCCTCTACTCATGCCTCGCTTGTGAGACACTGCCGTAGGATGCCGGTTATAATTTTAGTTTGCAACGCAGAAGAGGCGGGATGTTGGTCGCTCAGCCCCTCCACGTCTGCCAGCATCATCAGTTCACCTTTCCCGGCCCATGCAGAGCCAGGCATCTAGGCTTCTCAGACAGCAGCTATGGCCTAATATCTCTACTTTCAGGCAGCCCCCATGTTGCAGGCAGTGCATTCGAACTCTGAGGGCAGGGATGTAACATGTCGGGGTAGCTCCTGTCTCAAATGGCAGGACCAGACTGATCTCCTGAGACAGCATATGTAGCAGTTCTGGTAGCAACTTTACATTTGTATGTCGCTGGAGGTCCCAGGCTGGCGAAGGTCAAAAGTCAAGTGGGCATCTTGGTTCCAGGCCAAGTGACACTCCCAACCAAAACCAGATATTCAAGATGTACCACCAGATTTGGCTGATATGAATTTATTTGTGGATAACTCATGCTTGAGAGATGCCTTTGGAAGGTTACAGCACCATATGCAGTTTGCACATTAACATACATAGTGGAGGCATCATTGTTGTGTAATGTAACCTTGGCACAAGTGGGCAAATTGGTTGCCTTTGCCAGAGCTTGCTGAATAGCCAGTGAATTAAGTGTTGCAATCTATACTGATAGTATTTTTTGGGGGGTGGTGCACAATTTTTAACAATTGTGGGCACAACGAGGTTTCATGGATTTTTCTATGACTCCAATTCTCAGTGGGTCACATATTCCTAATTTGTTACATGCATTGAAACTACCAAAGAAAATAGCAGTTGTCGAATGTGCTGCACACATGATAAAGAGGATTATTAGTTTGGGTGGATAGTAGTCCATCATAAGAAATAATGTCACTATTCTTGTTAGGTCCAGTAAAGCTTTCAGAAATTGAAATCTAAGCTCAACCTCTGATAGAGGTTGCACAGAATAGACCACCTTTGCTCAAGAAAATGTGCAAAGCATTTAGAAGTACAAAAACAATTAAAAAGTCAAAAACACACCACAATTAAAATCCCACTATTATTTATAAAATTTAAGAAAATTACACTAAAACAACAAAAATCCAATAAACTGAAATGAAAATATGAATTTTTGAAATTTTAAATAAGAATAGCACCAAAAAGCATTAAGCAGCACAATTTAAGGCCAATCAGAATGGTATGCGGGTCGGATACAGAAACAGATTCCACCTGGTTAGACATTTTACCTTCAGACTTAATCATTGAAATGGAAGTCAAAAATCCTCAATGGGGCAAAGCAACAGGCTGTTGCAAAGAAGAACTATCTGAGGCCATATAGCTATTGGATGAGGTCCTGGTAAAGCCGTTGACTTTTGACTGGTAAGCTTTGAGCAGGAGAAATTCAAAATTCACATACAAGGAAGGGCCCTCATCGACCGAATACTATTGGTGTCTTTGCCCAGTGAATATTTCTACGGTCGGACTTAGTCACATTTTTTGCTACTCACATTTCTCCAGCAGGGCAAGACTGCAAGGTGTAGTTCCACGGAACTCCACGAGGCTGGATAGTCTCTCTGTGATGTCACACTGAAAAGGAATTGCTGATGTGGAAAAGCTGAGAGCGGAAGCAAACTGATTCTTTGGTCCAGCAGCAATTCACCTTTGACGGATTGACTTGGTAGGTTTGTCCCAGTCTTCCAGAGGTATTTGGAGCCAAAAAGTTTCTAAGTAACAGGTTTCTCAGGATGTGAGGAGGAGTACACTTTGACACAGCCAAGAGTACGAGGACCTCAGGAACAGCACCTCGGATCAATACTCACTCCAGCAGAGCAACCAGCAGGATTCAGGGCAAAGGAAGTCGGTACTGTCCTGGACCCTTCAGAAAAAGGGATTTTCACAGCTTTTTGTGTTCCTGTACCTTAACAGAAGGTCAGCTAACTGACCGTTAGAGTCCACTTTTTAGACGTGGATACACGCTTGAGCATATCCAGCCTTTCAGGTCTCCCAACGAGTCTCAGCAGCAGATGTAGGCCAAATTCTGTCTTCCACAGGTCCAGTAGGGCTCTGAAGAGGGTGTACTGGGTTGCCACATTTATACCTAGCACGTGCCTGTCGGTGGATTTGACTCCAGGCCCCTCCCTAACCAATAGGGAATACATTTACAGGGTTAACCCTCCTGTGTGCCCTACTGCAAATAATCTCACAATGGCCCACTCTGCCCAAATTCATGATGGTGAAACTCTTCTCTCCCTGTACAGATCCTCCTTGCCCACCCCCACTGCTCCCCCACGGCCCCTCCCCACTGCCGCTCACGCTCCCACTTCCCAGCTGAGCTTCCCTCCCTCCTCCCCTTTTAATGGCGGCCGATACGGGGATGAGCAAGCAAGACCTCTGACCTCTGGTCAGGGACCTGCTCTCCCCCCCAGTAGCTCCACCGTTGAGCCGCTGCTGCTGATAGGGATCTGATAGGGTTCGAGCCTGCCTCTGCTGCTTCCTCTGCTGCCACCTGCCTTGTTGTGCCCTTTTCCCTTGTGTCATCCTCCCTCTTCATTGTTTTATTGTAGGTGTGTACCTGTTTTGCCTTGTGTCATCCTCTCTCTTCATTGTTTTATTATATTGTTAATTCTGTCACTGTTAATTCTGTGTCTCGTTTTTACGCCTTTGCTCAGTTTCCCGCCGCTACTCCCCCGGGAGCCCCTCCCCCTTCCTCTCACGCTCCCACCTCCCAGCTGAGCTTCCCTCTCTCATCCCCTATTTAATGGCGGCAGCTGCGGGGAAGAGCAAGCAAGACCTCTGACCTCTTGTCAGGGACCTGCTCTCTCACCCCGTAGCACCACTGTTGTGCCGCTGCCACTGATAGGGATCTGGTAGGGTTCGAGCCTGCTTCCTATGCTGCCACTTGCCTTGTTGTGCCCGTTTTGTGTCATCCTCTCTTCATTGTTTTATTGTAGGTGTGTACCTGTTTTACCTTGTGTCATCCTCTCTCTTCATTGTTTTATTGTAGGTGTGTAGGTATTGTTAATTCTGTCACTGTTAAATCTGTGTCTCATTTTTGCGCCTTTGCTCGGTTTCCCACCACTGCTTCCCACAGCCCCTCACTCCTGCCACTCATGCTCCCACCTCTCAGCTGAGCTTCCCTCCCTCCTGCCCTATTTACTGGCCGCTGAAGGCGCGCCTAAGGCAAGCCCGTCTGCGCCCGTCCGCGACCCAACCCCGGCCAGCGCCAGGAACCCTGTATCTCTAACCACCCACCGCTACGACTCAGCCGCACTCCTCGCAATCAACTCAGGAGAGGACAACAACTGCCAGATCTCCACGCTGAGCACCACCCACAGCCAGTTCTCCTGTTGTCACTGCTGCCAGACCTTCACCACCCCCCCACGCCGAACGCCAACACCTCTGAAGCCCTGCAGTGCATCCTCCTCAACGTGCGCTCCATGCACAGACACGCCAAAGAGATCTGGGACCTCCTCGACACCCTCTCGCCAGATGTTCTCTTCATCACAGAAACCTGGACCAACTCCACCTCTGCTCCTGACATCGCCACAGCCATCCAGGACGGACACAAGATCCAGAGAAAGGACCATCCCAACCGCCCAGGAGGAGGACTTACCATCATACACAAGAGCTCCCTCCAGCTCACCTCCTCCAGCTCAAGCCACAGCCTGCCCACCACCAAACACCTACATTTCCAGATGCAGACCAACCCCAAAACGACCCTAAGAGGCACCCTCGCATACAGACCCCCCAGAACTCGAACTGCATTCATCACCACCATCACCGACCTCATCGCGCCCCGCACCATCGCCTCCATGGACTACATACTCATCGGAGACCTCAACTTCCACCACGACAACCTCAGCGATCCCAACTCCACCACCCTCCTGGACAACCTTGCCAACCTCGGAATTAAACAACTCGTTACCACCCCCACCCACAAGGCACGACACAACCTTGACCCCATCTTTGCAGGAGGTAACAACATCCACTTCAGCCACACCACGCAACCCCCATGGACAGACCACCACTGCATCCACTTCCACGCAACAGACCCACAGCGCCCAAACCGGCACCCCGCCCGCCACGAAGAAACCAGAGCAAGATCACCGAGGAGCAGCTCACCTCCACCTTCAGCAGTGAGGCCTCCGCCACCCCAGCCAACACCAACCTCACAGCCAAAGAACTCCACAGATGGATCTCCAACTGCGCAGACAAGCTCACACCCCTACGCATCCCCAACAAACAGCACCCCAGGTAGGCCCCCTGGTTCACCTCCAACCTCCAGGAATCCAGGCGCACCTGCAGACGTCTCAAGAAGAACTGGAGAAACAGCAAAACCTCAGAAGACCGCACACCTACAAAAACGCCATGACAGAATACCACCAACACATCAGATCTACCAAGAAGACTTTCATCCAGAACAGGATCCTCGGAAACTCCAGCAACTCCTAGGGACGTTTTAGCATCATCCAGGAATTCACCAAACTCCCCAGCGGAACCACGGATATCACCCCCTCCCACGACCTCTGCAACAAGCTCGGCTCCTACTTCCATTGGAAAATCAAGAGCCTCAACGACAACTTCAATGACCAGACACCTGACTCCGAAACCACCCCCTCCACCAGCAACGTTAGCTTGCCTACCCTCTCCTACTGGACCCCAGTCACCACCGAAGACCCCGCATCGCCCATGAAAAGCATCTACTCTGGAGCCCCCATGGACCCCTGCCCCGCTCACATCTTACACAGAGCCGCCATTGCCTCAGAACTACTATGCACCATCAACGCCACCTTCGAAACTGGCACCTTTCCCGATGACTGGAAACACGCAGAAGTGAGACCCCTACTCAAGAAACCCTCAGCAGATTCCACGGACCTCCACAACTAACGCCCCATCTCGCTCCTCCCCTTCATGGCATAATCCGCCGAGAAGACCGTCAACATCCAACTAACAAAATTCATCGAAGAACACTCCATCCTCGACCCCTCCCAATCCGGATTCCGCAGCAACCACAGCACCGAGACCGCTCTTCTTGCTGCCACAGACGCCATCTGCACCCTCCTCGACCAAGGCCACACCATAGCCCTGATCCTACTCGACCTCTCCGCAGCCTTCGACACCGTCCCCCACTGCACACTCACCGCCAGACTCCACGAAGCCGGCATACAGGGAACCGACATTAACTGGCTCCGTTCCTTCCTCGCTGGCAGAACCCAAAGAATCAGATTTCCACCCTTCCTCTCCGAACCCACGGAAATCAACTGCAGAGTACCCCAAGGATCGTCTCTCAGCCCCCACGCTCTTCAACATCTACATTGCCCCCTCGCCGCCATCGTCAGAAAGCACAGACTCAGCATAGTATCCTACGTAGATGACACCCAACTCATCCTCTCTCTCACCAAGGACCCCATCACCACCGTACTCAACTTCCAGGAAGGAATGAGGGATGTCGCATCCTGGATGAGCAGCAGCTGCCTGAAGCTCAACTCGGAGAAGACAGAGGTCCTCTTCCTTGGGCCCTCCCTCTCTGCATGGGACAACTCCTGGTGGCCCACCGCCCTCAACAGCCCCCCCGCCCCACAGACCACGCACGAAACCTCGGCATGGTACTCGACTCTACCCTTTCCATGACCCGACAGGTCAATGCTGTCGCCTCCACCTGCTTCAACACCCTCTGCATCCTCCGAAAGACCTTCAAATGGATCCCCCTCCCAAATCAATGAAGACCGTCACCCACGCACTCATGAAGGAAGTGGCCCGATTCGGGTCACTCAGGTCACTAATGACCACCTCTCAGCCTTCCATACCAAATGAAGAGTCGGTCAGACAGTAGAGAATACAAACCAATAATTGTTTATTCAAAGTACACTCAGAGCGGAGCCCAGTCTGCCCAGTCGCTAGGAGTGCTGCAGAGGGACTGACATCGGCAAGCATAAAGATCCATAATGTACATTTCAGAACCAATGAAGGCACGCCCACAATGGATTTTCCAAGCAGATGCAGCTAACAATGAAGTACAGAGGATAAGTTTCAATTCTAAGGCCGGGCACACACTATCTACTACTCAAGGTCGCTCTGCCCATGCCTGCCACTAGACAAGTGGGAGAAGGTCTCTATCTGGGGAGAAAGGTATGCGCTAATAAGAACAGTGCTTTCATTAGTGAAGCAAAACTTAGCCTTGGAGAAACACAACTCAACAGAGGCCTTTTCTCGGAAATAGCAGAGAATAAGTTTCGATTACCACTCAAAATGGCGCCACCATAGAAAATGGCGCCCGAAATGCTAACATACATAGATCAATGCGCAAACATGAATTTTTCTATTCTAACAGACCCTCCTTTTAGCATGAGCTAAACATTTTCTAGTAATTACAAAGAGCATATAAATCAATAAAACAGAAAGTCATAGGTAAACTTCTTAGACACACTCCATGTTGTCAACATCATGAAGAGAGACCATGAGGAGGAAAGAATTCTCGAAAATGTCCTCATCTATCTGCATGAGGTCATCGATCTCCTTTTGAACCATAATTGCAGCATTGGTGTCATGAATCGATATTTTCCTCTTAGGAATGAGAAGAGTGGTGCAATAAGAACAACAGAAGGGAAGGCATTGAACAAGGACACAACAAGAGACCAAGATCTCAATGAAATAGATTGCCTTTTCAAGGATCCAACCCCAGCTGCCAAAAAGAGACCAACTCCAGTTCCCACTTTCCATTCCTTTGACATTTTCTAAGATGTCTAGAATGTGTTGGGTAATATTCTTTTCCATATTTGTGATCCCGACTACACACTGGTCTCCTACTACCGCGCATTCATCACCACTCTTAGCTAAGATGAAGTCGACTGCATATCTAGTCTGCTCGGAATATATTCGCATACTTTCCAATTGGGTGGTGATGTCACGCAAAGCTGCTACTGTGGAGTCAGACAAAATTTGCAGCTTACATCTGAAATATTCTCTAGCTTTCTCACCCCTGGCCATAGCAGTACCACCAAATGAAATTATGGAAGAAAGAATGTATCCAAAAGTAATACCATTACTATAATTATTGACTTTGTGATCTGTCACTCCTTCACAGAATTCTTTGGTCAATGTCCTTTTACCCCATCGTACTTTAGGTTTCGCATGTTTGCAAGGTACACCCAAAGGCAGTACCATCCCAAGTGCCACATCATCCGTACCATTATGGACATTCTAATAAGTCCCATTAGACAAAAAGAAAAACCCTGGGTGTGCATACACCGGTCTATCATAATCTACTGCAGAATACCTGGAATTCCTCCCAAAGGTACTGGGGTCCTTTGTATTTACCAAAGAGTACATGCCCTTACGCAATACTATCCCTGAACAATTGACATACAATATAGTGTCAGTAAAATTGATAATTGGACAACAAGCAGGGTAATAACCAGCTTCTCGGGTAACTGTCAATCCCTTATACTGGTAACCCGCCAGAGTTATATTCTGTTTTTCCATATAGAAGTTGTCGCAATAAGTGTTGTTGCCACACCCCGGATAACCCATGCCTTGTGGCTTTCTATGATATAGACAAGGACCTGGATAGTCGAACCCAAATACTCCTTGCACTTCTACGAAGTCATGGGGCCGAGTATAGGTACAATTGACAATTGACAATGGATATGCAGTCCATAGACTAGTGACTGATTCAATGGGGTAACAAGCAGTCCCTTCTCCAAAGAATCTCTTGTGTGTATCTAGAAACACATTGCTTGGGTCCGTCCTTTTCCTTCGGACTTGAGGTACAACCTTATCCTTACTATGTAAAGGTACACTTTGATCACTTTCCAAAACCCATTATACCCCCACATAACATGATTAACAGCAACATCACAAGGGCAATACATGTAAACTTTTGTTTACAGATCCACATTGCATTGTGCTGGGCAACAGGAATCACTGGCTGCTCTTCCTCAGCAACCATTTTTCCAAAGGGCTGCATAACGAATAATGAAATGGGGGCAAAATACAAGAAAATATGCAAGTTCCCAGTGTCTGCCAGAGCCTCACTGGTACAGGCCCCTATTGTCCATCAATACGTTGGCGCTCTTGAGCACCGGCGGTGGAGCTTGCTTTGTTCTAAGCTTGTATCCCACGTCGACCAGGATAATATACCTCCAAGGTATAACCGATCTATCCTGTCCAATGTTCAAACAGTGCACAAAACTCTCATCACCCTAAACTAACTCCATTGGTACTTTAGAAAAGTACACCCTGACTTACACAGTCCATCCCTGACTAAACTTTCTTCTCCTGTGGTGCACCGTCCCCCAGCCGAGGGCGCAAATTGTACCTGGTAGCTCCAGGCACAGAGTGGTCAACAAACAGGGGCTCCTGGATAGCTCGTATTTCCGGAGGGACTGCTGCATTCAGCACACTATCATTTTCTTTATCTGTTTGCATCCAGGTCAGCTTGGCATCACTGAAAGGGACAAATCTAGGCACCGTCTCGCACTCAGAGTCCCAAATCCCATCCCTCACCCACTGGTCGTAGGGCAGGGGCAAAGGAATCCTGCGACAGTGAGTCGCATGAATCCAGTTCTTATGGCCAGCGACCTTTACTGCGGTACGTGTTGCTAGGAGGACTTGTTCTGACCCTTCCAACGCGGCTCCAAACTTTTCTTCCGCTGGAAGTTCTTCATGAGAATAAAATCATCAGGCTGAATGTTGTGCCCAGGCCCCTCTGGTGTAGCTGGCAGGGTGTCCCGGACCTTTTGGTGAATAGAACACAAACTTTCGGTTAACTGTCCAAGATTATCAATCAACAATGGGTGCTCAATATCAGAGAACCGCCGAGGTCGCGGGATGCCGCAGACGTTTGCCGGGCGTCCAAACACAACCTTGATCCAGCGGTATACCAACAACAGATACTCCACTAGCATATACTCACCTGGGCCCATAAAACACACAAATTGATTAAAACCGCTGGAGTGGTTTAAAGTTTATATTTCTCAGGATTAGTTATTTAACTTTCCTAACTAACCTTTCACTGATCAAAAAGTTCTTTCCTCTGGTCGACGGACCTTTAGTTGAACTAGTTGATGGTGAATAATTAACTTAACCCTTAACTATTTTTATTTTGAAGTAAATAATCACAGACTTAGGAAGTTTTAAAATCTTTATCTAAATTAAATGCATGTGAACCATCTCAAAATTACAGTGCAGTCACCCTCATTCTTAGGAGAGAAAATTCAATTGATTAAACATCAAGCATATACTTCGGACTCATGCAAAAACAAATGCTCAGAAAGGGAGAGGACAGAGAGAAAAGAACATCTACAAAATACATAAAAGTATATTTACCAAGAATGGTGTGAAAGACCAACCCCCTGGCCAAAGGGCCGGTAAGGGTCCCCCAGGATAGGTCAGGAGACAAAGACTTCAGGACAGGATTCAGGACAGGATAGTTGACCTCTCTAGAATACCAACGATTGCGCTGCACCCCTCTCTGACACCCTCTTCCTCCTCGAGATTCTTCTGCGATCTTCTGATCTAACCCAATTAATTAGGATAGTAAGTTCTGCTTCCGATTCTGCATTCAGTTCTTCATCAGCATCTCACAGCATCTCTCCCAGCAACAGGATCCCCGACTCCCAGATAGCATCCCGAGCTCTGCTGCATCTCCTTCTCCTTAACTAACTAAAGCTACCTTAGTTATACCTTCGTTTCCTCATGTTCCACCCACTAAAGTTACAATATCGTAAAAATACGAAATCTAATTGGTCAGGCAAGGGGGATGATCATCACACCATGCTTACATGTCACTTTATTCTGTTAAACCATTGTTCGCAAACCCATCCCCTTAATTTTTATTCAAAACTTTATTCCCATCCACTACATGTATCTTTTTGAAACATTAATAACACTACGAAGAATAGAACATCTCATTGCTGAACTTTTCACCATCCGTTCCCAGGGTATGGTGCTCCAATTTGGCCTCCATTCAAGTGCTCTGTCATTGACCTTCATAGCTTCACTCAGTAGGCATGCGCAGGCATTGCGTCATTTCATCTAGTCCGGTTATACAAGAGAGGCCCAAATGTGCACTAATAATAAAGTCAAAAGACAAATGTTACTTTCACAAAATAAATGGTCTCACTGTATACCACCACCCTCGACTCTATTTCCCTTTTCTTATTAATACTTTCCCCGCATTAGCATTAGTAAAATAGCCTGTTTTAGTTTCAGCTAAGCAGATGCCATGCACGCGAGTCTTCAAGACTCCATTTTAGTATCTTCTGCTCATGCGCTAGAATTTCCCTCCAAGCATTGTCTCGTCATACTGCATAGATGCAGTTGATGCATGCGCACAACAGTTTTTCCCGTTTAAAGCGGTATTAGTCCGTTTTCATTGTTATCTGCTTTATTACACACATCAGCAAGCTTCGCTAACCCGCGTGTTTATGTGGTGCGTAATAATTATTCACAAAACATGGTTAGTAACTTTGTTAATGAGTTAACCGAGAGGATTGCTTTCGAGCAAGTCTCTTTCCTACGAGACCTTGCTCCATCAATCCCCTCTCTGATGGCATTTTGAGCCATCACAAAATTACCCATCCCTTCCCAGATGCCAACTTTTAGCACATCTCAGTTTTCTCTTTTCTATTTCATCAGTTCGTCAGTTACTTCTTTTCCTTCTAAATCTTTCATCTTTTTGTATAGTTTTCCTTTCATCTCTTCTAGCTAAATTTCTTCATATTCTCTCTTTCGTTTCTTTCCCTTTCCTTCCCTTTCTATATGTATCCTTCTCTTTCCCTTGCTTCTGCAACATTTGCATGTGATGATTACTATCATAACTATTGTCATTATCACAACTACTGGTAAGATTATTTGACCTAGAAAACGTTTTCCAAAATTAGTAAACCAATTCCCTATTGATGTTATACTCTTTGTTAATCTTCCCCATACACTGTCAACCTCCAGTTGGGTCAAGTCATTATGCATTCCTGTAATATTTCTAATGTACCCTTTAATTTCCCTACTTTTGTCCGGAATATAAGTGCAGCAATGTTTAATTTTCAACATACCACAGACTCCGCCCTCTTTTGCCAATAAAATATCAAGAGCAAGACGATTTTGTAAAACCTTAGACCTTATTGCAACCATCTCTGTGTTAATCATTAAGAATCCTCCTGCAGTATCTGTAGAAAGACGATCAACTACGGTTGATAATTTGCAAATTTTACGCAAATTTAGAATGACTCCAACTGAGGGTATCAATGCACTAAATATATCACCTACTATTTCAGAAAAACTAGCTCTTCTTCTCCGTGTTAGTCCATTAGATTTTCCATTGATTCTGTCCACATGGTAGATTTTTGGAAAAACTATTCCAAAATAACAGCTCCCGTACCATCTTGCAGGTAACCTATAATAGGCATTATTCCCGCATACATGATAAATTCCTGGAAATACAGGATCATTTCCCCCTTTTAGTCCCCACCCTCCTAGAATTAGGAAGTTGTGTTCACACTCACTGGAACCAATGAAATTGTTATTATAATCTGTCTTTAACCTATGGAGGCAGAATTTTCCCTTTTTCACAAAGTCTAGGGACATCGCAGCATGAGCTTCACCCTTTGCGTAAATTCCCTCTTTCTCAGCCCATGGAGGTACATGGGATTTCTGTTCAGCAGCTTTCTTTGTTAAATCCTGTCTCCTTTCTTCTACTAAATTCAAAAATTATTTTTCTTCTTCACGTAATATACATGTTAAATTATCCTCATGTGCTTTAACTATATCTATTGAACTCATTGTTAAAAGGAATTCACCCATGAACTGTGCATTTCTACTACTAATCACTGGATTCATATTCTTTCTAATAGGCAATTCTGAAAATACTACATCTAAGTTTGAATAAAAATACTGAAGTTTCCCTGTTATATAAAATAAACTTGATAAAACACTACATGATACACCATATGTTAAAGGTATATGGTGATACGTCACCCCTTCTGATACTGATGAGGGTAACTTCATACAAACATAACAATTACTAATCTTCATTGTATTAACGTACTGAAATAACAATTTAGTAAACACATTTAAAGACAAATCAGTTTCTGATTCATAATGATAGTTTATCTCATCTTCTACCCCTATTTCTATTTTAGTTCCCTTTTTTCTATCTACCTTCTCATTAGTAAGTGTATTATTCTTGTTACTTGTTTCCATCAACAAAGGTACTCCTATTGTTAGAAATAACCATACTAATACCACTAATAAAATACTATATAAACAAAATCTTAAACATTTTCTTTTTAGACTTCGTTTTGGTCTTTCAGTGTCTTCAACTTCTGCCATTTTAATCTGAGAAAATTTCTTTTCTCTTTTTTTCTTTCTTTGTCTGTCTAAATTTCTTTAATTTTAAGGAGGTTTTAATTTGCTTTCATCAATCTGTGCAACATGAACTCTTTCTGATTCTTCATGTAAATATTAGGGGCATATTCACAAGGAGCTATCGCCGAATTAACGGCACTTTATCTCAGCCAAAGTCATGATAAATGTACCCCCCCATTCACAAGCCGGTGTAAACAGCCCACAGCACCAGTTTACCCGCGATAGCAGCCGCAAAATCATCGCCACAGAGGACCCCAGCAAATATCGCTAATGAGATGCCGAGTAGGCGTTCCCGTGACAAAAGCCGAGACAACAGCACACCTCAACATTCACAACGACCAGCCACATCCGCGATAAAAACACAAAACAGGCGATAAGGCGCGTTAGCACCAGGAAATCTACACCTGCTCTGACCTGGTGTAAAGTCGGACGGCAGCCAGCACCACAAAAGGGAGCACAGCCCAGGGCCACATCCGAAGGGCAACAGATGCCATGGAGCCACCCATCATGCGGCCTGGACACCCAAGAGGGCCACAACACCCACCGCCCCCAGGACCACCCCTCCCTGGCACCCCCCCGACCAAAGACATGCCACATCAGCCACACCTAAACATGTACAAAATATTCCGCTTGATGCCGCACAATCACAACTGGTGACATGGATGTGTCGTCACAGAAATGACCAGCACACATTCACTTTCGAAGCAACAAATGAAACTTTATTGAAATGAACAACTAAATGAAATGAAGACACATGGCCGCTCCCCTCCGGACAATACGTAGGTCACAGCCTGTAAGACAAAAAACATGATGAGAAGGTGTGTCCTGCGCACATCAGAGGACAGAGAGAGAGCAAAGGAGAGAGAGAGGAAGAGTGGGAGGGAAAGAGAGAGAAAAGAGGAGAGAGAGAGGAAGAGTGGGAGGGAGAGAGAGAGGAAGAGTGGGAGGGAGAGAGAGAGAGAAGAGGAGAGAGAGAGGAAGAGAGGGAGAGAGAGAGAGAGAGAGAAGAGGAGAGAGAGATGAAGAGTGGGAGGGAGAGAGAGAGGAAGAGTGGGAGGGAGAGAGAAGAGGAGAGAGAGAGTAAGAGTGGGAGGGAGAGAGAGAGGAAGAGAGGGAGAGAGAGAGAGAGAGAAGAGGAGAGAGAGAGGAAGAGTGGGAGGGAGAGAGAGAGGAAGAGTGGGAGGGAGAGAGAGAGAGAAGAGGAGAGAGAGAGAAGAGGGGAGAGAGAGAGGAAGAGAGGGAGAGAGAGAGAGAAGAGGAGAGAGAGAGGAAGAGAGGGAGAGAGAGAGAGAGAGAGAGAGAGAGAGAAGAGGAGAGAGAGAGGAAGAGAGAGAGAGAGTGCCGCCCCTGTGCACCCAGGCCACACTGCTCACCTGCTGCCACCGGTGTGTCCCCAACCATGTGCTGGTATGTAGGGCAGTTCACCAGGTCACACATCTGATTCAGAGTCGTCAGCTGAAACAGAGCCCAGATACATGACTGGCACAGTACAAACACTTGCACAAGACAACACCTCCTGCCCGCCCATGCACACCCAGGCAGAGACACCCCAACCTCTCCCGCCGCCCATCGGAGCATGCCCGCCCATGCACACCCAGGCCTCAATGCTCACCTTCCGCCACCGGCGCGTAGACAGGAGGTCCCACCACGTTCTGCTGCAAGCCACAAGCCCGGGCCCGCGGACATGGCACCCTCCACATCATGCAGCCCCACTCCGCAGGCCACCAGGTCTCACGTTTGGTGCTGGATCTTGATTACTCCATGGCAGTGGACATACCAGTGCATCTGGCACCATCGTAGGCTGCACACCCGCTCAGCCCAATGGGTGACACCAACTCTGGGATCCCAGAAGCGAAGCCACGGGGCGGTAGGCCTGCGCTGCCCGCTGGCTCTGGCCTACACTGCGGTCCAGCAGGGCACACAAAACCTGAGCTGTCCAGACTGCCGGGACGGGGCATCATCGCAGGCTGCACACCCGCTCAGCAGGTCAAGGTGCCACTGACACAGTGCACCCCAAGTCACCGTCCCGTGGCGGGGTGCCTGTGCCGTCCGCAAGGCCCCAGGTGCCACTAACCCTGTGCAACCCCAGTCTGCGCCACATGGTGGTAGGCCCGTGCCTTACTCAAGGCCTTGTGTGCCACTAACCCTGTGCAACCCCAGTCTGCGCCACGTGGTGGTAGGCCCGTGCCTTACTCAAGGCCTCATGTGCCACTAATCCTGTACAACCCCAGTCTGAGCCATGTGGTGGTAGGCCCGTGCCGTCCACAAGGCCTCGGATGCCACTAACCCTGTGCGCAACAACTCATGGGCCCTACATGAGTGAGAACCGTGGAGCGGCCGTCATCCAGTCACCACCGGAAGAGGGGAATGTGACGTCGTCGGCCCCTTATTTTGGCGGAGTCACATGGCCTGTGACGCCTGTGCCGGATGGGTGTGGTGTGTGCAAACCTGCCCTCAGGGAGTGGCTGTGACATGCTGAAAACTAGACCAGTGACCTGCACACCACCAGCAAGTACGTCCACGACGGGTAGAAATGAGGGCCCCCCCTCTGGGCGTTAGCGAAGTGGTCTGTCCTGCCTTACGCCCGACCCGCGCAGGGCTTGCAACAATGTCTCGTGGGATCTGGGCGTGGTCCAGTCCATGTCCAGACAAGGAAGTGACTGATGCGTGTGTCCCTGTTGTAGTGTTCACGGAACCCGGTACACAAAATGCAATGTCGCACCCTCTGACTGGCAACCCACAGGATGAACATCATTGACGCAAGGGAAGGCACAGTCCCCACATTCATCCACACATCCATACATGAATGACATAAGACATTACACAGCAGTGCGTCACTGGATGTTTATTTGCACATCCAGTGCAGTCATGCAGCTGGAGCGGTACAGGGCAATGCCGAGCACACTGCACAATATGGGCCCGTGGAGGACCAGCCAGTGTCCATCCGGCGATGACCTGTACTGCGGAAGAGGAAGGGTACAGTCCGCAGTCTGTCCGCCATGTCATTGGTCGTCATACAGGATGTGGTAGTCCATGTCGCTGTCCGAGGTGAGTGCATCGGAGTGTATCGGGGGTCAGTGGTAGGTCTTGAGGCCATGTGCGGCACCAAGCAGTAACAGGCAAGGTGGCGGAAAAGGATGCTAGTGCCTGTCCCTCCTGACCACAGTCCCATCCATGTCCTCATCCCCGGGTGTGTGCCCTGCCCCACCTGTGGGTGTTGCAGTACCGGCTGTGGCAGTGTGTGCCACTGACACATCAGGGGCCGGAGGAGGATTGTCGGCCGCACTGTATGGCAGTGGCATATCAGGTGCCGGAGTGGATACGCCTGCCGCACTGGGAGCCACTGACACACCAGGGGGTGGAGATGTGGATGCTGTGGGGGCAGCAGCATTCATCATCGCCACGCCTTGTGGCAGCAATGCCATGATGAGGACATGCAGGGCACGGTAGATCCCAGCTACATTTCGCTGATGTGCAGCGGCGGCTGCCATCCTTTCCTCCTCCATCCGCACCATGTCCTCCATGAGCCTCCGCATGTGTGCCAGCTCATGGCTGGCATCGCTGGGGCCACTCTGAGCGGACAGGTATTCTTCCCTCCGCGTCATGACTCCATAGATATCAGTCAGGGCTCGCTGGAGCCCATGGGGCGGACATAGACACCCAAGGATGGCGTCCAGTTTGGTAGCCATGAGGTCGAACCCCACCCGCACCTGCTCCGCCGTCTCCCTCTGGCCCTCCAGCACACAGCATTGGAAGGCCATGTGTTGTTCCTGGGGGTCTTGGGAGACTGCCGGGGCTGTGGGTGCCTCCTGCTGGGTGGTTTGGGTGGTGGGTGGGGTCTCATGGATGTAGCTGGGCTGCCCTGATCCTGGAGGTGAGTTGCGGATGAGGTCAATGAGGTCTTGGATGGTTTGGGTGTCGATGCTGGTGTTGTCCTCCTCCTCGTCATCAGTGAAGAGTGGCTGTGACTGCTCTTCAGGAGGTGTTGACGATGTCCCTGCGATGTGAAGGGGAGATGGTGTATTACAATGTGTCCACATGTATGTAGCCGCATGGTACAGGTTGACATTCAGACAGCATGGTATTGTACATTGTGACAGTGTGTGGGTCTGGGCGAGGACCCAGAGTGATTGTGGGTGTGCACTGTGCCCTGCTTGCTTGTGCATGTGTGCCATTGTGGCCATCTCTCCCCGTCCCCCCAGTACCTGGTGGTCACTCACCCTGTTGGGGTTGTGTTGTTTCCTGTCGAGCAGTGTCCGGTCCCCCGACTCCGGCCACAGTATCCATACTGATGACTGTCGACACCAGCTCCTCCATGTCATCCAGCTCCAGCTGTGGTGCTGGGCCCCCACCTCCGGTCTGCGTTGCTGCCTTCAGGTTGGCGGAGAGTTTCTCCTTGATCTTCCGCTTGATGTCATTCCATCGCCTCTTGACCTCGTCCATTGTCCGCTTGTGCTCTCCGACGGCATTTACCTTGTCGACGATGTCCCGCCATATTCCAGTTTTGGTGCCCAATGACACTTTGGAGGTGACGAAGAGTTGTTGATGGTGTTCCATCACCTCCGTGACTATGATCCTGTTCGCCTGCGGACTGAACTTGGTCTTCCTGGTCTTCTTGTCCTTGCCCTTCCCTGTCCCCGAGGTACCAGGCTGGTCGTCCGGGGTGCTTGTGGGGTTGTGCTCGTCCTCTGCGCCTGCTCCGGCTGCCTACATGGTGCTTGTGTGTTGGTCAGTTTGTGTGTGGGTGTTTTTTCTACTTTTATGGAGATTTTTGACGCCTGCCAGGTGTGTGTTGCAGGCCTGGTGCTGCTTGTCGCTGTTTCCTCATCGCGTGTTTTTTGGTGTTGTGGTTTGTGTTTTCATCTCCATCGTGGTGGTTGTATCACAGACATTGTCCGCGGTGTCGGCAGACTATCGCATGGTACCGCCTTGTTGTGAATTCCACGTTGACACGGGGTTATTTTCCCGAGATAGGCTGCGATATTGAAAGTTGCGTTACACTACTCTTGCGGTAGTTATCACACGTTCTTGTGAATATACCCCTAAGTTTTCAAATTCTTCTAGTATAGGTCCACTCAGGGGCCTTGTATTTTCTGTTCAGAATTCTCAATCTTGGGCTTCTTCGTGTAAGCTTTACTAAGGTTTGTTTGGATTGCGTCTGACTTGTGACTTCATTTACTTGCTCTGGTTTATTTTCTGATTTTCTTAGATAATATTTTAGTTTCTTTATTCGTCCTGGCCAATTATCTCCTTTTCTAACTCTTTTGACCTGAACTGCACTTTCACCTTCTCTGTCTTCTTTTAAGGTTCTTTTATTTTCACTTAATTTGGGCACAATCTGTTCTTGTTCTACTCTCCTTTCTAATTGTCTTTGTTCTGTATTTTCTGTATTCGGATCTTCTTCTACTTGTTCCTGTTCAGGTCTTACTATACTTTGTTCTTCTTCTGCCTGAACTTGTTCTTCTAGATCTATCTGTTCCTGTTCAGGTCTTATTTCAATTTGTTCTTCTTCTGCCTGAACTTGTTCTTCTAGATCTATCTCTCCCTGCTCAGATTTCTGAATGTCTTTGTTTGTTTTTACCTGAGTGTGTTCTTCTTTCCCTGTTTTCTGCTCTCTACTTTCCTGTCTCTTCAATTTAGTTGTTCTTCTTGTTTCGACAGCAGCATCGGGTATTTCAATTACTGGTATCCACTCTTCCTGACTTGTACTTGGCTGTTCGTCATATAGCTGTCTTTCAGAATCTATCACTCTAGATTCTTCAGCTTCACAGCTTTCAACTTCTGACGTTTCAGCTTGTTCAGTCAGTGGCTGCTCTTGTTGTTCAGATGTGCTCGGAACTCTTCTGGTATGACTAGCATGAAGCCAATTGGGTAAACCTGCACACTTTACTGCTGTGGTAGTGACTAGTATGACTTGACGTGGTTTATCCCACCAGGGTGCTAGGCACGATTTCATTGCGTGTTTCTTCACTAACACCCAATCTCCAGGATTCAAATCATGTGCTTGGTCTGGCTGTCTTTCAACTGCTTCTTCTCCAACCTGGTGAGAGACAGAATGCAACATTTCAGCCAATCCTTTGCAATAGTCCAATACCAGATCATCAGTTATATTCATTAATTTATTTCTAGGAATAAATGCTTGTCTCATTGCCCTTCCCATGAGTACCTCATGTGGACTCAATCCTGTTTTTCTGTCTGGTATACTTCTGAGACCCATCAATACAAGAGGTAATGCATCTGGCCATTTCAGCATTGTGGATGTACACACCTTCCCTAATCTTGATTTGATTGTGCCATTCAGCTGTTCAACTATTCCAGAAGCCTCTGGACGATAAGCACAGTGCAGTTTTTGTTCAATGCTAAATGCAGCACAGATTAATGAGGTCCTCTATCTGATTCCAAAGTGACTGGGAAACCGAGCGAGGTATCAACTCCCTCAACAGTAATTTAGCAACTGTAAGAATGTCGTTTCTTCAAGTGGGGTATGCCTCTACCCATCTCGAGAACAGGCACACTATGACAAGTACGTACTTCAATCCGTAGCAAGGAGGCAACTCAATGAAGTCTAACTGCAATCTGGTGAAGGGTCCTTCTGCCTTTCCAATCTTTCCCCAACTGACTACTGTCTTCCTACCTGGGTTTTGCTGCTGACAGATTAAGTATCTTTGGCAAAGGCTCTCTGCGACTACCCTAAACTTTGGATTGTACCAACTCTGTCTGAATAATCTGATCATTGAATCCCTACCAATGTGAGTTGTCCCATGGTATACTCTTACCATTTGTGAGAGCAGACAATCTGGCATGACTGGTCTGCCATCTAAGTACACCCATACTTCATCTTCTGTTCTTTTTGTACAACTTGATTTTATCCAAATTTCTTTTTCCTTTTCCTCAACTTCTTCCTGCAACTGTCTGACCTCATCCCATGTTTCTGGAACTGAGAAAAACATAAGTTGGCAGCTGGGTTCACCCGTTTCAATTTTTCTGTTAATTGACATTGTATTTCTTGCACAGTATCGAGCAATTTGGTCTGTATATCTATTTCCAGCCGTCACATAGTCATTTCCTGACTGATGTGCAGCGTATTAACAACTGCTACTTCTTTTGGCAATTGTAATGCTTCCAACAAATCTTTTACATTTTTACTGTTTCTGATAGGAGATCCTGAAGAAGTCAGAAATCCCCTCTGCATCCAGAGTTGGCCAAAATAATGCACAACCCCGAAACCATATTGACTGTCCGTAAATATGGTTATTCTCCAATTTTTCCCATTTTTGCACGCCTTTGTTAAGGCCACCAATTCGGCTACTTGTGCAGACTTGACTCCCGGTAAACAGGATGCTTCAACCACCCCCGTTATTTTACATACAGCATATGCAGCACTTAATCCTCCTCCTTCAGTTCTCAGACAAGACCCATCCACAAACAATTCATGATCAGCTTCCTTCAATGGTGTTTCTTTTATGTCTGGGCGGGGCTTAGTACATAATTCAGTCACATCCAAACAATCATGATCAATCTCATCTTTCACTTCTTCACAACATGGATCTGGCAATAATGTGGCAGGATTCATTATCGTACATCTTATCACTGTCACATTTTCTGCTCCCAGAATCACCCTTTCATACTTAGTCAGCCGACTAGGAGTAAGATGTTGTGTTCTCGTTCTTGTCAAAAGAATCTCAACTGAGTGTAGAACGTAAACCTTTACAGGATGTCCCATCACTATGGACTCACTTTGCTCCAGACTCATACAAGTAGCAGCTACTGCATTTAAGCAGCCAGGTAAGGCTGGAGCCACTGGATCCAAGGTGGCAGAGAAATACGCCACTGGACGTCGACTCAATCCATGTCTCTGTGTTAAAACTGAAAGTGCACAATTTTCTCTCTCACAACAGAACAAAGCAAATTCTTTTGAATAATCAGGCATGCCCAAGGCTGGGGCCTCACATAAACAATTTTGTAGTTTCACAAAGGCTTCCAAACATTCATCATTCCAATCGATGGGATCTTTCGCTCTTTTCCGAGTTAATTGTATCAATGGCTTTGCTAGCATGGAGAAGCTATTAATCCACTGCCTACAGTACCCAACCACTCCCAGAAACATTCTCATCTCCTTTTGTGTCTGAGGTAGCTGCATTTCTTTGATTATTTTTATTCTTTCCGGTGTCACTTTTCTAACTCCTCTTTCTATTTTATGCCCTAAATATCTAACTTCTTGTTGACAGAACTGCAATTTTTCTGGAGACACTTTATGTCCTCCTTCGGTCAAATGGTTCAGTAATGCAATTGTGTCAGTGACACAATCTTCTCGTGTTTTTGATGCCACTAATAGGTCATCAATGTACTGAACCAGAACTTATTTCCCGAGCATAATTAATGACTCCAGACACTTTTTCAGTATTTGATTGAAAATTGAGGGACTCTCTGTGTACCCTTGAGGAACTCTGCACCATGCCAAAATACGATCCTCAAATCGGAAGGCGAAAAGATACTGGCTGTCTGGGTGCAAAGGAATAGAAAAGAATGCTTGGCACAAATCAATTACTGTAAACCAACCTGCATTCCAGGGTATCTAATAAAGGATCACCGCTGGGTTTGGCACTACTGGGCAACAAGGCACTACAATTTTGTTAATTTTTCTCAAATCCTGTACTATCCTGTATTTTCCACTAGGCGTTTTGAGTCCCATTATTGGCGAATTACAAGGACTACCCATTATTTCTTTTAAAATGCCTTGTTTAATCATTCGGTCAATTTCTGGGGCAATACCTGCTTTCACTTCTGGACTCATTTTGTACTGTCGTGTGTTTGGAGAAACTGCACCTTCTTTCACCATCACTTTAACTGGATCTACAACTGACATCAACCCAATGTCCTTTCCTGTAAAATCCCACACTTCTGGGTTCACTGTGGTTCTCAACTCTTCCGGCAATTCACTTTCAGTCATCAATGAAAACATCTCATCTACTTCTGTACCTTGCTTAGCTAGCCTCATTTTATATATTACGTCTTCATCAGGGGTTTGGAAAGCGACACCATCTGGTGTACAATAGATCGTGCAATTCATCTTGCACAATAAATCTCTTCCCAACAGATTTACTGGACTGGAATCACAGACTACAAACCGATGCATTTCTTTAAAATTTCCGATATGTACCTCCATTGGTTTTGTAATTGGGGTTCGAATCTGTTGATTTGATACTCCTACAACTTGGATAGATTCTCCCGAGAGGGATAGGTTTGGGATGTCTGCTGTTCTCACAGTAGACCGGGTCGCACCAGTATCCAATAGAAAAGTGATGTCATTACCTTCAACTTTCCCATCAACAAATGGACCTGACTGATATACCGGCAAGGATGCGCCAAGCACGCACTCCTCTTCCTCCCCCCTCAGGCACCGTCATTGCACATAGTCCGAATTTTCTTCACCATTCTGCAAAAAATATTGTGTAACCACTCTGTTATTCTTACCACTTTCTCCGTGAAATCCGGTGTTCACACTGTATTTTTGTGAGTTCACAAAGTTTGGCATAGGAGCTGGTGGCACCTGATACTGTGGAGTAACTACCTGCTGCGGCTGATTCATAAGCACTTCATTCTGCATCTGTGGAATAAAATTTTGTTTTGGCCCATTATTATTCTGAATACTCTTACACTCGTTTTTCCAATGTCCAATCTTTCCGCACGCATGACAAGGAAACTTCTTCTTCGCTTCCTCTCTATTCATCCGTCCTCTTACTTTACCACCATTCGCCGCTTGATCATTAGGACTCTGCTGTATCATCTGATTATCAGTCTGAACATTTGATTTATTCTCCTGTTGTTCTGCTAATTTTACTTTTGCCCACATCATCTTCTCTTTTAGCTTTCTATGCCTTGCTTCTATGTCGTCTCCACAATACTTAGCATATTTCAAAATCTCATCAACTGTTTTGCTCTGCCAGCACAACATGTGCTGTTAAATAATCTGACTAATCTCCGGTTTCAGTCCATACACAAACCGATATACAAAATGGCCCATATCCTTGTCACAAATATTCTCAAAACCAGTATACTGTTTAAACAACTGTAACAACCGCTCATAATATGCATGAACGGACTTATTTGGCTCTTGAGTCGTTCTGTCTATCTTTACCCAATCTGTCTCTTTAGGAGGGATTTTTCCTTTCAGGAAAGTAATTACTTGATGATATTCTTCATCACCTCCTTTGAGGGTGCTCCTGTCTTCGAGTCTCTGGCATACTCCTCACTTGGCCAATCAATTGTGATCTTACACTCTGTCCATAAATCAGCAGGTACCACAATGTCAAATAAACCATCTAGATCTTTCAATAAAACCTTTGAAACCTTCACAAATCTTTCCACCTGTATATACCGTTCAACTGGTTTTTCTCTCAATTTGGGAAAATCATTCGTAAATGGCAAAATATCCCGTCTACTCCAAAGGACATGAACATATCCACCACCAGGAACTTCTCTCATTGGACACATTTTCTCAACCTTATCTTTTTCTCTCACTGGAAATGCAGCTGATGCTTCTCTTGCTTGTACTTCCTCTTTCTTTCTTATCCACCTAATTCTCCATTTGTCAATGTCTCCCCATTTTCTCAAAATATTCATCAACTCTTTTATCCGTAGTCTCTTACCAGAAGCATTTACACTTTCTAAATCTTTGTCAGTAAAATCCACTCGATATGGTTTCTGCAAAAATTTCAATTTCCCTATATCTATTCCAATTTCTGAAGCAACTTCTGTTAATCTCTCATGAAATACTCTTGCTCTTCTGGTTATACTCTTACATAAGAATAATAACTCCTCATCATTATAAACGCTCAATCTTTCTATGCTCACATTGCCAGTTATCATTTCTTCCAACTCTACTTTCAATCTGCTGATATCTAGAATCTTTGGTTGTGGGTTTCGATTGTCGATTTCCTGTGCCCATCGCTCTATATCTTCAGGGGTAACTACTGTTGAACCTCCAGTTCCTATAGGAACCAAAGATCTCTTTTCTCTCGAAATTGTAGGTGTAACTCTTTTCGGAGTTTCAGTTAAAGGTTCTACATTCGGGAGATCCATTAATGAAATAATTGATTCACTTTCACTGGCCTGATCATCCATAATTATTACTTCTTTTCTGGGACTAGTTAATGGAACTGTTACAGTTTGAGGTTTCTGACAAGTCTTTTTATCTCCATATAATGGGATTACAGGGCCAATAGTCACTTACCAGGTAGGTCGCTCCCCCGCCACACAGCTCCGCCTGTGGTGTCCTGCCCGCTGCTGCTGCTGGTAAGCTCGCCCTCTGCTTGTGGCCTCGGTGCCCGTTTTTCGTCTGTTTTCCCTCGCTGCCCCCACTGTATTTTTGTCCATTTTTCCTTCTGTACCCTCGCTGCCCCCATTGCTGTGTGCCCGTTTTCTCTTCTGCCTCCTCGCTGCCCCCACTGTATTTTTGTCCATTTTTCCTTCTGTACCCTCGCTGCCCCCATTGCTGTGTGCCCGTTTTTCTCTGCTGCCTCCCTCGCTGCCCCCACTGTATTTTTGTCCATTTTTCCTTCTGTACCCTCGCTGCCCCCATTGCTGTGTGCCCGTTTTTCTCCTCTGCCTCCCTCGCTGCCCCCACTGTATTTTTGTCCATTTTCCTTCTGTACCCTCGCTGCCCCCATTGCTGTGTGCCCCTTTTTCTCTGCTGCCTCCCTCGCTGCCCCCACTGTATTTTTGTCCATTTTTCCTTCTGTACCCTCGCTGCCCCCATTGCTGTGTGCCCGTTTTTCTCTGCTGCCTCCCTCGCTGCCCCCACTGTATTTTTGTCCATTTTTCCTTCTGTACCCTCGCTGCCCCCATTGCTGTGTGCCCGTTTTTCTCCTCTGCCTCCCTCGCTGCCCCCACTGTATTTTTGTCCATTTTTCCTTCTGTACCCTCGCTCCCCCATTGCTGTGTGCCCGTTTTTCTCTTCTGCCTCCCTCGCTGCCCCCACTGTATTTTTGTCCATTTTTCCTTCTGTACCCTCGCTGCCCCCATTGCTGTGTGCCCGTTTTTCTCTTCTGCCTCCCTCGCTGCCCCCACTGTATTTTTGTCCATTTTTCCTTCTGTCTCCCTCGCTGCCCCCATTTCCCGGTGTCCTTCTTGCCTTCTGTACCCCTCGCTGCCTCTCTCCAATCCCGCCGCTGCGTCCCTGCGGCCCCGCCCCCTGACTGCCCATTCGCTGCCCCTGCCTCCCAGCTGCTCCTCCCTCCCACCTCCCCATATATGGCGGCCGCTGCGCGGTGAGGAGAGCGACCCTTGACCTTACCAGGTAGGTCGCTCCCCCGCCACACAGCTCCGCCTGTGGTGTCCTGCCCGCTGCTGCTGCTGGTAAGCTCGTCCTCTGCTTGTGGCCTCGGTGCCCGTTTTTCGTCTGTTTTCCCTCGCTGCCCCCACTGTATTTTTGTCCATTTTTCCTTCTGTACCCTCGCTGCCCCCATTGCTGTGTGCCCGTTTTTCTCTTCTGCCTCCCTCGCTGCCCCCACTGTATTTGTGTCCATTTTTCCTTCTGTACCCTCGCTGCCCCCATTGCTGTGTGCCCGTTTTTCTCTGCTGCCTCCCTCGCTGCCCCCACTGTATTTTTGTCCATTTTTCCTTCTGTACCCTCGCTGCCCCCATTGCTGTGTGCCCGTTTTTCTCCTCTGCCTCCCTCGCTGCCCCCACTGTATTTTTGTCCATTTTTCCTTCCGTACCCTCGCTGCCCCCATTGCTGTGTGCCCGTTTTTCTCTGCTGCCTCCCTCGCTGCCCCCACTGTATTTTTGTCCATTTTTCCTTCTGTACCCTCGCTGCCCCCATTGCTGTGTGCCCGTTTTTCTCTGCTGCCTCCCTCGCTGCCCCCACTGTATTTTTGTCCATTTTTCCTTCTGTCTCCCTCGCTGCCCCCATTTCCCGGTGTCCTTCTTGCCTTCTGTACCCCTCGCTGCCTCTCTCCAATCCCGCCGCTGCGTCCCCTGCGGCCCCGCCCCCCTGACTGCCCATTCGCTGCCCCTGCATCCCAGCTGCTCCTCCCTCCCACCTCCCCATATATGGTGGCCGCTGCACGGCTGCGCCGCTGGCGCGCCGAAGGCGCGCCTAAGGCAAGCCCGTCTGCGCCCGTCCGTGCCTGGACCGCGCCCAGCGCCAGAACCCCTGGGCCGTGCGCCCCCGGCACCAGCCTCGAGGACCGACGCCGATACGATGCCACCACACTCCACGCTCTCAACCCCGGACGGACGCACAACTGCTTCAAGGCCGCCCCGAAACGCACCCATGGTCCCTTCACCTGCCGGAACTGCAGCTACACCAGCCTCAGTGCCACCGAGGCACCCGCCAAGAAGGACCGCAACCACCTCCGATGCATCCTACTGAACACCCGCTCCGCACGCAAACACGCCGTCGAGCTCTGGGACCTGCTCGACACATCATCACCAGACGTCGCCTTCCTGACAGAGACCTGGATGAACGACTCCTCCGCCCCCGACATCGCCATAGCCATCCCAGACGGCTATAAGATCACCCGCAGAGACCGCGCCAACGCAGTAGGAGGAGGAATCGCCATCGTCCACAAGAACACCATCAGGGTCTCGACCAGCACCGACAACACTCTCAGCACCGCCGAACACATGCACTTCCAGATCCACACGGACCCCAACACCACCCTCAGAGGCACCCTCGTCTACAGACCCCCTGGGCCCCGACCCCAGTTCAGCGACTCCATCGCCGACTTCATCAGCACACACGCCCTGACCTCTACCGACTACATCCTCCTCGGAGACCTGAATTTTCACCTGGAGAACAAGAACGACAGCAATTCCACCACCCTGATCGACAACCTCGCCAACCTCGGTCTGAGCCAGCTCGTCACAACACCGACCCACTCCGCCGGCCACACGCTCGACCCCATCTTCTCCTCCAGCTCCCACGTCTCCTTCAGCCACACCACGGAACTCCTCTGGACCGACCACCGCTGCATCCATTTCACCTTCCAGAAACCCACCACACACCACCGCACCCAACAGATCCCACGCCGCTGCTGGAGCAAAGTCACCGAAGACCAACTACGGGCAACCCTCGCTCTCAGCCCTCCCTCCGACCCATCCAACACCGACGACGCTGCCTGCAACCTCAGAAGATGGATGGACGACTGTGCCAACACCCTCGCCCCGCTGAAAAAACCCACCTACGCTGACACCACCAAAAGAGCCAGCTGGTTCACCTCGGAACTCCTAGCTTCCAAGCGTACCTGCCGGAAACTAGAGAAGAAATGGCACAGTGATAAGGCACTGGACAGCCACGCAGCCCACAAAGACGCCATCCGTAACCACCACCACCTCATCAAGTCCGCCAAGAGAATCTCCTTCAAAGACCGCCTCGACAACAACGCACACAACAGCAAGGAGCTTTTCAACATCGTGAAGGAACTCTCCAACCCCAGCTCCAACACCAACGACATCCCACCGTCGCAACCCCTGTGCGATTCCCTCGCCACCTTCTTCCACCGCAAGATTGCCGACATCCACGACAGCTTCAACACCCAGACAGCCCCAACTAAGATCGATGCACCAGACCCGCCGCACACCATCGACCACGATCCCCTGCCAGCCTGGGCCAGCGTGAACATCGAGGACACCATCAAGACCATGAGCACGATACACTCCGGCTCCCCATCAGACCCTTTCCCGCACCACATCTTCAACAAAGCCAGCAGCTCCATTGCACCCCACCTGTGCAACATCATCAATCTCTCCTTCGAGACTGCGACCTTCCCAGAGAGCTGGAAACACGCAGAGATCAACGCCCTACTCAAAAAACCCAAGGCGGACCCGAGAGACCTCAAGAACTTCCGGCCCATCTCCCTGCTTCCGTTCCCAGCCAAGGTCATCGAGAAGATCGTCAACAAGCAGCTAACCCGATACCTCGAAGAAAACAGCATCCTGGACCCATCCCAATCGGGGTTCCGCAGCAACCACAGCACTGAGACTGCCCTCATCGCCGCCACCGACGACATCAGGATCCTGCTGGACAACGGTGAGACCGCAGCCCTCATCCTGCTGGACCTCTCCGCCGCCTTCGACACTGTCTGCCACTGCACTCTACGCGCACGCCTCCACGACGCAGGGATCCGAGACAAGGCCCTGGAATGGGCCACCTCCTTCCTCGCCGGCAGAACCCAGAGAGTCCGCCTCCCACCATTCCGATCCGAAGCCTCCGAGATCATCTGCGGCGTACCCCAGGGATCGTCCCTCAGCCCAACACTGTTCAACATCTACATGGCCCCGCTCGCACGCATCGCCAGACAGCACGACCTCAACATAATCTCCTATGCCGACGACACCCAACTGATCCTCTCCCTCACCAAGGACCCCCTCGCCGCCAAATCCAACCTCCATGAAGGGATGAAGGCCGTCGCCGATTGGATGAAGATCAGCCGACTAAAACTGAACACGGAGAAGACAGAGGTCCTCATCCTCGGCTCCAACCCCTCAGCCTGGGACGACTCCTGGTGGCCAACGACGCTGGGAGCAGCCCCGACACCCACCGACCACGCACACAACCTGGGAGTCATCCTCGACTCAACGCTCTCCATGGCCAAGCAAGTCAACGCAGTCTCATCCTCCTGCTTCAACACCCTCCGCATGCTTCGCAAGATCTACAGGTGGATCCCGACAGACACGAGAAGAACAGTCACCCAGGCCCTCGTCAGCAGCAGACTCGACTATGGGAACGCCCTCTAAGCGGGAGCCCCGGCCAAGCTCATCAAGCGACTGCAACGCATACAAAACGCCTCCGCACGCCTGATCCTCGATGTACCACGCCACAGCCACATCACCCCCCACCTGAGGAACCTGCACTGGCTCCCCATCGACAGGAGAATCTCCTTCAAACTCCTCATCCACGCACACAAGGCACTCCACAAGACTGGCCCAGCCTACCTCAACACACGACTCCTCTTCTACGTCCCCAACCGCCAACTCCGCTCCGCCGACCTCTCCCTCGCCACCGTCCCTCGCATTCGAAGAACCACCACCGGCGGCAGATCCTTCTCCCACCTCGCCGCCAAGACCTGGAACACCCTTCCACTAAGCCTACGACAGACCCAAGACCTGCTGACCTTCAGGAGGCTACTCAAGACCTGGTTGTTCGACCAGTTGCAGCACCCCCCCCTTTTTTTCTCCCCCAGCGCCTTGAGACCCTCGCGGGTAAGTAGTGCGCTTTACAAATTCTGTGATTGATTGATTGATTGATTGGTACTGTCAAAGCTTCAGCATTTAAATTCAGTTGGTTTACTTTCTGAACTAATTCTTCTCTAGTTTTATTTAAAACTTCTCTCTCATTATCCTGCAATACCCTATTAAGTGACGCATCATGCAAAATTTGTGGGGTTAAAGGTATTCCTATCACTGGTGCACTCGGGGTAACCTTACTAGGTGCTTCTTGGTATGGTGGAGGGTTTTTAATCAAAATATCCTCTAATAGCTCATCATCTGATTCGCCATATCCTGTCGTATTCATGTGTTTCGTTTTTTCCTTACACTTTCCTCCTAACTGTTCTTCAGCCATTAATACTGGATATAAACCCTCGGTCACCACAGCTCTTTTCCAACGCTTCATTTGATCTCCACTTGACTCATACGGATATCTAGGTAAAAATCCTCTAAATCTCCGACCACTCCTGTATTTTTCACGATCAAATGCCTCAATTTCCCATTCTTCCAAAGTTTCATACTGTGTCATTCTAGGACTCGGTTCTAGCATATTCATTCGATCTCTCAAATTCTGAAGTATCTTCAAATTAAAAGTACCATGCTCCGGAAAAGCTAAAACTCCATCACCTTTAGTATACTCTATCCAATTTTCCAACCATACACACGTGTGATATCCTTTCTCCATCATCATAAAGGAAGCAGGTGTTTTGGTTGGCGGAATAGGGATTCCCTCTCTAGCCATTACAGGCTTATCTTTCTTAAAGACATTTTTAATTTTCTTCATTAACGTCATTTTCTTTGGTCTTCCGAACATTTCAGTCGGTCGATATAGGAAAGAGTCTTCCGTATATATTCTAGCTCTATTACCTACGTCGCGTCCTATGTCAGCACGACACACACCCGCAGTCAAATCAGGACTGAACATACAATTCCTTTTCGACCAATCCTAGCGTGACTTCTATCTATTAACCAATCAGACTCAGACTCACGCTCGTGGTCAGACCAATGCCAGCGCGGCCTTTTGTGACGTCAGTATTACTCCTCACTACTGACCCCTCCTTTACAATCTGCTTCTGTCACACGCCCGCTGTTGCAACCAATCCCAGCGCGGCTCTCTGTGACGTCAGTGCAACTCCGGAGACTGACCCTCCCTTCACAAGGTAATAGGAAAACTTATTTCTTTTACTTTTCTAAAATAAAAACCATTAGTAAAAACATAAAAACATTCGCTACGATGTCTGTTCCACTAAACAAAAGGATATATTTCAGCTTATTCTTGAGTTTCAGAAATTACTCTTCTTCTACTGCGAGTAAAACCCCTGTTTACTCTTCAATCAAGCTCAGGAGAACTGTTACTTCCCCAGTGTCACCCGTATTGGGAAATGAGACCAAAGTTTCACCAGCGAACCCCTTTTGCTATCGTTCACACTCTACTTTATATGAAATAGTCCCTAGTTTAACACTGCCAGCCCTACGTAGCTTCTCAGTGTTATTCCAACAGACGAGTAACCTCACTGCAGTATGGCTTCTGTCACCACCCGCTATTCATTTTCCCGGGATTTCTGGACAACATAAAACAAGACGCTAACTCTTTTTGTTAAACATAAATCAATAATCAATATTTATCACCAAACTAGTCAATAATACCCATAACTCTGCTACCAGAAAACTGATCCAGCGGTATACCAACAACAGATACTCCACTACCATATACTCACCTGGGCCCATAAAACACACAAATTGAGTAAAACCGCTGGAGTGGTTTAAAGTTTATATTTGTCAGGATTAGTTATTTAACTTTCCTAACTAACCTTTCACTGATGAAAAAGTTATTTCCTCTGGTCGACGGACCATTAGTTGAACTAGTTGATGGTAAATAATTAACTTAACCCTTAACTATTCTTTTTATTTTGAAGTAAATAATCACAGACTCAGGAAGTTTTAAAATCTTTATCTAAATTAAATGCATGTGAACCATCTCAAAATTACAGTGCAGTCACCCTCATTCTTAGGAGAGAAATTCAATTGATTAAACATCAAGCATATACTTCGGACTCATGCAAAAACAAATGCTCAGAAAGGGAGAGGACAGAGAGAAAAGAACATCTACAAAATACATAAAAGTATATTTACCAAGAATGGTGTGAAAGACCAACCCCCTGGCCAAAGGGCTGGTAAGGGTCCCCCAGGATAGGTCAGGAGACAAAGACTTCAGGACAGGATTCAGGACAGGATAGTTGACCTCTCTAGAATACCGACGATTGCGCCGCACCCCTCTCTGACATGCTCTTCCTCCTCGAGATTCTTCCGCGATCTTCTGATCTAACCCAATTAATTAGGATAGTAAGTTCTGCTTCCGATTCTGCATTCAGTTCTTCATCAGCATCTCTCCCAGCAACAGCATCCCGACTCCCAGATAGCATCCCGAGCTCTGCTGCATCTCCTTCTCCTTAACTAACTAAAGCTACCTTAGTTATACCTTCGTTTCCTCATGTTCCACCCACTAAAGTTACAATATAGTAAAAATACGAAATCTAATTGGACAGGCAAGGGGGAATGATCATCACACCATGCTTACATGTCACTTTATTCTGTTAAACCATTGTTCGCAAACCCATCCCCTTAATTTTTATTCAAAACTTGATTCCCATCCACTACATGTATCTTTTTGAAACATTAATAATACTACGAAGAATAGAACATCTCATTGCTGAACTTTTCACCATCCGTTCCCAGGGTATGGCGCTCCAATTTGGTCTCCATTCAAGTGCTCTGTCATTGACCTTCATAGCTTCACTCAGTAGGCATGCGCAGGCATTTGGTCATTTCATCTAGTCCGGTTATACAAGAGAGGCCCAAATGCGCATTAATAATAAAGTCAAAAGACAAATGTTACTTTCACAAAATAAATGGTCTCACTGTATACCACCCCCCTCGACTCTATTTCCCTTTTCTTATTAATACTTTCCCCGCATTAGCATTAGTAAAATAGCCTGTTTTAGTTTCAGCTAAGCAGATGCCATGCACGCGAGTCTTCAAGACTCCATTTTAGTATCTTCTGCTCATGCGCTAGAATTTCCCTCCAAGCATTGTCTCGTCATACTGCGTAGATGCAGTTGACGCATGTGCACAACAGTTTTTCATGTTCAAAGCGGTATTAGTCCATTTTCATTGTTATCCGCATTAGTACACACATAAGCAAGCTTCGCTAACCCGCGTGTTCATGTGGTGCGTATTAATTATTCACAAAACATTTTTAGTAACTTTGTTAATGAGTTAAACGAGAGGATTGCTTTCGAGCAAGTCTCTTTCTTACGAGACCTTGCTCCATCAACCTCATATGGTGACAATCCTGTCCTAGAATGCGCTGTGGTTCATGTTGGCAAAAGAGCTAACGGTAAAGCATCTGGCCACTTTAACCCTGTCATCTCCTGAATTTTTGCCAGTTTGAGCTTGAGAGTAACATTATACTTCTCAACCAAACCTGCTGACTGTGGATGATTGGCAGCATGGAACTTTTGTTTTATGTGTAAACCATCACAAATCAATTGAATCACTTTTGCATTAAAATGACTTCCGTTATCACTCCAGATCAATGGGGGCAAGCCGAAACGAGTAAAAAACTACTTCAGGAGTACCTTTGCAGTCAAAATGGCTGTATTGTCTTTAGTGGGATAAGCCTCGACCCATTTACTTAATGCACATACAACCACCAAGACATACTTCAAATTAGTGCATCTCTCTAGCTCTATATAGTCCATTTGAAGGACTTCAAAAGGAAAAGTGGGTGGTGCAAAGTTACTAGGCGGTGTAGGGGTACCCTCTCCAGGATTGTTCATCATGCACACCATACAGTACTTCACTAAATGTGCAGCTGTCTCAGGGATATTGTCATTCTGCCATACAGGGTCCAACAACTTTCAAATACCCTTAGCACTAATATGGGCTAAACCATGGGCCATCATAACCACAGGGAGAACATATGCATTGGGCAACATCCATCTCTGCTTCCCTGACTTATCAATCCAACATCCCTCATCGTTCAATTGTGCTGTACTTTCCTGCCACACCGCTAATTCTTCTACTGTGGCTTCGCTTTGTATCTCTTTTACATTCTCAAGGGTGTCCTCGAACATGGGAACCTCACACACCCACCTAGCCGGACCTGCTACAAACATTCTTTTTATCTTTGACCGGGCCGTTTCCTTAGCTGTCTGATCTGCAAAAGCATTTCCCCTTCCTACATCATCATTGACCTTCTGGTGGGCGCTAAACTTCACTATGGCCAATTTCTTGGAGAGTGTCAAAGCAGATAAAAGCCTCAATATGAGGTGTCCGTGCTGGATTTTTCTGCTATGTGAAGTAAGGAACCCTCTCTCAGCCCAGAGTCACCCAAAATTATCCGCGACCCCAAAGGCATACTGGCTGTCAGTATAGATTTGCAAGCTCGAATAAGGGCAGCGAGCTCAGCAGCTTGAGCCGACTGATAAGGGACTCGTGATGTCTCTACTACTGTACGCAGGGTCGTAATAGCATAGGCCGCAGTTGTAGTGCCATCTGGTTATTTTAAACAAGAGCCATCAACATATAGTTCCCCTTGTGGGTCAAATAAGGGAACGTCAGTCAAGTCTACCTGTCCTTTCGTCTCTTCTTCCGTCCGGAAGATACAGTCATGTTTATCAACTTCATCACTCTCGGAAGGGAGGGGTAGTAACGTGGCTGGATTCAGAGTAGCACATCTTTGATCATGATATGTTTAGCAAACAATTTCAATTCATAAAAAGTAAGACGTGCACTGATGAGGGCTGTGTCTTTGTCTAATTCAGGAGTGTATCCACAGCATGGGTTACCATGACTGTGAGATCAGTATCCAGTACGAATCCAGCCGATTGTCTGATCGAAGTGGCCATGGCCGCGACCGCTCTTAGACAACTCGGGAGGGCTCTCGCGCCTGTATCCAGAACAGCAGAGAAATAAGCACAGGGTTGTTGCTTATCTCCAATTTTTTGTGTTAGGGCAGAAAGCGCGCAACCAGCCATCTCATGCACGTACAACACAAACGGTTTGCCGTAATTAGGGGTGCCAAGTACTGGAACCGAACAAAGCGCAGTTTTCAATTGCTCAAAAGACTGCTGACATTCAGGCGACCAAAGGCAAAGGCTCATGCACTTCTTTCGTTGTTAAGGCAAGCAAGGGTTTGATTAGTAGGGAGTAGTTAGGTATCCACTGCCGACAGTAGGAAGTGATACCTATAAAAGCGCGCACATCTTTCTGAGTCTGTGGAATAGGCATTTTAATAATGGTACTGATGCGCTCAGGGGTAAACCTCCTACCCTCCTTCGACAGTAGGTGACCTAAATAGGTGACCTCCTGTCGACAATACTGAAATTTAGAAAGAGAAAAAATATGTCCCTGATGAGCCAAATGTAAAAATAATTTAACAGTGCTATCTCTGCAACCTTGTTCGGTATCAGAAGCTATAAGGAGATCATCAACATACTGCACCAATACATTACCTGCAGGAAGCGAAAGGGAATCCAACTGACCTTTTAATGCTCGGCTATAAATGCTTGGACTCTCTGTATAGCCCTGAGGAGCTCGACAGAATCTAAAGCTCCTACCAGCTAGGGTGAACCCAAACAGATATCTGCTATCTGGATGGATAGGAATACTGAAGAACGCGTTTTTCAAATCAATGACAGAAAATAATTTAGCAGTGGAAGGAATCATTGTCAAAAGTGTAGTAATATCCAGAACCACTGGAAACTGGGGAACCACTATTTTATTAACTTCGCACAAGTCAATCACAAAACGGTAAGCATCTTCATGATCATCAGGGGAACCTGAGGGTGTCCGTTAAAGAATCGAAAGAATGGGACTATTACAAATATTGGCAGACGTCTGCTCAACCACTCCTTTCTTAATGAATAATTTGCAATAAGGCTTGTTCTCCTGCTTGTGGTATTTTATACTGAGGAATACAAGGCAAAATAGCATTGTCTTTGACCTGTATCAAAACCGGTGGTATATGCAACAGCCCCACGTCTGTATCACCCGTTGCACATAGAATAGATGGTAAATCAGCAAATTCAGTGGGAAGAGGGAGAGACAAGCACTGTCTAGTACTCACATTTGGGCCCATCATCATATGAACACCTTCCGGGAAACAATAAATGGTAGCATGCAATTTCTTCAACAAGTCCAAACCCATCAAATTCTCACCACAATTGGATGTCAACAAAAATGGAGAATCCACAGTAAAAGGACCAATAGTCAATGCAAGGGGTCGTGAAATGGGGCTTACAACAAAACACCTGAAAAACCTACCATAACATTATTATGGCCAGACAGAGCCACCCCAGGGACCAAAGATCGAGAAACAGAACTTTTTGTTGCACCTTTATCCACCAAAAATTCCTTAGTCGAGCCATGCAAATCAGCGATGACATAAGGACCACGTTGATCTACAGATATCGGAACTGGTCCCTCACTCTGTCCCTGGCTGTCCTAGCTGTAAGACAGGTGGAGAGGTGTGGTGCAGCGGCCAGGGCAGCTGACTTTGGAGCACAAGGCTCACGGTTCGATCCCCAGCTCTGGCGGCAGCCCAGCTCAGCACCATGTGACTCTGGGCAATAGCTCACTTAATTTCCACGATGGCCCCCAGCGCCTTGAGACCTGTAAGGGTGAGTAGTTCGCACTTTACAAATACGGATTTTACATTTACATCCCTGTCACCTCATCCGTATCATAATCATCATGATAATACTGTCCATCTCGAGGGTCATCAAAGTAATTGGTATCAGAACAACCCTGTGAGACTGCAGCACTCTGAGCCGAATCAGTCCCTCGAGCTCGTCCCCGAGGACCTCGCCCTCTAGGAACCGCCACCTTCTGCAGAAGCACGGGACACTCGCAACGCCAATGACCCTCTTCCTTACAATATGCACACTGATTCGGCCCCAAAGATGTCTTATTCGGCTGCCTACTAGTGCGTGAAAGCTGTCGGGCAGGACCACCATAACCTCTACCATTCCCTCTAAATGCCTGTTGCAACAATACCTTCTTCTTCAAATCCTTATGCTTTTTCTCCGTCCTCTCTTTCTCCTCTTGGTCCTGATTTTCATAATATTGAGCCATATTCAAAATAACAGAAGGGGCAGAGGTGGACCAAGTACTTTCACAAGCCTGTAAATAAGTCACAATTTCGGGAAGTAATTTAGAAACAAACCTTTTGACAAACAACCGATCACCTCCCTCAATAGACAGATCCTGCCCACTGTAATCCAAAAATGTATCCTCGAACCGAGTGAAAAAGTCAGACACACTCTCATCTTTCTTTTGACGACAAGCCGCCAACTTGTCCCAATCTACTTTCCTCGGCGACATAAGAGAATGCATATATGTAATAAAACGACCTGGCAAAGCAAGTATCTTGGCTCAGGGCTTATCACCTGGCTTTCGTTCCTGATCCCATATTTTAATCACATCCCATGCACCACCCAATTCCGCAACATGGTCTTGAGTATGAACCTGTCTCCAAATATCAACCAGAACAAGGAGACCAAAGAACAGTTCAATGTCAGCAAGAGTCATTACAGTAGAAGAAGCAGCTTCAGTCAATTCTTTATAATAAGCAGTAGGATTTTTCCTAGGGTCGGGCAAATGAGCTTTAAGGGCAGAACCTCACTCCGTTTCCACGGAGTATAAACCCACTGTTCTTGGAAACGGGCCGCTACACCTCGTCTGGTGACAACACCATGCTGGTCCATCAATTCTGAAATTTATGGATGATATATAGGATGAACCTCTCGCATTGGAAACTGGGACACCGTGCTAGGAATCTTCTCATGCAACCTGCCCCTATAGGCAACCAACGTAGTAATGTTCCCAAAAACTTGGCCTGGGTCAAACCACTGGCATACACACAATCTCTTAAATAGAATAAAAATGTTGGCGCGTTGTCCCCAAAATGTTGCTGCCAAAGGCCAATCAACGTAGAGGACATATGTTTAAGAGCATGCTGCTGTACAAAGGGCTCATAATCTTTCATCACACTCCAAACATCCTCCACACTGTAAGTGGGATTACGACCCCACTGCGCAGCCTGATCAGCTACTACCTTCTTCTCCTCATCCCCCACCGCAGACCGTGCAAAAGGGCCCATACGCTCCTTATATTTTGTCAAATCTCTATCCTCAAATCCACGTGTTGGCGTCTCAGCACCCAATAATGCTAGGAAATGAACCATCAAAGATGGAGAAGCAACAGAAGCACCGGGTAGGATGGACGCAGGCGAGTGCGCCGGGGGAGAGAGAGCTGGAGAGAGGGATGCCAAAACAAGAGGTGTGCTTGGTGTGCTAACAGTCACAGTTGCCTCAGACGGTGCAGGCAGAGAAGAAGGAGGCGGTGCGAAGCCAAAGCCGTCGAAACAACGGCAGTAGATACAGGGACAGTTGAAACAGTAGTAGCAGGCTGCTGCGATGGCAAGGGATCAGTGGGATATATCCTCTGCAGAGCATATGGGGACAGGGGTCGGATGTCTAACAATTCTTCCACAAAAGTATCATTTTCCTCCTGAACCAAATACGATTTATCAACATGCAATCGAAATCTCCTATCTTCACATTCAACTCCCTCCTCCTGTTTCTCTCTATCATATGCTACAACTTTCTGAGTTAGTGTCTGCATCTTCCCTTTCCGTGCCTCCTTCTCCGTCTTCAATCGTCTCTGCCTAGCTGCTTTCTGCCACGTTCTGAGAGAATCAAACATAGACTGTCTACTTCGTCTCTTGAACAACTGTTCCTGTAAATACAGAATCTTTTGTTCATCGAAAGTGCCCGTCAACGGCCACTGCAACTCAGCATTTTCCCTCGTATATTTGTGCCATAATGTACTAAACATAATTGGGCCAAGACCATGCTTCACATCCATATCAAAATTTGGAGTGCCTTCTGGAGGCGCAGGCTGAGCTTCTTCCAATCGAGCATCTGCAGAACAACAGCGACAGCACAAATAAAACAGCCTACTGAAACCAGGCATTCTTAAAAGAAAACAAATTCACTATTTATGCCTGGCAAAGCAATTGCAAATGCTTTTATCCCAAACTCACCTGATATATGCAGGTCAAGCAAACTAATTCTCCACTGCCAACTCTTCAGACGAAACGGTCAGATCCGGGTTTCGCCCTTTAGGACTCCAGTCCGGATGACCGCTGGGTGAGGCACCGTTCCGCAGGATGGAAGGGGAAGCTGCGAGCAATCAATGCTCCTCATGCAGGGATCCCTGAACCGTCAGTCTGACCCGACAATTGCCTTGACCTCCCCCAGTCCGCGGAAGGGGATGGGTCACTCACCCGAAGGAGTCCCTGTTCGGGCGCCAACTAAAGGAAGTGGCCCGATTAGGGTCACCCGGGTCACTCACGACCACCTCTCAGCCTTCCATACAAAATGAACAGTCGGTCAGACAGTAGAGAATACAAACCAATATTTGTTTATTCAGGTACACTCAGAGTGGAGCCCAGTCTGCCCTGTCACTTAGGAGTGCTGCAGAGGGACTGACATCAGCAAGCATAGAGATACATTATGTACATTTCAGAACCAATGAGGGCACGCCCACAATGGAATTTTCCAAGCAGATGAGGCTAAACAATGAAGTGCAGAGGATAAGTTTCGATTCTGAGGCCGGGCACACACTATCTACTACTCAAGGTCACTCTGCCCGTGCCCACCACTATACAAGTGGGAGAAGGCCTCTATCTAAAGGGAAAGGTATGAGCAAATAAGAACATTGTATTCATTAGTGAAGCAAAACTTAGCCTTGGAGAAACACAACTCAACAGAGGCCTTTTCTCGGAAATAGCAGAGAATAAGTTTGGATTACAACTCAAAATGGCGCCGACATAGAAAATGGCACTGCAAATGCTAACATACATAGAACAATGCGCAAACATGAATTTTTCCACTCTAACACAAGGTCGCTCTTCCCATGCCCGCCACTAGACTAGTGGGAGATGGCCTCTATCTAAAGGGAAAGGTATGAGCTAATAAGAACAGTGCATTCATTAGAGAAGCAAAACTTAGCCTTGGAGAAACACAACTCAAAAGAGGCCTTTTCTCGGAAATAGCAGAGAATAAGTTTTGATTACCACTCATAATGGCGCCGACATAGAAAATGGCGCCGCTAATGCTTACATACATAGAACAATGCGCAAACTTGAATTTTTCTATTCTAACACTCATAACCAGCAGACTTGACTACGGAAATACCCTCTACGCCGGGATCAACAAGTCTCTACTCTGCAAACTCCAGACCATACAGAACACCGCAGCCAGACTCGTCCTTGGCATCCCCCGACATGGACACATCACCCAGCACCTGCGTAACCTCCACTGGCTCCCCATCAAGAAAAGAGTAACCTTCAAGATACTCTCCCACGCCTACAAGTGCCTCCACAACACCGGGCCCCAATACCTCAATGACAGAATCTCCTTCCAGGTACCCAAGAGGAACATCGGATCCACCGACCTTGCCCTTGCCGATACCCCGCACATCCGCAGAGCAAGAACAGGTGGAAGAACCTTCTCCTACATCGCGGCCAAGACCTGGAACGAGCTGCTGATCGACATCAGTTGCGCCCCCACCCTGCTCATCTTCAGAAAGACCCTCAAGACCTGGCTCTTCAACTGAACAGAGCTGCCTCCCCCACCCCCCCCAGCGTCTTGAGACCCTCACGGGTGAATAGCGTGCTTTAAAAAAAAACCTGGTTGATTGATTGAGTAGGAGAGAATGAATATCCCTGTCAGACAGTGAGGCTATACATCTGGAGGGCCATGAAGGGTCGTTAGGATGGGGTGCGATTTCCCAATTATGGGGCGTGTATGCCATGTAGGACAATGACCTACAAGTTGAGAGGGAAGCAGGGAGCCTGGTGCTCCCGTTAGATGGGAGCATGTGGATAAGGTGATTAGACATTGTGGAACAGCTTAATTTCGAATTTACTGACAGTTCCGAGGTGATTAGGCTTCGAACCTCTGCCTTAAGTTGTTGGAGGCAAAGTGAGATCTCATTTAGTGTGGCTTCCAATGAAGTGTGGGAATGGGAATGCGAGGCTAAGAGCAAGGGACCCTGCGGTGGGGAGAACTAGTAGATGAGGGGATCGATAGGCCCAGCGGTGACTGTGTGTGCCAGGTGTGGAGGGATTCCGGGACTTGGTGCTGGGAGCTCGGAGGGTTGGGTGGGTTAGGGGAAGACGGGTTAGTCGAATATTGACCCAGAAGAATCTGTGGAAGCAGGCTAGGATTGAGGAGTGGGTTGGGGGAAAGGTTCAAGGGAATGACTGGGGCGATGTTGTGATCTATGGAGCTTGGGAAGTCAGAGCTAGCTATTTTAGAGGAGAGGTGAGCATGCAGACTAGTATGGTGCTTGTACTGAAGAGGCTCAGTCCCACCTGGAATTGGAGGAGAATTGTTATTATGTGTGGTGGTAACTAAATGGGAATTGGTCGGAGCTAAGGGAGGATCAGAAGAGGAGTCTAGGATAAGAGAGGATAGACTTTGAGGAAACTAGGGGACCTCAAGGGAACTGGCGGCTCCTCAGGAGGGGGCGGATTTAATGTTAGCCACTGTAGTCATGATGATGGGGAAAAAATTGTCAAACACTGCTAGGCTGCGGTCTGAAGCTTGGATAAGAATGGTTCCGTTTTTGAAAAGAGAGATGGTGGCTTCTGCTCTATAAACCGGGGAGGGTGAAACCATCACTCTAAGACATGTGGAGTCTTCAGGGAAGTGGAGATCTGGAGCAGTGAGTAGATGGTCTTCCTCCATTGTGCATGTCGTTTAGTGTAGAAGATGAGATTATTTATAGTAGTACCTTTTTTGATGGAGAAGTAGGGATCTGAGATAAGGGTTTCCGGGTGAGTTTTAAGTAATCTATGGTCAAAGTTTTTTGCGGCATTTTTTTATAAGTTAGGGGGATATATGATTCTGAAAGCATTATAGCCAGCCGGCTCGAGGTTGGGAGAAATGGAATTCGAGTGTTTTGGATCCATGTCAGCGCAAGACTCAACAAGTGACATAGGAAGAGGAACTAACTAGGGCAAAGGATCCAGATAGAAGTCGGAGAGGTGTCAAATGTATTCAGTGTACCGGCTAACAGAGTGCCTCAGGAGGGTGAGGTAGAGGTGGAGAGCATGAGTTTGAGGTGTAGGTAGCAATCAAGTCATACCTGCCTCAGCAGGGTTCAAGGAGCTGGGAAGATTATAGGGCGTCACATGAAGCTGTGTAGCGGAGTTAGATATGTGTGATTTGGAGAGAACTTACTGGCCAGATGTGTCTGGAAGGTCAGATAGTGACCAGTAGAACCCAAATTCCCCAATGGATCCGACTGAGCTATGTGGGGGTGATTCAGACCACAAAAGAGGGGAGGCGAGGCGAGTGACCAGTCAATTCCATTAACCACCTCATATCGATCAGGGTCATTATGCAGACAAACCTAATGTGAGACCATCTGTCTTGGGCTAAAATGACAGGAGGATAGGACGTATCAACAAAATTATAGGCGATTCCATGCGTAAATGTTATTCAGTTTGCAGTAGGCAGTTCAAGCAAGTCATTAAAAGGAAAACTCCGAAACCAAGTACGTGGGATTGAGGTATGTTGACCAATCAAAGATGGCCACCTTATGTGGAGGATAGAGCATACCTATTTCTATTTCCATTCCATGCGTAAATTTTATTCAGTTTGCATTAGGCAGTTCAAGCAAGTCATTAAAAGGAAAACTCCGAAACCAAGTACGTGGGATTGAGGTATGTTGACCAATCCAAGATGGCCACCATATGTAGAGGATGAAGCATACCTATTTCTATTTCCATGGCCCGCAGAGTAAAGATACCGAGGAGGAGAGCGCCCCTCTTCTGTTTCTATTACATGAGCCAGGAGAACAAAATGGGTGCCAGATACCAAAAACTCAAAATGGGCGCAATTCCCACAAGTAAACGTAAAGTTTATATATATAAATATATATATATTCACTGAAAAAACCATAGGTTTTAGGGACAGTTATAGTTACTTGGACATTGCACTCGTACAAAACCATAGAAATTCCCCCGTTATAGTTAGTTCAGCTAACTATAACTCGCGCCCCCGCAATGCACTGCTGATGACGTCACATATTACATCACTCATGACATGGTCAGTGACATCACTGATGACATCACTGATGACATCTCAAATGACATCACTGATGACATCATCCAGTGACTGTGTGTTTCTGTAAAGTTTAAATATGTTTAATATATATAGGGAAAGGCGTATTGAAGAGTGAGTGGGTGTATAAGTGTCTGAATGGATGATTTAGTAGGTGCGTGACTAACTGTATAAGTGAGTGATTAAACGTATCTTACTGAATGCATGGGTTAGTGACTAAACTGGGTGAATGTCTGTATCCGTCTGTCTGTTGCTGTGTAAGTGGCTGCATGGGTTTGTGAATAGCTACATGAGTGTCTATATGAGTTATTGATTGGTTGTCTGAGTATCTGTATGCCTGAGTGTTTGTGTGGGTGGGGTGTGTGCGACTCTGTACATAGATGTGTGAGTGGGTGATTCACTGGGTGCATGATTTGAAGAGTGCGTCTGTGATGGACTGCTTGGGTGGGTGAGTGTGTGTATGGGTGTGTTAGTGAGTGAATGTATATCTCAGTGGTACATGTGCGAGTAACTACATATGTAAAAGGAAGTATATATGTGTGTTAGAGTATTTAAAAGGCTATACGTGAGAGTGTGTGATTGTGAGAGTGGCTGTATGGATGCGTGTGTGCTTGTATCAGTTATTGTATAAGAGCGTATGAATGTGCTAGTATTTGTATGAGTTATTGAGCTGGTGTGTGTATAACTCTATAGGTGAGTAAATGGGTGTGTGATAAATTTTTTGCATGACTGACTAGGTGTGTGAGTATCTCTATGGATGAGTGGCGGTGTGTCAGTGTTTATATAGGTGTATGAGTGCATATGATAGTCCTGTACTGAGTGACTGTAAGTATGAGTGACTGTACGGGTGAGTGAGTGGATGTGTGTGTAGACCTAAGAATCAGTGAGTTGGTATGTAGTTATTGGTATTGGAGTGTCTATGGTTTTGAGAATGGCAGTCTGTAATTTAGAGTGGGTGTATCTAAAGTTATATTAGGGTGTGAGAAGATGCATGATATTATCACATGGATGATGTCATCAGTGATGTCATTTGAGATGTCATCAGTGATGTCATCAGTGATGTCACTGACCATGTCATGAGTGATGTAATATGTGACGTCATCAGCAGTGCATTGTGGGTGCGCGAGTTATAGTTAGCTGAACTAACTATAACGGGGGAATTTCACGGGTTTTGTACGAGTGCAATGTCCAAGTAACTATAACTGTCCCTAAAACCTATGGTTTTTTCAGTGAATTTGTAAGGTTTTTTAAATGCTAATTTCTAACTATAACGTGCCTGAAACCTATGGTTTTTTCAGTGAATTTCAAAGGTTTTTTAAATGCTAATTTCTAACTATAACATGTCTGAAACCTATGGTTTTTTCAGTGAATTTCAAAGGTTTTTTAAATGCTAATTCCTAACTATAACATGTCTGAAACCTATGGTTTTTTTCAGTGAATAATAATAACAAAGGTTTTGTAAATGCCAATTTTTAAATATATTAATTGTTATTTTTATTTTTTTCATACTGATTTACTACATTTTTTTAAACTATTTATTTTTAGATATTTTATTTTTTAAATTACATTGTAATTACATTATACATTACATTACAAAATATAGTTTCTCAGAATGAATTAATTTACTTTAAATACTTTGCAAATAGGCAATAGACTTTTAAGTACAGTAGTTACAGTTGTTGCAATGGGCAACACAATTTCAAACACAATGCAACATTGAGCTCAATGTGAATTTCTAGCTAAATGCAATTAGTTACTTTATGGATTACTTTTTCTAACCACAGGACTGGATCCTAGATTCAGTCCTGGGACATCTCCTGAAAACAGTTGAGTAAAAGCGTTTTGGTTACAGTAGTGATTTTTAAGGAATATTATTGTATTTTAAAAGTTGACACTTAGAAACTTTTTCACATAGAATCACCAATGTTATCCTATGGGAGGAAATTCACTTAGCAGGTAAGTAGCGTTATCGTGACTTTTTCTCACTCAGTGGTGGATCCTGGATCCAGCACTGGTGCATCTCCTGTAAACAGTTGAAAGAATGCGTTTAAGTCATACAGGCGATTTTTAAGGAATATTTGTAGTTTGTGAAAATCGACACTTTGAAACTTTTCTGCTGAAAACCAGACAATGGATTCCTATGGAAGGAAATACAAGTTACTGGTAAGTACAGTTAAAATTACTGTTCAGGGTCAGTGCTGGGCTAAAAGATGCAGCACTGGGTTCTCTCCTGATAACAGGTGAGTAAATCGGAATTCGTAGTTCGGCTGATTTTAGAGGAATATTATAAAGTTCCAAAACTCCAGAATTTCCAAGTGAAACCAGTCAATGTTAGCCTATGGAAGGAAATTCAAGTTACTGGCAAGTACGGTTAAAATTACTTTTCAGGATCAGTACTGGGCTGAAAGATGCAGCACTGAGGTCTCTCCTGATAACAGGTGAGTAAATTGGAATTCGTATTTTGGCTGATTTTAGAGGAATATTTGTATGTTTCAAAAATCGACACTTAGAAACTTTTTCAGCAAAAAGCAGGCAATGATATCCTATGGAAGGAAATTCAAGTTACTGGTAAGTACGGTTAAAATTACTTTTCAGGATCAGTACTGGGCTGAAAGATGCAGCACTGAGGTCTCTCCTGCTAACAGGTGAGTAAATCGGAATTTGTATTTCAGCTGATTTTAGAGGAATATTTGTATGTTTCAAAAATCAACACTTAGAAGAATTTCCAAGTGAAACCAGTCAATGTTAGCCTATGGAAGGAAATTCAAGTTACTGGTAAGTACGGTTAAAATTACTTTTCAGGACCAGTACTGGGCTGAAAGATACAGCACTGAGGTCTCTCCTGATAACAGGTGAGTAAATCGGAATTCGTATTTCGGCTGATTTTAGAGGAATATTTGTATGTTTCAAAAATCAACACTTAGAAACTTTTTCAGCAAAAAGCAGGCAATGATATCCTATGGAAGGAAATTCAAGTTACTGGTAAGTACGGTTAAAATTACTTTTCAGGATCAGTACTGGGCTGAAAGATGCAGCACTGAGGTCTCTCCTGATAACAGGTGAGTAAATCAGAATTCGTAGTTCGGCAGATTTTAGAGGAATATTTGCACAGTGGTGAAGGGAGGGGGCGGGGCCTGAGGTGACATCTGTGCAAACGCGCCCCGTGGCTCATTTTAAGTTGGGGGATTAAGTCCCCTTGAATCATGAGGGTCCCTAGGGGCCAACTAGCCCACCAGGAACCTCCAGTATGCGCCAGGGGGCTGCGTTGCAGAGACGTGTAGAGAGGCCACACCCCTTTTACACCTCTCTGCAACGCAGCTCTGTGGCGCTTTCTGGATGTACCTGTTGGGCTAGTTGGCCCCCAGGGACCCTCAGGATTGAAGGGGATTTAATTCCCCATCTTAAAACGCGCCACGGGGCCTGTTTGCACACATGTCACCTCAGGCCCCGCCCTCCCTTCACCACTGTGCAAACGCGCCCCGTGGCGCGTTTTAAGTCGGGGGATTAACTCCCTTGAATCCTGAGGGTCCCTGGGGTGCAACTAGCCCACCAGCTACCTCCATTAAGCGCCACAGAGCTGCGTTGCAGAGAGGCGTAAAAAGGGGCGTGGCCTCTGTACACCTCTCTGCAAGGCAGCCCCTGGCGCATACTGGAGGTTCCTGGTGGGCTAGTTGGCCCCAGGGACCCCCAGTATTCAAGGGGAATTACTTCCCCTTCTTAAAACGCGCCAGGGGGCGCGCTTGCAGAGTACTGCAGGGAGGGGGCGGGGCCTCCGGCACATTTTTTTTTTTTTTTTTATGGGAGGGGTGCTGCATGGCCCCCCTTCCCTCGGCCACTTTTGGCCCCGGGGACCCCATCCCCCGGGGCCTGAGCATTTTTTTTTTTTTTTAAACGGGAAGGGGGCCGCGTGGCCCCCCTTCCCTGGGCCTCTATTGGCCCCGGGGACCCCATCCCCCGGGGCATGCCCTCTTTTTAAATAAAAATATGGAGGGGGCTGCGTGGCCCCCTCCTCAGGCCATTTAAGGCCCCGGGGACCCCATCCCTCGGGGCCGGCCTTGCCCTTATTTTTATTTTTTTATTTTATTTGGGGAGGGGGCTGCGTGGCCCCCCCTCCCGGGCCACTTATGGCCCTGGGGACCCCATCCCCCGGGGCCTGGCCTCTGGTTGGGGACTGTGGGGGGGTCCCCAAACCCCCCACAGTCCCGCCGGCTCCCCGTGTCCTACGGGAGCCGGCATTGCTTTTCCACATGGGGAGCAGCTAACATGCTGGGGTAGGCACCCCGGGACACTGCAGGAGCCGGCCCTGGGGGGTGGCGGTCCCCAGGGCCATCAAGGGCTCCAGGAGGGGGCCGCGCGGCCCCCTCCCTACATTTTGAAAGCCCCGGGAGGTGGTGGTCCTCGGGGCTTGGGGGTCCAAAACGGACCCCCATTTTCAATTTTCTTAGTGCCCCAAGGAGGTGGTGGTCTCGGGCGTGTGGGGGCAGGAGCCCCCCACACAGGTTTAAAAAAAATCCCCGGGAGGTGGCAGTCCTCGGGGCTGCGGGAGGGCTCAGAGCCCTCCCGCACCATTTATGATAAAGCCCCGGGGGGTAGTGGTCCCCGGGCTTGGGGGCCCTTCGAGGCCCCCCATACATAAAATAACCCCTCAGCATGCCCCCGGGACTTGGCCCACCCGGGGGCAAATTTACATCGAAGCGCGGGAGACCGCGCTTCGATTTTTTTTTTTTTTTGCAGGATCCGCGCACCCTGAGCGCATCCTGCCGATTTTTTTTTTTTTTAAAAAGCTTTTTTTTGCCCAGGGGGTCCTTGTGGGACCCCCTGAGCAGGCCTAGGGGGTTAGGGTGTTTCTACCCTGCCCCCTTTGTGCGCTTTGCGCACTTGTTTCTGTCCCTCGGTTCTACCGAGGGACAAAATGGCTGCCAACACTTCCTGAATCAGAATGTTGACAGCCAGCTGACAGCCAATTAGCATGCAGCTCGTGATCGGGACGGTGCGCGCAGGGTGCGCTCAGGGTGCGCGGATCCTCCGTGCCCATAGATATATATGTACTTTTACTTTTGATTTTCTCAGCAACTACTGAACGGATTTACACCATTTAACAAAAAGGGTTCTTTCTGAACCAAGAACTACCTCTTTGCCAAATTTGGTGTAATTCCGTTCAGCAGTTCGGGCTGTAGCCGTGTCTAAAGTTTCCTATGGAAAAATGAATGGGGAAAACGCGTTTTGGGACCCCCCTTTTTTCTCGGCCACCGCTTAACGAATCACCCCGAGACTTTCAGGGTAGGAGCGGACCGGAGCGCCCCACAAAGTTTGAAAATTTCGCGAAGATACGTCAACCGGCAAGAGAGTTATTTCAAATAGAATGTCGCGGATTTCCTATGGAAAATAGGTCCTAACTATAACTATCTACTGGCGACCGCCAGTAGATAATGTATAGTAACATAATGAATGCAAATACTTTACATTATGAATTTTATTAGAATGTTAAATGTATTACTATCAACAAATGCATAGATGTTTTGTAGTAATAAATATAAAATGTTAATGTAAAGAAAAATAAATATGTTTAGGAATTGTAAATTATGTATATATATATATATATATATATATATATATATACTTGAAGATGAAGGATCAGAAGAAAACATGCAGGGGTTCATTGCTGTGACTCTAAAAGGTGCATCACGTGTGAATACCTTTTACAAACATCATCAGTAACTAGTTCTGTTACGAGAAGGACCTATGGAATAAGACAGCATCTTACATGTCGCTCAACATGCATTATTTATGTGATTCAGTGCCAACGGCAAAGCTGTAAAAAACAATATGTAGGCCAAACAGTGAATGACCTCCGTACACGATTCAGGAACCACAAATCGGCAATAATTAATAAGAAAATTGACCAGCCTGTAGCCAATCATTTTAACCTTGTGGATCATTTACTATCAGATTTGAAGATTTTCCCCGTGGAACATGTCTCAAAGGAAGAACTACTGGACTCCAGAGAAAACTTCTGGATGTACCGTTTAAAATCACTGCATCCAGATGGACTGAACATTACTGATAATACAACCTGATTACTGCATATCTCAAGAGCTCTCAGGACTGCATTGATTCCACATTCCAAATGGAATCTTCACTCATGATGCTTTTTGAAAATTCAGCTGTGTCATCTGTGCAGCCACTGAGCAAACCATCTTGTACTACCTGAGGAAGGCGGAAGCTGAAACGTTGTAGTGGAAATATATTTTTGTTCTTTGGTGAATCTATCTGTATGAGTCACTTCTTTCTTGGATATATATATATATATATATATACAATTTAATATTAGTGTTTCATTTACATTATCATAAATGTATATATTAAAATTTTGTACATCAGCTACTTTAAACACTATATTAAGAAAAATATATATTTTTGTAGATTTGTGGATGATAATAGTGTCAACAATATTTGTTTCTGAGATTTTTGTACTTACCAGTATAAGTATAAGCACAATATTGTGGTAAACAATATTTTTGACACAACATTTTTGTGTATTATATTTTTTACCACAATATTTTTTCAGTGAACCAAAAATGTTAGCCAAAAATGCATAGTACTTCAACAAAACAAAGGGGCATATTTACAAGGATTTAAAGCCTCCGTACCATCAATTTTTTGACGTTCTGACAGCTTTTTTTTAATTGCCATATTTACAAGTTGCCACAAATCCAGATAGTGGCATTTTTTAGCGTTAATGTGATTTTGTCATAACGGCACTTCTGTTAGCATGACTTACCGAAAATAAGATGCAAGGTAGGCGTTCCTGCATAAAAACTCCCACAAAACATACAACGCGATAATTACAAGGATTTCCTTGTACATTGCTAAAAAAGAAGTCCTACTAGAGGCAGTTAGCTGGTCTTAAAAATGGTGCAAACACACTTGGGGCCTCATTTAAGAGGTTTTGATGCAGTACAGCGCTGCAAGGAATCTTGCTGCACTGCCCTGCGACAAAACAAAAGGGCAGGAATGCGCCCTATCAATAAGAGAGGCGCATTCCTGTATTTTTCCCCTATGTTGGTGCACAATGGCTGCCATGCGCCAATGCAGGCAGCCTTGTGCCATGGTGCAAGGGTGCCTGCATTGCAGAGCTGATGGATTTTCAATCAATCCAGGTGATTTCCTCTTTCTATGTGTGCTGCAGAATGCTGCAAACATAGAAAAAAGGACAAAAAGGGGGGAAATGCAAGCATTTATCCGCGTTGCGCCTCCCAAACGCCACACTTGGTTTATGGGTTCTCGTAAATCTGGGAATGCTTCAGATTCCATGAGTTTTAAGTGGGAACGCCCACAGCAACACCGATGGAATTTCCCTTTCATGCAGTTGTATGCGTGAAAGAGGCACATATTTACAAGGCCATGAAAAGCCACGTAAATTGGCTTTACGTGGCCTTGTAAATATGCTGTGGCACATTGCGACACCGGAACGTCAAAAAGGTGACATTCCAGTGGTGCAAAAGTGCTGCTATTATGAGGTCCTTGGATAATAAAAGAACTTCCACAATTCATCCTTGGCAAGGTCAGCGACGCCATGGACCTCCTGCCATTGCAGCTAGAAGCACCAAGGAGACCACCACCACCACCAAACCTATCATTTGTCACTCACCTGAACAACTGGTCCATTCACTTTGGGTGACAGCTGGACCTGATCCCCTCTAAGTGCTGACCTCGGTAGACCGGAACGTCAGCAACAGGATGCTGGAGACCGGGAACCTCAGAAAGCCAGAGACTCTCCGGAGCCATCTGGAACCGTGGAAGAAAGAGAGACGCACAACCAGTCAACCTTAAATTAGGTCATCTTCCGTCTGAGAAGTCACATCTGGGGGCCACCCGGACTCCGCACTTGATGGCCTCGTTGCAGTGAAGCCATTGTTGCTGGGGGAGCATTCAGGGTAAGTGTCGGGATCCTGTCTCTGAATGCAATCGCGCATCATTCCTGCCACATACAGTGCCTTCCGCCTCTCTTGTATAACCTGCTCCAGATTGGGGGTGGCTTGTAGTTGTGGTTGGGGATGCCTACTCCTCCCACTACGACTGGCTCCACAAATGACACCTTGTTGCGCAGAACCTTCACTCCTTGTCTGCAGCACCTTGCAACCAGTAGACTTGTTCAGCGGCGTCACAGAATCGCGTATTACCATTTGAGACCACTCACAGCCTTGCTGGGAAGAGGAGGGAGTATTTGATGCCCAACTCTCGGAGGATTCACTTAACCTCTAGAAAATAACCCCTCCGCACCCCCGTGGCATACTCAGGGAAGTAAAGTACTGTGGCATTATCCACTTTCACCTCCCCCAGCTTGCGTACCTCCTTCAGGACAGCGTCACAATCCCTATAGGAGGTGGAAGAGAAAGGGTCTAGGACCTGTCCCTGGCAGTGGATGGCTCACTGGCACTCGATGGGCCTGCTCCACAACAAAGAATGGGGAGACTGCACCTGCTGGCAGTAGGTCATGCAACCATGTCTCAGTATAAGCCACTGCTTCAGCTCCTTCTACTCCCTCGTTCAGACCCACCACCCGCACGTTGTACAGCCAGGAGCGGCCCTCAGCATCCTCCGCTATTCTTTTTAGTGAGTTCACACGTGCCATTAGCTTTTGTACCTCCAACGCTGTGGTCGGGGTAATAGGGTGGATTTCGTCAGTTCTTGCTCAATATCATGTACTTTGTCAGTCAGCTAACGATGATCTGCGCACTCCAGGGTGAAGTCCACTGTGATTTTGTCGATGCGGCCCTTAAGAGAAGTGCGCATTTGTTTAAGGGAGGTACCTATTTTCTCCATAGCTGTGAGTACAGAGTCTAGTTTGGAGTCCAGGGTGTCCACTGTCACCTGCCTCGTTGGCCAGCGACCCCCCAACCGCTCGGTCCACCAACACGGAGGAGTGGCCAGGTAGTGCCACCCACAGGCACTAGGCTTGGGTCCGACACGACCCCCAGGTCCCCTCTGCTCTTTGTCCCACCTTCTCCTCACCTGGACATCAACACCAGGGCTCAATCTACTGTGCTGTCTCCGAACCTGTGACTCAGCCAGCAGAAGCCTCAGCCAGGGAGGATTTCACAAGCCTGGGTACAGCAGTCACCGCCGAGTCCGCTGGGGAACCTCTTGATGCAGGTGATGCAACAGGGCCTTCTTAGGCGTGAATCCGTGGTGCTCCCACCAAACAAGTTCAGCACAGCTCAGGGGCTTCACCCTCCACAGCGTCCAGGGAGCGCCAGCTCCTCCGGCCTGTGATGCAGAGAGGCGTGGCCTACCATTGGCAATCTCCTGTGTGCACCCCGGTGTAGTGGTGGTGCATGTTATGAAATGCAGACCTCCACACGTCGGTGCACTGGAGCGCCTCTATGTATCACAGCTCCAAGGGACCCCAGGATGTCTTCTCACACAGGTCAACAATTTGCCTCCATGCAACCTGCCAGACTTTGCCACCAAGTAAGGGTCGATCGCCTACGCCTCAATGTATACCGCCGCAACCCAAAGGCTCGGGCTTGACGCAGCCCACCTCCACCATCAGGCCGCAGTAACTCCACAACACTGGCGCCTCCCACTCCGGATCTCAGGAGCAGGCCCAGCGTGGTCTCCAGGTCCCTGGGACTGTCCGCGTTTCCAGGCATCGGCCACCATGGTGTCTCAAGGACGGTGCAATGAAAAGTGCGACATCACTGTTTTTCCTCAGCGCTGCGCCACTTTTCATAAATGAGGCCCTGAGTCTGCATTTTCTCTTCTCCTTGGACTCTGGCTGGTCATCCTGGCTGTTGGGGGGTTTGTGGGGGTTGTTGACCTCTGCTGAACTTGGTCCTGGCTGCCCCATTCTGCATTATGGTGTTTTTTTGTTTTTTTTTCCTTAGAGGTGTATTTATATGCTCTTTTTGACTCTAGAGGCTGAAAATTGACGTTGGGCTGACTTATGTGAATTTTTTTGCCTCTAATTTGCCGGCTGTCACTTGTTTAATGCTAACATGTATTTTTATATCGCCTTGACGCTTCTGTTAGCGACAATTTTCCCAGCCGCTAGCTATTCCTAGCGCCATGCAGCAACGTCTTGAAAATACGTCACAAAAATAGCGTTAGGATTTGGCGATCGACAGCTGTAAAACAATTGCTGCTAATCAACGTCAAAACTTCTTAGTGGCAATTCTTGTAAATAAGCCCCAAAGTAGGTAAACTGACCAGTGTGAGGATGAGCCATATAAGGAAAACAACATGTCCATTCACAAGATTTAAGGGGGGTTTTGTGGAGATTGGAGCCTGTAATGCGTTGAAGTATATCTTAATGCTTATTCCTTACTTTCCAAGTGGATTGAGGTATAACAAAGAAAAAGATGTGATGAATTGACAGTTGATAAATTGCTATTGAGGGAGCTGATCCCAAAGTTTGGGTTGCCAACTTCAATTGAGACAAGCAAGTGTACATATTTTAAGAATTAAATCATGAAGATTTTCTGCACTGCTTTGAACATTGAACAGAAGATCTATTGCATTTATCATTCAGAAGCATCAAGGGTCATGGAACATATGAATGGCATTATGAAAGGAAAACTGTCAAACGTATGTACCTCAACTTCTTTGAACTGTCCAGATGCTCTTCCATTGGTGTTGTTTAGCAAGAGATGTACTCCAAGTAGGAAGATTGGGTTGAGCGCCCATTAGGTGATCATGGAAAGAGCTATGACAACTGTTATTCCATCAGCTACTCTTGTAAACATTACTAATGATTTCATCTTAGATCATTGCAAAGGCCTAGCTGATACAGGGCATTCTATCTCCTACCATGTGCAGCTTGTACACCTTCTGCAAGAACCGATATTTGGCATGATCTTGAACTCGGAGACTGGGTTTTTGAAGAGGCACAGAAGAAGGAGTTGCCTTGAGCCACACTGGAGTGGACCACATCAGGTGATACTGTTGACAAACACAGCTATGAAGTGTGGAGGTTTGCTGTATTGGATCTATGCATCACACACTAAATGAGGAAACTGTGACACAAGCTGTTGACTCACAAAGTGAAACTCAAGGTCACTGTATGTATTGAGAGGGGTAGAACGAAGAGTACAAGAAAAAGAAAACGAACTTTGAGAACCCAAATAGCAAATCAAAGAGCACCACTTGCAAAATGTGCAATCCAAGAAACAGAAGAAACTCAAGTAGATCACGCAAATGATACTCAAGATGGAAGCTTGAATCACGCTGGTTTGCCTGGAAGTGTGAGAGAAAGGAGCAGAGCATTGTAAAATGGATTGCAGAAATATAGTGAAAAATTAACTGAAACAGTAAGAGTGCTGATGCGGAGAATTAACAAAGTGTTAATGAATGAACATTTGAGAAGTCAACTATAGAGTTGCATTAAAAGCTCAAAAAGAGAAAAAATGCCAAAAGAGAAATACACAGCTCCTGAATGGGTATACCTTAAAAGAATTGTGCCAGAAGAAAGAGACATTGATTTAATAGATCCCCATGACATGCTAAATGATTAATGATTTAATAAATCCCCATAAAATGATAACTGCTGCTCTGTTTTTGGAAAGACCGTGATTTTCCTTAGAATTTTTGCATTTGGAAGGTGTGGATTATTTTGCAATATTTTTGATTACCTTGATTGCTTTTGGATTACTTTTTGTTACTTTGTTTACTTTCAATGCTTTGGTTACTTTTGCTTTCAAAATCAAATCTATTTTGGAAAAAAACACTGTTTTAAAGTACTGTAGAAAATGCATTAGAGAAAGGAAAGACTTTGCTTGGCTTCCAAATTTGTATAATTCTTATTTTGATTGCACTGATTACTGTGCTGGTTTATCTGTATGTTCTTGCTGAATATATCTCAATCCTAATAATAGCTTGATGCTTTATAATCATACTGATACTAAAAATCAAATATTAAATCATAAAAATAGTTCTACATAGATGTACTAAAGTATTATCGATAGGTGATGAATGTGTTTGCTTGCTATGCTTGTACTCATTTGGCTACCTATGTTTCTGAAGGCGTTACTTATTTACAGTAGTATCTAACCTACACTCTTTCATGTTCTGTCTACTATGAAGTAATCATGCATCAGGATTTTATGGAAGAAACTAACATAAATTAAAATCTCTCAATTTATAGATTATGTGTGCTTGCAAATCTTGAGGCAACTGATCCTTTTGAGGGTGCTAGAGTGTTTCACAGTACTAACAACTGAAATACTAATATTCAGAATGTTTGTAAGTTGATTCAAGTTGAGCATGAATTTATTTGAGAATATAACAGTAAGAGATCAAGAGAGAGGCTTTTGAAAGATTCTGAAGAAAAGAAGTTTGCTTTGAAAGAGGAGATTGTGATTAGGATTCCCAAATACTTACTAGTTTGGAAAGAAAAAGGAGGAAGTGTGTGTATGATAGAGAAGAAGTAAAATTGCAATTGCTGAATAGAAACTCTCAACAATAGACCTGAAATCACTCAGCGTGACTTTCCAGTATACATTTTAGGATCTTTAATTTACTAAGAATATACTAAGTCATTTGCTGCATTGTAAATACATTGTTTTCTTTGCTTGTTCCTCTTCGCTTTATATTTTTTTACTTCTTTGCCATTTGTACAACTTTTGCTATCTATACCTATATCTGTTTTATTGCCCGTTAATAACTTGTTTCTACTATTTGTACCATGCTCTGATACCGGGACAGGTCATGTTCGTGCTATATAAAACTCCTAAATAAATATAAATATATGGCTTTAGGATCCAGCTGAGTGCAGCAGGAGCTGTGCCATTGTGAACTGCTGTCCTTTTATAATCATGCATCTGGTGTGGCCAATTCTTAAATAATCTGCAGGGTATATATGTTAGCAGCATTACCACCAGTGAAGAAAAATCCACTGTGTTTTAACAGGATTATTGCCAGCAGACTCTTGGCTGTATGGTTTACACTACACCAATGTGCCAGTGAACTGAATATTTAAAAGATAAATGCCCATTAGGAAAGTTTTGATGGTCATTCCAATGTGGCAGATTGTAAGCTACCTGATGATGTAGTAGTTATTCTATGACGAGTTCGTTTCTTGAGGCTGGTGGTCTGTAGATGAGCCTCCCTATTCAATTAAAGAACCACCACTCATCTACATATGTTGCTGTATCCATGAGGAAAGTGAGAACCCACCACTGCAGATGGAGGTAAACAGTTAGGAGTGACACTAAAGGAACTGAAGTGCAGTAATAGATGGACAATTATTAAGTAAAGAGTGATTAGGATACAATGTGACTCTGTTCTTGTTAATACACCCCTTAACACACCTCAACATCACCTGATCCTAAATGCGCCAGAAAGGCCAAGGCAAACCACTGCAGCGCAAATGGAGAATGAAGCAGGACAATGCGGACAGGAAGAGATTCAAATCTGCCCTAAGACGCTACCACCAAATGATTCGCACCACCAAACGCGTCACTTTGGCAGACTGCATTGATGCCAGCACCAACAGAAACAAAGAGATATTCACCATTGTGAAAGCTTTTACCTCACGATCGGCCACCTCCAACTCCATCACCCCCTCACAGGAGCTCTCCAAGAACCACTCTCAATTCTTATTCAACAAAATCACAACCATTTACAGCAACTTCCGCCTGCAACCAGACCTGACAGACCTCATCAAACACCTCCTTATCTAATCAAAAGAACCAATGTTAACGACATGGCCCATCATCACCCCAGAAGAAACCCCTGGCACTATGGATTCCATCCACTCGGGGTCCCCATCAGACCTGTGCCCCCACCATCCCTACTCCAGAGGACTGCAGCCCCTCAGCACCATGCTCCCACCAATTCTGACCGCCTCTATCTCTTCCTCGACCTTCCCAGATTCTTTGAAACATGCAACTGTCCTTCCATTACTGAAGCAACCCTCTGCAGACCCTTCAACTCTCGCCAATTAGAGACCGATCTCGCTGCTACCATTCCCGGCAAAGGTCTTAGAGAAAATCAATAACAGTCCCCTTGACAAATACCTCCGTGATCACTAACTCCTCGACACCACTCTGTCCCAACCAGAGAATAGAAACTGCCCTTCTCGCCATAATGGGTGATATCCAAATGACTCTAGATAGAGGAGCCATGGTGATCCTCATCCTCCTGGACCTCTCTTCAGCATTTGACACAGTCTCCTACCCCATCCTCAACCAATGCCTAAATTACATTGGAAACTAAGGACACACACTCCAATGGATCTGCTCCTTCCTCACTGGAACGGCCCAGTCAGTCAGCCTGGCACCAGACACCTCGCATCTCATCTGCAGAGCTCCACGAGGAACCTACCTGAGCCCGACCCTCTTCAATGCATACATGATCCCTCTAGCCAGAATCATCTACTCTCATGACATCAAAGTCCTCTACTAGGCTGATGACACACAACTCTTTCTCTCTCTCATGGAAAAGACACTCAGTAGCCCTCTGGATGAAGACCAACTGTCTAAAGATGAACACCACAAGATGGAAATCATGACCTTTGGAAAGAGCACATCTCTGTGGGATTTCACTTGGTGGGCAACAGAGATAGGACCAACACCCACCCACGCCAAGAACCTCGGGAACATCATCAACAGCAAACTTGACATGACTGCCCAAGTCAATGCCATCACCTCCTCATGCTTCCATACTCTGAAGATACTGAGGAAGATTTCAAATGGCTTCAAATCAACACCTGGGAAACCATTATGCATGCCCTGGTCACAAGCAAGCAGGACTCCAGGAAACTCCCACGCCGCGCTCACATCACACCACACCTGAAGGAGCTATGCTGGCTACCCATTCACAAATAAGCACAATTCAAACTCCTCATCCATGATTTCAAGGCACTATATAACACTGGCCCAGCATACCTCAACAATCACTTCTGCATTCACAAACCTTTGACACCTATGTGGTCTGGTCTTCTACTTGCACAAATCCTATGCATACGGAATACCAGATCCGGCAGTCAAGCCTTCTCCTATATCACTCCTAAATATTTAAATGAGCTGCTGCTACACATAAGAGCATTCTCCTCATTTCTTGAACTCCACAAGAATCTCAAGACCTGGCTTTTTGAGTAGTCCCACTAAGCCCTATGTTTGGCTAGACTCACACCTGCTGAGTGCCAAGATACCCTCCCAGGTGATAGTGCGCTCTAAATATCTGTACAACATAATATATCATAATCTGTATCCCCAGTGGCAACATCTCAGACATGATGACCAATTCCTTTAGTGAATGATCATAGTTTACACCAAAAAAAAAAATTGTTTCAGTCAGAGACAACCCCCAAAGATAGACTTCACTACATCATAAGTGGATGGGTCAAAACTGGGTGGGACATCAGAGGAGTGCACAATACGGAGGGAGGATTAGGAATCATGGTAGCTATTCTAACGTAGTAAGGAGAGCAAGAGAAAAATTAGAATAAAGTCAATAAAAGGTCTGGTTTCCAAAAGCTTTCAAGAGCAGAAATGCAGGACCAGATCTGGGCAACAACAACAGACTAGCAGGGCAACTCTCATACAGAAGATTATGCTGAAACACTGCCTTCTGGAGGTGGACATTTACAGGCCTTTCCCTGATTACTTTTAGGTTCCCTCGGCTCAGGATGCGGGTGAGAGGAGTTGTGGTAACACCAGAGTTATCTGCACTACAAAGGCACATCATCTTCCTGATCCCTACATTGTATCAGAATATCCAGTAATCCCCGCTCTGTGATCTTCTATCCACCACAATAGCCATAGTCTCTATTGCTCTATTTCCTTCTGCTGCCACACGTTCCTGTTGCCATTGCTGCCCTTGTGACCAGTCCACAAAGTTAGGAGTATATGCACTTGCCCCTAAGATGAGTGGGGCAGTTGTTGGCCGAGCTTGACTGTGTTCAGTCCTAACATACTTGCAGATTCCAGTTCCTTATCACAAAATCCGCCTCTTAGACTAGTATTTATTAGGATCAGAGTACATAACCTATAAAGCAGACCATCTGAGGTGATTTTGTGCTTACAAGAACAACATAATGTCCAGACACGGATACAGTCACTCAACTGCTCAATATGGCATCATATAGGATATAGCATGACGAATAACATTTAAAAAATTGAACTAGAATTTATTTTTTCATTTTGAAATATGCTTTGACCTAACATTATGTTTGAATACACTATTAAAAGGCGAGGGAAAGCCGAGGTAGTTTTCATTTGCAGTTGGGTTTTCAATTTATCATTGCACATCCACAAATCATTTCAACGGCAGGCACCTCTACAATACATAATCACAAATGTTTCTTTCAGGGTTTTCATTTACTTTATAATGTACAGGAAATTTCAAAGCACAGAATGTGAAAATAATTATGGGAGTATAATTACTTGACAAAAACTGATTTTGTTATGCTACATAATTGCCACACTCTACTCTAAGTGTTTGGAGCTATTGATTGCCCTCCCACTGTGCTTCATAATTTACACTGTGTGCCTAAGTGCCACATTCTGACAACACACTCAGTCCTTATTGCTTAGGAGAAATAGTCAGACTTATTTTTTATTGTATTAGTTTCAAATTCAATGTCAGTTGCAGTGCCTACAAACTGCACCCAGTGTGCCTGTCACATACCCTTCCATCCGTGAATGCTGTATAATTCACCATTATCTTGTTGACAAGGCTATGATTGGTTTCACACATCACTGTTCATTAGAATAATATCTACCTGTGCTTCGGGTTCATCCCATTTCAAAGCTTAGCTGCTAACAATTCATGGTCAATTAAGCTTGTTGTAATAAGACTGGTTGAAAACTATACGGTTCGCTCATTCTTAAGTGTGTTGCCATTATGTGAAATTCAGTATCTAATAAATCAATTATGAAGTCATAAAATTGCCGAAATTCTTTAACTCTAAAATTTAGTGGAAAATATGTTATGGCTTTAATATTAATGTAAAACATTTATGGCGGCAAATCCCTTGTCTCTCATTTCCAGACTAGAAAATTTGCTTTATGCTCTTATCTGAAAAGCCGAAAGGATGACATGCTCTTCATCTGGCGGTGTGGATGCTCAGCATTTGCTCTTTTGCTATGAGATTCAAATGTTACCTCCTAATTGGAGGTATGTTTACAGACAGACACTAGGAACCTACACCATCTGTTACACGTTTAGTCATCTTCCTCCCACGCTCTGCAATAGCAGTCGAGGACTTGCACTCGATAGCTCACACTGTACAATGCAGGATGTAGGGAACATGAAATAGACGCTATCCTTCTTGCACGTTCATTCAAGAATATCTTGCCTTATATTTCGCTTCATGCTACGCTTCTGCTTTTCTAAGCGCTATAAATAAAAGGTGTTACTAGTACCAATTAATGGTATTTACCGACCTCGGAAGGAAGGGACTACCTTTCCCGGATTGAAATGTCACTGTCAGTTTATTGTATTTGTCAGCGGTGGGCGTTCAGTTCATCTAACAATCCTCCCAGCTGTTAGAGGTGGAAGTTCTGGTTCAATTTGAGTCCTGATATTTATTTAACTAGCTGTCCCTTTGGCCATTCCTATTTTGTTTAAGACGGGCTATTTCTTTTTTTTCTCACAATAACAGTGATTCTATATACATTGATTGGGTGCTTGATTTTTGTTAATGCTTCTTTGTTTAGATGTGCCTGACCTGTGTTAGTCATATCAGAGAGGACAACATATAGAACTGCTGGAGTCTGTCATTCACATATGGACTGCAGCCCAAACCAAAGCAGCGACGCCACTTTCATGACCTTGTCAATCCATGATGGTAGTAATGAAGGGCAATATATGACAATTCAAAAACTATAGCAGATAAAGAGGTTCCATATGTACCTGGAACAACACCAAATAGATGTATTGAAATTCTGGATACATCTAAATGGCAGGTAATTACTGTAGCCAAAGCCCATAGTATTATGAGTAGATTGTTTTTTGCCACTGGGGGATAAGAAATTATGGGCCTGATTATGATGGCGGTGGGACAGCCACTGTCAGCCCGTTGGTGGCAGTCCCATCGCCAACGGACCGTGGAGGTCCGCCTGCCACATTACAATGGCAAAACAACAAGGGGGGTTAGGCCCAATGGAACAGGGTCAGGTAGGGCCGTACAAATTATTAGCAAAGGGGGAAGACCTGACCCCTTCTCAACTTTTGAAGCTGTCTATTCGAAGCAACGATCAAACGAACTCCTTTCGGTTTGATCTGGTTATTTATTTATCCTTTTAAATTTGTAGATATTTTCACTATTTTTAAGAGAAATTCATAAAGTGTGTGAAAAGTCAACATGTATTCATTCCAGAAACATTACACAATCACAAACATTAACTCAAAACAATAACAAACATTATATCTCACAATGTACAAAAGAAAAACACTGAAAATGTGACATCACTACATCAAACAAATAACAAACATGTTCTTACACCATTTTACATTTACCAACAAGGCAAACCCTCAAGTAATCAATTCATCAAAAAAATTATTTTATCAGAGCTATGGGGTATGCCGAAACAAAGGGAACAATTTATGCAAACACAGGGGACAATTTTTATTTCATTTCCCTCAAGCAATGCATAAAAGAGATTCAAAGTTCCTCAATGTTATTATCTGCTGACGCGTTTCAAGTCCCAAGCGAACAGTCTAGGGGCTTTCATCAGGGCTTCTTAGTTGTGACAACTGGTGTGATCTACAAAAAGTAATGCAAGAACAGATTTTGGGTAATTTATAAACTAGCCCATTCTCCATTTAAAACTGCAGTAAGTACGCCTGTCAGCGTTGTTTACAAAAGCGGAAATTACCTGATGGAAAACACTTTCACCATCAGTGGGGTTCTCGACGGGACGTGGAGGGCGTTTGTATCAAGTCCTGTTTAGGCAAGAATGTGATGTCAATACTTTGTATCTTAGATACTTGCTTAAATCATATCCCTAGTTAAATGCCCTTTCACATGCGTACCTGCACGGGTGCAGTAAGTTAGTCTTGTCCGTGAGATTCACTCTTCGTTATACCAATCACGGCTTCATATTTAGCTAAAAAGTGAAAGAGACACTGTGTTGAACTGTAAAACGAGGAACGTTGTATATGCAGTGGTGTGCCCTTGCTCCAAGGTATATATAGGCAAAACAAACCAGCAAATCAATCAAAGAATCACTCAACATCGATCAAGGATCAAAAAGAAAGTTGTTGCGGCGCCTATGGTTGAACACTATATTGCCAAGTCACATAGTGAAAAAGACTTAAAGTGGACAGTGCTGTCAGTCTTAAAAACAACTAAAAGAATGATTGACATTGATTCAGCCTTGCTGCAGAAGGAGGCTTATCTTATCTTAAAATTCGATAGTGTCGTAACTGGACTGAATGAAATGACGGAACTCTCTAAGACATGATTAAAGTTGGATGCACCACAAAAACCAGAATGCGCTATGGAAGCTATAGCGTGGTCCCATTAACAAATCTCGTAGGGATTGGCTGCCAACCCTGAACTACATCTTCCATGAGCCTTTGCACTTTCCAATGCTTGGCGATATAGCCGAACAGGAAATGCCTCAACGTGTTGCTGATGCATCCGTTTTGGTGGTGAAGGAATGAAAGATCAGCCCGAATAGTGCAAGTAAGCTATTAAGATTGCACTCTAGTACAAAAACGCACTCGTTCTTAGCGTATGCCGATATTAATTAGAGACGCGTTGTTGTTACAGAATCATCAAAAACTTTCGAGCGTGAACGCGCGATCGAGCAATACTGTGGTTTAAAGAAAGTACCAGCTCAGGTACGTGTAAATCGCTTTGTGACTCCGCGGTTGCTAATACCGGCAGCGTGACTGTCTGTCCGCGTGAGCCAATTTAACAACACGGTGTCTCTTTCACTTTTTAGCTAAATATGAAGCTGTGATTGGTATAACGAAGAGTGAATCTCACGGACAAGACTAACTTACTGCACCCGTGCAGGTACGCATGTGAAAGGGCATTTAACTAGGGATGTGATTTAAGCAAGTATCTAAGATACAAAGTATTGACATCACATTCTTGCCTAAACAGGACTTGATACAAACTCCCTCCACGTCCCGTCGAGAACCCCACTGATGGTGAAAGCGTTTTCCATCAGGTAATTTCCGCTTTTGTAAACAAAGCTGACAGGCGTACTTACTGCAGTTTTAAATGGAGAATGGGCTAGTTTATAAATTACCCAAAATCTGTTCTTGCATTACTTTTTGTAGATCACACCAGTTATCACAACTAAGAAGCCCTGATAAAAGCCCCTAGACTGTTCGCTTGGGACTTGAAACGCGTCGGCAGATAATAACATTGAGGAACTTTGAATCTCTTTTATGCATTGCTTGAGGGAAATTAAATAAAAATTGTCCCCTGTGTTTGCATAAATTGTTCCCTTTGTTTCGGCATACCCCATAGCTCTGATGAAATAATTTTTGGGATGAATTGATTACTTGAGGGTTTGCCTTGTTGGTAAATGTAAAATGGTGTAAGAACATGTTTGTTATTTGTTTGATGTAGTGATGTCACATTTTCAGTGTTTTTCTTTTGTACATTGTGAGATATAATGTTTGTTATTGTTTTGATTTAATGTTTGTGATTGTATAATGTTTCTGGAATGAATAAGTGTTGACTTGTCACACACTTTATGAATTTCTCTTAAAAATAGTGAAAATATCTACAAATTTAAAAGGTTAAATAAATAACCAGATCAAACCGAAAGGAGTTCGTTTGATCGTTGCTTCGAATAGACAGCTTCAAAAGTTGAGAAGGGGTCAGGTCTTCCCCCTTTGCTAATAACGTTACAATGGCAGGCGGACGGTTGGCGGTCGGAGAGACCGACTGCCACGCATCCTGCGTCGGAGGGACTTTAATCCCTACAACAGTTGCAGTGCCTGGTCAGGCACTGTCGTAGTGATTACAATGTCCCTTTCCGACAACTGTTTCATGGCAGTTAACCCGCCATGAAAAGGCAGGCGGAAAGGGACTTTGGGGCCCCTTGCGGGCACCCCTTTCCCCCTTGCTCTCAGCCTTGGGTTCCTGGGGGGCACTGTATAGTGCAGGGATATGCAAAATGTGTATTTTTTGTACCACTGCAATACAAAACATACACAATGCGACCACCTTGAAGGCGGAGGCATCGTAATTCCTATGGCGGGAACGCCGACAGCTAGTCGGGCGGTCACATTCCCGACAGGATGGCAGTCGGTTCGTCCGACCGTCATCATAATCAGGCCCTAAAGACCCTAACATGCATTCTCTGACATGGCATGCATGGGCTAAACAATAAGGGTCACCTTACCAATCGGCCCAATAAGGCCAAAATACATCTTGGTTTGTCTGGAGTCTGAGCAGAGGAACATGACCTTGTAGTTTGGGCTGGACCGTACAGTTTGTGAAGCTCTGAGATTGATTTGAATACAGATGGCCTCTGTCTTTAATGGCACAGCATATGTAAAATATATTTGCATTACATTGCATACAATAAATACATTTGCATACAATATACAAGAGTAATTGCATTTAGCTCTTATTGATCGAAGCATTTCCAATTTTCATTTTTTGTGCTTAAGAGAGCCATCCTAAGTTACAAGAAACCCTATCCCCCGATTTGGGCTGTCAACCTGTTGTGTCATTGGGCCGCAAACTCTACGTCACCAAAAAGACCAAAACATATCTGCTTGGTTTGTTTTCTAGCTCTGTAAGAATATGTCATGGGGATTGGAGTGGGTTGTTGCTTTTGGAAACGGCTATGCATGATGTGCACATAATTAGTAATTTTCTGCTAATTATAAATGAGAAATTTTCCAGACCAGTCATCTTTTCTTATCCACAAATAAGATATGACTGAATACAGATGAACGTGACAGTGGTTAATTTCATCCTACAAGGCACAGAGTGGCTGCTGATTTATACTAAATCCACCATAGAGCGAGCTCCTTTCTTTGATTACAAATTCTGTCCACCTATGTCAGTCTGTTTCTGCCGGTTACTTCTGTTTGATAAGGGGAAACTTAAATATGCAAATCCTAGGTCCTCTTTCATTATCTGCCTCGTCCTCAAAAACTTTCTTTTTGAATCTTCCTGACTTCCGTTTGCATTACCAAGCATGTCCAGTGACTGCATGAATTTATTCACCATCTCCTGTCAGCTGGACTGTAACTTCCTCAGAACCTTGATGATACCAGGCAACATCTACATAAAATAGTTGTGCAACTGTTGAGGTGTGTGGAAATTAGACTAGCCTTCTCCACTTTCAGTATCTGCTGTAGGCATTGCTTTCACCTTCTTCCCTTTCAGCTCCTTCCCTGTGCACTATGATTAATGATTTACTACTCCATGTAAACAGGGACATGCTTAAGCTCTCATTCTGAGTGATTTGACATTTCTAATTCGAGCGGTAACCAGGGTTACCTGCTGAATCATGAATTCTGAATGATTCTGCATGGGGTCTTCCCCAATCATTTCCAGGGACACATTTGTCATGGCCTGTTGGAGTTTGTCCAGGAAAAAAGGCCTAGTAATGGGGAATTAGCTATGAAAATTATTGTGGTGACAGCAATTTCCAAGGTAATTCCCTAATCCACAGGTGAATATAATGGTCTGGTGATTTTGCATCCCGGAATTACTGATACGTTTATAATTAATAATGCCAGGAGTGATATTACTGATTCGAAATTACTCTTCAGAGGATCCTTCATGGTTGCTGTCAACTTAGTTTATTGACCACATTACTTTTGGGTGCTACATAAAAATTGCAGGATTGCATTGCAGTCCATTCCAATCCCTTTACTACCCCCAAATAAATTTACAAGTTACCAGTCTACATGATATTGCCTTGAGAATATATTGTGAAACTGTTCATTACTGTAATGCACCTTCTCAACTGTTGATACAGTACACATTACAGAAATAGCATCAGGATTGTTACTAAACACTTCACAGTGAGTTACAAAGTGAGTAAAAGATTGAGGATGAAGTTGAAATTGCATATCTTAGAGAAAACCTCAGCAAGATGCAAACCCTGCTGTAAGGCCTGAGGCGCAACAGCTAATAACATCCAATTATCAACTAAGACGAGAGAAAAATTTTTCTCAACTTCAACTTGGTGGGGAAAAGGACTTTCCAAATAATGGAATGTGTTGTTATTTACAATGTTTTTAATTAGTAGAGGGTGAACACATAAGCCTGTCTTGCACAGTGTCTTATATGTAACGATCCTGTTGTGCAACTAATACATATTCATTGTAAAAGTTAAATAAAAGCACTACACAAATGAAAAACATGGTGATTACTTTCATGTTGATAAAAAAATGTCTATCCCAGGTGCAGGTCCCTCCAACTAGAATCTAAAGACTGGTTAGTGATAGCTACTCATGTCATCAAGTTCAAACACCCTGGGGTCTAATTCAGCTTGCTATCTACCAGGTGTTGGTTCATCCCTGTAAAACAGGTATTGAGCGTGTGCTACTTCAGAATCAGGTTGTACAGCCCAACAAAATCATCCACTTTGCTGCCCCTCACCCAGCCCTTCAGTGCCTTTCTGGAATAAACTGCGAAGTCCACCGAGGACTGGTGTGGTAGTTTGTGGATGTCCCTGAACCGCTCATGGTATTTCTCAGGGGTCAGCCCAAATTTGTAAATAACTATGTCGTTCATCGGGGCATACTTGGCTTGGTCCTCTACCTCAAGTGTTAGAAGTGTGCCCCTCCCCAGTATAAACATGTACTTCCACAGGCTACCCCCAAGCACTCCTCTGGAACCTTTCGTACCTGTATAGCTATCTCATAAGCTGAGAAGCCATATCAATATCCTCTCCCACCACATAATTGGGCACCAGTTCCTGTGGTATACAGACCCTCACCTCTCCAGTAGAATACTGCTGGTACCTCTACCACTAGTGCTGGACTTTACTTGCTTGGCTTTTATGTCCAGCACTCTGAGACTGAGCTCATGGTCAGTTCTCCTCTCCTCCATGGACAGTCTCCCTTTTGCCATTCTTTCCTCAGATTCCAGTTTTAGCTTGGCCACCTGCAATTTGACATCCCTCTCTGCTTTTCTGTCCTCCAGCCCCTCTGGGGTCAGACACCTTGCAGATACACTGCTCCCTACCCCATCCTGGTCATTTGCTGGGGTTGAGCTGGGCTCTCCTTGGAGTTGAGGTTGCAGGGTTGTGTCCTCCATCTCCTCTTCTTTTAATAGTGCTCCTCCCCTCACCATTATTATCACGGTAGTCATCTCCTGAGGTGGATTGCCAAAAAGGCTCTGAGGGCTACCTGGAGATCCAGTGTGTTAGCCGTCTTGTTTGCCTTCAGCCCCTACTGTTTTCAGAGTTTCAACAGTTCAGCCCTACTGAGGGTTTCAAAATTGCACAACTCCATCTCTATGTTGAGAAGAAAGGAAGGCAGGGTACTTACATTTAGAAAGGGGAGAAAACAGTTAATGAAAAACTAAGAATTTAAAAAGAGGTCAACTCCAGTGAGAAATCATTTATCTGTGATTTTTGTGTAACACAAATCACTGTATGGTACTGCACAAACACAAGACTTGATCCCACTACTGCTACCAATGTGAGACATTGGGTTGTTGGTTGTCTGGGTGTGAGCCCTGGTCAAGCAACAGCCACAATACCAGGAAGGGTGAAAAACAAAAAGTCAATAAATTAACCTGTGCTTAATCCTGGGTAGATTAGCAAAAAAGAAGTCAGGTTAAACTATGAGGCAGCGTGTAAAGTATTTATGCAGCACACAAACAATATTAAAGAAGACTTTTATATAATATTCAGATGACTCTTCTTTCATTTATTGAAATCAATCGATGCAGTGCATGTTGGACTCTTTAACTGAGTGCTCCCTGAGTGATACATTTGGACTTTTTCTGTTTAGACAGCAGTATCTTGAGCAGCTGGTACTGTTCTGGATTGCATTGATATAAATGTTGGGGACGGATATGGATGTGCTGAATTTCTTTTCCTAGCTGCTTTTGTATATTGTTTGACATAAATGCATAGATTTCATAATATTATCTAAAGCAACTGTGATCACCACAGACACTTTACTTTTTAAGAAGAGTACATTTAATGAGGCAGGATTAGGTGTATCGTTTTTGAATAGGTGCAAAGACAGCCACATGAAGAACTGTTACTGCTGTGACCTCATCTGACTACTGAGTCCTGAATGATTTTTACAGTCCAAAATAGCATTTAAAGCTTTCAGAAAAGGACAAATCTATAGGTCAGAGACAATAATATGTCATAAAATGTTAGATAATTTTAAGGAAGTGGTAGGTAATGGAGTCAGCTCATTGTGAGACCGGCAAAAGACATAAAGGCATGTCATTTAAGCTATTTGTGAGAAGGATATACTAACAATATCAAATGGTAGTTACCTTGACATTAAGTTCACACAGACAGTGGAACACATGACCATTAGAAGCAAAGTAATTTACTGCAGTAAAAGTCATGTTGTGTTAAAACTTTAATAAATGCCAGACAAAACTCCAATTATAGTATCAGAAAATGGATTGTATAGTAACTTCCAGACACTTTACTTTTTGTATTTATCTTTTTCTGCTAAGGCGCCACAAAAAAGTTTTAACTAGAGGAATTCACACAAATAAAATGACCGCTACCAAGGAATTGGAGTAGCATGGTTTATAAACACTACTGTCTGCTTGTTACTAAAGCAAGACTGCCAGTTTTTTTAATTTTAGATTTTTTTTAATAGGAGAGTATTGACAGTAAGAACAAATTGTATTGAAATCAAGAAAAATTAGGTATCAAAGAGATAATCACCTCTATTTTGACAGATATTTGCCCCCTCGAGAAACTTAGGGGCATATTCTCAAGAACGTGTGATAACCATTGCAAAAGTAACTTAACGCAACCTTCAACATCGCAGTCTATCGCGGGAAATTAACGCCTTGTTAACCAAGTATTCACAACACGGCTGTACCATGCGATAGTCCCCAGATAACGCGTCAACTGACCGCGTTAAAATCAACGCCACGCCGCAAAAATGCGAAACACAAATGCAAAAATGCTGCGATGAGGCCAATCGCGATACGAAAATCAGCGAAACCCAGCTACAGGCCTGCAATCCACACGCGTCAGGCGGGAACAATCACCATAAAAGTAGAAAAAAACAGACAAACAAATGCCAAACAACAGCGAAGCACAATGGATGTTGCCGGAGCAAGTACGGAGGAGAACCAGAACCCCACAAGCCCCCTGGAGGACCATCCTGGGACTTCGGGGTCAGGGAAGGGCAAGGACAAGAAGAAGAGGAAGACGAAGTTCAGTCCGCAGGAAAACAGGATCTTGATAACGGAGGTGACAGAACACCATCAACAACTGTTCGTCACCTCCACTGTGTCATTGGCAACAAAAAATAGACTATGGCAGTCCATCGTGGACAAGGTGAATGCAGTCGGAGTGCTGAAGAGGACAATGGATGAGGTCAAGAGGTGCTGGAATGATGTCAAGCGCAAAACCAAGCTGAAACTCGCCAACAACCTGAAGGCAGCAATGCAGACTGGAGGTGGGAGCCCAGCGCCACAGGAGGAGCTGGACGACATGGAGGAAATGGTGTCCACAGTCATCAGTGGGGAGACGGTGGCAGTAGTTGGGGGCCCGGACACTGCTCAACAGGACCCGACACAACAGCAACAGGGTGAGTAACGACCAGGGCCTGGGGGACGGGGGAGATGGGCACAATGGCACACATGCACAATTAAGTTGAGCACATCTGTGGACAAACCATGCCCCAGACCACCAACTCCCACCAAGAGACCAATGTACCCAAGTATGCAACATGTCAACACTGTACAAGCACAGAAGTCAAAGGCACACCTCATGAAAGTGATAAGGGGCAGCAAAATCTGAGCTGCAGGGGCGACTCCCCAAAATGCAGCACACACATCACATGCAGAGCACATCTACATTGACAACGATGTGACACAATCCGCAAAACACCTACAACAGAACACAGGACACAACTGGTGCCGCTTGGGTGCAGACACTGGCCAATCACAATTGGCATTGCAGAGAAAAGTGCGTTGATAATGTACAAGTACAAACACACACACGTCTTTTGTCGAAATGTCCACTGTCCCCCATAAAATAGGCAGCTCCTCCCAAACAGCCACAATGTACCCAGTCATGCTGTCTGTATGTAAACATGTACAATGCGACAACATACATGTGGACACATTGTTAAACTGCATCTCCCCTTCACATTGCAGAGGGAGAATCAACACCTCCTGCAGAGCAGCCCGACCCTCTCTTCTCTGGAGATGAAGAGGACGACCACAGCTTCGACTCTGACACCCTCCAACTGCTCGTGGACAGCCTACGCAGCCCACTTCCAGGAGCTGGGCAGCCCAGCTGCTATGAGGAGGCCCCACCCCCTGCACAGACCACACAGCAGGCAGCACCCACCACCACTGCTGCCTCCCAGGACCCCCCCGGAGAACACATGGCCTTCCAATGCCATGTTTTCAGGTGCCAGGAGAATTTGGCTGAACAGGTGCGGGTGGGCTTCGACCGCATGGCAGACAAACTAGATGCCATACGTGGGTGTCTCAGTCCCATCAGGGACCACTCACGGTCCCTAACGGACACCCACAGTCCGCTCCATGCTCTCCAACGGACCATGGCTGACATCGCTGGAGCCCTGACTCAGAGAATAGTACAACTGTCCAGTCCGACTGGCTCTAGCGATGTCACACGGGAGTTGGGAAACATGCGGAGGTTAATGGAGACCATGGAGCGGGCGAATGCGGAATGAGCGGCTGCCACGGCTGCACACCAGCGAGAGGTAGCTGGGTTCCTCAATGACCTCAGGACCCTCCTCATGGCATTGCTGCCACAAGGATGCATGCTGCTGCCACCACTCCATCCACATCTCCGCCCCTGAAGTGTCAGTGCCACACAGTGTGGCAGACCTTCCACCTCCGGCCATTGATGTGTCACTGCCACACAGTGCTGGAGACAGAACACCACCACCCACACGTGAGGCACATGAAACAGCAGAGAACGAAGATGCGGATGATTCTGCCCTCGTGGTAAGAAGGACGCAGCAGCATGCATCTTATCCATAGGTCCGGCTTCAGCTTGGTACTGCCCTCTGCATCATCACCTTCCACTGTCCCCCGATGCACTCTGCGACACTCACCTTGGACCTCGACATGGACTGCCATATGCTGTTTGATCGCCATTGACACAGCGATCAGACTGCGGACTGAACTCTTCCTCTTCCTTTGGACTTGTCATTCCCTGAAGGACCCTGGCTGGCCCTCCACGGGACAACATCGTCATGTGGGGTTTGCATGGCCCTGTCCTGCTCCAGATGCAACACTCCACTGAATGTGCATTAAACATTCATATTCACACAGATGTGTCATGTCTATGGTCTTTCAAGTGTGGAAGTATGGATGAATGTAGGCTCACTGGACTCCTCTTACGTCCATGTGGCTCATGTCGTAGAACAGGGGTCACAGGGTGACACATTGCCCAATGCGGTCCGGGTGGCGCTGACACAACAACAGGGACACACGCATGAGTTACTTCCTTGTCCCGCCCAATACGTAACCACGCGCAGGGCCCCGGGGTCATATACAAACCCTTACGCTGGACTGGCATATGCCAGGCCAGCCCACTCTGCTTACGCTCACGGGGGGGACGGCAACGCTACATGTCCCCTGTCTTTCCTGTAGTGATCTGCTGCTCACAGGTCTAGTTGTCAGCATGCCACAGCCACTCCCTCACGGCTGGTTAATACCCACACCACACCCATCCAGCACACGCGTCACAGGACATGTGACCCTGCCAATGAAAAGGGCCGGGCGCACGTGGTCGACGCCATTTCCACTCTCTATCTGGGTGCATCCGTGTGGTGTTAATGTAGGCATGAGGGCCTCGGGCCCTGCAACATCACATTCCCCAGGAACGGAGGTGACATGATGGCGTCTGCAACACGATACCCAATCATACAGGGTCCATGACTTTGGGACACAGACTTGGTGGCACCGGATACATTGCGGCCAGCACAGGCACACCGCCACGGGATGGTGACTTTGGGTGCACTGAGGTAGGGGCACCTTAAGTGCTGAGCGGGTGTGCAGCCTGCGATGATGCCCTGTCCCGGCCGTCCGGACTGCTCAGCATTTGTGTGCCCTGCTGGACCGCAGTGTAGGCCAGAGCCAGCGGGCAGCACGGGCCTACCGCCACGTGGCGTCGCATCCCGGATCACAGAGTTAGTGGCACCTCAAGGGCTGAGTGGGTGTGCAGCCTGCGATGATGCCCGTTGCACTGGTATGTCCTCTGCCATGGTGAAATCAAGACCCAGAATCATATGTGAGACCTGGTGGCCTGCAGAGCGGGGCTGCATGATGTGGAGGGTGCCATGTCTGCGGGCCCCGGGCATGTGGCTTGCAGCGGCACGTGGTGGGCCATCATTACTACATGCCAAGGGTGGAAGGTGAGCAGTGAGGCCTGGGAGCGCAGGGGCGGGCATGCACTGCTGGGCAGCGGGAGGGGTTGGGGTACATCTGACTGGGTGCGCAGGGGCGGACAGGCGATTATGTCTTGTGCAATTGTATGTACTTTGCCATTCATGTGTCTGGACTCTGTTTCAGATGACGGATCTGTTTCAGATGTGTGACCTGGTGAACTGCACTACATACAGGCACGTGGTTGGAGACACACCTGTGGCAGCAGGTGGGCAGTGTGGCGTGGGTGCGCATTATCCGCACTCTCTCTCCCTGTCCATCTCTTCTGCTATCTGTGTCTCGCTCCCCCTTTCTGTCCGTCTTCTCTCGCTCCCCCTCTCTGTCCGTCTTTCTCTCGCTCCCCTCTCTGTCCGTCTTTCTCTCGCTCCCCCTCTCTGTCCGTCTTTCTCTCGCTCCCCCTCTCTTTCTCTCTCTCTCTCTCCTTCGCTCTCTCTCTGTCCTTTGATGTGCGCAAGACACACCTTCTCATCATGATTTTTGTCTTGCAGGCTGTGACCTACGGATTGTCCCGAGGGGAGCCGCCATGTGTCTTCATTTCTGTTCTGTGTTTCTTTGAATACATTTTCATTTGTTACATCGAAGGTGGATGTGTGATGCTCATTTATGTGACGACACATGCATGCCACCAAATGTGATTGTGCGACATCAGGCGGATTATTTGGTACATGATTCCGTGTAGTTGATGTGGCATGTCTTTGGCCAGGGGGGGCCCGGGGGGGGTTCCTGGGGGTGGTGGCGGTGGGTGTTGTGGCCCTGTTGGGGCTCTGAGCTGCATGATCAGTGGCTCCATGGCATCTGTTGCCCTTCAGGTGTGGCTCTGGGCTGGGCTCCATTTTGTGGTGCAGGCTGTGGTCCGACTTTGCACCACGTCAGAGCAGGTGTTAGTTTCCTGCTGCTCACGGGCCTTATCGCCTGTTTTGTGGTCTTATCGCGGATCTGGCTGGTCGTTGAGAATGTTGCGGAGTGGTGTTTTTGCGGCATTTTGCACGGGTACGCCTACTCTGCATCTCATTAGCGATAGTTGCGGGGGTCATCTGTGGTGATGTTTTTTGCGGCTGCTATCGCGGGTAAAATGGTGTTATGGGCTGTTAACACCAGCTTGTGAATGGTGCGATAAATTTATCGCCACTTTGGCTGCGATAAAGTGCCTCTAACTAAGCGATGTGTACTTGAGAATATGCCCCTTAGTCTTTGAAATTCACTAGTAAAGAACAGAATTGAAAAACACGGAATATATGAAGGGTGATTACCGGACAGCTAGGAACAGAAGGGTTCCAGCATAAGGACGGATGAGGGTCGGTAAAATTACAACCAAACAAAATACAAAGAGGAAATTCACAAATGTATTTCCATATAATTATGCATATGTTCATATTTCTGAGTGCCCACCAGTGTTTGGTATTCCCTGAAACGTGAGCCTACACTCAGAAACGAATTTGCTCCCAGGTAATACTACATTCAAAATAGTGTAATATTGTTTGTGAGTGAATATGTTCCTCGGGAGGCTGTGAGCATTCCATAATAAGGAGGCCTGTTTATGTAGGTGAACGACGGCAAGTTTGCTGGTTTTAACATAATGTTGGCCAATTCCTAACATGCATGCAGTTTCAGAACGACTTAGTCTCAAAGTCAGAATTGCATAGTGTAGGGAGCGCTCCAAGATTAAGGAAGCGAGTATAACCATGTTTTCACCATGGTACAAAGTATTATCGTAGCAGTAAAACAGAGAAAATGATTCATAAACCATTGCAAAACTGCTGTGAATTTGACCCTTTGCTATGAGAACTGCTGAAATTCTATGTGAATTCCACAACAAAAATTAAATGTTCTCCAAACTAAGGTAGAAACCTACAGGAAAATATTTGAATCCATCTCGTGAATCCAACGCTATACTCATAGAGTTGCAAAAAAAGCTACGTAAGACATCAGGGAACTTTCAGGTGTGATTTTCATCTTCACGTTTGGTACAAGCAATCACTTTCATAATTCACGAAAATGTATTTTCTTTGATTTCAATAAGATTACTGATGCAGCACATAGTAGGAGGCGCTCTCAAAGTTTTATCTCTATTTCTACTACCAGCGTTTTTTTCCTATATTCTTATTCCAATAATGTAGCAATTTAAGAGGGTCTGAAACCTGTCACTGTGTAGGCTATTTTCATATTACTCAAAAAGAGTTTTATGTTCAATTAATCAAAATATATGCATTTTCTGGTATCTAAAATAATAAAATGAGTGGCTGTGTTACTCTCAGCTAATCCAACGGGTATTTATTTCACAAGAACACTGCTTCTTCTCTGAAAGATGCTCAATAATGTATCTGAGATGTTCAGGGTCTTTGTTACCTGCCTGTAAGTATACTGCCAGAGAGCAATATTTAAGATCTTGACTCACAAAAACATGTCTTAAAATTAAATACTTAAGACCATCAGGTGGTCTAGTGTATAGTTTACACTTATATAATATGTTAGAAATGGGGGTCTCTAGTTGGCAAGGGTTTGCACCTTTGTCCAAGTAGGGACCCTTCTTCCTAGTCAGGGTAAGGGGGATGCACTTCTAAAATAACCCCTGCTCACCCTCTTGGTAGCTTGGCACGAGCAGACAGGCTTATCTCAGAGGCAGTGTGTAATGCATTTGTGCATGCATAGAGTAACACAGTGAAAACACTACCAAGGGACACCACACCAGTTTAGTAAAATAAATGAAACTTTATCTAAACCACACAAGACCAAAAACTACAAAAATCCAACATACAATACAGTAAAAAATAGTTACAGTGCAAAATAACCTTTAAATTGCAGGAATAACGTGAAAACACAGTTCCTTCGACTCAGTAGCTCCGTTCAGGGCTACCGTAATTCTGAACACGAAAGAGTCTAACAATTCCAGGCAACCGCGTCGGTACGGATCAGCTAAGCTTCGACAGACTCAGAGACAGTACCTTTCTTGTTGCGGCCAACACGCCTATGCGAGTTGGTCAGGGCAAACGTTGCGGTTGCGATGTGAGATGGAAGGGTTGCAGCGTGTGGTGTCCTCACGGCTTGGTGCAGGCAGCGGCTCGTTGACAGAGTCGGTGAGGCCAAGGCTTGCATTGCAGGGTGAGATGGTGCTTGATGCGGTGTTGGCAGGTCATGGTGTGGCGACAGAGCGGATTGATGTTTGAGTCGGGCAGCGATGGAGTCGGTGACGTCTGTGCAGCATGTAGCACAGCGGTGCAGAGTGCCATGCCCACAGGACGCGGTGCAAGCAGCGGCTTGTTGGCGGAGTCGGTGAGACCAGGGTTGCGTTGCGAAGCGAGGAGGTGCTCTCTGCGGTGCCTTCAGGACACAGATCCTGTGACGGACTCAGTGACAGAGTCAGCTACCCTTTTCTTCTGAGGCGACTAAAACCAGCTGTTCCAGAGACGGTGCCCAGAAGGATGGTGAGGTCTTTGCTGTTCCTGAGACCACTTGAACAGGGGGCAAGCTCCACTTCAAGCCCTTGGAGACACTTTGCAAGCAGGATACCCACACAGTTCCTCTCCTTGGCAGGAACAGCCACTGCAGACCAACCCCAGACAGCACACAGCAAAGGGGCAGTACTCCTCCACCAGTTTCTTCCAGCTCTTCTCCTTGGCAGAGGTTCCTCTTGATTTCCAGAAGTAGTCTAAAAGACTGGGGTCTGGACCCCTCTTTTTATACAGTAAAAATCCTTTGCTCTCTGTGGCAGAGAAGCCCTTTGCCCAGCCAAAACCAGTTCTGTCCTTTCTGATGCAGCTACCTGGCAGGAGGTGGAGACAGCATTGTCCTTGGTAGCCCAGGCCCATTCAGGTGTGAAAGGAATCTCCTATCCCTACTCTAAATACAGCCCAGGTCTATTCAGCCCAGCCCTGGCTCACTGTGGAAAGGCAGGACACACCTAACCCTCCCAGTGGCTGTCTGAACAGAATGCACATCCCCAACCCCTGTTACTCCAAAGACAGACAGTCAATACACAACCTAACAGAGGTGCACTGGATGGTTAGGCAAGAAAATACCTACTTTCTAAAAGTGGTATTTTCAAACCCAGAATGTAAAAATCACCCTCACTAAAAGATGCATTTTAACATGCTGAATTCAGGCATATCAAACTTTATTTTCCCATCTTGTTCCCATGGGCAGTTATGCTTATAAGATGTTATAAGCAAACTCCCCATTCTATCCTATGGGGACAGATAGCCTTACAAAAGTGAAAAATGAATTTGGCAGTATTTTACTCTCAGGACATGCCACAAACATCAGGACATGTCCTACATTTCACATACACTGCACCCTGCCCACAGGGGTACCTTGGGCCTACCTTAGGGGTGACTAACATGTAAGGAAAGGGAAGGTTATGTCCTGTCAAGTGGGTGCACTTGCCAGGTCAACATGGCAGAACTAGACTGCACACAGGCTCTGCAGTGGCAGGCCTGAGTTACATTTACAGGCTGCTTATGTGGGTGGCACAATCAGTGCTACAGGCCCACTAGCAGCATTTGATTTACAGGCCCTGGGCACACACAGTGCACTATACCAGGGACTGACTAGTAAATCAAATATGTCAATCATGGAATCACCAATCTATAACAACAATTTACAGGGAGAGCATATGCACTTTAGCACTGATCAGCAGTGGTAAAGTGCCCAGAGCCATAAAAGCACCAACAACAGGTCAGAAAAAATACTGGAGAAAGGCAAAAAGTCCTGGGTTGACCCTGCAAAAAGCGCCAAGTCCAACATAATACATCTCCCAGTACAGTATAAAATGCACATGTAGAAAACATGCCTACATTATATATGAATGCATCCATCAATAATTTGTAAATCTACCCTCGTATATTCACTCCTAGTTTTGAGTGTACATTTTTAATTCTTTGAGGAGAATTTAGGGAGTTTGTGTGGGACTCTCTGACAGTCTCAGCTTTTTGGCAGTACTAACACACATGACCAGTTACACAAGTAACTGTAGATTCTGGACTATTATGCATGTTCATATGATTACAAAAATTGTAACTGCTCTTTCGAATTCTTTCCAAACATTTTACGTTTATCTCCATGGGGAAAATATATTTCCCCTTCCTTTAAATTGGCACGAATTTGTAGGATGCTACCTGCTCATTATCAACCTGGAAGCAGCCCTTGGCACAAGTAAATCTCTGACCACATCCATGGTTGGAATGAGTCAAGAACATGTTTGTGAATGTCCACAAACCTTTGTCAGTGCACATAACATTATATTTATTCCTGCACTGGTATGCCTTCTGCCTGCTCAGAGCATGAGACTGAATTCTATCAGACTTAATAACATATTGGTGTAATAGGATGGGGGGTATACATGAATTAACATGTATAAAGCCTCATTCTGTGACCACACATTCTGACTTTAAACTTGCAAATGAAGGCACTTTCAGTTGGGAGTTGAATTTTCACATGCAAATGGCATTGTGAATCAGGCACATTATTAAAAGCATATGTAAAACTCTAGAGCATATTTATGAGCCCCTTGCACCTCTGGAGCTTGGCTTTGAATGGCCTCATAGATATGGAGTAAGGCAAGGAAGCGCAAATCGCTGCATTGCCTTACTCTGTACTTGGGAGACATTCCAAGGGTGTTGCCTTGGGTGTTCTCATGCAACACCCATTTTCATGTGTCCCAGTTAGGCCTAGAGAGAAACACTGACATTTTTACATGTACACAGGATTCTTCATAAAGTTGCCTTTACTTTTACACAATGACTTCTGACATACATTTGCATTGTGGCAGTCTAGATTAATTTCTTGGAAACTATACTTGCTTACAGAATCAACTTCACAAGAACACTATCATGCCACCTTGACACCATATACAAGGTTTATATATACATTGTGCAAATGTGCTTGTTGTTTTCATACATATGGTGACATAGCTATCTATAGCACACAAACAATGGCAGCCTGATCAATATCTCGGTCCAAGGCAAGGAAACCTTTTGTTATAAATAAACATCCATTTCCAGGTGTTGGCAGAGGAGCTCACTGTCATAGGAGAAGTCTCTACATGCTGATGCTTCAGCCCAGCGGCTTGCTGATCTCAACAAGGGGTATCCAGCTTGTGACCACAACAGGGCCTTTCATTCTTTCCCTTCAGGTGACGGGGGTTGTCTCATCCAGTACGGGATTCTTGGCAGAATACACATGCATGCCCTAGACACTTAGGTTAGGGGACGCATAGTAGGAGTACACCTAATTTCTATGCTGTTTTACATGCTTGCATATATAGATTGTTGTAGCATCATGGTGGAACTTTTTATGCTGATCACTGTCCTGAAACTTCTGATAACTTTCATTTGCTTCTGTCTATTGATCATTGCAGCACATATATTTTATAGAAGAATCACGTTGGTTCAATAAATATTGAAGACTTCCCACCTTATGTTCCTTGTATATTTCTCTGAGAGGAAGAGAGCACGAGTGAATGAGCATAAGGGTTCTAGATCCATCTGATACCACGATTCGTGGGGGAACAGGGTTGTCATGTTCAGTGGTTGCCAGAACCATTTGCTATCTGTCTAGGTGTAGAGGTATTTATGGTGGCACTGTGAGCTAGCTGGCCTACAGCACAACACATCCTGAAGGGGTGTATGGAATCAGTCTGGCACCATCCCAACGGTTATGCTGTCCACAAGCATGCAGTTCCTACTGTAGGATGGAAACTACATGACACCATGGATTTTAACGCTTCCCCAAATTTACAAAACCTTGTAAACCTGGGATGTGCCAAAACCAAACACCTTCCGAGGTGAGGCGTAGCGAGGAGAAATAACTTTATTTCTCCATTGTTTATTCCTCTTTCCATGTGTACTGCATTCTGCAGCACACCCAGAAAGAGGGAAAAAACTCCCAGGGTTGTTTTTGTGAAGGAAGGTGCCCCTTCCTACACAAAAAAACAATCCCACTGACAAAACAGGGATCCTTGCACCATCGTGCAAGGATATCTGCGTTGGTGCTAGGCTGCAGAAATGGCTCCAATGCAGGGGGAAAGACAGGAATTCACCGTATTGGATAAATACATTGCATTCCTGCCCTTTCACTTTGACATAGGGCAGTACAGCAAGGTGACTTGCTGCTCTGCCCTATGCCAAAACCGGGTAAATGAGAGCCTGTGGGTGTGTTTCATCAAATTTTCTAAGAGTTCCATGGAGAAACAGCTGATGATGCTTGTTAGTACCTACCAGAATTTGTTGTGCTGTAACAAGATCCTACAACCGTATCTCATGGGACTAATTTAGTCCCACCAAATCTCTTAAACTCAATGCCCATCTCCACACCTCTGGTGTATAAAAGCACTACACCAAAATCAAACAACTAACACTTCCAATGCATGATCTCATTTAGGCACCTTAATAAAGTGTCTGGGGGCGATGGAAACATATGTTGGAGTAGAGAAGTGTACAAAACGGTTTTAAACTTATATTAAAAGCTCATGAAAGCTATAGAGGCACAGCTTCAAATGGACTGAAAGGGCTAGGTGCTATAAAAATCACAGATGTGCCAAATTGTGTGCAGTATGAGTAAATGGTTAATGTAAGCACCTCACAAAAGTCACTAAAAGGTAACCAGGAAATATAGAATGTCCCAACCATTCAATGTGAATTTTAACATGAACTGGCTTCTTCATTCAATCAATCAATCAGGGGGTTTAGAGTGCACTACTCACCCGTGAGGGTCTTAAGGCACTCGGGGGGGGGTGCAGCTCCTGAAGGTGTGCAGAGTAGGGGAGCGTCTGATGTTGACTGGGATCTCGCTCCAGGCTCTGGCCGAGGTGTAGGAAAAGGCTCTTCCACCCGCTCTGGATCTGTGGATGCGTGGGGTTTCTGCAAGGGCGAGGTCAGCGGAGCGGAGGTTCCTTTTGGGTACGTGGAAGGAGACTCTTTTGTTGAGGTATTTGGGTCCGATTTTGTGGAGGGATTTGTAGGCGTGGGTGAGTAGCTTGAAGGTGACTCTCTTTTTGAAGGGGAGCCAGTGGAGGTCTCGCAGGTGCTGGGTGATGTGCTCATGTCGTGGGGTGCCAAAGATGAGTCTGGCCACGGTGTTCTGGATGGTCTGGAATTTTCGTAGCAGCGATTTGTTGATTCCTGCATTGAGGGTGTTTCCGTAGTCCAGTCTGCTTGTTATAAGTGCATGGGTGATGGTCTTTGTGGCTTCGGGGGGATCCACTTGAAGGTCTTGCGGAGGATGCAGAGGGTGCAGAAGCAGGTCGAGGCAACGGTGTTGATCTGTTGGTCATGGTGAGGCAGGATTCGAGTATGATGCCGAGGTTCCGGGTGTGGTCCGTGGGGGTGGGGGGTGCCGAGGGCGGAGGGCCACCAGGAGGTGTCCCAAGCTGAGGGGGTGGGTCCGAGGATGAGGACTTCTGTCATCTCTGAGTTGAGTTTCAGATAGCTGCTGCTCATCCAGGCTGCAGCTTCTTGCATGCCTTCTTGGAAGCTGAGTCTGGTCGTTTCGGGGTCTTTCGTGAGGGAGAGGATTAGCTGGGTGTCATCGGCGTAGGATATAATGCTGAGTCCTTGCTGTCTGACGATGGCGGCGAGGGTGGCCATGTAGATGTTGATGAGCATGGGCTGAGCGATGATCCTTGTGGTACTCTGCAAGTGATCTCTGTAGGTTCGGAGAGGAAAGGCGGGAGTCTGATCCGTTGGGTTCTGCCGGCGAGGAAGGAGTGGAGCCAGTCAAGGGCGGTTCCCTGTATTCCTGCGTCATGGAGTCTGGCTGCGAGAGTGAGGTGGGGAACGGTGTCGAAGGCTGCGGAGAGGTCGAGTAGGATGAGGACTGCGGTGTGGCCTTGGTCTAGTAGCGTACGGATGTCTCGGTGCTGTGGTTGCTGCGGAATCCAGATTGGGAGGGGTCAAGGATGGAGTTCTCTTCGATGAAGTTTGTCAGCTGGGCATTGACAATCTTCTCAGTGACTTTGGCTGCGAAGAGAAGGAGAGGGATGGGTCGGTAGTTCTTCAGGTCTGTAGGGTCTGCAGCGGGTTTCTTGAGGAGGGGTTTGACTTCTGCACGCATCCTGTCGCCGGGGAAGGTGCGGGATTCAAGGAGGCATTGATGGTGCGTCGTAGCTCGGGTGCTATGGTGGTGGCGTCTCTGTGGAAGATGTGCGGGGGCAGGGGTCCATGGGGGCTCCTGAGTGAGTGCACTTCATGGTCGTGGTGGTATCTTCATGGTACCGGGGTCCAGGAGGTGATGGCGGGCCGGCTGTCGTTGCTGGAGGGGCGGGTGGTTTCTGGGGTCTGCTCGCTGAAGTTGTCGTAGTGGGCCTTCATTTTCAGGTGGAAGTAGGAGCTGAGCTTGTTCCAGAGGTCCTGGGAGGGAGTGATATCCGAGGCTTCGCTGGGGGGTTTGGTGAATTGCTGGATGATGTTGAAGAGTTCCTTCAAGTTGCTGGAGTTGGAGAGGATTTTGTTCCGGATGAAGGTCTTCTTTGTGGATCTTATGCATTGGTGGTATTCTGTCCTGACGATCTTGTATGTGGTCAGGTATTCTGCAGTTTTGCTGTTTCTCCATTGTTTTTCGAGCTGTCTGCAGGAGCGCCTGGCTTCTTGGAGGTCGGTGGTGAACCAGGCGGCCTTCAGGGGGCATTGTCTGTCGGCATTACGGAGGGGTGCAAGTAAGTCTGAGCAGTTGGCGATCCAGCGGTGTAGTTCCTTGGCAGCCGAGTTGGCGTTGGTCGAGGCGGGGGGGTTGTGGATGAGGGTGGAGTTGAGGTGCTCCTCTGTGACCTTGCTCCAGTTCCTTCGCAGGGGCGAGGAGTGGGTTTGAGAGCGGTGGCGGTGCTGAAAGAGAAGTGAACGCAGTGGTGGTCCGTCCAGAGGGGCTGTGTGGTATGGCTGAAGCAGATGTTGTTCCCACCTGCAAAGATGGGGTAGAGGGTGTGTCCTGCCTTGTGGGTAGGGGTGGTGATGAGCTGTTTCAGTCCGATGTTGGCGAGGTTGTCCAGGAGGGCGGTGGAGTTGGGGTCACTGAGGTTGTCGAGGTGGAAGTTCAGGTCTCCGATGAGTATGTAGTCAATTGAGGCGATGGCGTGTGGTGCGATGAGGTCAGCAATGGTAGCGGTGTACGAAGTGCGAGGTCCAGGAGGTCTGTAGGTGTGGGTGCCGCGTACTGTGGTTCTAGGGCTGGTCTGGATCTGGAAGTGGAGGTGGAGGTGGTGGCAGAGGAGTCGCTCGTGGAGGTGCTGGAGAGTCGGAGGGAGCTCTTGTGTGCTATGGCGAGTCCTCCTCCTGGGCAGTTGGGGTGGTCCTTCCTCAGGATCTTGTAGCCGTCAGGAATGGCGATGGCGATGTCAGGGGCGGAGGAGGCGTTGGTCAAATTTTCCATGAGGAAGGTGACGTCTGGCGAGATGATGTCGAGGAGGTCCCAGATTTCTATGGCATGTCTGTGTAGGGAGTGCACGTTGAGGAGGATGCACTTCAGGATTTCATGGGTGTTGGTGTCTGGCTTGGGGGCGGCGGCCATGGTGGTGCGGAGGGTGGTGAAGGTTCGGCAGCAGTGGCAGCAGGAGAACTGGCCATGGGTGGTATTCGGAGTCGACAGCTGGCAGTTGTTGTTCCTACCGAGGTTGAGTGCGAGGAGGGCAGCTGAGTTGTAGCGGTGGGTGGCAGGAGAACCAAGGTCCCTGGCGCTGGCCATTAAATAGGGGAAGGGGGAGGGAAGTGCAGCTGGGAAGCGGGAGCGGGAAACTGGCTGGGGGGAGGGGCCGCTGGGGCAGCAGTGTCAAAAAACGGGCAGGGAGGGAAGGGACAGGAACGGAGGCTGAAGAGGATCAGGGGGCTAAATAAACAAAAAAGAAATAATGCAAATACAATTAAAATTAAAGCAACAGAGAATAACCACAAGGACACAGGGACACGAGAGACAGACTTGAACCCCTACCTGCTGAGAGGTGGAAGGGGCAGCGGCGGAGCTGCATGGGGGGAGAGCTGGGTCTTTGACCAGGAGGTCAGAGGTCCTGCGGCCACCATTAAACAGGGGAAGGGGGAGGGAAGATCAGCTGGGAGGCGGGAGCGGGAAACTGGCAGGGGGAGGGGCTGAAGGGACAGCAGCGGCAAAGAACGGGCAGAGAGGGCAGGGACAGGAACAGAGGCAGAAGAGGATCAGGGGGCTAAATAAACTAAAAAGAAATAAGGCAAATAAAATTAAAATTAACAATACAGAGAATAACCACAAGGACACAGGGACACAAAAGACAGCCTCGCACCCCTACCTGCAGAGAGGTGGAAGGGGCAGTGGAGAGCTGGGTCTTTAACTTGCAGCATTCATTTAAATTTGTTGTTCTATACTTATCATCCACTAATGCTTAACCTCGCCAAAGTCTAATGGCCATTTTTTATTTATTATTAGCACCCTGGCACTTTGAACCACTGGTACTTCATTAGTTTGATATATTGGTGCTTTTTCCACTTTAGCTTTTTAGCACTTTGGCTCCTTCATTATTAGTTGCTCTCTAGCTCAAGTTATTAATTTCTTGTATTCAAGCACTTTTGATAGCTGTCGCAAGTAGGTGGAGATGGAGGTGCATGTGGTGAAGCGCTGAGAGCTACATAATATTGGGCTATTAGGCCAACAATTAAGTCAAATATTTTTCCAAATACCCAGATTTCTGGCTTAGGCATTTTCCACAACTGACTGTAGGTTGTTGGTCTGTTTGTTCTTTTTGCAGTCATGTCACACATTCAAAGATGGCTACAAAGCAAGTAAATACTGATATGAAGGATAATGGACCCTGGCACATCCCTGGACTTGCCTAAACTTCGGTTACTGCCCTCAACACCAATACTATGAATCCGAACACAACTGCTGATTTGATCCCCACTGTTATTGCTATAGTTTTACTGTGCAAAATCTGGTTGTTGGTTGACTGAGCTGTGTGCCCTGGTCAAGCAAGTGCCATCCACAATCTCTTGCAGGGTGAAGCACAAAAAGTCACTAAATTAACCTGTGCTTAATCGTGGGTAGCTTGACACAAAAAGCAGCAGGCTTAATTTAGAGGTAATGTGTAACGTATTTAGCAGCAGACAAACAGTAATAAAGTAAAAACATAACAAAAGAAAAATCTCACACCAATTTAAAAAAATAGAGTAAATATTAATACATTATTTGACACCAAAGCGACAAAAATCCAATCAGCAGAACCAGAGTTATGGATTTTTAAGGATTTTAGGGAAAATAGCACCATAAAGCATCAACTATGGATATCTGGTCACATTGGACTGGCTCAAACTGACAAGTCCACACCAACAGCAATGGAGGTCAGTTCATCTACAGCCACCAGATTTATCCTGCTGAAAGTTTTAACTTCTCAAATCAGTGCCAAGAGTCCAGTTCACGGTGGAGGGGGCTGTGAGGAGCAGGGAGAGCATTGCTGGAGGCTGCTTGAGTAGAGCAAAGATCAGGCAAGCCATCCTGTAGTTGTCATGGATGGGCGCTACTGGAGCTTTGCATTGGGGGTCCTCAAAAGCAGTTGATGCTGTAGCGCAAAAAGGCAGCTGCCGGAGTTTCATGTTGAATGGCAGCACAGGCGAAGAAGTCTTGGCATGAACAGGCATGTGCATGGTTGAGAAGAGCTCAAAACATCAATACAGCTCTCTGAGGCCACATCAAGGGGTTAGGAACTGAGGGGCACCACTTGGGGGTAAGAAACTAACTTCAGTTTGGTCCAGGTGCGGGATGTTGGAGATACTTTTATGTCCCTGAGGATCAGCTTGGGAGGCCAGCAGACTGGCCCTTGGAGTCACTCTGGTAGCCCTGGGTTTAAGATGAAGTTGCAAGTCCAGTTCTCTCCCAGACAAGAGGGCAGCAAGCCAGTAGGTCAGTAAAGCAGCAGTCCAGCAGAGTAGCAGTCCTTTCAACAGCACATCAGTCCTTCTTCATGGCAGAGTCCCTAGGTCCAGAAGTGTACTGAAGACTTGGTGTCTGATGTCCCCATTTTATACCCTGGTGCCCTCCTTTTGGAAGGTAGGAGAAGCTTCTATACACTGACTTTGGAGTGTATGGCATTTCCTGACACCCCTCCACTGGCTCCAAGCCGGCTGCAGTGACAATGTTAAGGTGTTAGGTCCATTGTGCCAGTGCAGAGCACTCCTTATTCAGTTGCAAGTGGGGCTGTGCTCAAGTCTACCCGCATCATCCATCCAGCAGATGGCCCATCCAGGCACACCTAATTCCTCTATTGTGTGACTGTCTGGGAGGAATTTACAAAGTCTGTCAGTTACACTCAGCCATGTGACCCAAGACAGGCTACAGGCACAAAAGGGTAGAAAAATTCCAACTTTCTAAGAGTACCATTTTCAAAATTGTAATCAAAAACCCGACTATAGCATTAAATAAAGTTTCTCGTTTCAACTCCAAATACATCAAACATGACATAGTGACCTGCTCCCAATTGGAAATTATAGCTTATTAAATGTAATAAGGAATCCCCAATCTTACCCTATGGGACAGATAGGCCTCACAGTAGCGAAAAACTAACTTAGTTTTTTTATCACTACCAGGACATGTAAAACTAAAACGTACATGTCCAGCCTTTTAGTTTCACAGTACCTTGCCCTATGAGCTACCTAGGGCCTACGTCAGGGGTGACTTATTTGTAATAAAAGGGAGTTTAAGGCTTGGCAATGGGGTTTAAATGCCAAGCCGACATGGCAGTTTAAAACTGCACTGAGGCTGCAGTGATAGGCCTGGGACATATATTAAGATGCCACTTAAGTGGGAGGCACAATACGTGCTGCAGACCCAATGGTAGCATTTACTTTACAGGCCCTGGGTATATAGTATACCACTCTACAAGGCACTTACGAGTAAATTAAATATGCCAATTTAGTATAAGCCAATCTTTCCATGGTTTAAGGGAGTGAGCACAATCACCTTAGCACTGGTTAGCAGTGGTAAAGTGCACAGAGTTCTAAGGCCAGCAAAACAAATTCAGCAAATAGTAGAGTATAAAAGGCAACAGGTCTGGGGGTGTCCCTGCAGAGAGGGCCAGGTCCAACACTTATTGTCCACCAGAGTGCTGATTCCAACTCAAGTCATAGGTCCTGGTAACCACAATTGCAATAAGGCTGGCTTGAACCCACTAATCAAAAAACAAATATCAGCTCTCCTTGATCTGAAATGCTGTGAAATCATCAAACTGCAGGGAGAGCACTTGCCACACAGAACCATCTTCAACATCAAAGATGACAAGATAGAACACAGAGGCTATCACTGATTGGGCATTGTAGGTTTTCATACAGTCTAATGAGAGGTAACAGGAGTGTCTACCTGCTGAGACACTGAGCCTGGCATCAGATCTTAGAGCACATGCACACATTTTTTACCCTGGCACACTTGAAACCGGTTACGTTGCATCACCATATGTATGCATTGAGATATGAGGGGGGGACTTGGATGAGCACAAGTTTTACTCAATACCTATGTAATACTGATTTGATACCTATGATTAAGAGTCTCCCCAGAACATGCTCAAAAGTGGTGATTTACTTTGGTTTTTGAAAACATTTTGGGCAGCTTAATTAAATTGCTTCAAGTTATATTTTCTCCACCTTTTTCCTACCTGCTATTGTGTCGAGATGTAAAGAAAAAACAAGGGTATGTTGGGAGGCCTCAAGGCACTGCAGAACTCTGTGGTTAGATGGGGAGCCATTAATTGATCTTGGCATTCATTTGTCAAAATCATATTAAGTGATCTTGCTATTATTGTGGCAAAATCACCTTCTAAAAAATATCCTTGTTTGTTAAAGCCTTCTTTTCAATATTTCATCCCAGCAAACAGGAACAATTCCACTATGTGTCAATTGCAAAGCCATAACTTAGCTGATGCAAGTGGCCCTGGGCACTATATTGTCTTACTTTAAGAGAACTTGCACACAACACTGCTTCCTCCCTGTCACGCAACGCAGCACAGCCTCACAGGGGGCTGCGCTGCGTGAATTTTTGGTTAATCTCCCCCCCAAATATTTTTCTAGTCCACAATGTGGGTATAACGCATTTAGTATCCTGGCAGAAAAGCATCCTAGTGGCAGACCTCAAGGGGACTCAGGACCTGTGTCCATGTTGATCTGAAGGACACAGTAAATTAAATTAACTACAACCATCAAGATATTCAGCCGTTGCTAATTTGTTTTAAGAGACTAATGTTTTTCAATCCTTACAGTACAGGCATGAAGCACAGAGTTTCCTCACCCAGACACAGTGCCCTTGATTTCTGACTCTCTCTAAAAACATGGGTGAGGCAAAGAGAGTCCCATAAAAGTAGTTCCTGGTAATTTCAACACAATTTTTAAACCATTCAGATGACACACCTCTATTCAGTTGGGGAGGATGATCTGGTTTACTACTTCCCTCCAATACCTGGTAGTCATATGAACCCCCATTTGAGTGTTGGCCCCAGCTTGCTCTGGTAGCTTTATTGCATGCCTTACAACAGCAGGTCTGATTCTGGTTTCATTAGGCAATGCACTTTTAACAATGGGGTGCATAAAATCATAACTGACTATATTATGATGGACCACTCTGACTTGTTGTAAAAGATCTAGCTCTATCTTAGTTTTCTGACTTTTTGTCGAAGAGAACCTTTCAAACATCACTTCCAACTTTTGCATTGTCAGCTAGACCTTCTTGCTTTGGTGTTCTCCAAGTCTTCATTCTGTCGCATTTGGTATTCTTCCTCTACATGATTCTCTTGGCACGTCAAATTCAGCTCTTTTGGTTTAATCTGTTTTGCTATGCAGATGACATGCAAATTATTATGAAGCTATCTGGGGATGCCTGTCACAATGCTAATTGTCTTCGTTGCTGTTTCACCAGCGTCCAACACTGGATGAAACCTAACATTGTAAAATAGAATGGGGAAAAGAGGAAAATTGTCTGCCCTATTGAAGCATCACATTTCTGGGAGCTTTCTTTTTGGTCTAGTGCTCTGAGGCATTAAAATTGATTCTTCCCTTGCTTTGACTGAAAAGGTTTCATCTGTGGTCAAGTCTTGTATTTTTCAACTCACTTTCTGCAGTTTGTTCATCTTTTTTTTCGTTTTCCCATAAGGTCCAGATATTGAAAGAATTTGGAGTAAGCTCAAATGGATTACTGTAACTCTACCTTGATCAGCCAACCTCTGATATCCACAGGTTTCAGTTAATACAGAATTACACTGCAAGGATTGATCTCAGCCTTTGACCTAGAGACCATATCTTGCCTGCTGTGGTTCACAGAATTGGCTGCCTATAAAAGAGCAGATTTGGTTCATATCAAAGTGCCTGGTGCATAAAATAACTTTTACTCCCCAGTTATCTTCATTATACCAGAGGTTTCTGGTGATTGGGTGATTGGGTACTGTCCCAATCACCTCTTAAGGTTAAAAAAGATATACTACTTGGACATTCCTAGGTTTCATCAAAAGACTGTTGATCATGGGGGGGGGGATTCTACTGCGGCTGCCATTGAATTGATTTGTTTGTCATTATAATCTCACCGAGAATCTAGTCCTTCCAATTTTCAGAAAATCTTGACTGCTGGGTTCTTTACACCCTATTAAGTAGCAGCATAGCCTTTTTCCATTATGCTACCACTCTTCTTTAGGGGGTCCTTTGGAGAGTGTATATACCTGGATTTGCTAGCATCACTATACAAAGGGCCACCTTCGACTGCCCTCTGGATTGCAAGATGTAATCCGGGCAGGTGGTCCTGTGGTGGCTGGACCACGTACTGCCTTTCAAAGGCTCATAGGAGGCTGTAAAGTCCTTGCTGTGCTGAAACTGAGGGTGCAGAAAGACAGGGGCACACCATGTGCCTCCTGCATACACCCCCATGCACCAAGGCACCAGCGGGCCTGTAGAGCCCCCTAGGTTTCCTCACCGCCACCCTTTTCATGGCGGGCTCACAGCCATGAAAAGGAGGGTGGTGAGGAAACTCATTATTGCTTGGCGGTACTGCAGTGGCACCAGCAAGCATATTGTGGCCTCAGACTGCTGTGCCACCACCAGGGATCACGGATCCCTGGCGGTTGCAGCAGTTCTCTGGAGGTCCGACTGCAGTACTAGTAATACAGCGGTTGGACCGCTGGTGTGGCAGTCCCCGATCACCACCGCACCTTCACCATGGGCCTCCAAACTCGAAATCTGCCCCAAAGTATTGAGTGTTTCTAAATCCAAAATCTAAGCCTATTGATTGCATTTCTGGCTACTGCAATACCATCTCTAGTCTGCTGTTCTATATTCATTGTAAGTTGGATTCAGGAGAATAATTTCCTCTACTGGTGACACGTGATGGAGAAGATGTTTTTACTCAGGAGTTCCAATGCTCATGACTAAGTGAAGTTTGAAGTTATTGAACTATTCAGATAACTCAAATTTTTCTGAAGTACCAACCTTCAGATTCAAACCTCTGCATATTGGTATTTCATAAAGATATTCTTTTTCAAGACATACTGGTTTGATGAGATTTTTGGAGTAGGTGACGAGGGGATGGATAGGGATGTGAAAGTCTACCTGATTGACTGTGAAAAATGTAACAAGATAAAATCTAATTATCAATATTCCGTATGACAACATCATCTGCTTTAGTCGCCACTTTCATGGCATTGAATTTGTGATACTAAAGCCAGAGTATGGTCCCGCTCTTAGTAATATTATTGTTAATGGGGAACAAAAACCATCTTGAATGCACCTTGCCAATCAATAATAGCCAAATGTAATTCACCCTGAATTCTGATTAAAGAACATGATAATTACTGTGCAGTTTTCGTTTCACATGGGGTGTAAAAATGCAGGCTTGAAAAGTGTTAAAAAGAGATGTTTATTATTTGTCTAGATTAGGACTTCAAGATATCCTGAAATCTTAACATTAATACTGATACTTCTACTACTATTACTATTGCTAGTACTACTACTACTACTACTACTACTATTATTAATAATGATATAATACTAGATACAACTTAATTAGATATTTAGACAAATATATTATTTCCTTGGATCAGTAGAGGATAATAAATATACATTAAATGCACGAGTTACAATAATTTTAAAAGCGAGGGAGGTTGAGATAATTGTGAAAATTTCAACTAATTCCAGAATAATCATTTTGACAGCAAGTCCCTGGCCTGTTCAAAACCCAATTAATCACAACTAGTGCACCTCACAAAACTGCGAGTTTCCACAAAAAATATATTCTCCTTTGACCTTACCCACCTCAACTCAATAATACTCGAGTTTTTTAAAGTAAATTAATATTGCAGAGCTTTAATTGCATGAATTTTGCAGCATCTGACTTCAATTTGACAAACTAATTGTTAGACCTGTCAGCCATAGGGTGCTCTTTCCTCAAACCTTTTTCCTCTGCCCTCCATTTTGTTTTGCTGAAATTTGTTTTTGTTGGCCTTAGGACTCTGTGCACTTTACTGCTGCTAATCAGTGCTAAAATGCTTGTGCCCTCTCCCCTTAACATGGTCAAATTGACTTACACATAATTGGCATGTTTAATTTACTTATAAATCCCTTGTTGAGTGGTAATACAGAGGGCCTTTAAATTAAATGCTACTAGTGGGCCTGCAGCACTTATTGTGCCACCCACTTAAGTTGCCTGTTTAAAACATGTCCCAGGCCTGGCATTGGTTTAAACTGCCAATTCGACTTGGCAATGCAGGTTTAAACTGCCAATTCGACTTGGCAATGTAACCCCCTTGCCAAGCCTTATATTCCCCTTTTATTGCATATAAATCCTCCCTAATTTAGGCCCAAGTTAGCCCAAAGGGCAGGGTGTTTTATAATTAAAAGGCTGGACACTTACTTTTAAGTTTAACATGTCCAGTAGAGAAAAACTAAAAAACTAATTTTTCACTACTGTGAGACCTACCTCTCCCATAGGACAACATTGGGTTGCCTTAATACATTTAACAAGTGCTAAATTTTGGTTGGTAATTGTTAGAAATGGGATTTCTGGTTGGCTAAGGCTTGCGCCAAAGCCAGGCAGAAACCACCACTCTAGTCAGGGCAAGGGAGTTACACACCCAAGATAACCCCTGCTCACCCCCTTGGTAGCTTGGCACGAGCAGTCAGGCCTATCCCGGAGGCAATGTGTAAAGCGTTTGCGCAACACACACATACAGCAGCAACAAACTAGGCACACCACAAAAAGAACTCCACACAAGGTTATATAAAAAATAGCCTTTGTATTGTCGTCATAAAACACATTAGAAACGTAATCACACATTTACACTGTGCCAACTGGCACGGGCAATCTTCACAGGGGAATTATATACAAGACCAGGCCAATCGGGCCACTGTCAGAACCATCAGATCAGGTAAGTAAATGCAAACCACAACCAGTAACTACTGGTACCATAATGACCTAAGCATTATCACATTGGCATTAGACATAAACCCACATTAGTCCCAAACCTCATCAGCATAAACACATTACGCAATGGGCCTCACCAGCATAAACACCTTATGCAATAACCTCATATGTTATGTTATGTTATAACAACTTTTATAGCGCGCTAATACCCATAGGTGTCTAGGCGCTTAAGGACCGCATACTGTAGGGAGAATTAGTTTTTAAAAAGCCATGTTTTAAGATTCTTCCTGAACTCAATCAAAGAAGATATCTTCCTAAGAGCGAGCGGAAGGGAGTTCCATAGCCTAATAGCACCATGTCTGAAACTCCTCCCCCCATAAGCATAAACACCTTACGCAAATAGGCACTCCCCAAAACATCATAACATGACTTTAGGCATTAGCATAACATTAGGCATCACAGTAACCCAGATAAAGTGCACACAGCACCTTACCAACTGACCCCAGGCCAACTGGCCTCTCACAGGGGGCCCCAATGCCCTCTGTCCACAATGTCAGGGTTTCTCCAAGGCTATCTATCCCCTTAGCCCTCTGGCTGCTAATGCAGCAAGCAGAAAGTGCGCATAGGTACTGACCTAAACGTTGCAGCTGCCCACTAAGTGCTGGGCAGCTGGGAAAACTGTAGGCAGGGGCACTACAGTGCCCTGAGTCCTCCACTAGGACTCTAAAACTCAACGATGCCCAAACGTTGCAGCTGCCTGCGCGCTCGCAGGGCAGCTGGGCGAACAACCTCAGCACTGGCACCACTGTGCCTCATTAGCCCCCCTCTGGGGCTCTCCTAGACAAAACTTGCCCCAAAGAAGTGGCACTGCACCCACTGTGTCGTGGAAGCCCCACTCCGGGGCTCCCAAAGCAACTTCTGCCAACATTGCAGCTGCCCTCTGTCTAGCGGGGCAGCTGTGAGGGAAGCGGGCACCAACAATGTGCCCTGAAGCGGGCACCAACAATGTCCGTGTGAGCCCCACGGGGCTCTTTAACCAAATGCAGGCTCCCGCTCAACCCCACTCACCGGGACAGGCTTGGGGGACTCCGTCTCCTGCAGCACTGGCACTCGACTCTTCGCCCGGTCCCCCACTTGGGACTGGGACTTCACCAGGGCAGCATGCGGGGCTCCGTCTTCGTCACAGGAACCCCGTCGGGAATCCTGCTCCGGTCTCTCTCTTCGCCCGGTCCCCCCCTGGGGCCAGGACTTCATGTGGAGCCTGCGAGGCTCCTGGCAGTTTCTCGCGGAGGCGGGATGGGCTCCCGTCCTCCGTCCATCACCACTCTCCTTTTCCAGCCGCCCTCCGCGGCATCCAGGAAGGCGGGGTGGGCTCCCGCCGGACTTCCTGCTTCCGGGTCGCTTGTTCCTTCGGCCGCGCTGCAATTGGCGGCCGCCTCCTCCTCTCAGCACTGCCCAGCGTCAGGCACCTCGCCTGGCTTCCTGGTCGCTGGGACTCGCTCGGGCTGCGGCGGTGAAACGCGGGGTGGGCTCCCGCGTCAATTAAAGAGAATGGCGGGGTGGGCACCTGCCTTGGGTAAAATAGCAGGAGAGCGGGGTGGGCACCCGCTCTCCTCAAAACAGGCAATTAAAAATCCAAACGCGGGGTGGGCACCCGCAATGATGCCTGTATCACGGGGGAATCCCTACGATGGGGATTTCCTCTCTGAGGGCTGCAGCGCCGCGCTGTGAAGCCCACGCTCTCCTTGCTCCTTCTCCTTGGGCTAAGCTGAAATAAAGCGCTCGCAAGGCGCTAGAAGCCCAAGCAACAAGTTCCTCTAAAGATCAAGGGGCCATGCAGGGCCCAGGGAGGCAAGCCCTCATGGCAGCCCCCACTGGACCCCAGCAGCAGCACGCCCCAGCAGGGTCAGCACACCAGAACTGAACTGAACATTTTTCATGGGGTCACAGCCCCTATATTTATATGCCATTTTCTCTTTGTCTGCAGGACAGGGCTAGGGGAACCAGATGCAACTGGTTCAGGGGGGATTTGGAGCACTTTGTTTTCCAGGCTCCTCTTCCCCTTTGTCTGGTGGGGGCTAGGTGATCAGACACACCACAGGGGGCGGAGCCAGCATTGTACAGGCTAGGCACAGCCCTATTCAGGGACCAGGGACTTCTCCTCCCACTACTCAAAATGTAGATGTCCCATTCAGCCTAGCGCTGACTCACGCTGCTCCTCCTGGAGCCACACACACCTCCCAGCCCCTGTCACTCACAAGCCAGACATGCAATTCACATCAGGCAGGCAGACACATAGCACACAGAAATGCCAACTTCAAAAGTGGCATTTCTAAAATAGTTATAATAAATCTGCGCACACCATTGCGCAGCATTTATTATCACTATTCCAAATATACCAAACTTGACCACGCTGCGCCTCTCATATCAGGAATTACCACTGAAACACTTATCAGGGAATCCCCAATGCATTCCTATGGGAGGGCAGCCCCACAGTAGTGAGAAACCAAAATGGCTGTTTGTCACTACCAGGACATGTCACACACTTAAGGTACATGTCCTACGTTTACCTACAATGCACCCTGCCCATAGGGCTAGCTAGGGCCTACCTTAGGGGTGACTGACATGCGGTAAAAGGGGGGTCACGGATATGGCACACACTTTAGGTGCCACGTCACAGCAGCAGTAGCACTGCGCGCACAGGCCCTGCAATGGCAGAGGCCTGAGATAGGTTTGAAAGGCTACTTTGGTGGGTGGCGCAATCAGCGCTACAAGCCCACCAGTAGCATTTAATTTACCAGCCCTGGGTATATGAGATACCACTTTACAAGGGACTCACAGGTAAATTAAATAGGCTAACCAGGTGTAGACCAATCTTACCACATTTATCACAGAGAGCACACGCACTTTACACTGAACAGCAGTGCTAAAGTGCCCAGAGTCCTAAAACCACCAACACCATGTCAGAAAAATGGCTACGAGAAAGGCAAAAAGTTTAGGGATGACCCTGCAAAAAGGCCAAGTCCAACAGTAATAGATAAGTATTTCATAATGTAACAAGGTGCACCAGCAAGAAGTCCAGTTGCAGTATGAATTTTAAAATAGCTCCTTTATTATTTATCTTCAATATAAAAACGTTAAGATCCAGCCAGCGCATTTCGTTCCATATACCCCTGGAACTTCATCAGGGCTGAAATCAATCACACAAAACAATGAAATCAAAGTCCATACTACACAAACCATAATATAGATGAACATAACCCTCCGTTAACAAGTAGACTAATACACATATCCGAAAAACAAAAAGAGAGCGAGGATTTTGGGGTACGTCCTAATCCCCTGGGTAAAGTTACAAAGAAACAATATGGACGGACCCTGAAATAGTGGAGATCTATCAATCACTATGTGTGGTAAGTCCAAGGACCATTAGGTATATTTAAAAGACCCCTCACACACCAACCTAGTTGGTGTCATGCTTCATCATTGGGGTCCCAACCGGGAGGCCTAATGCCGCCCGGTTGTGCTACGACGCCTGATTACAGCGGAGCAGGTGTAGTGTGAAGATGTGATGTAAAATTAAAAATACCTCTGAGAATCCTTACCCAGTAAATTTATTAGTGGCGGCTCAGGGTATGGTTAAAAACTATGTGAAACCAACTAGCAAGAAATATTAATCTGTAGTTGTTTTAGGTGATGCGGTCTACATGTTTCAGCCCGTCAAAAAATTCAAATGGGCTTTCTTCAGGACCTAGAATTAAAGTGAGTGGCAAAGTGAAGGCCACGTGAGAAAGTAAAGTACCAACACACGCACTAAGGTGTGTGGACCCGGTGTCGATATACTCACAGACACCACTCAAAAACCTGTTAGGGAGAAAGAAATAGACAGCACAAGACATATATCGTTTAGCAACATAAAATGCAATCTTTTAAAGCAACTCAAAATTGCAATCTCCAACAAGCCGTCAAGAATGACCTAACCACCATCGTGACAGTGATAGTGTAATGATGATATAGCATGCACGTTTCTAAGGCATGCTAGGAAATTAGATGAGACTGAGTGAACACATAGGGACGTCATGTGCTAAGACGTGTATTATATAAAACGTGTGTCCATGCTAAAGCGTGAATTGAATGATCACATCAAGGCATGATGGAAGCCATGTGCTTGTATGTATCCAAGCAGCGAGTGAGAAATACGCGCTGCATGCCGAGTGATGGTAAAATAATGCGGCGTGGCACGACAGTGGCGATTTGCATGTGCGGCCGATCGAGCGCCTGTAAATGCATGTATTACAAATTATGCAAAAAAGCAAGTGTTAAAATGGTAGAGACACATGTGGCAGCGTAGATGAAAAGGGTAATAATTACAATTAGTAGAAAAAGTAAGCAGCTAATCGGGACATGAGAGGGGTTTCAACCGATCAACCGATCTGTGGGATAACATGGAGAGAAACAGAAGAGCGATTTTTAGTGAAAAGCGGCTTTTAGTGAAAAGCCATGAGTCATGGGGCAGTGTGCCCGTCGTCCACAACTACAAAACCTTCCTTGGTTCCGTGAAGATTCCCATGAGACTACCTACTGCGGTCTCCCGAAGTCCCGGCTGGTGAGGGACGCGGTGGGAGAACGAAGTTAAATCCAAACTACAGGCGTCATACGAGGAAATGACGACACTACGTAAGGAGATGGCGTTTGCAGGGAACAACTAGTCTGTGTATAGCAAACAGAGCACAGCAAAAGGGCGGCGGCCATGTTGGAAAACTCGCGACGTAAGCGAGATAGACAGTGGCGGCCATCCTTAAGTGTTAAAAGATCACGATATAGATGCAAGAGAGCCATAGTGTGTGCTCTATATCAGCTAAAAAGGGGGGGAAAAAGGAGTAGATGATGCCCACGAAAATGTGTATGGAGGGTGGTGCACCAAGCATATATAAATAAATAAAAGACAGACGGATAGCGCTGAGCATAGGATGCGCTCCGTATTTCAACCAGAATAGTGTGGGAAAAAAACATATATAGCACAGTATGCACAATTGGGCATAATTTCTTAAAACAGATAACAGATAGATATGGATTCTGTTAGATAAATAGCTAATAATTTCTAGGACAGATAGCAGTTGATCTAGATTCTGTTAGAAAAAAAGCTATTAAAAGAATCTCCTATGCTGATAAAAGTGTAGAGAAAGAACTACTGTCTCCTGAGACTTTGCCAGGGAATATTATCGTTAAGTCCCATCAGATGACTAGATAGGCGATAAACCCATCTTTGTTCTTTCTCCAGTAGACGATTTTGTATGTTAGGTAAGTTAGGATCTAGGACCTCAATGACTACCCAGCTGATGTCGTTAGTGGTATGTCCAACTTCAAGGAAATGGCTTGTCAGTCTTGTAGTTGACTTTTGCATCTGATTGTGCTACGATGCTCGCAGATCCTAGTCTTCACTTTCCGATTAGTCATCCCAATGTACGAGAGGTTACAAGGACAGGTGATAAGATATACGACGTGAGCTGTATTACAGTTCGTGTGTGTCCTTAAATGCCAGGTCTTGCCTGGTTCTAGGTTCAGACTTTTGGTGGTCACTGTTAAATGGCATACACTACAATCTCCACACGGGTAGTGGCCCACAATGTTAGGGAGCCCCCATGCGTTGAGAATAGTGTTAGTGGGTTTCCTTTGGGGAGCAGGTCGTGTGGAAACCAAAGCGTCCTTGATAGATCTAGCTTTTCTGTGTGACATCAGTGGAGGTTCCCAGTTAAGGTTGCCTGTCTTAAGAATCTGCCAATGTCGTTTTATAATATCAGACACCGCGTGAGAGACAGCGTTATAAGTAGTGACGCACGTGAGTGGGATGGAGGTAGATGCACACTTCTGTGCTTCAATGAGACCCTCACGATTTTGATTGCCAGCACGCTTGTTTGCTTTATCGGTGATCCGCTGAGGGTAACCTCGCTGCCTTAATCTAGTGCTAAGATCAGAAGCTTGTTGTTTATAATCTCTTATGTCACTGCAGTTCCTACGGAGGCGAAGATATTGTCCATAGGGAAGATTCTCCCGTAGGGGTCTGGGGTGGAAGCTAGAGAAATGGAGGAGTGAGTTGCGAGCCGTTGGTTTGAAATGGGTTTTGCTTTTCAAAAGACCTGGATATTGAAGCATATTGAATCTTCCCTATGGACAATATCTTCGCCTCCGTAGGAACTGCAGTGACATAAGAGATTATAAACAACAAGCTTCTGATCTTAGCACTAGATTAAGGCAGCGAGGTTACCCTCAGCGGATCACCGATAAAGCAAACAAGCGTGCTCGCAATCAAAATCGTGAGGGTCTCATTGAAGCACAGAAGTGTGCATCTACCTCCATCCCACTCACGTGCGTCACTACTTATAACGCTGTCTCTCACGTGGTGTCTGATATTATAAAACGACATTGGCAGATTCTCAAGACAGGCATTTATTGATCTTGGTCTGAGTTAGGCTCTCCTTGTATTCATTAACTTCTTTATTAGTTTCATCTAGTTTTTTCTTAAAAGAAGTTAGGGTGGCCTTGAATTGTGTCTCTGTCAGCTGGATATCAATAAGGATGGCTTCTGAGAGGCGTGTAGCGGTCTGTATGATTAGGATCATCCAGTCACGTGTACAGCGCCACGCTATCTGTGCCCAATACTTGCGGAAAGTTGCGTCGTCTAAAAAGATACGTGGCGCATTAGTAACGATCAAGCCTCTTGGAGCAGTGTTAGTTCTTAAATATTCTGTCAGGATCAAGCCATGAAGTATAATCCTAATGCGATTTCGTTTTTCTCGTTAAGATTGTCCCAATCAGCTGTCTGTGCAATAGATGTCGATACATTGAAGTCTGCCAATAGAGGAGGGTTGGATAGGATGTTGGTGACATCGTCCAAGGTGAAACCCAAGCCTTGATTTTCTGCCATGGTTGGATACGCTGGTAATGTGTTCTACCAGAAGCTGAAAAATAGCTCTCACAGCTGTGCGCTGCGTAGTAATCCGAAAAACAAAAAGAGAGCGAGGATTTTGGGGTACGTCCTAATCCCCTGGGTAAAGTTACAAAGAAACAATATGGACGGACCCTGAAATAGTGGAGATCTATCAATCACTATGTGTGGTAAGTCCAAGGACCATTAGGTATATTTAAAAGACCCCTCACACACCAACCTAGTTGGTGTCATGCTTCATCATTGGGGTCCCAACCGGGAGGCCTAATGCCGCCCGGTTGTGCTACGACGCCTGATTACAGCGGAGCAGGTGTAGTGTGAAGATGTGATGTAAAAATTAAAAATACCTCTGAGAATCCTTACCCAGTAAATTTATTAGTGGCGGCTCAGGGTATGGTTAAAAACTATGTGAAACCAACTAGCAAGAAATATTAATCTGTAGTTGTTTTAGGTGATGCGGTCTACATGTTTCAGCCCGTCAAAAAATTCAAATGGGCTTTCTTCAGGACCTAGAATTAAAGTGAGTGGCAAAGTGAAGGCCACGTGAGAAAGTAAAGTACCAACACACGCACTAAGGTGTGTGGACCCGGTGTCGATATACTCACAGACACCACTCAAAAAACCTGTTAGGGAGAAAGAAATAGACAGCACAAGACATATATCGTTTAGCAACATAAAATGCAATCTTTTAAAGCAACTCAAAATTGCAATCTCCAACAAGCCGTCAAGAATGACCTAACCACCATCGTGACAGTGATAGTGTAATGATGATATAGCATGCACGTTTCTAAGGCATGCTAGGAAATTAGATGAGACTGAGTGAACACATAGGGACGTCATGTGCTAAGATGTGTATTATATAAAACATGTGTCCATGCTAAAGCGTGAATTGAATGATCACATCAAGGCATGATGGAAGCCATGTGCTTGTATGTATCCAAGCAGCGAGTGAGAAATACGCGCTGCATGCCGAGTGATGGTAAAATAATGCGGCGTGGCACGACAGTGGCGAGTTGCATGTGCGGCCGATCGAGCGCCTGTAAATGCATGTATTACAAATTATGCAAAAAAGCAAGTGTTAAAATGGTAGAGACACATGTGGCAGCGTAGATGAAAAGGGTAATAATTACAATTAGTAGAAAAAGTAAGCAGCTAATCGGGACATGAGAGGGGTTTCAACCGATCAACCGATCTGTGGGATAACATGGAGAGAAACAGAAGAGCGATTTTTAGTGAAAAGCGGCTTTTAGTGAAAAGCCATGAGTCATGGGGCAGTGTGCCCTTCGTCCACAACTACAAAACCTTACTTGGTTCCGTGAAGATTCCCATGAGACTACCTACTGCGGTCTCCCGAAGTCCCGGCTGGTGAGGGACGCGGTTGGAGAACGAAGTTAAATCCAAACTACAGGCGTCATACGAGGAAATGACGACACTACGTAAGGAGATGGCGTTTGCAGGGAACAACTAGTCTGTGTATAGCAAACAGAGCACAGCAAAAGGGCGGCAGCCATGTTGGAAAACTCACGACGTAAGCGAGATAGACAGTGGCGGCCATCCTTAAGTGTTAAAAGATCACGATATAGATGCAAGAGAGCCATAGTGTGTGCTCTATATCAGCTAAAAAGGGGGGAAAAAAGGAGTAGATGATGCCCACGAAAATGTGTATGGAGGGTGGTGCACCAAGCATATATAAATAAATAAAAGACAGACGGATAGCGCTGAGCATAGGATGCGCTCCGTATTTCAACCAGAATAGTGTGGGAAAAAACATATATAGCACAGTATGCACAATTGGGCATAATTTCTTAAAACAGATAACAGATAGATATGGATTCTGTTAGATAAATAGCTAATAATTTCTAGGACAGATAGCAGTTGATCTAGATTCTGTTAGAAAAAAAGCTATTAAAAGAATCTCCTATGCTGATAAAAGTGTAGAGAAAGAACTACTGTCTCCTGAGACTTTGCCAGGGAATATTATCGTTAAGTCCCGTCAGATGACTAGATAGGCGATAAACCCATCTTTGTTCTTTCTCCAGTAGACGATTTTGTATGTTAGGTAAGTTAGGATCTAGGACCTCAATGACTACCCAGCTGATGTCGTTAGTGGTATGTCCAACTTCAAGGAAATGGCTTGTCAGTCTTGTAGTTGACTTTTTGCATCTGATTGTGCTACGATGCTCGCAGATCCTAGTCTTCACTTTCCGATTAGTCATCCCAATGTACGAGAGGTTACAAGGACAGGTGATACGATATACAACGTGAGCTGTATTACAGTTCGTGTGTGTCCTTAAATGCCAGGTCTTGCCTGGTTCTAGGTTCAGACTTTTGGTGGTCACTGTTAAATGGCATACACTACAATCTCCACACAGGTAGTGGCCCACAATGTTAGGGAGCCCCCATGCGTTGAGAATAGTGTTAGTGGGTTTCCTTTGGGGAGCAGGTCGTGTGGAAACCAAAGCGTCCTTGATAGATCTAGCTTTTCTGTGTGACATCAGTGGAGGTTCCCAGTTAAGGTTGCCTGTCTTAAGAATCTGCCAATGTCGTTTTATAATATCAGACACCGCGTGAGAGACAGCGTTATAAGTAGTGACGCACGTGAGTGGGATGGAGGTAGATGCACACTTCTGTGCTTCAATGAGACCCTCACGATTTTGATTGCGAGCACGCTTGTTTGCTTTATCGGTGATCCGCTGAGGGTAACCTCGCTGCCTTAATCTAGTGCTAAGATCAGAAACTTGTTGTTTATAATCTCTTATGTCACTGCAGTTCCTACGGAGGCGAAGATATTGTCCATAGGGAAGATTCTCCCGTAGGGGTCTGGGGTGGAAGCTAGAGAAATGGAGGAGTGAGTTGCGAGCCGTTGGTTTGAAATGGGTTTTGCTTTTCAAAAGACCTGGATATTGAAGCATATTGAATCTTCCCTATGGACAATATCTTTGCCTCCGTAGGAACTGCAGTGACATAAGAGATTATAAACAACAAGCTTCTGATCTTAGCACTAGATTAAGGCAGCGAGGTTACCCTCAGCGGATCACCGATAAAGCAAACAAGCGTGCTCGCAATCAAAATCGTGAGGGTCTCATTGAAGCACAGAAGTGTGCATCTACCTCCATCCCACTCACGTGCGTCACTACTTATAACGCTGTCTCTCACGCGGTGTCTGATATTATAAAACGACATTGGCAGATTCTTAAGACAGGCAACCTTAACTGGGAACCTCCACTAATGTCACACAGAAAAGCTAGATCTATCAAGGACGCTTTGGTTTCCACACGACCTGCTCCCCAAAGGAAACCCACTAACACTATTCTCAACGCATGGGGGCTCCCTAACATTGTGGGCCACTACCCGTGTGGAGATTGTAGTGTATGCCATTTAACAGTGACCACCAAAAGTCTGAACCTAGAACCAGGCAAGACCTGGCATTTAAGGACACACACGAACTGTAATACAGCTCACGTCGTATATCGTATCACCTGTCCTTGTAACCTCTCGTACATTGGGATGACTAATCGGAAAGTGAAGACTAGGATCTGCGAGCATCGTAGCACAATCAGATGCAAAAAGTAAACTACAAGACTGACAAGCCATTTCCTTGAAGTTGGACATACCACTAACGACATCAGCTGGGTAGTCATTGAGGTCCTAGATCCTAACTTACCTAACATACAAAATCGTCTACTGGAGAAAGAACAAAGATGGGTTTATCGCCTATCTAGTCATCTGACGGGACTTAACGATAATATTCCCTGGCAAAGTCTCAGGAGACAGTAGTTCTTTCTCTACACTTTTATCAGCATAGGAGATTCATTTAATAGCTTTTTTCTAACAGAATCTAGATCAACTGCTATCTGTCCTAGAAATTATTAGCTATTTATCTAACAGAATCCATATCTATCTGTTATCTGTTTTAAGAAATGATGCCCAATTGTGCATACTGTGCTATATATGTTTTTTTCCCACACTATTCTGGTTGAAATACGGAGCGCATCCTATGCTCAGCGCTATCCGTCTGTCTTTTATTTATTTATATATGCTTGGTGCACCACCCTCCATACACATTTTCGTGGGCATCATCTACTCCTTTTTTCCCCCCTTTTTAGCTGATATAGAGCACACACTATGGCTCTCTTGCATCTATATCGTGATCTTTTAACACTTAAGGATGGCCGCCACTGTCTATCTCGCTTACGTCGCGAGTTTTCCAACATGGCCGCCGCCCTTTTGCTGTGCTCTGTTTGCTATACACAGACTAGTTGCTCCCTGCAAACGCCATCTCCTTACGTAGTGTCGTCATTTCCTCGTATGACGCCTGTAGTTTGGATTTAACTTCGTTCTCCCACCGCGTCCCTCACCAGCCGGGACTTCGGGAGACCGCAGTAGGTAGTCTCATGGGAATCTTCACGGAACCAAGTAAGGTTTTGTAGTTGTGGACGACGGGCACACTGCCCCATGACTCATGGCTTTTCACTAAAAGCCGCTTTTCACTAAAAATCGCTCTTCTGTTTCTCTCCATGTTATCCCACAGATCGGTTGATCGGTTGAAACCCCTCTCATGTCCCGATTAGCTGCTTACTTTTTCTACTAATTGTAATTATTACCCTTTTCATCTATGCTGCCACATGTGTCTCTACCATTTTAACACTTGCTTTTTTGCATAATTTGTAATACATGCATTTACAGGCGCTCGATCGGCCGCACATGCAACTCGCCACTGTCGTGCCACACCGCATTATTTTACCATCACTCGGCATGCAGCGCGTATTTCTCACTCGCTGCTTGGATACATACAAGCACATGGCTTCCATCATGCCTTGATGTGATCATTCAATTCACGCTTTAGCATGGACACATGTTTTATATAATACACGTCTTAGCACATGACGTCCCTATGTGTTCACTCAGTCTCATCTAATTTCCTAGCATGCCTTAGAAACGTGCATGCTATATCATCATTACACTATCACTGTCACGATGGTGGTTAGGTCATTCTTGACGGCTTGTTGGAGATTGCAATTTTGAGTTGCTTTAAAAGATTGCATTTTATGTTGCTAAACGATATATGTCTTGTGCTGTCTATTTCTTTCTCCCTAACAGGTTTTTTGAGTGGTGTCTGTGAGTATATCGACACCGGGTCCACACACCTTAGTGCGTGTGTTGGTACTTTACTTTCTCACGTGGCCTTCACTTTGCCACTCACTTTAATTCTAGGTCCTGAAGAAAGCCCATTTGAATTTTTTGACGGGCTGAAACATGTAGACCGCATCACCTAAAACAACTACAGATTAATATTTCTTGCTAGTTGGTTTCACATAGTTTTTAACCATACCCTGAGCCGCCACTAATAAATTTACTGGGTAAGGATTCTCAGAGGTATTTTTAATTTTTACATCACATCTTCACACTACACCTGCTCCGCTGTAATCAGGCGTCGTAGCACAACCGGGCGGCATTAGGCCTCCCGGTTGGGACCCCAATGATGAAGCATGACACCAACTAGGTTGGTGTGTGAGGGGTCTTTTAAATATACCTAATGGTCCTTGGACTTACCACACATAGTGATTGATAGATCTCCACTATTTCAGGGTCCGTCCATATTGTTTCTTTGTAACTTTACCCAGGGGATTAGGACGTACCCCAAAATCCTCGCTCTCTTTTTGTTTTTCGGATTACTACGCAGCGCACAGCTGTGAGAGCTATTTTTCATCTTCTGGTAGAACACATTACCAGCGTATCCAACCATGGCAGAAAATCAAGGCTTGGGTTTCACCTTGGACGATGTCACCAACATCCTATCCAACCCTCCTCTATTGGCAGACTTCAATGTATCGACATCTATTGCACAGACAGCTGATTGGGACAATCTTAACGAGAAAAACGAAATCGCATTAGGATTATACTTCATGGCTTGATCCTGACAGAATATTTAAGAACTAACACTGCTCCAAGAGGCTTGATCGTTACTAATGCGCCACGTATCTTTTTAGACGACGCAACTTTCCGCAAGGATTGGGCTCAGATAGCGTGGCGCTGTACACGTGACTGGATGATCCTAATCATACAGACCGCTACACGCCTCTCAGAAGCCATCCTTATTGATATCCAGCTGACAGAGACACATTTCAAGGCCACCCTAACTTCTTTTAAGAAAAAACTAGATGAAACTAATAAAGAAGTTAATGAATACAAGGAGAGCCTAACTCAGACCAAGATCAATAAATTCCAGAAGGACCTTAAAAAGTTCTCTTACACCAAAACCTATCCCTACGCTGACAGTGACTATAAACCACCAACACGAACAGATGCTTCAGGGGATCTTCGGATGAGGACTCTTCTGGCAGCAGCGGTTCAAGTTCCAATAGCTACCGCAGGAGACCACAGAACAGGGGAAGGCACACAGGCTGGCAACAACCTTGGGCTCAAGGACCGCCGGGTGCTAACATGCACTTCATGACCCCCTATCCTCCAATGCATCCACAGTATGGATATGGCTGGAATCCGCCTCTTGCTCCGCCACCATACTTGAATCAGAATCAACAGTTTCCTTTTTAGGAAGGGGTCCCCGAGGCCGTGGAAGAAGACGAAGATCAAATCAAGTGCATTGGGAAGACGATCAAACCCAAGGCACTTTGACAAGGAGCAAAACAAAGGATCTACAACCGGGACCCAGCACGAGATAAGTTTGGTTACCAACCTCTCATCTTATGCTCTATCATCATCAGACTTGTCAGTCCTGGAAAAGGGACTCGGTTTTTCACCAACGGCAAAACTTGACAAATTCCGACTACACTGCGAATTGGCAGAATTCTTTCGTAAACTCAGACTAAAAGCCTGCTTCGAAAGTACACCACAGCTCACAATTGATCAACCGGGTGACACCCACTTTCGAGTTAAATCTACCTACATGCCACCACCATGTGCAATACCACCAGAAATCACTGTTTTTGAGCAAGCTGTTTTTAAAGACGTGGAAAGTCTCCAAGACAAACATACCTTCCAAAACTTCAGCAGTAAGGAGTATCAGGCCCTGGAATCACTAAGAACTAATGATACGATCATCATAAAACCGGCGGACAAGGGTGGTGGCACAGTGATCCTTAATCTTGAGGACTATCGACAGGAATGTGCCCGCCTCCTTAACGATCCCAAGAACTATGAAAAATTGACACAAGATCCCAGTGAAAAACTTAAAACTCGCATCCAAACACTGGTTGATGATGCTGAACACTCAGGTCAAATCACAACCAGGGAAGCAAAATTTCTGGTTACGACTTCTGGTAAAATACCTTACTTTTACATTTTGCCCAAAACTCATAAAAACAAGTTTCCACCTCCGGGACGTCCCATAGTATCGGGCATTGGGTCCTTATTGGAACCCTTATCACGGTATTGTGACTTTTTCTTTCAACCAATGGTACAGTCCACCAGTACGTATCTCAAGGATACAAAGGATCTCTTGAGACTAATTGACACTCTAGCTTTTAATCCTGATACTTCCTTCCTGGTTAGTCTTGACGTGGAGAGCCTCTACACCAGCCTCCCGCAAGACGACACCCTTGAAGTATTGAAAATAGCTCTTAATGAATCTGACTGGCAATATCAGACCCCCAAGATATTCATTCTGGAGTGTGTTGCTTTAGCACTCAAAGAGAACTTCTTTGAGTATGAAGGCCAACTCTACTTGCAGAAATATGGAACTTCAATGGGGAGTGTTTTTGCCCCCAGCATAGCGGGACTCTATGTGTACCATTTCGAAACAAGATATCTATTAGACAACCAAACGCCGTGTATCCCTCAGATCAAATTTTACAAACGGTATATTGACGACATCTTAATGATCTGGGAAGGAGACACAGAATCATTGTTATTCTTCTGCACATGGCTGAATACTTGCGATCCCAATCTTAAATTCACATACAGTTTCGATCACAATAAGGCGACGTTCCTTGATCTGGATATTGAAGCAGAAGGAGGTCTTTTGAAAAGCAAAACCCATTTCAAACCAACGGCTCGCAACTCACTCCTCCATTTCTCTAGCTTCCACCCCAGACTCCCTACGGGAGAATCTTCCCTATGGACAATATCTTCGCCTCCGTAGGAACTGCAGTGACATAAGAGATTATAAACAACAAGCATCTGATCTTAGCACTAGATTACGGCAGCGAGGTTACCCTCAGCGGATCACCGATAAAGCAAACAAGCGTGCTCGCAATCAAAATCGTGAGGGTCTCATTGAAGCACAGAAGTGTGCATCTACCTCCATCCCACTCACGCTGCGTCACTACTTATAACGCTGTCTCTCACGCGGTGTCTGATATTATAAAACGACATTGGCAGATTCTTAAGACAGGCAACCTGAACTGGGAACCTCCACTGATGTCACACAGAAAAGCTAGATCTATCAAGGACGCTTTGGTTTCCACACGACCTGCTCCCCAAAGGAAACCCACTAACACTATTCTCAACGCATGGGGGCTCCCTAACATTGTGGGCCACTACCCGTGTGGAGATTGTAGTGTATGCCATTTAACAGTGACCACCAAAAGTCTGAACCTAGAACCAGGCAAGACCTGGCATTTAAGGACACACACGAACTGTAATACAGCTCACGTCGTATATCGTATCACCTGTCCTTGTAACCTCTCGTACATTGGGATGACTAATCGGAAAGTGAAGACTAGGATCTGCGAGCATCGTAGCACAATCAGATGCAAAAAGTCAACTACAAGACTGACAAGCCATTTCCTTGAAGTTGGACATACCACTAACGACATCAGCTGGGTAGTCATTGAGGTCCTAGATCCTAACCTACCTAACATACAAAATCGTCTACTGGCGAAAGAACAAAGATGGGTTTATCGCCTATCTAGTCATCTGACGGGACTTAACGATAATATTCCCTGGCAAAGTCTCAGGAGACAGTAGTCCTTTCTCTACACTTTTATCAGCATAGGAGATTCATTTAATAGCTTTTTTCTAACAGAATCTAGATCAACTGCTATCTGTCTTAGAAATTATTAGCTATTTATCTAACAGAATCCATATCTATCTGTTATCTGTCTTAAGAAATCATGCCCAATTGTGCATACTGTGCTATATATGTTTTTTTCCCACACTATTCTGGTTGAAATACGGAGCGCATCCTATGCTCAGCGCTATCCGTCTGTCTGTTTATTTTTATTTATATATGCTTGGTGCACCACCCTCCATACACATTTTCGTGGGCATCATCTACTCCTTTTTTTCCCCCTTTTCAGCTGATATAGAGCACACACTATGGCTCTCTTGCATCTATATCGTGATCTTTTAACACTTAAGGATGGCCGCCACTGTCTATCTCGCTTACGTCGCGAGTTTTCCAACATGGCCGCCGCCCTTTTGCTGTGCTCTGTTTGCTATACACAGACTAGTTGTTCCCTGCAAATGCCATCTCCTTACGTAGTGTCGTCATTTCCTCGTATGACGCCTGTAGTTTGGATTTAACTGCTTCTCCCACCGCGTCCCTCACCAGCCGGGACTTCGGGAGACCGCAGTAGGTAGTCTCATGGGAATCTTCACGGAACCAAGTAAGGTTTTGTAGTTGTGGACGACGGGCATACTGCCCCACGACTCATGGCTTTTCACTAAAAGCCGCTTTTCACTAAAAATCGCTCTTCTGTTTCTCTCCATGTTATCCCACAGATCGGTTGATCGGTTGAAACCCCTCTCATGTCCCGATTAGCTGCTTACTTTTTCTACTAATTGTAATTATGACCCTTTTCATTTACGCTGCCACATGTGTCTCTACCATTTTAACACTTGCTTTTTTGCATAATTTGTAATACATGCATTTACAGGCGCTCGATCGGCCGCACATGCAACTCGCCACTGTCGTGCCACGCCGCATTATTTTACCATCACTCGGCATGCAGCGCGTATTTCTCACTCGCTGCTTGGATACATACAAGCTCATGGCTTCCATCATGCCTTGTTGTGATAATTCAATTCACGCTTTAGCATGGACACATGTTTTATATAATACACGTCTTAGCACATGACGTCCCTATGTGTTCATTCAGTCTCATCTAATTTCCTAGCATGCCTTAGAAACGTGCATGCTATATCATCATTACACTATCACTGTCACGATGGTGGTTAGGTCATTCTTGACGGCTTGTTGGAGATTGCAATTTTGAGTTGCTTTAAAAGATTGCATTTTATGTTGCTAAACGATATATGTCTTGTGCTGTCTATTTCTTTCTCCCTAACAGGTTTTTTGAGTGGTGTCTGTGAGTATATCGACACCGGGTCCACACACCTTAGTGCGTGTGTTGGTACTTTACTTTCTCACGTGGCCTTCACTTTGCCACTCACTTTAATTCTAGGTCCTGAAGAAAGCCCATTTGAATTTTTTGACGGGCTGAAACATGTAGACCGCATCACCTAAAACAACTACAGATTAATATTTCTTGCTAGTTGGTTTCACATAGTTTTTAACCATACCCTGAGCCGCCACTAATAAATTTACTGGGTAAGGATTCTCAGAGGTATTTTTAATTTTTACATCACATCTTCACACTACACCTGCTCCGCTGTAATCAGGCGTCGTAGCACAACCGGGCGGCATTAGGCCTCCCGGTTGGGACCCCAATGATGAAGCATGACACCAACTAGGTTGGTGTGTGAGGGGTCTTTTAAATATACCTAATGGTCCTTGGACTTACCACACATAGTGATTGATAGATCTCCACTATTTCAGGGTCCGTCCATATTGTTTCTTTGTAACTTTACCCAGGGGATTAGGACGTACCCCAAAATCCTCGCTCTCTTTTTGTTTTTCGGATTACTTCGCAGCGCACAGCTGTGATAGCTATTTTTCAGCTTCTGGTAGAACACATTACCAGCGTATCCAACCAATGGCAGAAAATCAAGGCTTGGGTTTCACCTTGGACGATGTCACCAACATCCTATCCAACCCTCCTCTATTGGCAGACTTCAATGTATCGACATCTATTGCACAGACAGCTGATTGGGACAATCTTAACGAGAAAAACAAAATCGCATTAGGATTATACTTCATGGCTTGATCCTGACAGAATATTTAAGAACTAACACTGCTCCAAGAGGCTTGATCGTTACTAATGCGCCACGTATCTTTTTAGACGACGCAACTTTCCGCAAGGATTGGGCTCAGATAGCGTGGCGCTGTACACGTGACTGGATGATCCTAATCATACAGACCGCTACACGCCTCTCAGAAGCCATCCTTATTGATATCCAGCTGACAGAGACACATTTCAAGGCCACCCTAACTTCTTTTAAGAAAAACTAGATGAAACTAATAAAGAAGTTAATGAATACAAGGAGAGCCTAACTCAGACCAAGATCAATAAATTCCAGAAGGACCTTAAAAAGTTCTCTTACACCAAAACCTATCCCTACGCTGACAGTGACTATAAACCACCAACACGAACAGATGCTTCAGGGGGATCTTCGGATGAGGACTCTTCTGGCAGCAGCGGTTCAAGTTCCAATAGCTACCGCAGGAGACCACAGAACAGGGGAAGGCACACAGGCTGGCAACAACCTTGGGCTCAAGGACCGCCGGGTGCTAACATGCACTTCATGACCCCCTATCCTCCAATGCATCCACAGTATGGATATGGCTGGAATCCGCCTCTTGCTCCGCCACCATACTTGAATCAGAATCAACAGTTTCCTTTTTAGGAAGGGGTCCCCGAGGCCGTGGAAGAAGACGAAGATCAAATCAAGTGCATTGGGAAGACGATCAAACCCAAGGCACTTTGACAAGGAGCAAAACAAAGGATCTACAACCGGGACCCAGCACGAGATAAGTTTGGTTACCAACCTCTCATCTTATGCTCTATCATCATCAGACTTGTCAGTCCTGGAAAAGGGACTCGGTTTTTCACCAACGGCAAAACTTGACAAATTCCGACTACACTGCGAATTGGCAGAATTCTTTCGTAAACTCAGACTAAAAGCCTGCTTCGAAAGTACACCACAGCTCACAATTGATCAACCGGGTGACACCCACTTTCGAGTTAAATCTACCTACATGCCACCACCATGTGCAATACCACCAGAAATCACTGTTTTTGAGCAAGCTGTTTTTAAAGACGTGGAAAGTCTCCAAGACAAACATACCTTCCAAAACTTCAGCAGTAAGGAGTATCAGGCCCTGGAATCACTAAGAACTAATGATACGATCATCATAAAACCGGCGGACAAGGGTGGTGGCACAGTGATCCTTAATCTTGAGGACTATCGACAGGAATGTGCCCGCCTCCTTAACGATCCCAAGAACTATGAAAAATTGACACAAGATCCCAGTGAAAAACTTAAAACTCGCATCCAAACACTGGTTGATGATGCTGAACACTCAGGTCAAATCACAACCAGGGAAGCTAAATTTCTGGTTACGACTTCTGGTAAAATACCTTACTTTTACATTTTGCCCAAAACTCATAAAAACAAGTTTCCACCTCCGGGACGTCCCATAGTATCGGGCATTGGGTCCTTATTGGAACCCTTATCACAGTATTGTGACTTTTTGTTTCAACCAATGGTACAGTCCACCAGTACGTATCTCAAGGATACAAAGGATCTCTTGAGACTAATTGACACTCTAGCTTTTAATCCTGATACTTCCTTCCTGGTTAGTCTTGACGTGGAGAGCCTCTACACCAGCCTCCCGCAAGACGACACCCTTGAAGTATTGAAAATAGCTCTTAGTGAATCTGACTGGCAATATCAGACCCCCAAGATATTCATTCTGGAGTGTGCTGCTTTAGCACTCAAAGAGAACTTCTTTGAGTATGAAGGCCAACTCTACTTGCAGAAATATGGAACTTCAATGGGGAGTGTTTTTGCCCCCAGCATAGCGGGACTCTATGTGTACCATTTCGAAACAAGATATCTATTAGACAACCAAACGCCGTGTATCCCTCAGATCAAATTTTACAAACGGTATATTGACGACATCTTAATGATCTGGGAAGGAGACACAGAATCATTGTTATTCTTCTGCACATGGCTGAATACTTGCGATCCCAATCTTAAATTCACATACAGTTTCGATCACAATAAGGCGACGTTCCTTGATCTGGATATTGAAGCAGAAGGAGGTCTTTTGAAAAGCAAAACCCATTTCAAACCAACGGCTCACAACTCACTCCTCCATTTCTCTAGCTTCCACCCCAGACCCCTACGGGAGAATCTTTCCTATGGACAATATCTTCGCCTCCGTAGGAACTGCAGTGACATAAGAGATTATAAACAACAAGCATCTGATCTTAGCACTAGATTACGGCAGCGAGGTTACCCTCAGCGGATCACCGATAAAGCAAACAAGCGTGCTCGCAATCAAAATCGTGAGGGTCTCATTGAAGCACAGAAGTGTGCATCTACCTCCATCCCACTCACGTGCGTCACTACTTATAACGCTGTCTCTCACGCGGTGTCTGATATTATAAAACGACATTGGCAGATTCTTAAGACAGGCAACCTGAACTGGGAACCTCCACTGATGTCACACAGAAAAGCTAGATCTATCAAGGACGCTTTGGTTTCCACACGACCTGCTCCCCAAAGGAAACCCACTAACACTATTCTCAACGCATGGGGGCTCCCTAACATTGTGGGCTACTACCCGTGTGGAGATTGTAGTGTATGCCATTTAACAGTGACCACCAAAAGTCTGAACCTAGAACCAGGCAAGACCTGGCATTTAAGGACACACACGAACTGTAATACAGCTCACGTCGTATATCGTATCACCTGTCCTTGTAACCTCTCGTACATTGGGATGACTAATCGGAAAGTGAAGACTAGGATCTGCGAGCATCGTAGCACAATCAGATGCAAAAAGTCAACTACAAGACTGACAAGCCATTTCCTTGAAGTTGGACATACCACTAACGACATCAGCTGGGTAGTCATTGAGGTCCTAGATCCTAACTTACCTAACATACAAAATCGTCTACTGGAGAAAGAACAAAGATGGGTTTATCACCTATCTAGTCATCTGACGGGACTTAACGATAATATTCCCTGGCAAAGTCTCAGGAGACAGTAGTTCTTTCTCTACACTTTTATCAGAATAGGAGATTCATTTAATAGCTTTTTTCTAACAGAATCTAGATCAACTGCTATCTGTCCTAGAAATTATTAGCTATTTATCTAACAGAATCCATATCTATCTGTTATCTGTTTTAAGAAATTATGCCCAATTGTGCATACTGTGCTATATATGTTTTTTTCCCACACTATTCTGGTTGAAATACGGAGCGCATCCTATGCTCAGCGCTATCCGTCTGTCTGTTTATTTTATTTATATATGCTTGGTGCACCACCCTCCATACACATTTTCGTGGGCATCATCTACTCCTTTTTTCCCCCCTTTTTAGCTGATATAGAGCACACACTATGGCTCTCTTGCATCTATAGCGTGATCTTTTAACACTTAAGGATGGCCGCCACTGTCTATCTCGCTTACGTCGCGAGTTTTCCAACATGGTCGCCGCCCTTTTGCTGTGCTCTGTTTGCTATACACAGACTAGTTGTTCCCTGCAAACGCCATCTCCTTACGTAGTGTCGTCATTTCCTCGTATGACGCCTGTAGTTTGAATTTAACTTCGTTCTCCCACCGCGTCCCTCACCAGCCGGGACTTCGGGAGACCGCAGTAGGTAGTCTCATGGGAATCTTCACGGAACCAAGTAAGGTTTTGTAGTTGTGGACGAAGGGCACACTGCCCCATGACTCATGGCTTTTCACTAAAAGCCGCTTTTCACTAAAAATCGCTCTTCTGTTTCTCTCCATGTTATCCCACAGATCGGTTGATCGGTTGAAACCCCTCTCATGTCCCGATTAGCTGCTTACTTTTTCTACTAATTGTAATTATTACCCTTTTCATCTACGCTGCCACATGTGTCTCTACCATTTTAACACTTGCTTTTTTGCATAATTTGTAATACATGCATTTACAGGCGCTCGATCGGCCGCACATGCAACTCGCTACTGTCGTGCCACGCCGCATTATTTTACCATCACTCGGCATGCAGCGCGTATTTCTCACTCGCTGCTTGGATACATACAAGCACATGGCTTCCATCATGCCTTGATGTGATCATTCAATTCACGCTTTAGCATGGACACATGTTTTATATAATACACGTCTTAGCACATGACGTCCCTATGTGTTCACTCAGTCTCATCTAATTTCCTAGCATGCCTTAGAAACGTGCATGCTATATCATCATTACACTATCACTGTGACGATGGTGGTTAGGTCATTCTTGACGGCTTGTTGGAGATTGCAATTTTGAGTTGCTTTAAAAGATTGCATTTTATGTTGCTAAACGATATATGTCTTGTGCTGTCTATTTCTTTCTCCCTAACAGGTTTTTGAGTGGTGTCTGTGAGTATATCGACACCGGGTCCACACACCTTAGTGCGTGTGTTGGTACTTTACTTTCTCACGTGGCCTTCACTTTGCCACTCACTTTAATTCTAGGTCCTGAAGAAAGCCCATTTGAATTTTTTGACGGGCTGAAACATGTAGACCGCATCACCTAAAACAACTACAGATTAATATTTCTTGCTAGTTGGTTTCACATAGTTTTTAACCATACCCTGAACCGCCACTAATAAATTTACTGGGTAAGGATTCTCAGAGGTATTTTTAATTTTTACATCACATCTTCACACTACACCTACTCCGCTGTAATCAGGCGTCGTAGCACAACCGGGCGGCATTAGGCCTCCCGGTTGGGACCCCAATGATGAAGCATGACACCAACTAGGTTGGTGTGTGAGGGGTCTTTTAAATATACCTAATGGTCCTTGGACTTACCACACATAGTGATTGATAGATCTCCACTATTTCAGGGTCCGTCCATATTGTTTCTTTGTGACTAATACACATATACATTTATAACTTATTAATAGCTATCAAAACGTAAATTCCATGAACAGATTCTTATCATGGAATTACCACCTATTACAGAGGCTGCCACATAGAAATACTTAAAATACACAACCTCAAAAGACACCTCAAAAGACTAGCAGCTAAAATGTACAGATCACCAAATCAAAACTGAAAAGACCTAATACATAGATTGTTAACAGGACATGTACAATACACACATTGAATAAATGAAAACATTCTAAAGAACAACAGATATGTGCAAATATTTAGATCCTCAACAGCATCATGTCCATGACCCACTGCACATGAAAGAAGTACATACAAGACTATTTATCACAGCCTACATAGCTCATACTTATACATCAACATTTTCTTTGTAAGGCAGTTCACACCTCCACACCGTGTGTGGAGATTATTTTGTGTGTATATATATATATATTCAAACAAAAAATTGCACCGCACTCCAGTAGTTTTAATAAAGCACAATCTCCACCACCACCATCACCGATGTTTCGACCAAGAAATAGTCTTTCTCACGGTTTACATGAGTCCATCCTCACTTTCTTATTTTATAGTCTGGCCATGTTAGCCCATTATGAGGCATTATGGGACTTGTATTTCACTGCAGATCACAAATGTCTCTCCCATTGTTCCTGATCATTAGATCCTTTCCATTGATGTTTAATTACATTATCATTGTATGGAGACGTATTATAATGTTCTTATTCTGAGTTAGTCTCATTCTTTAAAAAGTCATACATGTTTTCGGTTAGTCCCATTTGTTTTGATCATTGTTCAATAGTGCAGGCTTATAATCCATGGTATCTGATATTACTCCCCATTTTTTTTGAAAACGCACAACTTTTTTAGAGGAGATGAAATTGATCTACTTAGATCAAAGAACACCGAGGGAAAGAGGAAGAGGAAGAGGCCGGGGAAGAGGGAGAGGTAAGAAACGAAGAAGGAAAAACATGAAGGGGAACCGAAAGAGACCAAGGGGTTATCCTCTCCGGGAACAGAACAACAACTACGAAAAAATTAATAAAGGAGGAATAACTACAGACTCCAACAATCTGATTATCAATCTGTCAGATTATGTATTGGACACAAATGAGAAAAAGGTTCTTAATAAGGGCCTTACATTCTGCCCCGAGCAACACTATGACCATGTGGAGACAAGAAGTGATCCCTACAGATATATCAAACAATTAAAATTAACTAAATTCTTCTCTAGAACAGAAATAACAAAAAGACCAAATACGCCCAACCAACAAGCAAACACCAATCTGAACATTGAGGATATATCGAATTTAAAAACAACATATGATCTAATGATGAATCTACCTGACAATGAAATAACCAAATCCCAAGTCCTGGAAGATCTAAATATCATGACGGACAAACATATTAGTTCTGGTCTAAAACCGAAATCCAAATTCTGCCCATCACTAAGCCCTGGAAACAAAATTGACCTATTCCATGACCTAGTAGTTGCAGATCTTGAAAGTATGGAAAATGTAACATCAAGAAAAGAGAATCTAAGCAAAAATGAGAGAACTGCTTTACAAAAACTAATGGCAAATGCAAAGATAACAATCAAACTGGCTGACAAGGGCGGGAACCTGGTGATACTCAATACGGAGGACTATCTAAAAGAAGCTATGAAACAACTAAACGACCCAAAAAACTACATGAAATTGTCAACAAACCCATTGAATTCATTGCCATTGAGTTTGGAATCTAAAATCACGGCATGGAAAAATGAAGGACTCCTTGATGAGGAGGAAGCCAGGTTCCTTTACAACGACAGCCCAGTGATGCCGACGATATACTTTCTGTGGAAAGTGCATAAGACCTTAATAAATCCACCCGGAAGACCTATCGTATCAAGTTGTAACTCTCTATATGAAAATATCTCAGTATACGTTGATCACTTTCTAGCACCCATGGTAACAAACTTAAGTTCCTATATCAAGGATACGGGGGACTTCTTGCGAATGCTAACCAACATGGGATGACAGAAGGGCTTTCTTTTAATAACAATCGATGTGGTGTCATTATACACCTCGATTGATCATGAGATTGGGCTAAAAGCTGTGGGCTACTTCTTACGCCAAAGAAACATCCAGGAACTAAGACACACTGAAATGTTAATGGAGATGATCGAACTATGCCTAAGAAACAACATCTTTCTGTTTAATCATCAAGTGTATACCCAAAAGTGCGGGACCGCAATGGGCGTTTCATTTTCACCCGGCTACGCCAACCTTACGATGGGTTGGTGGGAGAAGTTTGTAGCATGGAATGAAGAAAATGAAATATACACATCTAAAATCGAGCTATGGTTAAGATACATAGACAATCTTTTCCTGATCTGGAATGGAAGTATGGAAGACTTCAAAACATACTTCGAGATCTTAAACAACAACAGCATGGGTCTGAAATTCACATACAACATGAGTAAAAAACAAGTCCAATTTCTGGATGTATTGGTATATATTGATGAAGATCAGATCCACACGAAGGTATTTCGCAAGCCAACTGCTACAAACAGTATACTCCACGGTGCTAGCTTCCATCCGGCAAAACTGAAAAAGAGCATCCCATATGGGGAGTTCATCAGAATGAAGAGAAATTGCTCGGATACAGAAGTAGCAGAGAAACATCTAAAAGAAACAGAACAGAGATTCATAAGGAGAGGGTACAAGTATAGAGATGTAAAAGAAGGCTTGGAAAAGGCAAAGAAAATCCCCAGGGAAAAAACACTTGCAAACAAAGACACAGTCGGAACTAATGAATCAGAGGACATAACGAGATTAATCCTAACTTACAGCAAGGAAAGTTACAAAATCATTAAAATTTTGAAGAAATATTGGAATGTCCTGGTGAAAGATCCTGACATTGGACAAAAATTGGAATGAAACCAATGATAACATTCCGCAAAGTGCCATCCCTAAGGGACAAATTGGTGAATAGCCATTTTTCCATGAAAAGCAAACAACATGGCTGATGGAAAAACAAAAGGGCTTCACACATTGCAACAAATGCAAGGCGTGTAAGATTGGTAAAAGCACTCAAATGATCAAGGACTTCCGAGGAAAGACATTCATGATTAATGAAAAGATAACATGCGAAACAACGTATGTCATCTATATGATTGAGTGCACATGTGGTATGCGCTACATTGGAAGTACGATCTGCCCTTTGCGTAAACGGATCCTCGAACATCTAAGAGCAATCCAACATGGGGATATGAACTATGCAATAGCAAAACATCTGCATACTCAACACAAAATCAACTGGCAAGACATACGATACTTTGGAATTGCAACAGTCCCAGTCAATGAAAGGGGAGGTAATCGGACATTGAAATTGAGAAGACTAGAGTCGCGTTTGATCATTAGATTCAAGACCAAGGCTCCATATGGCTTTAATGGAGATGAGGAGCTACACATTCATTTGTAAGGAGTACCCATCGACAATGGAAACACAGTACATAATATGAATAATAGGTACTTACCCATAATCATGCATGTAAGAATCAAACCAAAATGCCAGGCTTATAAATTAACAGACTAAAAGGTACCAACCCGAACAGGACTATCCAAAGATTGGGAGCAATGTCCAATACAATGGATCACATGATCAAAGTGAACCGGAAAACCGATAAATATAAATGGACTTTGAAAAATGAGACTAACTCACATGGGTACCAATAATAGAAAGACTATCTATATATACATTTTTTCAAAAAAATGGGTAGTAATATCAGATACCATGGATTATAAGCCTGCACTATTGAACAATGATCAAAACAAATGGGACTAACCGAAAACATGTATGACTTTTTAAAGAATGAGACTAACTCAGAATAAGAACATTATAATACGTCTCCATATAATGATAATGTAATTAAACATCAATGGAAAGGATCTAATGATCAGGAACAATGGGAGAGACATTTGTGATCTGCAGTGAAATACAAGTCCCATAATGCCTCATAATGGGCTAACATGGCCAGACTATAAAATAAGAAATTGAGGATGGACTCATGTAAACCGTGAGAAAGACCATTTCTTGGTCGAAACGTCGGTGATGGTGGTGGTGGAGGTGGTGGATATTGTGCTTTATCAAAAGCAAAGCAGTTATTCAAGACTACTGGAGTGCGGTGCAATTTTTCGTTTGAATATATTTGCGAGGTACTGTCCGACCTCGATATCTGGCACCTGCTGTGCAAGAGAGCGTGCCGTTTATGGACTGTTTGTTGAGAAGAATATATATATTAACCCTGGGCAAAGCACTACGCTACGCTCGCGTAGTTTGCAAAGTTTGCGCTACTTCGCACAACGCGAATTGCACGTAGCACAGTGCAAACATGCGTAGCGTAGCGTAGCGTAGTGTAGCGTAGTGCAGCAGTCATTTTTTGCTTGCTCGCGGTCCTCAACGTCAAGTTGGCGACCGCGAGCAAGCAAAATGACATCCCGGCGAGACTTTTTCCTCGTTCGCGATCAGCAACATCAAGTTGCCGATCGTGAGCGTGGAAAATAAACCTCCTGGCGAGATTCTCAATGCGGGGAGGTCAGGTTTCTCATTGCGAGTGGTCGCGTATGCTCGCGACCGCTCGCGATGAGAAACTACCAGTCCACGTTGAGAAAGCTGCCGCTCGAGTAAAAATCTACTCGAGCGGCAGTAAAAGACAGCTCGCACTGTGCAAGATGCCGTTTTCAATGATTGCACAGTGCGGACAAGCATCCAGCACTGTGCAATCATTGCGAACAGTGCACTACGCAGTTCGCTTAGTGCTACGCGTAGCTCGCATAGTGCGAACTGCACTTTGCATAGCTTCGCGTAGCGCTACTTCGCGAACTACGCCGAGGCTTAATATATATATATATATATACAAAACAATCACCATATCGTGTATATATATATATATATATATATATATATATATTCACTGAAAAAACCATAGGTTTTAGGGACAGTTATAGTTAGTTGGACATTTCACTCGTACAAAACCATAGAAATTCCCCCGTTATAGTTAGTTCAGCTAACTATAACTCGCGCCACGCAATGCACTGCTGATGACGTCACATATTACATCACTCATGACATGGTCAGTGACATCACTGATGACATCACTGATGACATCTCAAATGACATCACTGATGACATCACTGATGACATCACTGATGACATCATCCAGTGACTGTGTGTTTCTGTAAAGTTTAAATATGTTTAATATATATAGGAAAAGACGTATTGAACAATGAGTGGGTGTGTAAGTGTCTGTATGGATGATTTAGTACGTGAGTGACTGACTCTACAAGTGAGTGATTAAATGTATCTTACTGAATGCATGGGTTAGTGACTAAACTGTGTGAATGTCTGTATCCGTCTGTCTGTTGGTTTGTAAGCGGCTGCATGGCTTTCTGAATAGCTACATGAGTGTCTACATGGGTTATTGATTGATTGTCTGAGTATCTGTATGGGTGCCTGAGTGTTTGTGTGGGTGGGGTGTGTGTGACAATGTGCATAGATGTGTGAGTTGGTGATTCACTGGGTGCATGGTTTCAAGAGTGCATCTGTGATGGACTGTATGGGTGGGTGAGTGTGTGTATGGGTGTGTTAGTGATTGAATATATATCTCAGTGGTACATGTGTGAGTAACTACATATGTGAAAGGCAGTATATATGTGTGTTGGAGTATATAAATGGCTATAAGTGAGAGTGTGTGATTGTGAGAGTGGCTGTATGGATGAGTGTGTACTTGTATCAGTGATTGTATAAGAGTGTAAGAATGTGCTAGTATTTGTATGAGTAAGTGAGCTGGTGTGTGTATAACTGTATAGGTGAGTAAATGGGTGTGTGATTAAGTTTTTTGCATGACTGACTAGGTGTGTGAGTACCTCTATGGATGAGTGGCGGTGTGTGAGTGTTTATATAGGTGTATGAGTGCATATGATAGTCCTGTACTGAGTGACTAAGTATGAGTGACTGAACGGGTGAGTGAGTGGATGTGTGTGTAGACCTAAGAATCAGTGAGTGGGTATGTAGTTTTTGGTGTTGGAGTGTCTATGGTTTTGAGAATGGCAGTCTGTAATTTAGAGTGGGTGTATCAAAAGTTATATTAGGGTGTGAGAAGATGCATGAAATTATCACATGGATGATGTCATCAGTGATGTCATTTGAGATGTCATCAGTGATGTCATCAGTGATGTCACTGACTATGTCATGAGTGATGTAATATGTGACGTCATCAGCAGTGCATTGCGGAGGCGCGAGTTATAGTTAGCTGAACTAACTATAACGGGGAATTTCTATGGTTTTGTACGAGTGAAATGTCCAACTAACTATAACTGTCCCTAAAACCTATGGTTTTTTCAGTGAATTTCAAAGGTTTTTAAATGCTAATTTCTAACTATAACGTGTCTGAAACCTATGGTTTTTTCAGTGAATTTCAAAGGTTTTTTAAATGCTAATTTCTAACTATAACGTGCCTGAAACCTATGATTTTTAAGTGAATTTCAAAGGTTTTTTTAAATGCTAGTTTCTAACTATGCCTACAGAGGTAGGACATGTGAAGAAAGAAGAAAAACGCACAGAAAGAAGCAAAAGATGTGCAGAAAGAACCAACAGAGGAGCAGAAAGAGGCCTTGTTGCAAAATCATCCTGTGCCCACAACTTTTTCAGACGGGTACTGGTGGTAACTGACTCTGACTAACCAGAGCCAGTGCTATGCTAAAAGACACTTAGAATACAGTGAAAACACCTACATACACTAGGGAACACTATGCGTTGGGGTACCCCTGTGATTAGCATGACCTCCTCTGCAAGTCCCTAGTACATAATAGGGCAGGGGATTAAAACTACCTCTTAAAACGCTACAGGGCGCGTTTGCACAGTGGTGAAGGGAGGGGCCTGAGGTGACATGTGTGCAAACGCACCCCGTGGCGCGTTTTAAGTTGCGGGATTAAGTCCCCTTGAATTCTGAGGGTCCCTGGGGCCCAACTAGCCCCCAGGTACCTACAGTTAGGACCACAGAGCTGAGTTTCAGAGAGGCGTTCCGAGGCCACGCACCTTTTTCACCTCTCTGCAACGCAACTCTGTTGTGCTTACTGAAGGTACCTGGTGGGCTAGTTGGCCCCAGGGTCCCTCAGGATTCAAAGGGAATTAATTCCCAACTTAAAACGCACCACAGGGCGTGTTTGCGCACATGTCACCTGAGGCCCCGCCCCTCCCTTCACCACTGTGCAAACGCGCCCCGTGGTGCGTTTTAGGTTGGGGGATTAGGTCACCTTGAATCCTGAGGGTCCCTGGGGCCCAACTAGGCCCACTAGGTACTTCCAGTAAGCACCACAGGCCTGCGTTGCAACGCCTGTAACAAATTGTGCAGTTGTGTTTAGGTAGTGAAGAGGGTCGTGCTGGGGGTAGTGTTTTAGGGTTTAGGGTAGTGCAGTGGTGTTTGTGTAGTGTAGGGGGTCATGCTGGGGGTAGATTAGGGTTTAGGGTAGTGCAGTGGTGTTTGGGTAGTGTAGGGAGTCGTGCTGGGGGAGTGTTTTAGGGTTTAGGGTAGTGCAGTGGTGTTTGGGTAGTGTAGGGGTCGTGCTGGGGGTAGTGTTTTAGGGTAGTGCAGTGGTGTTTGGGTAGTGTAGGGGGTACTGCTGGGGGTAGTGTTTTAGGGTTTAGGTTAGTGCAGTGGTGTTTGGGTAGTGTAGGGGTACTGCTGGGGGTAGTGTTTTAGGGTTTAGGGTAGTGCAGTGGTGTTTGTGTAGTGTAGGGGGTAGTGTTTTAGGGTTTAGGGTAGTGCAGTGGTGTTTGTGTAGTGTAGGAGGTCGTGTTTTAGGGTTTAGGGTAGTGCAGTGGTCTTTGGGTAGTGTAGGGAGTCATGCGGGGGTAGTGTTTTAGGGTTTAGGGTAGTGTAGGGGGTCATGCGGGGGTAGTGTTTTAGGGATTAGGGTAGTGCATTGGTGTTTGGGTAGTGTAGGGGGTCATGCGGGGGTAGTGTTTTAGGGTTTAGGGCAGTGCAGTGGTGTTTGGGTAGTGTAGGGGTCATGCTGGGGGAGTGTTTTAGGGTTTAGGGCAGTGCAGTGGTGTTCGGGTAGTGTAGGGGGTCGTGCTGGGGGAGTTTTTAGGGTTTAGGGCAGTGCAGTGGTGTTCGGGTAGTGTAGGGGGTCGTGCTGGGGGAGTGTTTGAGGGTTTAGGGCAGTGCAGTCGTGTTCGAGTAGTGTAGGGGGTTGTGCTGGGGGTAGTATTTTAGGGTTTAGGGTAGTGCAGTGGTGTTCGGGTAGTGTAGGGGGTCGTGCTGGGGGTAGTGTTCTAGGGTTTAGGGCAGTACAGTGGTGTTTGGGCAGTGTAGGGGGTAATGCTGGGGGTGGTGTTTTAGAGTTTAGGGCAGTGCAGTGGTGTTCGGGCAGTGTAGGGGGTCGTGCTGGGGGTGGTGTTTCAGGGTTTAGGGCAGTGCAGTGGTGTTCGGGCAGTGTAGGGGGTGGTGTTTCAGGGTTTAGGGCAGTGCAGTGGTGTTCGGGCAGTGTAGGGGTCGTGCAGGGGGTGGTGTTTCAGGGTTTAGGGCAGTGGTGTTCGGGCAGTGTAGGGGGTCGTGCTGGGGTGGTGTTTCAGGGTTTGGGGCAGTGCAGTGGTGTTCGAGCAGTGAAGGGGTCATGCTGGGGTGGTGTTTCAGGGTTTAGGGCAGTGCAGTGGTGTTCGGGCAGTGTAGGGGTGCTGCAGGGGTGGTGTTTCAGGGTTTAGGGCAGTGCAGTGGTGTTCTGGCAGTGTAGGGGGTCATGCAGGGGGTGGTGTTTCAGGGTTTAGGGCAGTGCAGTGGTGTTCGGGCAGTGTAGGGGGTCGTGCTGGGGCTGGTGTTTCAGGGTTTAGGGCAGTACAGTGGTGTTCGGGCAGTGTAGGGGGTCGTGCTGGGGCTGGTGTTTCAGGGTTTAGGGCAGTACAGTGGTGTTCGGGCAGTGTAGGGGGTCGTGCTGGGGCTGGTGTTTCAGGGTTTAGGGCAGTGCAGTGGTGTTCGGGCAGTGTAGGGGTCGTGCTGGGGCTGGTGTTTCAGGGTTTAGGGCAGTGCAGTGGTGTTCGGGCAGTGTAGGGGGTGGTGCTGTGGCTGGTGTTTCAGGGTTTAGGGCAGTGCAGTGGTGTTCGGGCAGTGTAGGTGGTCGTGCTGGGGCTGGTGTTTCAGGGTTTAGGGCAGTGCAGTGGTGTTCGGGCAGTGTAGGGGGTCATGCTGGGGCTGGTGTTTCAGGGTTTAGGGCAGTGCAGTGGTGTTCGGGCAGTGTAGGGGGTCTTGCTGGGGCTGGTGTTTCAGAGTCTAGGGCAGTGCAGTGGTGTTCGGGCAGTGTAGGTGGTCGTGCTGGGGCTGGTGTTTCAGGGTTTAGGGCAGTGCAGTGGTGTTCGGGCAGTGTAGGGGTCATGCTGGGGGTGGTGTTTCAGGGTTTAGGGCAGTGCAGTGGTGTTTGGGCAGTGCAGGGGGTCATGCTGGGGCTAGTGTTTCAGGATTTAGGGCAGAGCAATGGTGTTCAGGCAGTGTAGGGGTCTTGCTGGGGTTGATGTTTCAGGGTTTAGGGCAGTGCAGTGGTGTTCGGGCAGTGTAGGGGGTCGTGCTGGGGGTGGTGTTTCAGGGTTTAGGGCAGTGCAGTGGTGTTCGGGCAGTGTAGGAGGTCGTGCAGGGGGTGGTGTTTCAGGGTTTAGGGCAGTGCAGGGGTGTTCGGGCAGTGTAGGGGGTCGTGCTGGGGGTGGTGTTTCAGGGTTTAGGGCAGTGCAGTGGTGTTCGGGCAGTGTAGGGTGTCATGCTGAGGGGTGGTGTTTCAGGGTTTAGGGCACTGCAGTGGTGTTCGGGCAGTGTAGGGGGTCGTGCAGGGGGTGGTGTTTCAGGGTTTAGGGCAGTGCAGTGGTGTTTGGGCAGTGTAGGGGTCGTGCAGGGGGTCGTGTTTCAGGGTTTAGGGCAGTGCAGTGGTGTTCGGCCAGTGTAGGTGGTCTTGCTGGGGGTGGTGTTTCAGGCTTTAGTGCAGTGGTGTTCGGGCAGTGTAGGGGGTCTTGCTGGGGGTGGTGTTTCAGGGTTTAGGGCAGTGCAGTGGTGTTCGGGCAGTGTAGGCAGTCATGCTGGGGCTGGTGTTTCAGGGTTTAGGGCAGTGCAGTGGTGTTCGGGCAGTGTACGGGGTTGTGCTGGGGCTGGTGTTTCAGGGTTTAGGGCAGTGCAGTGGTGTTCGGGCAGTGTAGGGGGTCATGCTGGGGGTGGTGTTTCAGGGTTTAGGGCAGTGCAGTGGTGTTCGGGCAGTGTAGGGGGTCGTACTGGGGCTGGTGTTTCATGGTTTAGGGCAGTGCAGTGGTGTTCGGGAAGTGTAGGGGGTCGTGCTGGGGGTGGTGTTTCAGGGTTTAGGGCAGTGCAGTGGTGTTCGGGCAGTGTAGGGGGTCATGCTGGGGGTGGTGTTTCAGGGTTTAGGGCAGTGCAGTGGTGTACGGGCAGTGTAGGGGGTGTTGCTGGGGGTTGTGTTTCAGGGTTTAGGGCAGTGGTGTTCGGGCAGTGTAGGGGGTCTTGCTGGGGGTAGTGTTTCAGGGTTTAGGGCAGTGCAGTGGTGTTCGTGCAGTGTAGGGGGTCGTGCTGGGGGTGGTGTTTCAGGGTTTAGGGCAGTGCAGTAGTGTTCGGGCAGTGTAGGGGATTGTGCAGGGGTGGTGTTTCAGGGTTTAGGGCAGTGCAGTGGTGTTCGGGCAGTGTAGGGGGTCGTGCTGGGGGTGGTGTTTCAGGGTTTAGGGCAGTGCAGCGGTGTTCGGGCAGTGTAGGGGGTCGTGCAGGGGGTGGTGTTTCAGGGTTTAGGGCAGTGCAGTGGTGTTCGGGCAGTGTAGGGGTCGTGCTGGGGCTGGTGTTTCAGGGTTTAGGGCAGTGCAGTGGTGTTCGGGCAGTGTAGGATTTCTTGCTGGGGTGGTGTTTCAGGGTTTAGTGCAGTGGTGTTCGAGCAGTGTAGGGGGTCTTGCTGGGGGTGCTGTTTCAGGGTTTAGGGCAGTGTAGTGGTGTTCGGGCAGTGTAGGGGGTCTTGCTGGGGGTAGTGTTTCAGGGTTTAGGGCAGTGCAGTGGTGTTCGTGCAGTGTAGGGGGTCGTGCTGGGGATGGTGTTTCAGGGTTTAGGGCAGTGCAGTAGTGTTCGGGCAGTGTAGGGGGTCGTGCTGGGGGTGGTGTTTCAGGGTTTAGGGCAGTGCAGTGGTGTTCGGGCAGTGTAGGGGTCGTGCTGGGGGTGGTGTTTCAGGGTTTAGGGCAGTGGTGTTTGGGCAGTGTAGGGGGTCTTGCTGGGGGTGATGTTTCAGGGTTTAGGGCAGTGCAGTGGTGTTCGGGCAGTGTAGGAGGTGTTGCTGGGGCTAGTGTTTCAGGGTTTAGGGCAGTGCAGTGGTGTTCGGGCAGTGTAGGGGTCATGCTGGGGGTGGTGTTTCAGGGTTTAGGGCAGTGCAGTGGTGTTCAGGCAGTGTAGGGGGTCGTGAAGGGGGTGGTGTTTCAGGGTTTAGGGCAGTGCAGTGGTGTTCGGGCAGTGCAGGGGGTCGTGCTAGGGTATGTGTTTCAGGGTTTAGGGCAGTGCAGTGGTGTTCGGGCAGTGTAGGGGTCGTGCTGGGGGTAGTGTTTTAGGGTTTAAGGTAGTGCAGTGGTGTTTGTGTAGTGTAGGGGGTCATGCTGGGGGCAGTGTTTTAGGGTTTAGGGTAGTGCAGTGGTGCTTGTGTAGTGTAGGGGGTCGTGCTGGGGGTAGTGTTTTAGGTTTTAGGGTAGTGCAGTGGTGTTTGGGTAGTGTAGGGGGTCGTGCTGGGGGTAGTGTTTTAGGATTTAGGTTAGTGCAGTGGTGTTGGGGTAGTGTTTTAGGGTTTTGGGTAGTGCAGTGGTGTTTGTGTAGTGTAGGGGGTCATGCTGGGGATAGTGTTTTAGAGTTTAGGATAGTGTAGTGGTGCTTGTGTAGTATAGGGGGTCGTGCTGGGGTAGTGTTTTAGGGTTTAGGGTAGTGCAGTGGTGTTTTTGTAGTGTAGGGGGGTCATGTTTTAAGATGCAACGCTCTAATACCTGACCAGTCTGCACTACATAAAACTGCAAAAAAACTAAAAATAAAAGTGTTTTGCACACTTTTGTCATTGGGCTATATGTGGGCTACATCTGGGTAATATGTGTGCTACATTTGGGCTCTTTTTCACTGGTGGCCATCTTGGAAGACTTCTTTGTTATGAAGTTTCCTAATTTCCTCATTTACTGCAGTCTCCTCAGTAGGAAATGCTTTCAGTTTTTTACTTTGATTCCATCAAGAAGGCATTCAGATGTGTCACACATTTGCCATAAATTCAGAATGTTATTACTCTAGTTGTTCATTAGATCACTGTAGTAAAGCTACTGCTCACCAAGGAGTTAACTGGAAGTCTACTGCTGGTATTGAAAGTGATTGTTTCAGTCTGCATGTCAGAATTTTCTAATGAAATAGAAGAGGATTTGAGATCTCACTTAAATCATGCACTAAATTTTCTTTTGCAGCACTAACTATAATTTCTATGGCAAAATGAACCCCTCATTTTGTTCCTTTTTAAATTAAATGTTTTAAGTGTTACCAGTTTATTCCAATCAAGATGGCTTCAGGTGTGCCATACTTTTGTCATAAGTAAGGCTGTTAGCACTCTAGTTGTTCTTTAGAACACTCTGGGAAGCTGCAGTAGAACACAAAGGCATCAACTGACAGGCTGCTCCTGTTGAAATATAACAGGAAGATATTTGAGATCACACTTGAAACATGTCCTAATTTTTCTTTCTACAGCACTAACCATAATTACTATGACAAAATGAACCCCATCATTTTGTTCCTTTTAAATTAAATGTTTTAAGTGTTACCAGTTTATTCGGATCAAGATGGCTTCAGGTGTGCCATACTTTTGTCATAAGTAAGACTGTTAGCGCTCTAGTTGTTCTTTAGAACACTCTCGGAAGCTGCAGTAGAACACAAAGGCATCAACTGACAGGCTGCTCCTGTTGAAATATAACAGGAAGATATTTGAGATCTCACTTAAAACATGTCCTAATTTTTCTTTCTACAGCACTAACCATAATTTCTATGGCAAAATGAACCCCCTCATTTTGTTCCTTTTTAAATTAAATGTTTTAAGTGTTACCAGTTTATTCCAATCAAGATGGCTTCAGGTGTGCCATACTTTTGTCATAAGTAAGACTGTTAGCGCTCTAGTTGTTCTTTATAACACTCTGGGAAGCTGCAGTAGAACACAAAGGCATCAACTGACAGGCTGCTCCTGTTGAAATATAACAGGAAGATATTTGAGATCACACTTGAAACATGTCCTAATTTTTCTTTCTACAGCACTAACCATAATTTCTATGACAAAATGAACCCCATCATTTTGTTCCTTTTTAAATTAAATGTTTTAAGTGTTACCAGTTTATTCCAATCAAGATGGCTTCAGGTGTGCCATACTTTTGTCATAAGTAAGACTGTTAGCGCTCTAGTTGTTCTTTAGAACACTCTGGGAAGCTGCAGTAGAACACAAAGGCATCAACTGACAGGCTGCTCCTGTTGAAATATAACAGGAAGATATTTGAGATCACACTTGAAACATGTCCTAATTTTTCTTTCCAGAGCACTAACCATAATTTCTATGACAAGATGAACCCCATCATTTTGTTCCTTTTTAAATTAAATGTTTTAAGTGTTACCAGTTTATTCCAATCAAGATGGCTTCAGGTGTGCCATACTTTTGTCATAAGTAAGGCTGTTAGCACTCTAGTTGTTCTTTAGAACACTCTGGGAAGCTGCAGTAGAACACAAAGGAATCAACTGACAGTCTCTGCCCTTGTTGGATGTACATGTTTTACTGAGAATGTCAGACTTCATTCTCACATGACTGAGAAAGATAATGTGAATTTACAGAAAATATGCTCTCATTTTAGCTTCTGGGGCACCTTCCAAAACTGTATGGGACAAGCATGTGAAAATAGTTTTCTCTCAAACATGATTCATGATATCCCAGCAGAAGGTTTTTCACAGGGTAAAATCACCTTAGAACACACCACAATTCCTGAAATTAGTATGGTACCATCAACAAATGAATTCTAATGTAACTAAAGTCTGTTATCACCCTTTATAGTTCTCCTTTTGGTAACCCTCAAAATATTCGATTCACTACAATGCATTTCAATGGGGTACTATCATTTATATTCGTCCCAAGATGGCTGCCAGCAATTCCAGGATGAAGTGCTGACAACCAATCAGATCTCACGATCACATGTGTGGTTAGGCTCCGCCCAGATATATATGTGTTTTTACTTTTGATTTTCTCAGCAACTACTGAACGGATTTACACCATTTAACAAAAAGGGTTCTTTTGAACCAAGAACTACCTCTTTGCCAAATTTGGTGTAATTCCGTTCAGCAGTTCGGGCTGTAGCCTTGCATAAAGTTTCCTATGGAAAATTGATTTTTTGACTCTTATTTTTTTTATTTCTCCGCAACTACTGAACGGATTTACACCATTTAACAAAAAGGGTTCTTTCTGAACCAAGAACTACCTCTTTGCCAAATTTGGTGTAATTCCGTTCAGCAGTTCGAGCTGTAGCCGTGTCTAAAGTTTCCTATGGGAAAATGAATGGGGAAAACACGTTTTGGGACCCCCTTTTTCTTGGCCCCCGCTTGACGAATCACCCTGAGACTTTCAGGGTAGGAGCGGACCGGAGCGGGCCATAAAGTTTGAAAATATCGCGAAGATTCGTCAACCGACGCAAGAGTTATTTCAAATAGAATGTCGCGGATTTCCTATGGAAAATAGGTCCTAACTATAACTATCTACTGGCGACCGCCAGTAGATATATATATATATATATATATATATATATATATATATATATATATATATATATATATATATATATATATATATCCACGCTCACTCCCGCTCCTCTACGGTTTCGAGAAAGCACTCTCAGGGGTCTTTGCTGATTAAGAGTTTCTTTAATTCATACTGCCAATAGTCAACATGACGCGTTTCGGCTAACGCCTTAATCTAACGTTTTCAAGTTGCACGCCGAAAAGCGGCAGTTTTTAAAAAGACACACATTACGTCACATGGTGCATTTCTACATTAAAACAAACGAAGGACCAACATTACATTCCCAAAGTTAGGCGCCTTATTGGAGCTTGTATTCCTACGGTTAAATCCTAGTACCAAAAAGCATAATTCATAAATATAGCTTTTCTACCACTGTCATACAGCGCTCAAAACAATTTAATTGTATGTGCAATTTCATTTTTCCATATCAAGAATTTAAATGAAACGTAATGGTACTAACAGAGTAAAACCATCTCATCAGTTATTACGCCGTATATCAGCATAGGAGCTAAACCATTCTGGTATCCTCCTACAACCAAAATCATGGCCGCCATATCAACCTTCATTACGCCGTGTATCGGCTTGATCCCCCATTTGATATCTATTATCACATGCACCATGGAACAATACATAAACAAATAATAATTTCACATTACTACAACAGTTAAATCTTAAGCTTGTTCAGTAACTCATTGTACACAGACCTGATGTAGTGTTATATATATTCCACTAACATTAACACCCTATCTTGACTGACCCCAATTATTACAAATTCAATCACCAAGATGTATGTCTAATTCTTCCCCTATATTCATACCTTTGGGGCCTTGGTCTCTAAGTCAATTATATATCTAGATTCTAGCCTACGTAACTTCTTAATCCTGTCACCTCCCCTCACATTAATCGGAATCTGATCTAATCCGTAGTATCGTAACAGCTCCCTGTCACTGCCATGTTTCTCAGCAAAATGTCTTGCGACCGGGTAAGAGGCATCTTTTTAGCTATCGCTCTCATATGTTCTAAGACCTGTATCTTTATGGGATGAATAGTGCTGCCAATATACCTCAGTCCGCAAGGACATTCTAAGCAATATACTACATAATTAGTATTGCAGGTGAGAAACTTTTTTATGATTCTAGGCTTCTTGAGACCTGTCACTTTGTATGTGAGAGTTCTTTTACTTCCTACACAGGCCTTGCATTTCCCGCAGGGATAAAAGCCCCTAAGCTCCCTTAGGGTCCCCCTGTGTTAGGTTTGGTTTGTAGGTGGCTTTGTACTAGACTATCCCTTAGTGATCTTGCCTTTCTAAAAGTTATCAAAGGTGCAGGTGGAATATCTGGGCCTATAACACTATCTGTTTTCAGGATATTCCAGTTTTTCTTCATAATTCTCCTTAATGCATTAGCATCATCCGAGAAAGTAGTTATCATCCTGAACTTGGTCTCTCCTATCTCATCTTTGTTCACCTTCTCCTTAAAAAGAATGGTATCCCTGGGTATATTCTTTACCTTATTGAGGGTTACATCCAGGAAATCCCTATTGTAGCCTCTAATGGCAAACCTATCCAGGCTGAGTTGGGCAGCTTCTTCAAAATCCACTTCCCTGGTACTGTTCCGTTTTAATCTAAGAAGTTCCCCATAGGGGATACTTCTAACCAATCCAGGGGGATGATTGCTTGCCGCATGTAATAATGAATTTCCGGCAGTTGGTTTACGATACAAAGACACATGGGGCTTGTTATCAATTACACTTACTTTGAGATCCAAGAAATTCACTGTATCCGAACTGATCTCTCCACTGAACTCCAGATTGACTACATTGTTATTTAAGCTATTGATGAGTTCTCTAGCCGACTCTAATGACCCATTCCATATTATTCACAAATTGTCAATATAATGGTGCCAGGAAACTATCTTACTCATGTCAATGCTCCCAGGCGACCTGGACACTTGCTCCTCCCACCAGCCCACGAACAAGTTCGCACGCATTGCTGGGGGCGAAGCAAGTGCCCATCGCTGTGCCAGATGTTTGTCGATAGAAATCCTCACCAAATACAAAAATGTTATTTGTTAAACAGAATTCTGTGAACTGTAAGATCATTTTATTATGTTCAGTGAACTTCAAAGGTTTCTTTCTCAAAAAATGTGCTACCGCTTCCAAACCATGTTCGTGTTGTATCCGAGTATACAAGCTTGTGATGTCCAAAACAATCAATTTATACTCCGGATCCCATTGTTGTTTTTCAATACGGTTTAGAAAGTCTCGTGAGTCTCTGATATAAGCAGGCAAATTCTTTACAAAAGGAAAAAGAAAGAAATCAACAAAAATGGACAAATGTTCCGTAAGTCCCCCCTGCGAGGAGACAATAGGTCTCCCAGGCGGCCTTTCTCTGTTCTTATGTATCTTTGGAATATGATAAAATGTAGGCACCACCGGGTTCAAACAACGGAGGAATAGATATTCATCCATACCGAGCATTGATTTATCCAACCACAACTTTATTAACTCATGATGTATCCTTTGTAATTCTTTGATAACTGCTAGTGTCCGATAGTTGTCTTAGTGCTTCAGCACTATAGGCCTCCCTGGTCTGAAGGACTATATTCCCTCCTTTATCCGAGGGTTTACAGATGACCGTCTCGTCATTGCGTAAGCTATCAATGGCCTCTCGTTGTTCCTTCATTACATTTTGGATCTTTTTGGGGCCTGATTGCTTACGTCTTAGCTCAAGGAGATCTTTATTCACTGCCTCAGAGAATACATCAATTGCATCAGGAGGTAATTGTGGTAGAAACTGGGAAATCGGTTTAAACGGACTCTCTTCCTTTATCTGTTCAAATCCCATTTGTACTGTTCTCTGTACTAGATCCATCCTTGTGCTGTTGTCTTCATAATTATCCAATCTGAGTGATTCCATCACTTCCAAGGCGGTTAAATCCTCTCCTGTCAAGGCATCGGGGACCCTCATCATATTTGGTTGTGTCCTCTGTTTTAAAAAATTGGGTTTGGTCTTAAAATACTTATGAAGCTTAAATTTCCGAGTCAACTTGAAAAGGTCAATGCGTGTTTGAGCATACTCCAATTTATTTGATGGACAGAAAGTGAGTCCTAATCTCAAGACTTCCTGTTCTGTAGTCGTGAGAATTTTGGGTGTTAAATTTATGATGGTTAAGTTGTCTAATTCCATTTCTTTGCCTTCCTGTTGCGAGAAATTCTTGTTGGCACATTTGACCCTTCTACTCCAACCACCCCTCCTTGTTTTCCTTTTTCCGCCTCGGGTGGTCTGCTCTTGCCTCCTCTGAGCCATGTCTGCCTCATAATGCGGAATTCCTCCTGAAAAGGGGTCTTCGTGAATGCTGAACTGCTCGCTCCATCATCCGAGGATTCACCACCAGTTATTTCAGACTCTGAGGTCTCAACTCTTGTTGTATCAGGTACATTCACCTTTGCTTTTAGTTCTTTACGTGGTTCATCAAATTTCCTCACAAACGTGAGCACTCTACCCTGAGCGTAATCACGCTCATCCCGTTCAAATTTTTCTTGCTTTCTCTGCTTGATTTTAGCCTCATATTTCACAAGTCGTTTCTTCATTTGCTCTTTAAGCTCCTCCATTTTGTTCTTGTCCTCCTCCTTATCAATGTCTGCCTCCATTTTCTCAATTTCCAATAGGGCTTTATCCCTATCACTCCAGGCGAACTTCACTAAAATGAATAGCATACCTTTACTTGACTCAGCTGTATGTGCCGCCCACTCATCAAGTAACTTAGGGTCCGGGTTCTCATAAGCAGGAAACAGATAGTGTTATAGGCCCAGATATTCCAGCTGCACCTTTGATAACTTTTAGAAAGGCTAGTTCACTAAGGGTTAGTCTAGTACAAAGCCACCTACAAACCAAACCTAACACAGGGGGGACCCTAAGGGAGCTTAGGGGCTTTTATCCCTGCGGGAAATGCAAGGCCTGTGTAGGAAGTAAAAGAACTCTCACATACAAAGTGACAGGTCCTCAAGAAGCCTAGAATCATAAAAAAGTTTCTCACCTGCAATACTAATTATGTAGTATATTGCTTAGAATGTCCTTGCGGACTGAGGTATATTGGCAGCACTATTCATCCCATAAAGATACGGGTCTTAGAACATATGAGAGCGATAGCTAAAAAAGATGCCTCTTACCCGGTCGCAAGACATTTTGCTGAGAAACATGGCAGTGACAGGGAGCTGTTACGATACTACGGATTAGATCAGATTCCGATTAATGTGAGGGGAGGTGACAGGATTAAGAAGTTACGTAGGCTAGAATCTAGATATATAATTGACTTAGAGACCAAGGCCCCCAAAGGTATGAATGTAGGGGAAGAATTAGCCATACATCTTGGTGATTGAATTTGTAATAATTGGGGTCAGTCAAGATAGGGTGTTAATGTTAGTGGAATGTAACACTACATCAGGTCTGTGTACAATGAGTTACTGAACAAGCTTAAGATGTAACTTTTGTAGTAATGTGAAATTATTATTTGTTTATGTATTGTTCCATGGTGCATGTGATAATAGATATCAAATGGGGGATCAAGCTCGATACACGGCGTAATGAAGGTTGATATGGCGGCCATGATTTTGGTTGTAGGAGGATACCAGAATGGTTTAGCTCCTATGCTGATATACGGCGTAATAACTGATGAGATGGTTTTACTCTGTTAGTACCATTACGTTTCATTTAAATTCTTGATATGGAAAAATGAAATTGCACATACAATTAAATTGTTTTGAGCGCTGTATGACAGTGGTAGAAAAGCTATATTTATGAATTATGCTTTTGGTACTAGGATTTAACCGTAGGAATACAAGCTCCAATATGGCGCCTAACTTTGGGAATGTAATGTTGGTCCTTTGTTTGTTTTAATGTGAAATGCACCATGTGACGTAATGTGTGTCTTTTTAAAACTGCCGCTTTTTCGGCGTGCAACTTGAAAACATTAGATTAAGGCGTTAGCCGAAACGCGTCATGTTGACTATTGGCAGTATGAATTAAAGAAACTCTTAATCAGCAAAGACCCTTGAGAGTGCTTTCGAAACCGTAGAGGGAGCGGGAGTGAGCGTGAATATTGAACGCGGATGCACCTCCGCGTTATGAGCACCCGTCCATGAGTGCGCCGGTTCTAGGTGCAGTGGAGCAAGGATATATATATATATATATATATATATATATATATATATATGTATATATATATATATTCACTGAAAAAACCATAGGTTTCAGACACGTTATAGTTACAAATTAGCATTTAAAAACCTTTGAAATTCACTGAAAAAACCATAGGTTTTAGGGACAGTTATAGTTACTTGGACATTGCACTCGTACAAAACCCGTGAAATTCCCCCGTTATAGTTAGTTCAGCTAACTATAACTCGCGCCCGCAATGCACTGCTGATGACGTCACATATTACATCACTCATGACATGGTCAGTGACATCACTGATGACATCACTGATGACATCTCAAATGACATCACTGATGACATCACTGATGACATCACTGATGACATCATCCAGTGACTGTGTGTTTCTGTAAAGTTTAAATATTTTTAATATATATAGGAAAAGACGTATTGAAGAATGAGTGGGTGTGTAAGTGTCTGTATGGATGATTTAGTAGGTGCGTGACTGACTCTATAAGTGAGTGATTTAACGTATCTTACTGAATGCATGGGTTAGTGACTAAACTGGATGAATGTCTGTATCCGTCTGTCTGTTGCTGTGTAAGTGGCTGCATGTGTTTGTGAATAGCTACATGAGTGTCTATATGAGTTATTGAATGCTTGTCTGAGTATCTGTATGGGTGCCTGAGTGTTTGTGTGGGAGGGTGTGTGCAACTCTGTGCATAGATGTGTGAGTGGGTGATTCACTGGGTGGATGGTTTCAAGAGTGCATCTGTGATAGACTGTATGGGTGGGTAAGTGTGTGTAAGAGTGTGTTAGTGAGTGAATGTATGTCCCAGTGGTACATGTGTGAGTAACTACATATGTGAAAGGCAGTATATATGTGTGTTGGAGTATATAAATAGCTATAAGCAAGAGTGAGTGATTGTGATAGTGGCTGTATGGATGAGTGTGTGCTTGTATCAGTGATTGTATAAGAGCGTAACAATGTGCTACTATTTGTATGAGTAAGTGAGCTGGTGTGTGTATAACTGTATAGGTGAGTAAATGGCAGTGTGTTTAATTATTTGCATGACTGACTAGGTGTGTGAGTATCTCTATGGATGAGTGGCGTTGTTTGAGTGTCTATATAGGAGTAAGAGTGCATATGATAGTCCCGTACTGAGTGACCGTAAGTATGAGTGACTGTACGGGTGAGTGAGTGGATGTGTGTGTGTAGACCTAAGAATCAGTGAGTGGGTATGTAGTTATTGGTGTTGGAGTGTCTATGGTTTTGCGAATGGCAGTCTGTAATTTAGAGTGGGTGTATCAAAGGTTATATTAGGGTGTGAGGAGGTGCATCAGATTATCACGTGGATGATGTCATCAGTGATGTCATTTGAGATGTCATCAGTGATGTCATCAGTGATGTCACTGACCATGTCATGAGTGATGTAATATGTGACGTCATCAGCAGTGCATTGCGGGGCGCGAGTTATAGTTAGCTGAACTAACTATAACGGGGGAATTTCACGGGTTTTGTACGCAGTGCAATGTCCAAGTAACTATAACTGTCCCTAAAACCTATGGTTTTTTCAGTGAATTTCAAAGGTTTTTTAAATGCTAATTTGTAACTATAACGTGTCTGAAACCTATGGTTTTTTCAGTGAATTTCAAAGGTTTTTTAAATGCTAATTTGTAACTATAACGTGTCTGAAACCTATGGTTTTTTCAGTGAATTTCAAAGGTTTTTTAAATGCTAATTTCTAACTATAACGTGCCTGAAACCTACGGTTTTTTCAGTGAATTTCAAAGGTTTTGTAAATGACAATTTTTAAATGTATTAATTGTTATAGTAATTTTTTTCATACTGATTTACTACATTTTTAGAAACAATTTTTTTTTACATATTTTATTTTTTAAATTACATTGTAATTACATTATACATCACATTACAAAAAATACTTTCTCAGAATGAATTACTTTAGTTTAAATACTTTGCAGATAGGCAATAGACTTTTAAGTACAGTAGTTACAGTTGTTGCAATGGGCAACACATTTTCAAACACAATGCTACATTCAGCTCAATGTGAATTTCTAGTTAAATGCAATTAGTTACTTTATGGATTACTTTTGTAACCACAGGACTGGATCCTAGATTCAGTCCTGGTACATCTCCTGTAAACAGTTGGGTAAAAGCGTTTTGGTTACAGTCGTGATTTTTAAGGAATATTATTGTATTTTAAAAGTTGACACTTAGAAACTTTTTCTCATAGAATCACCAATGTTATCCTATGGAAGGAAATTCACTTAGCAGGTAAAAACTGTTATCGTTACTTTTTCTTACTCAGTGTTGGATCCTGGATCCAGCACTGGTGCATCTCCTGTAAACAGTTGAAAGAATGCGTTTAAGTCATACAGGCGATTTTTAAGGAATATTTGTAGTTTGTGAAAATCAACACTTTGAAACTTTTTTGCTGAAAACCAGTCAATCTTAGCCTATGAAGGAAATTCAAGTTACCGGTAAGTACGGTTAAAATTACTTTTGAGGATCAGTACTGGGCTGAAAGATGCAGCACTGAGGTCTCTCCTGATAACAGGTGAGTAAATCGGAATTCGTATTTCGGCTGATTTTAGAGGAATATTTTAAAGTTCCAAAACTCCACACTTAGAAGAATTTCCAAGTGAAACCAGTCAATGTTAGCCTATGGAAGGAAATTCAAGTTACTGGTAAGTATGGTTAGAATTACTTTTCAGGACCAGTACTGGGCTGAAAGATACAGCACTGAGGTCTCTCCTGATAACAGGTGAGTAAATCGGAATTCGTATTTCGGCTGATTTTAGAGGAATATTTGCACAATGGTGAAGGGAGGGGGCGGGGCCTGAGGTGACATCTGTGCAAACGCGCCCCGTGGCGCGTTTTAAGTTGGGGGATTAAGTCCCCTTGAATCCTGAGGGTCCCTAGGGGCCAACTAGCCCACCAGGAACCTCCAATATGCGCCAGGGCTGCGTTGCAGAGACGTGTAGAGAGGCCACACCCCTTTTACACCTCTCTGCAACGCAGCTCTGTGGCGCTTTCTGGATGTACCTGTTGGGCTAGTTGGCCCCCAGGGACCCTCAGGATTGAAGGGGATTTAATTCCCCATCTTAAAACGCGCCACGGGGCCTGTTTGCACACATGTCACCTGAAGCCCCGCCCCTCCCTTCACCACTCTGCAAACGCGCCCGTGGCGCGTTTTAAGTTGGGGATTAAGTCCCCTTGAATCCTGAGGGTCTCCGGAGTCCAACTAGCTCCACCATATACCTCCAAAAGCGCCACAGAGCTGCGCTGCAGAGAGGTGTAAAAGGGGTGTGGCCTCTCTACACGTCTCTGCAACGCAGCCCCTGGCGCATATTGGAGGTTCCTGGTGGGCTAGTTGGCCCCAGGGACCCCCAGTATTCAAGGGGAATTGTTTCTCTGCAAACGCGCCAGGGGGCGCGTTTGCAGAGTGGTGAAGGAAGGGGGCGGGGCCTGCGGGCCCGATCGTTTAAAAAAAAAAAAAAATTGTCCCCTGAAGGGGGCTGTGTGGCCCCCTTCCTTTTTCCTGTTTTTATGCCCTGGGGACCCCATCCCCCAGGGCCTTACCCCTTTTTTAATTTTTAATAAAAAAACGGGAAGGGGGCCGCGTGGCCCCCCTTCCCTGGGCCTGTATTGGCCCCGGGACCCCATCCCCCGGGGCATGGCCTTTTATTTTTATTCTTTGGAGGGGGCTGCGTGGCCCCCTCCTCTGGCCATTTAAGGCCCCGGGGACCCCATCCCCGGGGCCGGCCTTTCCATTTTTTTTTTTTTTTTTTTTTGGGGAGGGGGCCACGTGGCCCCCTCCTGAGCCACTACTTGCCCCAGGGACCCCATCCCCCGGGCTGGCCCTTCCGTTGGGGACTGTGGGGGTCCCCAATCCCCCACAGTCCCGCCGGCTCCCCACGTCCCTTGGGTTCCGGCATTGCTTCCACATGGGGAGCAGCTGACATGCTGCTCCCCATGTGGAAAGCAATGCGCTTTGGATATTGGAAGAGAGAGCAGGTTTCCCTGCTCTCTCTTCCAATATCCAGCAGTTTGTTATGGCAGGACGGGAGCCGCGAGGCTCCCGTCCTGCCATAGCAAACTACAGTGTCCCGGGGTAGGCACCCCGGGACACTGCAGGAGCCGGCCCTGGGGGGTGGAGGTCCCCAGGGCCATCAAGGGCTCCAGGAGGTGGGCCGCGCGCCCCCTCCCTACATCAGCACAGCCCCGGGAGGTGGTGGTCCCCGGGGCTTCGGGGGTCTAAAACGGACCCCCATTTTAATTTGTTAGTGCCCCGGGAGGTGGCGGTCTCTGGGCGTGTGGGGGCTGGAGCCCCTCACACAGGTTGTTAAATTAATTTAAAAAGCCCCGGGGAGGTGGTGGTCCCGGGGCTGCGTGGAGGGCTCAGAGCCCTCCCGCACCATTTTTTTAAAAGCCCCGGGGGTGGCGGTCCCTGGGCTTGGGGGCCCTTTGAGGCCCCCACACATTAAATTATCCCCCCCCCACCATGCCCCCGGGACTTGGGCCACCCGGGGGCCAATTAACATCGATACATTTAACATTCCTACATGTGAAACAAAACAGTTTTCTATACACCACATTTTGGAATTACATTGAGGAAAAGCCATATGGTGGCTATTCACAGTCAGGGGGAACCATTTTAATCCCGGCTGTTATCAGTAATGTTCCTAATGTCAGGCATCCTCCTTCTACGATGAAAGGAATGTAATTTGAAGGGTTTGCCCTCTTCTTGAATTTAGATTGGTGTATAGAAAACTGTTTTGCTTCACATGTAGGAATGTTAAATGTATATACATGTTGTTTGTATTTGTATTGTATATTCACTTTTTGAATGAACAAGTGTATGTCTCATACCAGACTATCTGAAAAAAGAAAATGATTTATAAAATGAGATGTTAAAAGGTTAAATAAATAACCAGATCTAGTTGGATTGTTTCCAGTGATCTTTTGCTTCAACTGGGAAGCAGTTAAAGTTTAGACAGTTGACATTTTCCTGCCCTGAACTGTTTGGTGCCTGATGCCTTTCCTGGGTCACATGACTAGGTGTAGTTGGTAGTTGGATTTTTTTATTCCTCTCAGACAGTCATACATTAGAGGGATTCGGTGTGCCTAGATGGGCCATCAATTGGCAGGGTGGGGGAGGAGCTGGCCAAGGTGCATCACAGGTCAGCCTGACTACGTGGTAGCTCTTGCTACATTCTTCTCCGCAGCAGCAAATCATGTTTTGCAGTCCTTCACCAAAGGGGGATCCGGCCTCCTGGAACTCTCCTAGGCTACAGCCTCTAAGCCTCATCCTACTGGAGATTTTTGACTTCCAAAAAAGAGACTAAGGGCCTGATTTAGATCTTGGTGGATGGGTTTCTTCTTCACAACGGTGACGAATATCCCATCGGCTGAAATATAAATCCCATTATATCCTATGGGATTTATATTTCAGCGGATGGGCTATCCGTCACTGTTGTGACAGAGTAGCCTGTCTGCTAAGATCTAAATCAGTCCCTAAGTCTGAATGCAGAAATCTTCATCACATTTTCCTTCAGTTGCTCCCCAATGACAAATCCTCCTTCTCAGACACCACCCTTAGCCTTACCCTGCTCAAAATTTCTGACCGGGCCCAATCCACTTCTTGCATCCGACCCGGGCTCCATCGCGGTCAGCCATATATTTCAGCTTTGACTTTGACCCAGTCTTGCATGACTAGATGTCCACAGTTGGCACTATGATCATGTAGGTGCTAGTTTTTACCTTGAGCTTTGAAAAATCAAAACTCTAGTTTTACTTATCGGATGTGTTTGTCATTTGGTTTCAAATGATTTATTAAAATGGATGGATTTTTCATGTCTTGTGTCTTCACTTTGTTACTGTTTGTGTGATGCATAAATACTATACACATTGCTTCTAAGTTAAGCCTGACTGATTTTTGTGCCAAGCTGGCAAGTATTGAGCACAGGTTACTTTAGTGATTTTTTCGTTCACCCTGGCAGGGATTGTGGCTGTTGCTTGAACAGGGGTCACTCCCCATTCAACCAACCAACCACTTTTTCACACCAATACACTATATTGTTTGTTAAGCCCCTTAGGTCCAATGCTCCTTTATTTAGAGCCCCATTAATATAACGTTCCCTACACAGTAAGTAACCTCTAAATAATGTTTGTAAATCAGGACACACTGTGATAAGATGCAATAGCCAACTAAACTTAATTTTTGGTTTGCCACAATGTTCAAAATATCAGTTCCTTAAAACAAGTTTTCATTAAAGTAGGCAGTTAAATATTCCTATGGTTTGAAATTTAAATTATATAGCCTTTACCATCATTGAAATAATTGTGTGATCTAATTTTCTGTAACTCCCATCATTTGTACATTTTGAAGATTTCATTAAAAGGCAATAAATCCCATGCCATTCATGGGGCAGGTATCAAAACCCAAACATATGTTTGGTCAAACTGAGGGCGCCTGTGTTAAGGATATTCCAATTCTTATTGATGGATTTCTTCACAGCCATTGAGCAACTGCAGAAAGTGCTAACAAATGTCAATCTCTCAGCCCCAAAAAATGAGATGAAAGACAACAAAGGAACTTAGTGATCACTCCCGAGAGTAAGAGGATATTTCCCATGCAAGTCATTGTAGTGTGTGTTCTCTTACATGACATATATAACTATACAACAGAGGTTCCACCTGGAACACAAAAGAGTTATAAGTATCCCAATAAACAATAATTATTTAAAAAGAACTTCAGCAATAATGACAAAAATAAGAAAGTCTGTGTTTTTATCAAAATAATTAAATATATTTGTTTCGAAATTGATCACAGTGCTCAATGCTCAAGTGATCACACAGGGCGCGATTCACAAAAGTAATCCGAGACAAAATCCTAACTTTAGTACCCCTAAACGCCTTCTGTGAATACCGAAAGTCGTAAAGTTAGGATTTTGTCTCAGATTACTTTTGTGAATCGGGCCCACAGTGAATATAAAGAAACATATACAAAGTGTATTTTTGATGGAAAAGAAACAACACTAGAATAGCACAATGTTTCACATACTGGGTACTAATCTCAATAAATTGACAATGTGAAAACTTAATTTTTTTTCCAATTGTCGAAAGCGTCAAAGGTATGTTGGCCCAAGTAATGGAGAGGGTCATCAGCAGAACAAGAATTTTTCAGCTGAGGAAGAGCATCAATTCTGAAACATGAGAAAAGGGAAAAGGGGAAATAAGAGGAGAAATGTGGGCATTGAAATTAGCAAATAAATGGATAATCTAGAGATAACAATACTGGGCAAAAAATGATTAAATACTCAAGTATCTGGAATAATAAACGTAATCTCTAAAAAAAAAAAAGGAGGGTACGACACATTTAACACATTTATACAAAATGACACTGAGATTGAACTGCGCCTTTAGGTTCCCTGGGAAATAAGGCATCAGAGTAATTGCAATACCATTGGTGTAATCTACTTGATCATTATATAAGGATGACCACAAGTAAAGTGAAGACTACAATAATGGAGCACAGGAGCACAATTAGTTGCCAAAGCAACAACTCTAAGATAACAAGAGGTTCACTTGAGAAAATCATGGAGAGTGGTATTTCTTTTGGATAGTGATTGATTAACCAGATAATTCAGTCGAAGGACTGGGTATACAGACCTTTCTTTTTCACCGAGAGCAGCACTGGTTTGAAAAATAGGAAATACAATGGACCAGCCTAGATTGGTGTGGTCTTTGGTCCTCATTGGCCTTATGATGCTCTGTTGTTGTCAGTTAAAACCATCACAGCTGTTTTTTGGCATTCAGATGATTTAAATAATGACTATTGAGATCTCTGCTTATTGAGAAAGTAGGGTGATATCTTAAACCTATCCGGCAGAAGTTATAAGGGTTTTTTAACAAGAAAATGTTGTGAATATTAAATGAATGTTGGGACAATGCTTTTGATACTTACATGTTCAGCATGATTTCCCAGTCATGATTATGTGCATAACCCTCAGCTTGAACACAGCAAGTGGGCAGTTGTCGGGTGAGGGACTAAATTTCCCATGCATCTATTTGAGATGTTGCTATTGAGTGTCATTGTGGAGCAGAAAGTCAGCCTCATTAGGAGCAGCTCCATCAGTCTGCATTGTTTCTTCGCCCCAGGCAGACTCGTTTGGCAGGACAGCAAACCGGTATGGGTAAGAGCCCCTTTGCGCGATTATGCTTTTAAGTCTATATCTTTGGAATCCCTAAGTGGGAACTGACTGAATATTTCGGCAAAATTGAATACCAATTGTTATATAAGGAAGGGACTCTGGACGCAATGAGTATTGGGCAGTACCCCTAAATGCAGTTTGATTTATGTTCACAAACACAGCGGGCAGATTTACAAGCCCCTTGCGCCACCGGTGCGTCACTTTTTGTGATGTACCGGTGGCGCATATTACTGCTCCATATTTACAAGGACTGGAAAAGCCACCCTGCGTGACTTTTCCTGTCCTTGTAAATATGGCCTCTTTGCACACAGCACTTTGCGTGAAAGGGGCGTTCCAGGGGTGTTGCTGTGGGTGTTTCCACGCAACACCCATGAAACCAGACACATTTCCAGATTTACGAGGAATCGTAAATCTGGAAATGCGTGTGAATGCTACGCCTCCCTAAGGTAGGCGTAGGGAGGCGCAACAAGGAGAAATGTATTCATTTCTCCTCGTTTTCTTTTCCTCTTACTATGCGTGGTGCATTCTGCAGCACACATGGAAAGAGGAAATCACCTCTAATGATTGTTTTTGTTCAGGAAGGGTTCCCTTCCTGCACATAAACAATCATTGAAACAATCATGTTTTCAACTTCTATGTGTGCTAATGCAGCACACATAGAATTTGAAAACGGCATTTTCCAGATTGTTTTTGTGCAGGAAGGGATCCCTTCCTGAACAAAAACAATCTCCCCTTGACGCAAGCATCCTTGCACCATGGTGCAAGGGTGCCTGCGCCGGCGCATCGCAGCTGTTTGTGCGCCAGCGCAGGGGAGAGCACAGGAATGCGACATATCCTTGTAAATATGTTGCATTCCTGTGCTCTGAAAGTGCTGCAGCATGGCGCAGCTAAAGGGCTTGCGGGGCCACGCTGCGGCACCTTCTTGTAAATCTGCCCCAGCATCTTTTTGGGTTACTTATGTGAGGCATGTTTGTGAGACAATTGTTTTACATAAAAAAGGACATATGAAACACCCAAGATAATAGGAGGGCGGGTTGTACTTTGTGATATTGGTGCCTGACTGCTACTTAAGTGACAATATTCTATGTTGTAAGAGGCTCCTAGGTCCTTGCCTTTGTTGTCCTCTCTTTGAGGACCTGTGTTGTCTGCATCTGGTTGGACCATAAGGCTCCTTACAATTTCGATTTTCAACCATGTGATCACACTCTCTGAGGGACTGCAAGTTGAGGTCTGAAGCCTGTTGTTTGTGTGCAAGACAAAATGAGTATGTTTGTGGCTCAATGTGGTTCACAACATTTTTCACAGATATTTGTGAAAGAGCATTATGTGGATAAGGAGCACGGAGACACTGATTATATTTTTGGCACAGAGATGCCTGCCTGTGCTATAGATATGATTATGCACTGAAGTTTCTTGCTTGTGTCTTCTGATTTCCTTTCCTTTTTATAAGTCCCAACAGCTGCAAACACATCCACACTTGATGGGGCCCACAGGTTGCATTTTTTAAAAATAATATCAATAATTTTACTATCGCAGATTTTTACAGCAGATTGATATTGAACTAAGGGGGTCATTATGATAGCGGGTGGATCGCCACCGCCCATATGGCGGTGGCGATCCGCCCGCTATTTTACACCGCCCGCATTCCATTTCCCCCCGCCATATTGCGAGGGGGACCCCGGCAGACGGAAAGACTGTCCGCCGGTTTTCCACCGGTCTGACAGGGGACCGGGCGGAAAAGGGCTCTAACATGGTGGCGGTGTCTGCAAGACACCGCCATCCATATTAGGATGGTGGCGGAAAGCAGCCTTTCCATGGCGGCATAGCCGCCATGGAAAGGCATGCGGTCTTTGCTTCTGGGGGCCCGTTGCGGTCCCCCAGGGTTTTGGGGGGGTGGGGGGTGCACATGGGGCTTACATATAGTACCCCCCTGCATTTGCACGCACAAGGTGGCAGGCACTGCGCGGTGCCTGTCACGTTGTGCATGCAAATGCACAACATGCATTTTTCACATTGCGGTGGGTGCTGCTGACAGCACCGCCCACCGCAATGTGAACAATGCGGGATGCGCCCGCTAGTGTGGTGGGCGCATCGTAATTTGTATTGCGGGACCGCCGCACATATGGCGGGCAGTCCCTTTTTCCGTTGCGATGGCGGGCGGACTTTGTCCGCCCGCCATCGAAATGACCCTCTATGTTTGGTACTGATGAATGTTACACACCCATTAGTAGGGTATGAGATTGACAGAAACCTGCTGACCCAAGTGTCATGATTGGTTTCTAATATAACCTTAATTTTAAGTATACTCCTTGGGGAGATTCAATAAAAAAGTTTTACTTCACCAAGATGTATGTTTAACCCTCAAGCTGATCACTTTACACTCTCTTATCTCCACCCATACCTTTTAGCTCACATAGGGTTTAGAAAAGAATTTAAGAGCTTATCCGTGAGTGTTACTTGTAGCCCGCACCCACAACCGCTGGGCAGGGGTGTTAGGAGGTACCCTATGGTGAAGCAAGCCACCTAAGGGTGGAAGAGGGTTCTTGTCCTTAACACAAATATTTTTGAGGGGATCAGGAGACATCTGATTTTATTTTGTGACTGAAACAATGTTACATCCTCCTGACTGGATGTATATATTTTGTGGCTTGATGATCCTTCCTGTTCCACATAGCCCTTTCATCGCTGCTGCTTCCATTACATGCAGTTCAGCTTTTTCTTAATCTTTCAAAAAAATAGGGAGTCAAGTAAGGTGTTTTATCTAGGTCATAAAGTCACTTTGAACACCATTACTTGCATCTTATGGGCTTCCAACCACCCACATATGGCAATATCCATACATCCTTTCATTCTCATATTCAAGAACCCACCAAATCACATTATTCTGGCAAGACACTGCCACTAACTTTGATGCTGCTGTAGACCTGACCATGCAGGGTAGCCATCCCGAAGGTTGGAGAGAAAAAAGTCTATAGCAAACTCCACCCCTTATTGGTTAATGTACATGCGGTTGGGTTGGAAGTGTGGTACAGGAACTACCTTTACCACAGCTGAGACAAATGAGCCACCACACGTAAGGCTTCCCATCACATATGCAGGTATTTTTCACAAGGAGCAGCTTCCATCCCATGGCAGGAGCTGCAGAGAGCGAAGAAGTGTCTGTGAGTCACTGGCTCCACCCATCGTCTCACTGCCCTGATTCCTATGTATCTCCACTGATCCAGCTTCCTAGACCTGCCACTCTTTTATGTGCAACCCCCATTGATCCGCAAGCCTCTGCACTCTTGACTCTGATCCCCTGATCTATTGAATATACTACCTTGAGTGACCACTCTTATCAACATATCTACTTTAACCTAAATCTATCTAAGCATCATAATGAAGGGAAACATCCACTCAATTCATCTTAACCGTCTTAAATGAACAAACAAAACTATTCAGGACCTACAAAATACAATAAAAGAGAATGCCATTGGCCATGAGGGCCCCAACACAAAACAAGCCTGGATAGACTTCACCTCAAAATTGACATCATTAATGACGGAACACAAAATCAGGCGCCAAGAAACAAAAATCGCAAAGAAACAACGAGTGAAGTTCAAATCCTGAAACGTGAACTAAAGAAAGCCAGCAGGAAATTAAGAACAACGGGCCTTGACCAAACGGCCTGGGATGCTCTACGTCATTTAAGGAAAGAATACAAAAAGAAGATATAGGAAGATAAAATAATTACAAATGAGAGATTCTGGCCAAAACTACTATTCAGTGCGAGGCAAATGAAATCTAGCACTTTTTGGGAAATAATAAACAAACTCAACAGGCCAATGAACACCATAACCTCAAACGTACAAGAACACGATTAGGCCGAATTATAACAAGCAGATTTATGGAGAACATAATTCCTGCACAATCCCCTCTTAAATACTTGGACGGCTCCATCCAATCAAAAGGATCGAGCAGCGGTGATTGGAAAAACAGCAAATTCGTACAGTAGAAATGAAGGTACCTCCATTCCAAAGGAAATTAAAACAGACTCGTTATTTTACTCAGCAGAGGAAATAACTCACATAATATGTAAAGGCAGATAAGATGGAGCACCAGGGCCGAATGGCATCCCTCAAGCAATTTTTAAATACGATCCAGTCTTCTGGAGCAAATATCTTGCCACACTTTTTAAAGAAGTAGGACTACTAAATCAGAATCCATCCAATTGGCAAGGCTCAATTATTACACCAATTTATAAAGGGGGAGATAGAACTAACCAGACAAATTATAGGCTTATTTCGCTACTAGTTGTTGAAGCAAAGTATCACGCCTCTTTGATATTGGCAGACCTGATTAACTGGTCGACAAACTCAATTTTATCCCAATAAACCAGACAGGCTTTAGAAAAGGGATCAGAATGACCACAAATATTTTAATTCTCTCTCTAATAGCAGACAAATGCAAGTGGAAAAAAAAACTGCATCTCTGCTTCATAGATCTAAAAGCAGCCTTTGACAGCGTGAATCGTCAGCACCTGTGGAGAAAAACTTAGAGCTTGGAATATACCCAAAAGATTACTAAAATGCATCATGTTATTCTACTCCCACACCTGGCTGAGAGTAAAACTGGGTGACGGCTCCAGAGTATCAAGAAAACTGACCACAAACAAGGGCTTGAAACAAGGATGTGTGCTGGCGCCGCACATTTTCAATCTGTTTATGTCTGATTTGATGCAACAGCTTAATAAGATCAACTCCCATCCACCGCCTCTACAGCTGGCCTCCGAAGGTCACTTACTGAAATGATGGAATTTATAACAGCTAATAAATTTGAAACCAATGCATCTAAATCCAAAACAATGCTCATTAGCAATTGCCCTAGCACCCAGCAGAATATCTGGCTAGACAGTTAACCGCTGAAGGAAGTAACCACCTACAAATAACTGGGGTTTTATATCGACAATAGACTAAATCATCAAGAGTAGATAAATTACATGGGACAGAGAACCAGTGCATTAGCTTTTGCTTTTAGGACTCTGGCAAAAAAACTGGAGGGCCCATCCTACCAACCATTGCTTACTGTGATAGTGGCAAAAATGCTACCAACGATATTGTGCTAGAATTGCTCTACATGGCAAAGATTCTGCTCTCTTTAATAAGCTGTTAGTTACCATTTACAAAAAGGTCTTTAAGCTGCCAGACAGCTTCACCGGTGCAGGTGCGGCTAGAATTTGGGCTTATGAATGAAGCAATAGGGACACCACAATAATGGTTTGACCGACTGAAACAAAATTCAGTGGGCTCCCCACTTAATAAGGCCTTTTGGACAGAACTTGAAAATCAAAAAAAATCAGTGTACAATCAATATCTTTATAAAGCTCTAACAATTACATGCACTGCTGAGCTGTGGAATAATAATCTCCCTTTTACAACATTTAAACAAGTCATAAACAAAGCTGCAAAACTTAATTCCGCGCTACTTGATAAAAACACCTTTAGCTATAGATCACACACCTGGATGGTGATTAATAATTATAAAACCCTTACACCAGCACCTTACCTAAATCTCACATTCTCAGTAAATCTAAAAAAACAATTGATGGCACTGTGCTTTGGAAAGCTACCATTATTGGCGGACCAGCCGCGCTGGATATATAAAAGGCCGATGGCAGCAAAAAAGAGGATCTCAACCATCTAATCTGAATATGCACTAAACTTCACACAGCACGAGCCGCTTAGAGCTGCTATAATGCAAGGGCTAGAACTGTCAGATCCCCAAATGATCTGCAAGCTGATAAAATTTCCTAGACTTCATGATCAGTCTTTGAAATTCACAGCCCAATAGGAGTATTGATTTTACTTTTCATAAGTAAATTATATGCAGTATAGGTCATTCTAGTAAGTGGAGTGTTGTCTCTGACATTGGAACAAAAGATCATCTAAAGCATCCAACTTCCACAATAAACCATTGTGTCACAAATTTTATACCATATAGTAAAGCTAAAAATGAAGTTGGTCCAAAAAATTAATCACTCTGCACATCGAATAAATTACTCAAATTAAGTCATGGAATGAGTGTGCATTCCAAAGCTCTAGCCATCTGCAGTAGCTATGACTTGTACATTGTGACCACGATTAACGTGTCCATGTGGAGCTTAATGGATTAAAAAGAGTGCTTTGAAAACCACAACAAATACTAATTTATTATGTTATCCTGTATTAAGAACGAAGTTTGCCTGTCTTTTTCCCTACACCCTTGGCTTTTATGATATAAAATCACGAACATTATTAGATGCACATGACCTACAATGATCGCAAGGATCAAGTGCGCATAGCCCAAAATATGAAATCCCATTTTAAAACTATGAAATATTTTATATTGTAATTTAATTTGATGTTTTATGCAAAAATTGTTATGGTTTTAATTAACTAAACAATAAACATACCATTACCGTTACCATAAGCCCCTGCCCTCTTGACTCTGATCCCCTGGTTTCTGCCTCTCATGTGAATTTGTCTTCTTGAAGCGCACCCTCTGGACCATATGTGGATCATGAAAATACACCTCACGGTGGGGGGATACTTTGTAGGACCTGTCTTAGAAGTGTTACTGGCATGATAGATGTTTACTCTCATGCATTTTCTTTGTGGCCTACTACAGTGATTTATATAGTAGATTCTCACAGAATTGAAGCGACCAAAAATGGCAGTTGACCGGTCACCTGCTCCACCATCTTTTAAAGCAATTGCATCATTGTGCAATGGCATAGGGAGCTCCACCATCAGATCTACCACTTTCTTCTAATTTCTAAATGGGTCTTGGCGATACATAGGAGGGTGGAGAGGACATCTTGCTTTGAATGTCCTGTCACCTTCCACCTCCGACCGAAGACTACTTTCCGCCAATGTACTCAAGTACAGCAATTTGTAGTTCTTGCACACAAGCCTTCTTTCTCCTTGTTTGTGGAACATATTTTCACGTGTTTATAAAAATACAGGAGAAAAGTAAGAAAAAATGTTGTCGGTGTTGTGATGAACATTAAACAAGCACTGCTTGGTTGCCTTTTTTGTAAGCAGCAGCTGACAACTCAATCTTGCTAAAGTAAACGTGAATAGATGAGATGTCAGCGCACTCTTACCATCGTTCCCCAGCTTTAAAAGCCGGCGATTCTATTTAAAATAATGTCTCTTCCAGCATCTGAAAATATTTTCACTGAAAAAGCAGACTCTGACAGATGAGACAGCATTCTTAACTACAAGTAGCTGGAAAGCACTCGAAATTTAACAACGTAGCACTTTACTTTGCATGACATCGTTTTCATATAAATTGATGTGCTCAGCTGTTTCTAAGGAGTTTTAAAGCAATCATATTGTTATGGTACGTGCTCTAAACAATGATGAAAGGCACAATGCACAAACCACTAGAGATACCGGTACAGATTCATACATAGCTGCTCAGAATCTCCGCTGCAGAAACTGCATGATGGAAGAATATATTACCTTCTAAATTGAGCTGCAATGAACACAAACAAGCACATGCAAACAACAGCACAATTGAGAGAATACAATTCTTCAACCAAACTGCACCTAATTGGAGCCGAGAAATGAATCAAGATCAGAGAAATACCTAAAATATGTGTTGTTTCTCTACGGATCTGAGAAAATCCTGCACTGGTCCCTGAATCTAGAACACATATACAAATGCATTTTGTCCTCTATACCCGTGTACAAGAGTATGCCTGGCATGGGTTAAAGGAAATATTGTATGCATCTTTCCCATCACTAATGAACAGGATTTTAAGCATGTTTCCATTTCACAACAAAACATTACGACATCACAACATTTGGGAGTACAATCCAGTTTTAAAAGTGTATATATGATGGGCGTTCAGTTAATTTCACAAACTATTAATAAGACTGCTTATTAGAGGAAAAAGTCCTACTGAGAGGAACTTTAATTGCTAGGTCTGTGTAAGCAAGCGATTTTTGGTGTAGTCATTGTTAGATACAATAGTTGTTTTGGGGTCACAAACCAGAGGTTTGGAAAAATACTAGGGGGCATATTTACAAAAAAGTGGCAAAGCGTGTCGTTCAGCCAGGAAGGCTAACAAAACACTCTGTCACTTTAGAAACGCAGGGCTGCACCATCTTTACTAGAATATGGTGCATCCCTGTGTTTCCCCCTGCACTGGCGCTAACTTTAGCTGCCGGGCACCAATGCAGGCACCTTTGCACCAGAGTGCAAGGGTGCCTGTCTTGAGGAAAAGATTGTTTATGTGCAGGAAGGCCCCCCTTCCTGCACATAAACAATCTTTGAATGCCTTTTTGTAACTTCTATGTGTGCTGCTTAATGCAGCACACATAGAAGTTACAAAACGGCATTTAAAAAAAATAATTGTTGTATATGTCTACGCCAAGGCAGCACACATGGAAACAGCAAAAACGAGGCGAAATAAAGCATTTCTCCTCATTTCGCCTGTTTAAGACCAGGGAGCATATGTACAAGGGAAGTGGCAGAGTGAGGCGTTAGCCTTCCTGGCTTAACGCCTCACTCCGCCACTTCAGAAATGTAGGGCTGCACCATATTTACAAGAATATGGGGCAGACCTGTGTTTCCCCCTGCACTGGCGCTACACTTTACAGCCTAGCACCAACGCAGGCACCCTCTCACCATAGTGCAAGGGTGTCTGCGTGCAGGGGAAGATTGTTTATGTGCAGGAAGGTCCTCCTTCCTGCACATAAACAATCTTTAAATGCCGCTTTGTAACTTCTAAGTGTGCTGCTTAATGCAGCGCACACAAAAGTTGCAAAACAGCATTTTAAACAATGATTGTTTATGTGCAGGAATGGGGGAACTTCCTGTACATAAACAATCATTGGCCCTTTTGCTGTTTTCATGTGTGCTGCACAACGCAGCACACATGAAAACAGCAAAAAATGAGGAGGAATGAAACATTTCTCCTTGTTGCGCCAGGATAAGACCAGGTTTTCCCTGGTCTTAATTCTGGCGCTGCCTCCTATTTACGCCTCACTTTTAAAAAAAATTGAGATCCATTCAAATTTACAAATTCATCCATATAGCACAGTGCCAATATCTAGTAATGCACTCCAGATCAATAAATACAGCATACATATTCAGAAATAAAAAGAATATACAATCAGAATAAAAGCCAAAATAACGTTGGACTAAAAATCATAAGAGACCAGATACAATACTGACTTTCTTTTTAAGAGCAACTCAAGTGTCTCTAATGCATTAAAGTGCAAATTGGGATAGTGTATACAAATATAGCAACAGGTGAAGCTTCTGATGGTATTTCATCATATTAGCAATACGTTAAAAAAAATACAAATATTGATCTCCCCTTAATATTTAGTCGAAGTATGATTCCCATACTTTTTCAAATTTCCTAATCTCCCCGTTTCGCATTGCAAACAGCCGTTCACTATTTCTGACCTGCTTCATTTTCCGGACCCACTCACACTTTGTTAGAATCTGACATGATCGCCATTTTTGATGTAGCAGAGACCTGGCAACCGCCATTGCGATATATATTAATTTAACCCATTTATCAGATAGACGAAGGGAATGATCGTAACCCAAAACTTTCAGCCAACTGTTAGAGTCCAGTTTAATTAGACATTCGGACTCCAAGTGTCGGAAGATATAATTCCAAAACCCCCGAATTAGAGGGCACTGTGCAATGATATGTGTCCAGTTAGCTGTCGACTGATTTGAACAGCGAAAATACTGACTAGATTGATTAGGGTAAACCTGGTATAAGAACAGTGGGGTTCTATATAGCAGCCATTTGCTAAAAAATAGCATCCGGTGACAATTAGCTCCCCGTAACGCACTGAAATTAAGTTTATTCACATCGGTCCACATTCTCGCTGTTACCTCAAGCCCTTCATGTTTTTCCCATTTTATTATAGCTTTCTGAGCGAGGTCCGGACCTTTGGTAGAGGCCAAAAGTTTTTTCCACTCCCCGGGTCTCCTATCCACACCTTCTTCAATAGCGAAAGCTCCAGATTTTTACACTCATTAATCTGCGTCAGATCCAGATTACTAAGAAATTTGTAGAGCATTCTATAGGACCCAAGAAGAAGGCAATCATTTTTAATTAAATCATGCATTTCGGAGATACTGAGCCACCTATCAATCACAATAAAGTCTGAGATTGGCCCATTTTCAAATGATTTCAGACGAGTCTTTAATCCTGAATACGAAAGTAAGTTCGGATAAGGGGGTTGAAGTATTGATAACTGGGATTGTATATCTTCTATAAAAATCCTGACGTTTGCGAAAAAAACCACTGCATGCACTTATAGCGAACTAGTTTTGGTGATTTCGTAATTTTTAATGGACTGCGTATCTGGTGCTCTATACAAATTAAGCTCATGAAACAATTCACGAATATTCCTGTATGCGATTCTGATTTGAACCTGAACATGTATTGTGCAAAGTATGCAAAATAATAATCCCTGAGATTAGGACGCACTAACCCGCCCTTCTCCAAATCCTCGTATAAAGTGCTTAGTGCAATTCAGGGGGCTTTTTTCCCCCAAAGAAAGGACGTAAACATGGGCTCAAGCTTACCGAAGAAGGGTGCTGTTAAAACACACGGAATAGCAGAAAATAAGAAATTGAACAGCGGAAGAACAGACATCTTAATCAGCGAGACCCTCCCCATAATAGTTAACGGGAGAGAGTTCTAGCGGAACAATAAATCCTGTACTTTTAAAAGCAGTAGAGAGAAATTTAAATCATACAAGTCAGCAATTCATGACGAGAAATTAATTCCCAAATATTTTTTGGGTTGAGAATTTGCGCATGAAACGATATCAGTATGCAGGCCGTCTGACTTGCATCCGCATCGAATTATTTCTGTTTTCTTTTTATTAATTTTATACCCGCCGAGAGCTTCGAACTGTGCAAAGATCTCAAAGACCTTTGCTTGGACCTCCTTATCACAGTCGAGAATTAGCATAATATCGTCGGTGTATAGTTTTAGTTTCTCCCTTGTGAATAGGAGGCAGCGTCAGAATCAATGGGTGTTGCGGTTGAACGCCCACAGCAACACCCATTGCTCTCCACTTTCACGCTACGCATAGAGTGAAAGGGGGCCTTATTTACAAGGCAGCGTTGAACCACATTAAGTGGCTTAACACTGCCTTGTAAATAAGGCGAGGCCCCTATCGCCATTACAACGTCACTGAGAGTGACGTTGTGATGGTGATAGGGGCTTGTAAATTTGCCCCCAGGTTTTCCCTGGTCTTCATTTTGGCACTGCCTCCTATTTACGCCACCCTTGTAAATAGGGGGCAGCGTAAAAATAAATGGGTGTTGTGGTGGAACGTCCACGCCAACACCCATTGCCCTCCCCTTTCACGCTAAATACATCGTGAAAGGGTGTCTTATTTACAAGGCAGCATTAAGCCACGTTAAGTGGCTTAACACTGCCTTTTAAATAAGGCAAGGCCCCTATCGCTATCACAATGCCACTGAAAGTGACGTGGTGATGGCGATAGGAGATTGTAAATATGCCCCTCGATTTGCACAAGGAGAACTCGAAATCTGAAAACTCAACATTTTAACTGGTCCTATTACGTGTCCTTGATGTTAAGTTAAACAGTGCTTGTACAAACACTTTTTACCACCTTATCATACAAGCAGAATTGTGATGTGGAATTGTTTGGCAAGAATATTTATGCATTTCTCTTGTGTTTAATTTTGTTGGGACGGGTGTGTGCTTTGTTTTGTTTTATGATGTTTTATTTTTGTGCTGCAATGCGCCATTTTGTCGTAGCATAATTTTACTGTAGTTGCTATGTCGTGTTGTGCCTTTTTAGCTTTTTGTTCTTTCGTCTTGTAGTTGTGATTGTGTTTTACACGGTCATTTATTTATAAGATGTTAAACAAAATCTGGTACGGTTCCAGTCTTAGAAGCAATTCCTTTAATGTTCCAGTGACAAACAACCTTTTACCACTCAATGGTACAGTCCATAATGATTTGACATGCGTAGCTCTTAACAATCTCTACTGCGACGCGCATGCATTCATATGGTATATGATGCGTTTGTTTAGTCCATCAATACGATGCACAAAAATGTACTTTATGTGTGGTACATGGGATATACTGTGACGTAACATTAGACCGCGCATCCCCCGCCGTGTGTGGGAGCCTCCGATCTCCAAGGGGCCCCCTCTGGCACTGTGTACGGGTAGCGAGTCCCAAGTCTGAGAGCTACTGACTGGGTCAGGAGTGTGGGTGGGGGGGGGCTCCATGTACTTGGCAGGGGGGGGCTCAAGTTTTGTTATGCCACTAGGGCTGTAGGGAAAAATATATATTTTTTACGAAAGTGAATAGTTGCCCTTTGCCTGGCATAAACTGTCTCAGCAATACAGCTTTTATGCTGTCATAAAGAGTGCGTGAATCTATTAAGTCATTGATGTGTTCTGCTGATTCTGAAAGATAAACTTTTGAGAGTAGTGGGATGTGTTTCTGCCTTTGCCATCTGTATTTGTTAGTTTATTTTTTTGTTTTATCAATTCTTTATTAGGTACAATAAAGAAATGTACAGCAGTCATTGCGAGCCATATGGAAATGTGGGTACGTTTTCCATTCTACAGTTTTAGCTTGTTAGTAGAGAGCTCCGATTCCTCCCCACACCCGACTTTTATATATACTCCAATGTTCAACATGTTCATAGGTTCTTCACATGTTTCCATGGTCTAGTATATGACAATCATGGATGTTATTTTGGGGTTGCCAAGAGTGGCAGCTACCTCTGGCTTGACTCTTGCGGCACCTGGGACTGCGTTTGCGACCCCTGGCCCAAGGGGTGACAGATGCAGTGCCAATAGCAGAATGTACACCCTGTTATCATCTGCGCTGTTTACTTTCTGCAGCAGCTTGTTGGAGCCCGGGCAATATCATTCCTTTCCTGCAAAATATACAACTTCAGTATTGTAAAGCACACTCTTATCATTATCAAAATATTAGAAGTAAAGACAAAGCTTTTTTAGTGATCCTGGATTGCAAGTGATCACAAATCAAAATGAACTAACCATAAGGACTAATTTCAGCTAATAGCACATTTATATTCAAATTATGAGAGCTTATTCACAAAAAAGTAGTAAAACTGCACTCTTATTTTTAAAGTACATCCAGAGTGTAGTTTTACTATGTTTTGTAATTGCTGTGTGATGAGTGAATTTAGCAACAAAACCTTGCTTGGTGCAGGTTGTCATGACGATTCCTTGGGAAATTACATGATTTTCAAGTATGGAATCCATTCCCTCTGTAAGGAGGACTCTGTGGCAGAGAACCCCACGCAGATTGATTGTTTGATTGATTGATTGATTGATTAATTGATTAAGGAGGGATGGATTTAAGATGCGTAGAACTGTGCACTCATTTGTATTTGTATTTGTATTTATTAAGCGCAGCATTCATCCCGAGGGATATCACGGTGCCATGAAAGCGTAATCCTGAAATAGGAGTAGCGAATGCCCAGACATCTGAGAACAGGGGGAACTAGGTTTCAGAGGCTGCAAATGTTGGTGCTTTTATCCTAGGGAACAGTTATGTTTTCAGCTCCTTCCTAAAAGACATATAATCGTCCGTAAGGCGAAGTTCATTCCAGTGAATGGCTGCCAAATTAGAGAAAGAGCGTCCCCCTGCTCTAACTTTCTTGATGCATTTAATTTTGGCCAAGGCATGATAGCAAGACCTCAGTTTTCATGTGGGGATGTAGAATTCAATTTTGTCCTGCAAAATTCGGGGGCCACACTTTTGTAGCGCTCTGTGTGCATAACACAGTAGCTTAAACTTGGCCCTTTGGCACACAGGTAGCCAATGGAGCACCCTCAGACATTCAGATGCTGAGCTGCATTTGCTTTTATTGCAGATCAGCTTGGCGGCGGCATTCTGGATCACTTGCAGTTGGGAGAAAAGATACTCAGGCATGCCCACATAGAGCGCGTTCCCAGAAACCAGTTTAATAGAAAGTAATGCCTGGGTAATAGTCTTTCTGCAGTTCAAGGGGATCCATGAGGAGAGTCTTCTTAGTAGTTTTGGCATGGAAAAGCTTTTTCTGCACAGCGCTAGGACTTGGTCTTGCACGGTTGCATCATTGTCGATGAGTATGCCCAGGTTTTTTGCAACTCGTTTGGGTCCCGGGGCAGCTCCTAGTGACTGGGGACACCAGATGTCGTCCCAGAATAGGTGAGCCCCTCCGAAGAGCAGGATTTCAGACTTCTCAGCGTTTAGGTTCAGACAGTGTTCTGTCATCCAAGTTGCCATTTCTGAGAGACAGTTGACTAAGTTCTTTCTGGTATTCTCATACGTTTCTTCGAAGGCAATTAGTAGTTGCGTGTCGTCAGCATAGGAGCAGATATTGAAGCCCCATTTCCTGCCGATCTTAGGCAAAGAGGGGACATAGGCATTAAAAAGGGTTGGGCTTAAGGAGGCTCCCTGCGGAAGACCATAATTGATGTTTTTTGAACTGGAAGAGAAGGGGCCCATTTGAATTTTTTGTATTCTGTCACGTAGGAAGGAGTTGGACCATTGAAGGGCTTTCGAATGTAGTCCCTTTTCATGCAGAATGCTCATCAGGAGGTGGAGAGATACAGTATTGAATGCTGCTGTCAAGTCCAAGAGGATCAGGGCAGCGGCTTTGCCCTGATCCACTAAGGATCTGATGTTATCTGATACTGCAAGTAGGGTGGCTTCTGTGCTGTTAGAAGCTCTAAAACGGTCTGAGATGGATCCAAAAGCTCATTGGTTTCTAAAAAGTTAACCAATTGTTTATTGACCAGTTTCTCCAGTACCTTAGATAGGTATGATAGTTGGGAAATTGGTCGGTAATTTGCGGGATTATGTATTTCCATGCTGCCTTTTTTTAATCATGGGAATACAGTAGTTTCCTTCCATATATCAGGGCATGCTGCGGAATCAAGGAATTTATTAAAAATATGGATAACATACGGGCTTAGGACTGATGTGAGCTGAGAGAAAATAAAGTGAGGACAATGGTCAAGAGGAGATCCAGATTGGACCTCGGTCATAGCTTTTGCAACCTGCTTTTCAGTAAGAGGGGCCAGGTTGCTTAAGTGAGAGTGTGCTTCAGGGTGTGGGGCTAGGGTTTACCAGTCTGGTTCGTCGGAAATGGGTTGGCTTTTAAAAGAAGAATAGGTTTTAGAGATTTTGTCAGTGAAGAAGTTGCTGATTATCTCGCAGTTGTCACTTCAAGGGGTCATAGTATGGGACATGCTAGTAGGTTTACAGAGTTCCTTCACTATTTTGTATAACTTTTTAGGTGAATTGCGGTTGTCATCTATTAATTTTGCATAGTGGTGTTACTTAGCACTTTTGAGGGCATTGCGATAAATCTTCAACTCCCCTTTGAAGAGCAGTCTATCGATACTTTCTTTAGACAGTCTCCACTTGTGTTCTAATGATTTACATTTCCTTTTCATTAGTTTCAGTTCTGACTAATACCATTTCTCCAATGGTGTTTTCCTATTTGGTTTGGTTCCTAACCTGGGAGCACACTGGTCCAATGCGTAGGTGATCTCGGAGTGTAAAAATGTGGCCTCTGTCTGGACAGAGACTGCCCTCGCAATACTTAGGTCGCTTAGAGAGAAGTGGGGAGCGAACGAGTCAGGGGTGATGCGGTTCCATGCCCTTTTTACCACTGATGATGGTGTAATCAGGTAGGTTGGCTTGGTAGGCAGGTTAAAAGAAAAGGAGATTAGAGAGTGGTCAGTCCAAGACATTAGTGGATTCTATGTTGGAAAACAGAAGCGTATGCCGAGCAGTGTGAGTTGGTCCTTTGATCCATTGTTTTAACTGCAGTATCTGCATGTCGTTTTCTAAGTGCTTAACCATAGAATCGTCAGAAGTTTTAAAATGAACATTAAAATCGCCTATGACTAAGAAATTACTATGTTTTAGGCAAGAGGGGAATAGTTGGGACAACAGTTTAGTGCTAAAATCTGGCTTGTATCCTGGGGGATTGTAAATAACTGCTCCCCCAAGTAATTTATGGTCTCCATTGGACATTTGAAATGCTAGGATCTTGTGTTCGCCTATTGAAGCCACTGACTCGGGGAGACAAGTAAAGCAGTCTTTGAATAGAATGGCTATTCCGCCTCCCTTCCATCCCCTTCTGTCCCGTTGTATTAGTTTGTATCCAACTGGTAGGGCAGGGGCAATATCGGGAGAATTATTATCATCCAGCCAGGTTTCTGTATTGAAGGCTAGGTAGGGTTTTATGTCAGACGCGGCCCCGTTTTTGTAGTCACCCGTGATTGAAAACTAGAATGCTGCCCCTCCTACAGTGCTACTTCCGGTGAATTCCAGTTTGCGCTGTACCTTAGTCACGGTTTAGCGCCCTCCTGATTGAGTCAAGCGCAGGTAGGTTTGCAAGTTTTCAAATTCAAATACAATTCAGTTCAGGCATGTTAGAAATCACAGCATGATGTTCGGTCTTGAAACAATTTTTAAAAGTGCAAAAGTGCAGAGCGGGGAAAGCAAGTGAAACACTTATCTAGTGCAGAGCACAGTTAAAATACAAGTGGGTTAATTGCGTACAGTATAAAGCAGGAATAGGCAATCCTTGGCAGATGCCTCCACTCCCATTAAAGGACTTACATCTGTCAGGAATCCTTTTGTGAATTCCTGGTAGGCGTGAGGCAGATTGACTTGCAACTTCAGTTTACAAATGAATTTACCTTTGTGAATAGACCATAGTCAATTTCAATTGATACAGCTGAAAATAACTACTAGTGTTTTATCATCTCTTTTTCCTTGCTTTTCCCTATGTATTATCAATACATTTCTCAGTGAGGGATACACTAGTAGAACCATTCTATCAGGATAGTTTGTGGTATAACTATTTAGGTAATTTTTCATGTAGGACAAAAAGAAAATCAGTAATGCTCCCTTGTTGAATCATGTCAACACCCTAATTAAAGTATAGGTGGTATCTAAAATAGACTTTTATCTGTGTTGAGTTGTAATATTAACCACACGGTTATTACAAAATGTCAATTATGGTGATAACATCAGGATTAAGATTATGTGACATCACAACACTTCCTGGAAAGATTTAGGGTCAAACGTCATTTGATGACACTTCCTGTGCCGTCACTGAGGTCAAAGGGTTTGTGGTGTCACTTTCTTTCTTTCTATAATAACTTTATTTCTGCTAGTGGCCATAAAAGTTACAATAAAACTTACCTAAACATTCCATTTAATTTTTGTTATACAATCCATTTAAAACTATGAATGCTTCCAAAAAATAAAACAAAATTATTCTCTAATAAAACAATATCGCAGTTACAAATCTACCCTTAATTATAACACTCCTGTTTAAGATTGAATTATTTAACATCGAATACCCTTACGGCCTGTACATTTTAGTTGCCAGTCTATTAAGTGTACTTATATTATAATAATCACTAAAGGTAAGAAACTATCCATCCTAATAATTTAAAACAATATTAAAAATGTTGTCCCATCTTCTTGCATATGAATCCGACTGCAACTAAATACCAAATGAGAGCAAAAACTATGCAATAATCCGCCTTAGTAATTTTCACAATTTTGGGAATTTTACTCCCATCTTCTTGTGTACAAATCCAACTGCAAGTAAGTATCGGCTGAGAGCAAAAAGTATACATTGTGAAGGGTCAGTTTTCAATACTCAGCGGGCTTCCTCACATCTTCTTAAGCCCATGTACCTACAGAGTGGATATATCCATTTTTTCCTATTCTTGTTGTAAGCAGTGCAAAAAACAAGATATGTGCAACGTTTTCTACCTGACCTAAAGTGCATAAAGTGCAAATCTCATCCTAATGTCATTCGTTTTCCACTCAGACGTGTATTTTTTAATCTGCAAAATTTCATATCAGAATTTAACATACAATTTCTTTGCCAAATTTGGTTGAATTGCATATAAAAAATCTTCAGAAGCAGGGACGGTCTTCATGGAAAGAAACTGAGACTGCCTAGATTTGGGTTGCAGTGGTAATTATTTGCAACATACTCCCAGTTTACTAGCTTAAACTGTTTTTTGGAGCTGATTTGTAAAGTTTGCGGTACATTCCAGTATACTGGTAGGCCAAGTTTATTAAGCCATGTTTTAACATGTTGTAACCAAGGGAAGGTATGATTTTTATCTAGCTCCAGGATTTCCTTGAGACCTATATCTATAGTGACCCTGTTCCTCCGTTGGCCATACTCTGATCCAATAGGGAATAGGTCTTAATATTGCAATATGCTCTATTTGTTTACTATTTAGATCAAGGTGCATTGGTATAAACGGTTCCCCCGCTGGGAGGCCTAGAAGCCTTTCCATAAACTTTTTTTATTTTATGGCAAGTGATTTTACTTTCTCTATGCCCCATAATTCGTCTCCATACAATGCTGTTGCCTGGGCCTTGTGTCTGTAAACCTTCAGGGCAGGTGTTACTGTATTAATAGTAGACTTGTTGTATTTACTCATGATTGGTCTCAAGCTTTGCATTATAACCATTTTTGCGTACCTTATCTGGGGTTCCCACGATAATCTGGAGACTAGTGTTATACCCAACTACTTAAAGATAGCTACATGTTCCAATTTTTGTTCCCTCACTATGATATTTTTCTTGAAGGACCGGTGTGGTTTTATTGTCATATATTTTGTTTTATTTTTGTTTATTTCTAGTCCCTTTTTTGTGCAGTTGGCGGAAAAACTATTGAGTAGATTTTGGTGTCCCCTTGGTGTTTGAGAAATCAAAATGGTATCGTCAGTAAAAAGCAATATGGGGACCGAGTTTCCGCAGAGCTTCAGGGAATCATGGCTTAATTGCTTTAGAAGGTCAATATGATCATTAATGTATAGGGAAAACAGGGTTGGTCCCATCACGCAGCCCTGTCTTATCCCTCTCTTTATTGGTATCTGTTCTGTGACGTTACCTTGGTCGCCCCGTGTATTCTAGCAAAGTTATTTTGATGTAGCCTTATTATCAGGGTCAGAATTTCATAGTTAAATGCTGCCTTAAGATCAATAAATGCTATGTAGATATGTCCTCCCTTGATTTTTATGTATTTCCATAAAATACACATGAGCCTGAAAACCTGATCTATAGTGCTAGTATGAGGCCCAAACCGTGCTTTGAATGGTGTAAATATATCATTGTCACAGTTCCAGTCATTCAGTCTATTCAAGATTTGATGGTCATAGGTTTTTGCATCATGTCTATAAGACTTATTGGCCTATAGTTCCCAGGGTCATACGTATTACCTTTTATATAGATCGGGACTGTTTCTGTCCATTCCATGCTGAGGGGATCGGTGCCCCTGAAACAACCATGTTGCTTATCAAACTTACATAAGGTACCCACACTTCTTTTTCCTGTTTCAGGAGGTCCCTAGGGATCCTATCAAACCTGGGAGCTTTCTCCAATTTTATAGCATCATTGGCCCACTCTGTTTCAAGTAAACAAAAATAAAGTACCTGCTCCTCGCTTCCATCATTCCTAGTATTCAGAGACGTTTGCTCCTCCTGTTCGAGATGGTTAGGAGCTGAGTAAAGGTTAGTGAAATGCCGAGTCCAGGTATCTGGGTCTAAATGATGCTCCATGTGGGAGACTGAGTCCTTGTTGCCATGTGCAACTATTTTCCAGAATTGAACAGAGTCCCTCAATTTGGCTTCTAGGAGTAAATCACACCAATTTGCATCCTCCCAATTTTTTTGTGCATTCATCAATTCCTTTTTGTATTTAGCACTTGCCGCCTTTACCATTAGTGCATTACCACTTTTAAGGGTGTGAAGCAGGATCATCTTATCTTCTTTGCACTTGGTTGTATACCATGGGTTGGATAGATCCCTTCATCTTGCCTTATTTTGTTTACAGATGCTTTTGTTAAAAGCGGTCTAAGTTCTAAAACAAGAGTTTGATGAGTAGCTATTGCCGAGGCTCGTGGAAGGCTACTGTTATGAAATTTCTGTAATATCTTGGAAAATATATTGTAGATATTAGTCATGGTCTCTCAATTATTCAAAATGGAAGTGTTCTACGATTGTTCCCTATGGTAGGTTGGTTAATCGTAGAGTCTATATCAATTGTTTGCGCTTTAGTGTTACACCCTGTCCATTCTAGGATCAAGAGATAATGATCACTGTCCGCCCTTTCCCTATCTATCCTGAATCTAACAATATTGTGCCATGTTTTTGTACTATGTAGTATATAGTTGATTCTTGAACAGGCATTTCCCCTCCTAAATGTGTGCCAAGTTGTCATACTTTCATTACCATTCTTGGCCCTTCCAATACATGCTCTTAGGCCATGTTCTGTTTCTAAAATGTGCTGATATGAAGTATGATGGACGCAGTAGTAGGTTTCCAGAAGAAGTATTTATTGTAGGGGTACAGAGAGCCGTCCCAGCTGGAACAGCCAAGGCACAAGCAGTAACTGCCACTGAGAGAACACTCAGGGCACGATGCTTGTCAACACTCCAGATGACATCACAAGGTTCTTGCTGAGCTCTGCCAGCATCACATCACAACACCTCCCCCCTTCTGACAAAATAACTCTAAAACAACAGAAAAGGGGAAAGGGGTACAGAAAGGAAAAGGGATGTAGAAGCAAAGTGAAAAACAAACATTGAGGGCTAGACATAATGTCGTAATCTGCCTGGTCTGGCATGAACTCTGGTGGTCTTCCTGACACCATCCCCCCCGAAACATTTTTGTCAATCTTAACAGTTTCAGAGAGAAAACATGGGTCTCTGGCAACACGAGAAGTGCTCCACCAGTTTCCATTAGACAACTTGACAGCATTTTTGCGAATCTCTACAACCTGCTGTGAATCTAAAAACTTAGAGAGGCCTTTTCTTACTGAGACAGGGTTTTTAACCCTAACCCAGTCTCCCACATGGAGTCTGTGGGTTTCCTTCTCAATGGAAGGTTCATCATTTTTAAAACATGTCTCAGTTGATTTTTTGTTAGCAGACTCCCACATGCACCTCATGTCACAACCTTGATGGAAGGACTTTACCATCCAAAAAGGGTAAACTTGTGAAGAAGCTTTTCTCCCCCTCATAAGTTCGAAGGGACTGAAATTGGTGGCGACATGAGGCGATGTACGGTATGACCAAACTAGATCTTTCACAGCTTGGAAAACACAAGACCTGGATCTAAAAGCTGCCTGGACACATTCTACCACAACTCTATTGAATCTCTCCACCTTGCCATTACTTTGTGGGTGATAAAGGGGGATTCTGGTGTGCTTAATGCCACAGGAGCGCAGAAAGGAATTCATTTCTTGAGAAGCGAGTTGGACACCGTTGTCTGTAAGAATTTCCTCAGGACAATCTTCCCTGAGAAAAATCGTATTAAGGCAAATGATGACACTCTTAGAGTTTGGGACACTGATGGGCTCAACTTCAACCCACCTGGACAGATGATCGATGAGGACTAGAAAGTATCTTGAGTTAGCAGGAAGAACATGGAAGGGACCAAGAAAATCCATACCCAACCTCTGCCAGGCTCTTCCAGGAGGTGGCACAGGAGAATCAACAACACCTTCAAGGACCAGAACCTTGTCACTGGCATTGCAAAGTGAACATTGTTTCACCAATTCATCAATTTGGGTGTCCATTCTAGGCCACCAGAAATCTGTTCTGACATTTCTTTTAGTGATGGTAGCACCAAGGTGACCTGAATGAGCAGCTAAGACAATTCTCTCTCGGTAACACATGGGAGGTACAAGTTTGTCACCTCTGACTACTTTTCCGCCCTCCACCGAAAGCTCATTGCTGACCTTCCAGAACATCTGTAGTTCAGGGGAAAGGCACTTCTCTTTCGGCCAGCCTTTCTTGATGAGCAAAGCAACTTCTTTGAGCACAGCATCCTTATCAACTTCCATCACCCAATCTTCCTCTGCAAAGGACAAGCAATCTTCATTGATACATGCTACGAAACATTCCTCTACTTCAGTCTCCCAGTCCTGCTCTTCCATGTCAGAAATGGGGAGCCTAGATAAGCAGTCCGCTCTGCTATTCTTTCCCCCAGGAATGTATTCTACACTGAATGTGTATTCTAGGAGTTTTGTAGACAACCTGGCCAAGCGAGCAGTGGTGCGTTTAACATTTTTCCCGGACAAGATGTCAACTAAGGGCCGATGGTCGATCTTGAGAACAAAAGATCTGCCCACAAGTATGACTTGAATTTCTCGACACTCCAGACGCAAGCCAAGAGCTCTTTTTCAGTAACGGAGTATTTCCGTTCAACAGGACGAAGAGTCCTGGAGGCAAAACCCACTGTGTGCTCTCTTCCCTCAGCATACTGCGATAGGACAGCTCCCAGACCATACTTGCAGGCATCAACTGTGACAACAGTTTGCCTTCCCTCCACAAAAGCTTGCAGAGCAGGAGCTTTAACAATGTGGTCTTTGATGGACTGGAAACCTTTCTCACATTCCTCTGACCAAATATAAGTTGCCCCTTTCTTAAGTAGTGTTCTGAAACACTCTGTAGTTTTAGCAAAGTCCTTCATGAACTTGGCATAAAACTCACAAAGGCCAAGGAAGGATATAAGTTGTTCCTTGTTTTGAGTAGCGGGCGCCTCTACAATACTCTTGATTAAGCCTGGTCTGGGTTTTATGCCATGTTCCGAGATGATGTGACCTAAGTATTCAATCTCTTTCACTTTGAAGGTGCACTTGCTTTTCTGCTCTCTAGTACACTAAAAACTTGATCAATAACTGAATCATGTTCAGCTTCAGTTTTGGTGAAGATGAGAATGTTGTCTTGAAAGACCACAACATGAGGGTTATGATGAAACATTTCTGTCATGAGTCTTTGAAAGACGGCGGCCGCCGAGGCCAAGCCAAAGGGTAGCCGGCAGAACTGGAAAACACCATCAGGGGTAACAAAGGCTGTGAGGTGTCGGGACTGAGGATGTAGCTCGACTTGATGATAGGCGGCCTTGAGGTCCAGTTTGGTATACCATGAAGAAGACCCTACTTTTGCGATAAGATCTTCAATGCGTGGGAGGAGAAAACCATCGACCCAGATGGCTTCGTTCAGGCTTCTCAAGTCGACACACATCCTCAAGTCCCCAGACCTTTTCTTGGCCAAAACAATGGGTGAAAGCCAGAGGGTGGACTCAACTTTTTCAATTATACCTTGGTCGCACAATGTTTGTAATGTTTGGAAAGATCACCTCTAATGCTTAAGGGAACATTGCGTAACCTGTGTTTGATGGGATTAGCATTTTCTTTAACTTTAAGGAAAGATTGAAAATTAGTGATCTTGCCACGACGGTGCTCAAATATTTTGCTGAACTTGTGTTCCCAACCACTGGCCATTTGAGTACTAGACAGAGAGTTGATGTCTTTAGTGGAAGGGATGTGACTTTGACCAGGTTGTTTGTCAATGAAAACGGGGTTAGCCAGACCAGGTTTTATGGTCAACCCAAACTCGGCCTGATGGAGAAGACCGAGGACATTGATCCCCCTTTTTGCCACATACACCTTTCCTTTGATAGCTTCCCCTAGGACGCTGATGTTGGCCCAGAAGTAGCCCAACAATTCAATTCTACTGCCTTCGAAGGCCACAGTGAGTACATCAGGTGGCAACAAGCTCTTTGCAGCCCAAAACCTAAGATACTTATCTTGGGACACGATGGTAATGCGTGCTCCCGTATCGACAAGAAGTTGAATGCGATTAGTTTCGATGATGACATCAACTTCAGGGTCAGGAATATGTGGCGTGTTCTGCCTCTCATTGCTGTCCTTGACCACTACGACATATTCCTGACACGTGACATCGTCATCGTAGAGGTCGTCGGTCTCATTGAGGACACACCATGCAAACTCTGGAAAAATGGCCCATTTTGCCACATTGACCACACGGCTGGTTAATAGCCGGACAGTTTTTAAAAGATGAAACGTGCAGAGATGAACCACACCTATAACAGCTAATTCTAGAATTGAACTGTCTACTTTGCGTGAAACTTCTCCCACCTCTAGACATAGGAGGTCTTCTGGTATTGTCTCATGTGAAAGTAGGAGGTTTTGCGGAAGCAGCGCCTGAAATGGTGGTGTTAGATAAAGCAGTTTCAAGTTGCTTTGCGTCATCCATTGAGCTTTCAATACTCTTGGCGATGTTAACTGCTTTATCTAGGGTGGGATCCTTACAGGTAAGTAGTTTCTCTTGTATCTTTTTACAATAACATCGAGCGACAAGTTGATCTCCCACGAGTTGTGACGTAAAGTATTCGAACTCACATTTAGAGGCTAAAACTTTTAAAGCTGTGATAAAAGTGTCTATACTTTCGGTAGGTTTCTGCATTTTGTGAAGAACTTGTATCTGTGTACAGCAATGTTCTTTGTTTTTGTAAAATACTTGTTCAATTGAGCTACGGCTACTTCAAATTCATCAGGATCCTCACCTTCAGGTGGGTCATAATGAGGTAAGTGATCAAAAACGTTCTGACCTTCGATCCCTAAATGATAATACATTAGATTCTTTTTCCTCTCAGGTCTGAACCTTTGTCCGTCTATGGCACCTAAATAAGCTATAAAGGATCTGATCCACAACTTCCATTCCAGCGGTGGTTCTCCAGGTTCCTGTAGTAAAGGCGCTGGAGCAGTAACACTCTGCATGTTGGCTGAGTACCTGGAAAATAAAAGATTAGCAGTAGACAAAAAGAAAAATAAAAGCAGACGAAACAGAAATAGATAGCAAAATATAGAAGAAGGACGAGAAGAAAGATAGAAGAAAAGAAAAAGAAAGAAAAAAAAATATGTGGAAAGTTCTTCTCTTTTCTTTGTAGAGGATATTTGGAAAAGCAAAAAAAAAATGTGTGTGTATAACAGATGTAATACACCAAAAAGAAAATAGTAGTGGTGAATTATGCAAAACTTCCACTAGATGGCAGGCTTGTGTAAAGTAAAGCCATACGAGGCTTTTGTGGGCCTGCAACACTTCGCCCAATCAATGACAATCAAGCAGGAAGTAGAAGGCGGAACATCCGTAAAAGTGACGTGAAGATTTGCAGAGAGCCCGGGATCTCCAGCAACAGGGGGTCCTTGGCGAAGGAGATCTGGTGAACAGGCGGGGCCCGAAGGCAACAACAAGAGGGAGCGAACGCTCGCAGAGCAGAGCGAAGCTCGCGATGGATGCTGGAGCAGTAGCTCGAGTAGTGCCGTGACGCGCTGACAGCTGGAGAGTTGCGCGAACAGGCTGGAATGCGCTGGTAGATCGAGGCAATGTGCGTGAAAAACCAAATGCCGGTAAAGTGAATGTCTTGTTTTTTTTTTACTCTCCCTGCATGAGATGTTGAGATAGCACGTGTAGAACAAGGCAGTAGTACAGTAAATTCCCCGCAAATGTGAACCAGGCATCGAGCGGGCAGCAGGAAGCCAAGCGCAGCACAGACACTTTAGGAGATAGAAATGAAAAAAAAACAAATAGGGACGCGGCTCTCTGTACCTATTCACGAGCGAATGTGCCTTGGACAAGGGTGGAAGTGAAAAAAAAATTACTCGCAGGTAGAAGATACCGAGGCAAACGGAGTCAGTACACGTGCGCAGCAGGGAACAAAGGCGGTTGTAGATTAAGCGGAGTGGCATCCCATCTTCTGTCGCCACTGATATGAAGTATGATGGACGCAGTAGTAGGTTTCCAGAAGAAGTATTTATTGTAGGGGTACAGAAAGCCGTCCCAGCTGGAACAGCCAAGGAACAAGCAGCAACTGCCACTGAGAGAACACTCAGGGCACGATGCTTGTCAACACTCCAGATGACATCACAAGGTTCTTGCTGAGCTCTGCCAGCATCACATCACCACATGTGCCAATTGCAGAGCTGCATTAGTGCACAGTACATAATTACCTGCTTCCAGTTGGGGAATATCTCTTGCCATTTCCTCATCCTCAGTGATCGTATCCAAGCCTATGAGTGGCTCATATGTACAATTAAAGTCTCCACCTATAATTATTGTGTCACTAGAATCTAAATCTTTAAGTTTGGAATCCAGTAGTCTTATGATTCCATATTGGCTCTCCTCAGTCTAATATAGATGTTAAACATATGTAACAATTTATCATCATCCATGGCTATTTTGATTCCTAAAATATCTGGTGAATCAATATGGTAAGTATTACTTTTTCCATCTAGAGAAATCTTTGCCCAGATTGCCGGCTCTCCAGATGGTCTACCATTCTGTGAAAGACGGCATTTTTGTAGAACATTTTATATCCTTGTTTGTAGGGAGGCTCTAGTAGCCAAGTCTCCTGGAAGAGACAGAAGTGGAACTGCTCTACTTATTTTTGCCAATCAGGGTCAAGGAGATGATTTTTTAGTCCTGCTACATTCCACGAAGTCATGGCTATCGTTTCTTTAGTCAAAAGCCTAGAAAGAGTAGGGGCATTCAGCTTTTCTTCCAGCCCTATCTCTATATTTGTAAGATTGTTTGTCTCCCCACTTTTACCCAATTGTATTTCTTGGCACTCTACCCTATCCAATCTTCCAGCATGTGCGATCTCTGTAAATTCACTATTTTCCGAGGTTAGTTTTGTGCTACTCTGTTCCAGTGTTCTATATAACTGTAGTTAGTCTACTGAGTTGAGATTTTGCGTATTTTGTGACCCATTAATCAATGGCTTATGAAGCTTGAACTTTATTTTTGATTTTGACAATGACTCTGTTCTCAGATCCATGGCAATCAGTCCATCCATAATCCTTTTGTCTACAACTGTTATTAGAATGACATCATGATCCCCCCCTACTCTTCAGCCGTTCCACTCTCACTATATCTGAGAGTATCAACAATAGGCATTGTCGGTCATGTCTAATCCAGTAGATAACTTTGCTTTTAAGGGTTTCCCCATCCTCATGACTTTGTTTATTTTGTTTTGGAACATTAGTTAAGTAAATTCTATGTTCTCGTGTACTTTTAAACAATTCCTCAGCATTGTACTTATTCCTTGTGTTGGGATTTTCCCTTCACTCCATTAAATGTCGCGGTGTTCGTATGTCTTCTTTCAGTGGCCGATTCAGGGTGGGAGTCTAGATGGAATCTTGGGATACCTTTCTAAAAGTATATGTCTGGTCTCTTTGTTTAGTGATCTTTCCAGTCTATGTGGGTTACAGTTGTGCTCTAAGGGGCATTCCTTACCCCTAGTAGATTACTCAAAAGAGTTCAAATCTACTTGTGTAGTGATCAGCGTCAGTCTCTCCGGGACCTGTTGAGGTTTTATCATTGGGTATTTAGTTAACTTGAGGATATCATTGCTGTTTCTTAATGTTATTTTTTTACTATCATTTACTTGTGTTGTCTGTGATTTTATTAGTTCTTTTAAACCTATTACTTTGTTTGTTAGAACATTTATTTTCATTAAAAGTGTGTTCACTTCACCAATACCACATTTGCAATGATCAATTACTGATTCTGGTAATGCTACCTTAGATATTAGAGACTTTGTTTGAGCATATAGGACATTTCAAACTTTGTCTTGATGTTTCTGTGACTAGTTCTTCTTTTAATAATAATGGTGCAAATCTATTTGCACAGGTAATTGTCATAACCATCCCCTCCCCCTCTTTACTCTTGTCTGCATTGAGCTGAATCTCTTTTGTCAATTGCTGCTCTTGTATCTGGTTTAGCACTATAACATTTGCGTCAATAGGTCTTGCTAACCTGGATGTAGGTTCATCTTTCCCCACCGTACTCATTTCTATGGGTATGTTGCCCATTTTCCCCTTCTATTTTCCTCTTCCTTTTCGGAGTATAATGGGAGGTAATTTTCTTCTTCTGTGCTTTAACATGTTGTACCTGATCGCCCAACATATATTGAACCTCCTCTATTAGGTCGACTATTTCTGACATTGTACAGTTGTCTCCCGCATTTCTCATTATTTTTGCTGTTTTCCCCGAAGGGTATTCTGCTGCTTTTTGTTTCCCTATTAGATTTAAATTCCTATTCCTCATACAACTATACACTCTTTGTAAGTTTAGCAAGAGATTTAACACTATAGGAGGATTCCAAAAGTCAGAACATACTAAAATATCAATTATAGGAAAAAAGGAAGACTCCATTTGTATCCATTTTAGCACATATGGTTTAACTTAGTTCAATTGAGTGGAGAACGCTAAATATGTCCGCTTAGTTCATTAAGCGCCACGTCACAGTACCTTTGGTTCTGCTGCTACCGTATGCGACTGATATCAGAAGCTATGCCACTTGGTATGTCGATTTGTCATTGGATATCTGATGCAATAAAAGATTTGGCCCTGGCGCGTAAGTGTGTGTCCCATGCTGCGGGAGTCCCCGGCCACTAAAATGCTAGAGTAGTGCCTGAGTGATTGCATGAGTGCATGGGTAGTGCCTGTGGAAAAGAAAGAATGCAAGGTTAATGGCTGTGTTTTGCTATTAGTGCAAAACTTGTATTTCAGAGAATGCATAAGTGTATGAGAAGTGTCTACATGTAAGGATAACTGCCTCCTTGATTACATGACCCACATAATGAAAATTTTGAAGTAGACTAAAGGATCAACATTATTTATATTAGAAACAAATAACATATAATTAAACTTTAAACATTTTTTCACGGTATCATGCATATTATATTATGTATCCTTACCTTTTAAATAATTTAGATACATTACTCAATAGAAATATTTTATAGTAGTATTGTCGTGAACAGCATTAAAACTCTTCTCAAACTTCAACACTACCTACCATAAAGAAGAAAAAGAAAAACTGTTATTAAATGATAATATAGTACTGAAATTGTAAGATTATATTTTTGCAACTCAACATAAATTTTGAATTAAATAACATTCTCAGATTCCACTTAACTTCACTAGACACAGTGATTTCAATGTGGTATCATCATTGAACAGCGGGGAAAAAAACAATCTAATTGATTGTAGAAAAAAACACAAAATCATCATAAAGCAGCATTTTCAATATGTGTAGCTATGTGCTTTTCTATCTAAACTTTGTTAATTACTTTCTTCACCTACATAAACTCTATTATTTATCTCAAATACATTTGCCAAAATATAGACTCTCATTTACATTTGGTACAAGATAGACAACAAATATATAAACTATTTCCTTTTAAACAGAATTTTCTAAATGCAATATCAATTACCGCAAATAATAATCCAAACACTAATTATAAATACTAATAGTTTGCATTCCTGTTTAGTTTCTGTTCACATCTTCCCAATAGGCCGAATGATGTACTCAAAACTTTGACTTCAAAAATAACAAATGTGAATTTGGTAATTCGTAATGCAACCTAGATTTGAATTCCAAGTGGGCATCATTGCAATGTGTCCATCCTTTATTACTCTTTAAATACACAGTATAGTGTCCAGATGTTGTAGTAGGTCCATCATGGAAAATAATAGCCACTACTGTAAAAGTTCTTACTGAGATAGATATTTGACTTACTTTAAAATTAGAATTTTTTGTTTCCAATTTTCTTCCATTTGCTCTACAACGTTGAAGCATTAAAATGAGATATTTTCCAAATCTTTCTATATGTAATGTAGACAACATCTCTAATCTACAATGGGAACATTTCATATCCTGATTGGCTGTTTTAATCAATTTGTTAAAAGGTACTGATTTGCAGTCTGGCATCGTCAAGTATATGAATCGTTCTGTTTGTATTTCAGTGATGGTAGTAAATGAACACTCTTCACATTTATGATCCCATCTGTAACTTAGTCCAAATAAGTTTTCAATCTGTATTCCTTCATGTTCTAACACTCCAAGCATAAGCATTATAAATTCTTGTGCATCTTGTTGTACATTAAGAGTAAATGTCAATGAACCAGTACATATATCCAAAAGATGCCGAACACCAGAAGCAGTATGGATTTTACTTCTGTCATTTACCAACTGTTGAAATACATGATGTAATAAAGAACAGAATCTTTTTCCATGATTTCCCATGATGAAGATCTTCTAGATAAAACACAACATTCAGAATCACATTAACATAGCAGTTGATACCTGAACTATTTTCCAACTGGTATCCTATAATCTCATTAACAGTTTCCATTTTCTTTTTCTTTATGCCATCAAGTTTCTCTTCATTTGTTTTCTTTTTTTGAACCTCAATTCCATCTCTGACATATTTCCGTTTTGGACACACTATACTTTTCTCATATATGGGATATTCACCTAAATCAAGAGCATAAACTCTTCTTAAACGATTATACTCTCTTACACAATTTGCATCAGCACTAACCTTTTTCTCATCGACATCTATCAAATACAAACCAGACAATGTTCTTACTCGAGACAATGCAACATATGCCATTCACTCTTTGAACACTGTACTTCCGATATTTACAAAAGCACTGTCTATACTTAAACCTAGAGATTTATGAATAGTTACTGCATATGCTAAGGACAGAGGAAACTGTTTTCTGCGAACATACAAATCTTTTACAAGTAAAAAACGTACAACACAATGCCCAATTTGTCTTGTCTCTTTAATCTGATCAAATTTTATTATCAAAAATTCTATTTCATCTCTGTTCTGAAATTTCACAAAATCAAGCACTTTCCCCATTGCTCCATTTACTAAACCGTCTTCTACATTCAAATTACGCTGTAAAATTGCCCAGTTTATACATACATGTAAAGTCTTTTTTAAGCCAGCAGTTTTAGATACATACTTTTCCAAATAATGAAATTTAGTCTGTAGTTTCTCTGTGAGAAGAATAGTAACTACTTGGTGTTTAATTTTATCAATAGCTTCAATTTCCACTATTTCCTGTTTTTCCAGTTTCAAAAGTTCTTAATTAAATGTAGAACACTCTTGCAGTGTAGGCATTCATCAAACTATTGACTTGTTTTCTCCAAACTTATTGTACATTGTTTCAGCTGCTATGTTTCCAGTTGTAAACAAGTTCCTTAGTAGCTGACTTTCTAAAGTTTGTTTACCATGTTTCGTCAACACACCTAGGGGTCGATTCCGAATCGGGCCGGAAATCTCTCCGACCGAGCCGGACCCGGAGAGATGTCCGACCGAATCGGACCCGTGCAGTCCGACCGAACGAGTCCGATGCATTCGTATGCCACCGGACACGAGTCGGTCGGACTCCCATTGAACTCAATGGGAGCCGGTCGTACAACGCGTACGCGGGCTCCCATTGCCTCAATGGGTGCGAGGCGGACAAGGGCGCCCCTACAGCGAGTACGCCGCGAGCGTCCGCGGGCGTACACGCACAGGTAGGGGGACCCATGGGTCCCCCTGTGTGCGCCCGCGGGTACGCGCACAGGGGGTCCGACACCGACCCCCGAAGTACGGCTCCGACAGCGAGTTCCGAGTCGGACGGCGCGAGTCGGTCGGAGCGGTCGAGGTGCGCATCGTACTTACCCGGCCGGAAAACGTCTCCATTGCGCGGTGCGAACCGGGTCCGAGCGAGTCGGTCGGAGCGGTACGATCCGGGTACGAGTCGGTCGGAGCGGCCGGGTCGCCCGGACGAGTCGGTCGGCGACTCGCATCGTACTCGCCGGCCGGACCAGCGTACGATTCGGTCGGGAAAAAGGGCTCCGAATCGGATCCGGTAAAGCCGAATCCTATTCGGAGCCCTACCGGCCGAGATCGGAATCGGCCCCCAAGTCTTATTTCTTGAAGAATATTTCCATAATCTTCATCACTAGCTTTTCGCATATTCTTAATAAGTTCTTTATATTCAAAATGTAACCAAATGTTCACATTTCCAATACTTCCAGAAGATTTCCTAGTGTCTTCATGTGTCTTCATGGGCAAGTGTTTTAAAAACAGGTAGTCCTTTTACCGGATTAAGTTGTAGTAGATCTCCAAATAGATCTGTAGATAACTGGTAAAAACATTAATTAAGAAACGTTTTCCTGTTCCAGCTTGACCGCTGATGTACATTAGAATATGTTTAAATGATGAACATTGGCATTCTTTTTTTTCATGTAGCAAACCATGTTGTATCTGTTCTTTCACTTGTAGATATATTTCTTTCTGTTCAATATTTAGTTGTTCTTATAAGATTCCCAACTGAGTAATATCTTCTTGTGCTTGTTGCATTACAGTTTCTACCTGTAGGAAGGTGGAATCTGACTATATGGTTGCCCCCACTTTTTTTTATGGTGTTTTGCTGGTTTATGACTTAGTTGGACTGGGATCCTGCTATTCAGGGCCCCAGTCTATCTGCTTTCTCTGTAAAAGGTTTCCATGTGCCTTAGGCACATCTCTGATTGGAATCTGGAGTGCCCTTATAAGTCCCTAGTATATGGTATACTATGTACCAAGGGCACAGGTACCTCAGAGGCCTACCAGGGGCTGCAGCATGTATTATGCCACCCCTGGAAGGCCATCCAAACTGACACCACAGGTCTGCTACTGCAGCCTGGGTAGGGTGGTGCATGCACCTCTTACTGTGATATAGGTTACCTATATCACTAAATACATACACACATATAAACCTATAAGTCACTCCTAAGGCAGGCCTTATCAATCCTAAAGGCAGAGTGCATGGTTCCTATGTGAGAGGGTGCCCCTGCATGAGCAGGGCCCCTCTGCAGCGTTCGGAGACCATCTCTGATGCTGTTTGTAGTGCAGCCTGACCATATACTCTTAAGCGCATTATATCCTCGCGGTAAAATGCTAACTTTGGAATGGCTGCACCTAAACATGTCGTGTTTGGTGTCAAACATCTTGGAATACTACCCCCCGCCAATCCTGGCGGCGGGGGTAGCATTCCACCCTTCTAGAGGGAAAGACATGTTAACTCTGGCTTACCCGGTAACTTCTTTCTGAAGCCCTGGCATCACAAAATGGATGCTGCTGCCACAGACACAAGTCTGGCCTCCTGCTGCTGGACGAAACTCCGGCAGGGGAGGCCTGGACAATAGGTTTCCTGTTGCAGGGAGGTGTGACCACCTCCCCAGACAGGATAATGTGTATTGGGGCTGGGTGGGTGCACTCTTAGAGTGCTTTGAAGTCCTGCACTGGGGGAGCAAAAGGCTCCTCTGTGCATATGCCAGTTCAAACCAGCTCAGGGGCTACCTGCCCCTGCTCTGGCACGAAACTGGACAAAGGGAAGTGGGTGTAGCCACCCCTCCCTTGACCCTCCCATAGGTGGGGTCATAGAGTTAGTCCCTCCCTGTTTTACTGGTTAAAATGGGGAACCCTTGCGACAGCAAGATTAGATAACCCCTGGACGACGCTCTACAGAAGAATCCTGGCCCTTCGACGTTCCACTACCTTTGGAAGACAGAAGAATCTCCCTTGGAGTCAAGGAGTGACTCCCCTCTTGGCAGGCGCCAAAAACGACAACGACGGTCGCAAACTACGCCGCTCCCGCCGGAGTCCGAAGTCCCTGCAGCCCAAGAAGTAGATTTCCTGACCTCTCCCAGGCCATCGTGAGTCCCCAGCGAAGCTGAGTCAAGTGAACCCCACGAGTAACGAGGAACCGCGACCCCTGGGTACCGTGCACTATTGTTGAGTGCAACCCCTTCACAACGTTCTACGAACTTGTACTTTGGACCACGTGTGGTCCCGACCTCCAGCAGAAATTCCTCCGAAGATCAGAGACCTACACCGTCCCGAGTGACCGTGGGCCCCTGTTGAGTGATTCCGCCTGAGGTGTCTTCGCGATCCCTTGCCCGCCGGCTTGTGGGTCCGCAGAAGACTTCTTAAAGAAACCAAAGGGCTCCCCTGGTTGCTCCAGGCCTGCCCTGACTTACCCTTGCTGGGTGAGTCCCTCAGACCTTGCTGGTCTGCGCCATCGACTTTTCTTCATCTCCCCGAGACTTGCTGCTGCCAAGGCTTGTTGGCTCCAATCGAGTTGCCGACACCGCAGTCAGCTGCAGACGTCGAGGGACCCACCGAATCCAGCTCCTGGTCGTCGTCGACACCTCCTGGACCACGTGGCTGAAGAGTCAAGGCACCTGCAACCGACCTGAATCAACCGACGACGGTGGGCATCCATCTTCCTTGCCCCGGGTCACTGCCAAGTGACTTTGAACACTGTCCCCTCTGCTTTCAGGTCATCCTTCTTCAGAATCCAGGCTTGGATTCCACCGGACACTTCTTCAGCTCCCGCAAGCAGCAAGTCTTCTTTGTTCGCCATTGAAAACGACGCCGCGACCCGACACCAAAGGACACCTATGCACCCGGCTTCCCTGGGTGAGGTAACTCCAGCACTACGGTGCTCCTGTGGGTGTGGGCCCTAGAACTACTTACCCTGTAAGTGACTTGCTTGTAGGTTCTCCCGAAGTATCCTAAAACTCTTTATTTCCAACCGCGACTTGCCCCATTGAAGTCAACGGCGATCCGCGCCTGTGTATCCACACTGCACGCGTCCCCCGTGGGTCCTTTACTTACCTGCCTTGGGTGGTTTTGTGAGGCCCCAGCACTTCTGAAGGCCCTAGGCCTTGTCTCCCTGCAAGTCGTTGTCCCTAAGTCTCTTACTTAGTATATGGTCTGGTACGCCCCTAGGGCCCCAGCCATATTTTGTGCTTAACTTATTGTGAAACGTTGATTTGTGCATATGTTTGTCTTCTAATCTCATAAAGAGATTAGTAGAGAGTTATTTAGAAATAAATACATATATATTTGATATATATACCTGTGTGGTGTCTTTTCATTTGGTGATTCAAGAGATTATATGGTAAAACAAGCTGCTTTACATTCCTCCGAGACTTAGCCTGAAGGCTGCTCTCCACAGCTACCACTAGGATAGCTTTCTTTAAAAGGTTGTCTTAAACCTATCTACCATAAGAGTCGATTTGCCCTGGTGCAAGGTGTCCACTTTAATTAGTGAACAGCATATACCAGGCCAACTTCTCACATTGGTGGGCAGCGTGTGGGATTCCAGCTTGCCATTGTTTTACCAGAAAATCTCTATTTGAATTACTAACTGAAAACCATTATAGGTACTCAAGGTACATATAAAGTCAAGCTTAGTATCAATAAGTTCTACTGAACTTAGAGCTGGGTGCCAAGGGATAGCACACCCTTTCCACAGCTCAAGCTAGGATCAGTAGGCCACAAACTAGTGTAGGTAGTACAACACTGCACAACACTAGAATGTCTTTAAGGGGAGGATCCAAAGAATCCTTGCAGGAAGCCATTGAGCTTCCACCCTCCAAGTATGATACACTCCCATTCTTGGAATTGAGAGCTTTATGCAACTTGAGAAAAATAAGGACAGGCCAAAGCCCCACCACCCAACACCTCAAGGAGTTGTTGGTAGCTTATGACCTTAGTAAGCCTGTAGGGACTGAAGGGGTAGGAGCTGAGGGTGGGGCAGAAGAAGAGGAGGAGGCCAGGGGTACCAATACCCCCAGCCCCCCTCTGAAACTGGCCAGGAGGGTGACAATGACCCTGACCTGGAAAACCCAATCCCTCCTGTGGATGATGATGAGGATGATCAAAATGATGCCCTCTTTGTCCCCCCAGGAAGGATTAAGAGTGTGCCCAGGAAGTCTAGATCTCCTTCTCAGGAGTCTAACCACTCTGGCACCTCTATAGGGAGCTCTGTCTCCTCTCACAGGAGGGAATCCTCTCATGAGAGGAGAGCCAGGCTGGTCCGGTATGAGGAAACTCAGCTGGAAATCAGAAAAAAGCAACTGGCTTTAGATAGGGAATACCTAGATCTCCTCAGGGAGAGAAGAAAGTTGGGACTAGAGTCCCATGGTGGCAGCAATATCCCTAGAGATAGGGACAGGTCTTATGACCATAGAAACCTAAACAAGATTGTCCCTCCCTACCAGAGTGGGGATGACATCCACAAATGGATAACTGCACTGGAGAGGGCCTGTAAAGTTCAGAAGGTCCCCCAGAGGCAGTGGGCAGCAATCTTGTGGCTCTCCTTTGCAGACAAAGGTAGAGACAAGCTCCTCACTGTAAGAGAAGAGGATGCTGACAATTACACAGTCTTGAAGAGTGCTCTGATAGATGGGTTTGGCCTAACCACTGAACAGTATAGGTTGAAGTTCAGAGACACCCAAAAGCTCAGACTCAAGACTGGGTTGATTTTGTAGATTGTGCTACAAAGGCTCTGGAAGGTTGGATACATGGCAACAAAGTGCAGGACTTTTTAGGATTGTACAATTTGATTATGAGGGAGCAGATCCTTAATAATTGTCAAAACCAGCTTTTGCACCAGTATCTGGTGGACTCTGATCTGACCTCTCCCCAAGAATTGGGAAAGAAGGCAGACAAGTGGGTCAGAACCAGAGTAAAAACTAGAAATCAGGGTGGTGACCAGAAGAAAGATTCTACTAAGTCCCAAGAGAAAGGTGGGGATAAATCTAAGGATAAGTCCCCTACAGGGCCCCAAAATTCCTCTTCTGGGGGTGGGTCCCAAACTCCTTCCTCTCCTGAAAAGAAACCCTATTGCCATGTCTGTAAAAAGCCTGGGCACTGGAAAACTGATCCCAGTTGCCCCAGGATTGGCAATAAAGAAAATGTTCCTCCCACAACTACTACCACCCCTCCTGGTACTACCAGTAGTAATCCTCCAGTTGGGAGTAGTGCACCCAAAAAGTTAGGTGCTTTTGCAAGAGGAACAGAGGTGGGCCCTAGTTTAGACAGGGACCCCTCAACAGACTCCTCTGACTCTGATGGTGGTATAGGATTTGCCACCTTTACCATGGGTCCCATAGCATTGGGCAGGTACAGATTGGAGCCAATAATTAATGGTCAGAAAGCTGTGGCATTTAGGGACACAGGGGCTAGTGTCACCATGGTGGCAGGGAAACTAGTCCCCCTCACCAGCTTTTACCTGAGTTTAAATACCAGGTGACCAACATTGATGGTGTCAGAACAGATCACCCCATGGCCATAGTCAATCTCAGCTGGGAGGGGGTCACAGGCCCAAAAGAGTGGCAGTGTCCCCAACCCTACCTGTAGATTGCCTGATGGGCAATGATCTGGAAATTTCAGCCTGGGCTGAAGTGGAACACCAAACCCATCTTAGGATGTTGGGCGTCCCTGTAAAGGTTAGTGGGGCTGTGATGGCCACAGCCCCAGCCCAAGAATTTGGAGAGATGGAGCCTGAAAGAATGGCCCACTCTCCCCCAAAAGAGAGCACAAGGGTTGAAGAAAAGTCTTCTTCCCCCAGACAGTAGGTAAGGGTCAGCCTCCTCAGGGAACTGACCCTACCCCTAGTGAAGGAACTGCCACAGAGGTAGTCAGGCCTGGCCTGGCCACACCCCTGATGGCAGAGGACCCTTCCAAGGTGGTACCCCGTCTGGAGCAGGTAACCTGCCCCTCTCTACCCTGCCTCAGTCAGCCCAGGGCTGCAGAGGTCAGGGAGGTCAGTGGACCCCCAGGGCCCCCTGTCCAGAGGAAGCCCCCCATCAGCAGATTAGGGGCACCCAGTCTAGTAGCCCTAGCCAGGTGAAAATTCCTCTACACACTGAGGGATCCCCCATACCTTTATGTAGGGACCTCCCCAGAAGGACTCTGGTAGGCAAGGGCAAACCTGGGACCAGAAGGTTCCAAACCTGCCATGTCCCTCCAGTAGTCCATCCAAAGGGACCCAACCCACAGCTGTAGGCAGCCAAAGGTTGACCCTTAGAGCAAAGTGCAACTCAGTCATGGAAAGACAGGCATACATGGTGACCAGTGATCTGAGGAAGCTGAGGCCAACATTCCTAGGGCCTCACTTCCCTACTCAGACACCTCACCAGCCTTGTACTTTACCTAAGCACACCACAGGTAGTGATTCCCCATGGTGGAGACCCTCTCATACCCTTAGGGTGAGGGATTGCTTAGTGGACCATAAGACAGGGGGCAACCATGCTAGTGCAGGTGCTTCCTTATATGACCACTTAGTCAATGAAGGCTCAACTGGCCAAGGTTAGCCTTATCTCCTTTCGTTTGGGGGGGTTATGTAGGAAGGTGGAATCTGACTATATGGTTGCCCCCACTTTTTTTATGGTGTTTTGCTGGTTTATGACTTAGTTGGACTGGGATCCTGCTATATCAGGGCCCCAGTCTATCTGCCTTTCTCTGTAAAAGGTTTCCATGTGCCTTAGGCACATCTCTGATTGGAATCTGGAGTGCCCTTATAAGTCCCTAGTATATGGTATACTATGTACCAAGGGCATAGGTACCTCAGAGGCCTACCAGGGGCTGCAGCATGTATTATGCCACCCCTGGAAGGCCATCCAAACTGACACCACAGGTCTGCTACTGCAGCCTGGGTAGGGTGGTGCATGCACTCCTTACTGTGATATAGGTTACCTATATCACTAAATACATACACACATATAAACCTATAAGTCACTCCTAAGGCAGGCCTTATCAATCCTAAAGGCAGAGTGCATGGTTCCTATGTGAGAGGGTGCCCCTGCATGAGCAGGGCCCCTCTGCAGCGTTCGGAGACCATCTCTGATGCTGTTTGTAGTGCAGCCTGACCATATACTCTTAAGCGCATTATATCCTCGCGGTAAAATGCTAACTTTGGAATGCCTGCACCTAAACATGTCGTGTTTGGTGTCAAACATCTTGGAATACTACCCCCCGCCAATCCTGGCGGCGGGGGTAGCATTCCACCCTTCTAGAGGGAAAGACATGTTAACTCTGGCTTATCCGGTAACTTCTTTCTGAAGCCCTGGCATCACAAAATGGATGCTGCTGCCACAGACACAAGTCTGGCCTCCTGCTGCTGGACGAAACTCCGGCAGGGGAGACCTGGACAATAGGTTTCCTGTTGCAGGGAGGTGTGACCACCTCCCCAGACAGGATAATGTGTATTGGGGCTGGGTGGGTGCACTCTTAGAGTGCTTTGAAGTCCTGCACTGGGGGAGCAAAAGGCTCCTCTGTGCATATGCCAGTTCAAACCAGCTCAGGGGCTACCTGCCCCTGCTCTGGCGCGAAACTGGACAAAGGGAAATGGGTGTAGCCACCCCCTCCCTTGACCCTCCCATAGGTGGGGTCATAGAGTTAGTCCCTCCCTGTTTTACTGGTTAAAATGGGGAACCCTTGCGACAGCAAGATTAGATAACCCCTGGACGACGCTCTACAGAAGAATCCTGGCCCTTCGACGTTCCACTACCTTTGGAAGACAGAAGAATCTCCCTTGGAGTCAAGGAGTGACTCCCCTGCTTGGCAGGCGCCAAAAACAACAACGACGGTCGCAAACTACGCCGCTCCCGCCGAAGTCCGAACTCCCTGCAGCCCAAGAAGTGGATTTCCTGACCTCTCCCAGGCCATCGTGAGTCCCCAGCGAAGCTGAGGCAAGTGAACCCCACGAGTAACGAGGAACCGCGACCCCTGGGTACCGTGCACTATTGTCGAGTGCAACCCCTTCACAACGTTCTACGAACTTGTGCTTTGGGCCACGTGTGGTCCCGACCTCCAGCAGAAATCCCTCTGAAGATCAGAGGCCTACATCGTCCCGAGTGACCGTGGGCCCCTGTTGAGTGATTCCGCCCGAGGTGTCTTCGCGATCCCGTGCCCGCCGGCTTGTGGGTCCGCAGAAGACTTCTTAAAGAAACCAAAGAGCTCCCCTGGTTGCTCCAGGCCTGTCCTGACTTACCCTCGCTGGGTGAGTCCCTCAGACCTTGCTGGTCTGCGCCATCGACTTTTCTTCATCTCCCCGAGACTTGCTGCTGCCAAGGCTTGTTGGCTCCAATCGAGTTGCCGACACCGCAGTCAGCTGCAGACGTCAAGGGACCCACCGAATCCAGCTCCTGGTTGTCGTCGACACCTCCTGGACCACGTGGCTGAAGAGTCAAGGCACCCGCAACCGACCTGAATCAACCGACGACGGTGGGCATCCATCTTCCTTGCCCCGGGTCACTGCCAAGTGACTTTGAACACTGTCCCCTCTGCTTTCAGGTCATCCTTCTTCAGAATCCAGGCTTGGATTCCACCGGACACTTCTTCAGCTCCCGCAAGCAGCAAGTCTTCTTTGTTCGCCATTGAAAACGACGCCGCGACCCGACACCAAAGGACACCTATGCACCCGGCTTCCCTGGGTGAGGTAACTCCAGCACTACGGTGCTCCTGTGGGTGTGGGCCCTAGAACTACTTACCCTGTAAGTGACTTGCTTGTAGGTTCTCCCGAAGTATCCTAAAACTCTTTATTTCCAACCGCGACTTGCCCCATTGAAGTCAACGGCGATCCGCGCCTGTGTATCCACACTGCACGCGTCCCCCGTGGGTCCTTTACTTACCTGCCTTGGGTGGTTTTGTGAGGCCCCAGCACTCCTGAAGGCCCTAGGCCTTGTCTCCCTGCAAGTCGTTGTCCCTAAGTCTCTTACTTAGTATATGGTCTGGTACGCCCCTAGGGCCCCAGCCATATTTTGTGCTTAACTTATTGTGAAACGTTGATTTGTGCATATGTTTGTCTTCTAATCTCATAAAGAGATTAGTAGAGAGTTATTTAGAAATAAATACATATATATTTGATATATATACCTGTGTGGTGTCTTTTCATTTGGTGATTCAAGAGATTATATGGTAAAACAAGCTGCTTTACATTCCTCCGAGACTTAGCCTGAAGGCTGCTCTCCACAGCTACCACTAGGATAGCTTTCTTTAAAAGGTTGTCTTAAACCTATCTACCATAAGAGTCGATTTGCCCTGGTGCAAGGTGTCCACTTTAATTAGTGAACAGCATATACCAGGCCAACTTCTCACACTACCTCATTCATATTGCTGCTTCATTTTCGATAATTGGTTGTCCCAGTGGATCTTGACTTAGTGGAACAGAACTTTGACTGTCTTGAGGACTGTGTCTAGCTATTTCAGCTGCAATAGTACTTTATTGTTCAATCTCTTCATTTAACATATGTAGATATGTTGGGAAAATTGTGCATTGAATGCTATCTTTACATGCATTAAAAGAAACTTCATAGCAGTCAAAATGTCCAAGTTATTCCGACTACGCTAAGGCTTAAACATTTGTAGAAGTGCTAAGTAGAAAAATTCCCTCTTATCTGGACATTCGCAGCTGAGTTTTCTGTGGTTAATAAGATTTCCTTTGGCATGATTTACCAAACATCCATCACATCCAATTACTGCATATTTTTCTTCTTTTATATTTTCTGTAACGTTTCTTTTAAAGCTGTAATGTTGAAGTATTTCATACAGACATAGTTTTTCCAGATGTGGACTCCTTTTGGGATAGTATGTATCCAACATATTAGTTTTAAGAATATCTGTACTTGCTGGTTCATTTAATGCTAAGTATTCGATTTCTTGTAATGTTTTCAATACTCTATTTCGTGTGGAAGGAAGACCTAAACTTACCCAAAGGATTCCTCTTGACTTTGAATATAAACTGGCAGAACTCAAGCGATCTGAACATCCATAGGATCCAATCACTCAATGGGAAAGCATTTTCAAGCTGAAGCTGAACAATTTCTTGCTAAGACTCTTCTCATGTGAAATTTCTTTCCACATTTCTTTCATCTCTGTCTTTTCAGATTTGGTTATGTATGATGTAACATAGCGAGCAACAGCAATTGAATTATCTGCAACATATTGAATATCCATGTTTGCATTCCACATTTTCTCAATCACTGGATTGTAATCATTAATATACTTTGAATCTTTGGTTCTTTTTAAGTTGTATGTCTTCTTCGGAGATTTTCGAGTTATTGTATGCCTTACTGCTGACATAAAATTATTTACTCTTCCTTTAAAAATTATTGGACGTGGGAATCCAAAACGACATTTTATATAAAACTTACCTTTAGACTTGTATTTTCGTCGACAGTATTTTCCACATCGATGACTTTGAAACTGTAAAACTTGTTGTCTCAAGCAGTTTTCTCCTCCTTCTCTTGGAATGGCACAGGTAAAATACTGTTCGATGAAAGACAAAACACTTTCATCAGTATCAGTTCCAAATGTTGGTGCATTCTTGATCTTAATAGCATGTGTATATGAGGAGCACCTCTAGCTTGGTACTCCTTTCTCTAAAATAAATCTATTACCTCTCCAAGAGGTGGAACACTTTTATTGCAGATAAATGACATCATAGCTTGAAACCTATGATTAAAATACCTGCAGACATTTACAGGATCCAATGAACAGCATTCTCCAGCTGTCTTCAATTCAATGTTTTTAACATTTGAATTAGCTTCTCATAGAAATTCAAGTAAATCATCCCACGCATATTCAGCACAGCTAATTGTTACAACCCATGTAGGAGTACCTACGTTTCTTAACATACATTTAAGTTCTCCACGATGACTGATACCAATACTCATTGGTACCTCGGTGACACGCCATCAAATTAATTAACTGAGATTCTAAATGTTCATCTCTTTGTTGAACTTTGTCTATGAATTCCTTTGCAGAAACATGTGGAAGATGAACTCCTGTTTTTAATAAGTGGTTAACTCCATATGAAAGTGCAGACAAATCACTTTCAAACAGAAGATTAAATATATTTGGAATACACTGTCGAAATCTTGGATCTTCAGAGTACAATCCTGTCGAGCAGTATTCTGAAGCTGGAATCTGTACAGGTCGCTCATAAAATCGTCCACCTTCTCCACTGGGTAATAACTGTGGAAAACAAAAAGCTTTTAAACTTTTTTCCCATACACTCATGGAAGTTCCCTTTGCTTTTTTCATTTGAAATAATTCAATACTGTTTCCTAACACTTCTTTTGAATGTAGAGGATGTATTGTGTAATGTCCATAAATCTCTTCACTCCTGAACCTGTCCACTTTTTCTATTTGGCCACTTGAAATTTCTGTTTTATTTTCTAAACATATTTCCTGTTCATCAACATTTACATTCTTATAATAAATATTATTCTGTACCTGATATAATGTAGCCTTTTGAAGTTTGCTAACATATACAAACTCTTGCCATATTTTTTGACTCTTTGTTGGTACACCATTAACTAGAATAACTACAGGCTCACTTTCCTCCCTGTCTATACCAACAGTTTCAATATTTTTCTTAAAATCTAAAGGTAAGTACACAACTCTTCCTTTCAGACCTCTTTGTAAATATGTTGGAGGCAGCTTACCTGTTTTAGGCTCCATACGAACTATAGCCTGAAACGGGTGCACAGATTGAATAAGAATGGACTCATATGCATTTAAATCTGCCAGTTCCGGAGGAATACCTACCAACTCTAAGTTGTTATGTACAGCTCTACCTGGCATTTTGTTCTCTTCTAATTTGTTGTAACAATATTTACAAATATGTTGATCAGTAGCCAACTCAAAACGACCTTCCACCAACAAATAAGCACCAAATTGCTCCTACTTATCATCGTTTTCCTTTTCACTTTTTAAATATGGATCAACATTCCTAGTTTGACTTCTGTAGTGAGTACGTCCACAACAAATGCAAACATAGTTTGGTTTTTCAGATGAAACTATCTTAAACTTTGTAATTTCTTCTGCAAACTTGTCAGTACTAATATCTTCCACCTGTTCTTCAACACCTACACTTGTCAAGCTCTCACTTTCTCTACACTCCTCTTGTGAACCAAAGAAACAAAACTGTATATCGTCACAAACATTTTTTACATCTGATACTGAACCATGCAAAAGACCTGTGTTTATTTCACTTAAAGATAATGTAGGACTTTTACATAGTAGAGTCTCCTTACTAACTTCCGCATTTCTGAGTGGTGTACTGCTAACATTATTGAATGATGGAAAGTACCTTGACACACTTTTATTGAAAGACAAGCCAGAGAATGACCCTGCAAGTTAGTATATTTTCTTACTTTACATGGATCTAGTCCTTGTAACATCTTAATCTTCTGTTTAAGACTTTTTTGGACATATCCTCGTATAAATAATTTGCAACATGTCAATAGATTCCTGTCAAATATTGCAAATGCTACTACAATCCCACTTATATACCGGAGCTTGTGTACGCCTCCCTTGAGCTTCTTCAGCTATTACTTCTTCCACATTCCTAGGAACCATCTTTTCTTTTGGAATAGGACAACCATCTTTCATCTCATAGCATCGACCACTAGTATCAACTGCATGAACTAATGTGTTCTGTTGAAAATAACTTTCTTCATTAAAGAAAGGCTCAGTACTAGTAGTATGCTTCCATTCACCAGTGAAAATTTTACAAAAGTTACTCATATTAACCAGTCTTTTTCTTTTTCTTTTCTCTTTTATAAACAGCATTGTTTTATCCAATGTTTTCATTCTCTTCAATATTAATATAAATAATTTTCTTTTTATTTCAAAAGCTTTTTCTACTACACTTTCAATCTGTTGCTTTTTCTTATAAACTACTGACCTCTTTTTATATTTTTTGCAATCTTTCAATACATTTTGTAGTACTCTACTTCTATACATTCTCTTCCTTATGTCTTTATATTCTTTCAGCCTTCTTTCAACATGGATTGTTTTCCCATAACATGATTTTCTATTATTATGTCCTTTTTTCATTTCCTTCCGATTCGTTGTTGAACTTTCCTTTCTCTTTTCCACATTTTGAAAATAAAATTCTTTACATTCTTTAAAAGTCTTTTAACAAACTCTTTAGCTGTCTTACCAGAAGTCTTTTTCTTCAGTGTAACATTTTGCACTTCATCTAATTTCCGCTTTTCTCTTTCCTTTAAATAGTACTGTTTTTTTTCTTGTCTTCTCTTTTGATCTTTTCTTGCCATACAAAATCTTTCTTACGAATAAATGCAAATATCTGAAAAAAGAAATGTTTAAATAGTATCTAAAAATAATTATATATTTTTAAAATAATTATATACAAATATTCATATCAATAAATAAACAAATACTTTCAATTACATTACAAATGTCTCCATAACATATAAATAATAAGAATATTAAACTTTACATATTATCAAACCTATGATAAAAACACACACATTTAAATAGTAACATGTCAGAGCGCATGCTATCTAAATTTGTGTAAAAAAAAGTGTATGTATTCATTTCTGCTCATAAAAGATGGCACCTGGGTATTGAACAAGCTATGTCAGACACTATACAATTCCTTCATTCAGAAGACATCACAACCTCTGCAACAGAATGACAGAGCAGAACTAAAGGATTTCTCTACTAGTACCCAAACGAACGAGGTTCAGATGCATAATGCATCAGACAATAGATGTAGAAGTAGACACATACATCATTCACAACACCATAAAGTCCCTTAAACTTCACAGACTGCCGTTCCCATTTCAAAGTAACACCTAGACTGTTGGGCTTAGCCAAATAAAAAGCAGCAACCCTTCACATGTGTCTGTTGTAACTCTCACTATATTCCTGAAAACATGTGCATTTGTCTGTGCCTTTTGCTAGTGGAATCAGTATCACTGTGATGTACCCAGTTCCGCATTCCTATATGTCATTAACACATTCACCTCGACTTATGCCGCTCCCTAGATGATGGAGCGGCATAAGTCGAGGTGAATCTGTTAATGACATATAGGAATGCGGAACTGGGTACATCACAGTGATACTTAGCATTGCCAGTCCTTTGCCCCTTGCCGGTATTTGATATTCACATTTTCTTTGCACTGAAGGTTGAATTTAATTGTTGTGTATGTTATATCAAATTGCCGGTGTTAAGATGGTGCTCAAGCACTTTATGTCACAGTCCACTCTTTATGTCGATGAATGTATTGAGTCGAAAGGCTTTTTAAGAGACGAACTTTATTGACCTTGTTGTGTGAACAAGCGCTCTTTGGAGCGCGAAACGCGTCACGACTGGCTTATGCATCAATAAACCTCTCATTTTGGCTTAACTTAAGAACGGACCCTGTTGTTGCTTCTGTAGACCTGAGTGCTCGTTGGAACTCCGTCCCTTGTTTATATTAATTTCCGGCTGCTCCGCCGGCACCGAGCCACCCCGAGAAAGGCGAGGGATCTCCGGAAGGAGCCGCTTTCTTTTTGGATATATATATATATATATATATATATATATATATATATATATATATATATATTTCAATTCCAATTTAGTCTTTATTTTGATCTTTCAGAGCATAAAAGACACATAAAAATACACAAAACCAAAATTAAAAGTCATAAATTTAAACATGATCACTGAAATAATACAGCATAGTGCATCAGAATAAATAAGGACTCATAAGTATGATAAAATGGTTAAAAAACAATCAGTAAAAAAGAAACACATAAATCATTATAAAAGTCAAATCTTCGTAAAATGCTATACTAACGCCAGGAATAGCAGCAACAGTAATTTAGAGCTGGTCTATAGCAGCAGTTGTTTAAAAAAAATTAGACCGTATTCTCCACAATGGGTTCTTGAGTACCTGTCTTCAATATTCTTAGAGCAGTTACACATGACCTGGTGCCCATATTAGAACAGATTGGTTTAAGCCACTTGCTACGTGGCGACTTATAGGCTGGACATACAAATAGTATATGTGGTATCGTTTCGTCCTGATCCTGAAAGAATACACATTTACTATCTGGAATCTTATTCCATTTGGTAGTAAAAGATTTAACTGGTAAAATGTCTACTCGAAATTGATAAAAAAGTTTCCTATCACCAGGCTTCGTGATAAAATCCCCAAAATTTCAAACATGGGCTCTGGCTTATGTTCAAGAAAGGTACTGGTCAATATTTGAATACCAGTGAGTCGCATGTTATTTACTTTGACCATAGACCAATATGCCTCTTTAAAAACTTTTTTAGGGGGAAACATGTTGCCACCCGGGTTTTCCCATAAATGGGACATGCCCATATTCACGAGGGAACATTTTATCTTTTGTAGCCAACTGATCTTATGTGATGTATCTGCATCTCTGGCATTTTTTAGCTTATTAGCAAAATGTATCAGCTCCGGAGTTGACCATAATCTTCGCCAGAGAGCAAGAGGTCTAAATCTTACCACCTCTGCCAGCGTGTTACATCCCAAGTCATAGTATAATGGTTTAAGCGGTGTATTCTGGGAAAGGCCAGTTAGACTCCTCACAAATTTATTCTGGGCTAGAGTGAGTGATGAAACATTCTCAAAGCCCCAGAGTTCTGCGCCATAAATGGAAGAGGCCAAAACCTTTGTATTATAAATCTTTAGAACAGGACCTATCGGCTTAGTGAAAGAGCGCCTATGCTCACTTAGCAGTGCTCCTGTCATTTGTGAGTGCTTGAGTGCCAATAAATCAATCTGGGGCTTCCAATCTAGCTTTCTACTCAGTGTAATCCCCAGGTAGGTGAATACGTCCGTTTGTTCTAGTGGGACCTCGTTCATGAAAACCCTACCCTTAACCATCTTGTGCTTGTGCAGTACCATGAACTTGGTTTTGTCCACATTCACCTTTAACTCATGGTCTCTGCAGAAGTCCTCAAAACGACAGAGCGCTTGCTGCAACCCCATTTGAGTTTTAGTATTGGGACCTTTGAGCCGGTTATTGGCGGAGCATCGGTAGGTTGTGCTGAAAAATAGTTAACAACCCCATTTATAAACAAAGAAAATAGGGTAGGGGCCAAAACACACCCTTGACATACCCCTTTTAGGATTGAGAACCTTGGAGTGGTATTGCCCTGGGCGGGCCAACGTACCTGTGCAAAATTAGCTTCGTGCAATGTAGCTGTAAGTGATAAAAGTTCAAGAGGCATTCCTAAGTCTTTCAAAACTAACCAGAGCTTGTTGCATGGGACCGTGTCGAATGCTGATTTTAAATCAACAAAGGCGGCATATATAGTGCCGCCAGCTAGTATTACGACACACCAGTAGATTAAAATAAAATAAAAGACCTGGTCGATGGTGCTTACATGAGCCCTAAATCCTGCCTGGAAGGGAGATAGTATGTTGTTTTCATCAATCCACAACTGGATTCTATTCAACAGTAGCCTGGCCATAATTTTTTGTGTAGAATCGATTAAACTAATGGGCCTGTAATTACTGGGGCTAGAGCGATCCCCCTTTTTATAAATTGGTAACATTTAGATATATATTCAAAAGTCATCACGCTGTCACGCAAAAGAATTAACCGCACTCCAGGATCTCGGAGAATAAAGTTTTATTGACTGATGTGTTTCGACCGGAACGGTCTTTGTCAGAGTCACTTTCCACACCCGGAAGTGCTCTATTTTCTACAAAAAGCGCGAGAAAACAATCATGGAGTAAGAAAACAGACTCAAAGAGAACACGAGTAATTCTCTGGTTTCATGGGAGGAAAGACTGCCCATTGCGGTCATTATTGGTTGTGACAAAAATACACAGATACTTTATACTGAAATACATACATATTTCAACTTTAAAATTAAATATTTTCAAGTTTATACATAGTAAACATTGCATATGTTTTACACTTAATGCAACCGCTACCAAGTACATGCCCAGTGGCAGATTCAAGGTACCAACAGTGTGATACCTAAACGAAAAGGAATCAAGCCCAGTGGCTTTGTCCCTCCATTTAATTGCTCTGCGCAACTCTGCCCGTGTTCTAAATGTCCTGCATACGCTTGATGATATTTTTAAGAAAAGTGCAAAAAAGAAATTGATCCAAAAAATAGAAAATAAAACAACATACAAAAGGGTTCTGCACTGTGTGCTATTCTTTCCTGTTAAGCAAACTCGCGCATTTTAACAGTGGTAAATTATCATACAGGGAAATCAGCAATGGTTATTCCGAAGGGGGAAACTATCCTAAATGTACATGGAGCTCCTCATCATGGTTGAGGCCACCAGAGTGTCTGCTGCTGAGTCGGATGATATATTCAGACTCCATTCGCTTCAAGCTGCGTTCTCTGTCTCCCCCTCTCGCCTTGGCTGGGATCCTGTCAACACCAAAGAAGGAAATTTTAGAACACATGTCTGAAACATTTCCATGTACTTGTTCACAATGTTTGGTAATCGTATACGTCATGTCCTTGTTCCTGATTGCCCGAAGATGTTCTAAAATCCTCTTTTTCACTGGAAAAATGGTGCTGCCTACATAGTACAAGCCACACATACATACCAACACATACACCACATAATCGCAGTTGCAGCTAATGAACTTGTGTATTTTCGCTGTCTTGCCTGTTGGGAGGTTGTATCTTTTCATGTTGGAGCTGTTAGCACAGGCCTTACATCTCCCACACTTTTGAAAACCCAGGAGTTCCCTCAGCCAGGATCCAACATTTGTACTGCCTTGTGCCAGATGGCTGTGAACCAAGATGTCACGTAAAGAATTGCTCTTACGATAAGTGATGTGCGGGCTGGTACTGACTAATCTGCCAATGGTTGTGTATGATCTTATTAGTGTTTTTTCACAATCCGCTGAATGGACCTGGATTCACAGTTGAAGGTTGAGATCAATCTCACCTCCTGTTTGTTCTTCTCCCTGCATCTGGGTGCCCTATCTATTTTAGATGCCTTCTCAATTGCTGCTCTGATAGTTTTTCCTGCATACCCTCGTGTTTTAAATCTTCCTACCATCCTCTTTTCCTCTGCTGCATATGCATCTTTGGTGCTGCAGTTCCTTTTCGCCCTCAGAAGTTCTCCATATAGTCTTGTATATGTAGACACGTGCTGGCTTGCACAGTTTAAGTTGTTGCAGCACCATGGCCATTCAAAATCTGGTCTAAGGAGTATATGTTGTGAAATCACACCATCAACCCAAGAAAGGCATCTGGTGTGCTGCATGACACATGTCACCTTCTAACAGATTGCAACATCTTCCTGTTGTGGCAAGCTACAAATTAAGCAAGAGTAGAAGGCACCTGATAAAACACTCGTCAACATGGTTACATAATTGTGTTGCAGTCAGTTGTTTGTCCTAACCTCAGTCCTCAACACACAATGGACACATACATGTGTTCACGAGACATATCTAAGCTGACCCACATCCTGCTTAACACCTACACTAAAAACAATGCAATATAAAGGATATCAGTGATTACCATTTGAAAATAGGTTAGGATGTAGCCACTTTGTAGTAGCTTAACCACAGAAAGGCAAAGTGTGTGTTTAAGTTCAAATTGATAACATCATGCTTTACCATAACGAAAATTCTGGGTTCTGTAGATTTTCAAATTTAAGCTGCACCCCTGCATTTGCAATTGTGCCTGTGGGTATTGAACCTACCTTGAATGAACACAGGCACCCTTGCACCAAAGTGCAAGGGTGTCTGGGTCGGGGGAATGATTGTTAATGAACAGGAAGGTGTTCCTCCCTTGCGCATAAACATCCGTTCATGAGATTGACGTGTTTCAATGTGTGCTGCACACCTTAAAACACATAGATACATCTAAGATTAGGACAATCAAGGCCCATCTCCTTGTCTTTTCTACATGGAAATCATTGTATCCCTGGTCTGAAGTGCATGAGTGCTCTCCTCCATATGCCACACTTGTAAATAGGTGGCAGTGGCAACATCAATGGGGGGGGTGTAGTGGAATGTCCACCTCAAAACCCAGTGGCCACCACTTATACGCAATGTGTAGTATGTAAGGGGGCCTTATCCACAATGTGGTGTTAAGCCACGTGAAGTAGCTTAACGCTGCATTGCAAATAAGGTGAAGCACCCAGCACCACAGGAAGGTCTGAATAGATGATGTACCAGTGGCACTAGGGGCTTATAAATATACCACTCACTGTTGGCATACAGGGCAACAGTCCGAATCAATGAACAACCTAAATGTAACGATCATGGACTTTGTACATTGAAATACAAAGCTGCCTGTAACTGGTGTATGATGTAACACATGTGTCAGAGCCTTACTTGAAGTTTCCCAGGTTCTTCACAGGAGCAGAATGACGACTGTTCCCAACGCCCCCTCGAGACTCCCACCATGCCCCAATATTAGCTCTAGCTAGCGTGAAGCAAGTCTCGGAGGGGAAAGGGGTATGGGACGGAGAAGAGACTGCCTAGTCTTCTTATATCTGGCGTCTTCTGTATGCAGCTACTTCTAACTGTTTCTTTCGTACTGCTCTCGTTTCAAGACACTGTAACACAAAACACAAATTACTACAGTCCCACTAGAATCTGGCTTCTATTTGAATTCTGTGTACTACTAGTCTCCCATAACGTACCCGTGAAGAACTAGGTGTTTGCCCCTCTTCTAGTATGCTGTGTTTTCTTTTATCCACTCAGAAATGAATAGTGTGAGAAAGAATAAGCAATGTTTAGTGTATAATTACTTTTCCCTTTCTCTTCTAATTATTTTATTCTTAACATCTTCTCTTTTACCTTTTTCGTTTTCTTAGTGGTGGTTTAATATTATCTTTTCTATTTGCAGGAAGTCACAACTGGGAGCTTTACAGGAGTTGAAAACCTTCAGGTGAGTCTACTAGATTTTTAATGACCCTCGTTTTAACTTGGCAAACTGCCTACACAGGTAATGAATTTAACTGACTAATTATCAAAGAATACACCATACTGCAGCTAATACACACAACGCTGCCTTCCTCTATGAGGTACTTGCATGACTGTTTAGAAGCTGGTCCGAAGGGAGAATGCGGAAACTTCACCGGAGTCTCTGGAATGCCAACAGCTGCAATAGTTTCACTCTGAAATTGAAACCCGACGCTAGGAGAATATTTGTTCTTCCGACGGAGTTCGTGAGCGCCTAAAATCTACTCTAAGAACTACACGGACGCGCAGCCAAGCACTGTTACTAGTTTAACGGTCTTGGTGAAGTGCTCACAGCTGAGGGCGAGCGCGAGCCTCAGCTGTGCTTGGAACCACGCACTATTGAAAATAGGCTGAAGCGCTAACCCTAGCGCAGCCAGCCATCTTAGAGGCATATTTCCTGACCAGTACTGTCCAGGACTGGTCATTGCAAGTCCAATAGAATTTTATATTGCCTACTCGAATCTTTTTGTAAGGACTAGTGGTAGCTCCCACTAATTGGTGTTTTTTAGTCCTGAAGTTTGGATTCCTGACAGTACCCCTCCGCAAGGAGGGCTCCCAAGGTTTCGCCTTAAGAGGATTTTGGTCATGAAAGGGTTTCACTAATCTCGGGGCATTCAAATTTGAACATGGTTCCCAAGATCTTTCCTCAGGACCATAACCTTTCCAATCCACTAAATAGTACTGTCTTCTGTTCTTCACTTAGAGTCCAAGATTCTTTTTACCTCAAATTCTTCCCCATTTTCGGTTTGAATGGGTTTGGGAGGTTTACAGGGCCTAAGAAATGGTGAAGATTTCTTCAACAAGGAGACATGGAAAACTGGGTGAATTTTTAGTTGAGGAGGCAGACTCAATCTATAGGTTACTGGATTTAGTTTTCTCTCAATTTTAAAAGGACCTAATGAAACGGGGTTGGAATTTTCGGGTTCCTTTTAACTTCACATTTTTTGTGCTAAGCCACACCTTGCTACCTATGGGATAGACATCCTCTGGTCTTCTCTTCCTGTCTGCAAAGCGTTTATACTGTTATTTTGACTTTTCTAACTTCTCTCTAGCTGCTTCATGGGTCTCACCTATGTGTTTAACTAGGTCCGTGTCTGCAGGAACCGAATCCTCAAAATTACCAAACATCAAATTTGGGTGTCGACCATAGTTTAAGAAGAATGGAGATTGACCTGTGGAACTATTTTGGGAATTATTGTGTGCAAACTCAGCAGCCCAGAGAAGATCTGTCCAGTCACCTTCCTGGTCTAACAAAAACAACCTTAAATACTGCTCCAACTCCTGATTAGCCCTCTCGGTCTGCCCGTCTGTCTCTGGGTGATAGCTTGTAGAGAATCTAGTTTCTATATTCAACCCCTTGGTATAGGCCTTCCAAAAATGGGACAGGAATTGAGAACCCCGATCAGAAATAAGGACCTTTGGAATCCCATGTAACCTTACTACATGCAAACTGAACTGTGTAGCTAGTTCCTTAGCACTAGGAATGTCTTGGAGGGTGACAAAGTGAGCCATTTTGGTAAATGCATCTACAAAAACCAGGATGGTATTGTAGCCCCGACAGGACGGTAGGTCCACAATCAGATCCATGGTTACCGTATGCCAAGGATGAGGGGGGGTCGGCATGGGTTGTAATAAACCTTGTGGGGCCTGCCGTGTAGGTTTTCCCTGTGCACAAACTCCACAACCCAAAACATATTGCTTAATGTCCTTCGTCATATTGGGCCACCAAAATTGTCTTTTTACCAACTCTTCAGTCTTATTAATTCCCTTGTGACCAGCCATAGGATGGTCATGGTTGTCGTGCAAAATTTGTTCTCGTAATTCCACAGTAGGGATGAACAGAGCTCCTTGGTGATAAGGTAGATCATTTCGGATTTCCCGAGATGAATCAGATGAAACCCATTGCTGAAGGTCTTCAGGCGAGAATGATCCTTTCACTTTTTCTTCAAGAGTTTCATGGGAGATGAGTCCAACTATCTTTGATTCTGGAATGATCTTCTGGTCTTCTATTGATGCCCTTTGTCCTTCTGTACCCAGCCGAGACAAGGCATCCGCCTTGCCGTTCTTGTTTCCAGGCCGATAGGTGATCACAAAGTTGTAATCCGCAAAATATAAGGACCATCTGAGTTGGCGTGGTGTCAGAGTTCTGGCTGATTTTAAGAACTGCAGATTCTTATGGTCTGTATACACGGTTACAGTGTGTCTGGCTCCCATCAGATAGTGTCTCCACTCCTTGAAGGCATCCTTGATTGCCAATAGTTCTTTTTCAGTGATCGTATAATTGACTTCCGCGGGTAGGAGTTTCCTAGAGTGGTACGCAACAGGGTGCAATTGGCCGGTGTCCTTATGTCTCTGAGACAAGACTCCCCCTATAGCTTGATCCGAAGCATCTGTCTCCAAATAAAAGGGTTCCATTGGATCAGCATGGAGGAGAATGGGTGCCGTAGTGAAACTCTTCTTGAGAGATTGAAAGGCGTTTTCAGATTCAGTTGACCAGGAAAAGGGAACTCCTTTTCAAAGTAAACGAGTAATTGGAATTACCTTAAGAGAGAAGTCTTGGATAAATCTTCTGTTAAAATTTGCAAATCCAATAAATCGTTGCACCTCTTTCACAGAAGTTGGAGACGGCCAAACAGCCTTAATCTTGCGTGAATCCATGGTGATTCCCTCAGGAGAAAGGACAAACCCGAGGAAATCAACCGAACGTACATGAAAGGCACACTTTTCAAGTTTGGCAGACAGACTGTTTTCGCGCAGCTTCTCCAGAATCCCTTTAACATGTTTTTGATGCTCCTCCTCAGATTCAGAGTAGATTAATATATCATCAATATAGACGATAGCACACTTGTCAATATACTGATTCAAAACGTCATTAATGAAAAACTGAAAGGCGGCTGGCGCGTTGCAGAGTCCATAAGGCATGACCTGGTATTCAAATAGACCAAACTTGGTCCTGAACGCGGTCTTCCATTCATCGCCCTCCCTGACCCGGACCAAGTGATATGCTCCTCGCAGATCCAACTTCGTATAAATTTGCGCTCTTTTCACTTGGTCCAAGAGTACAGAGATTAGAGGCAAAGGGTATCTGTTCTTGATTGTAATCCGGTTCAGGGCGCGATAATCAATGCAGGTCCTCAGATCGCCTTCTTCCTTCTTGGGCACGAAAAACAACGGCGAGGAGACGGGAGACTGCGAAGGTCTAATAAAACCGTTCTCTAAATAAGTTTGGATATACTCCTTCAGAAACTTATCCTCCTTCTCTGTTAGAGCGTAGATTCTGCTACATGGAAGATTCGCCGCGGGTTCCAGTTCGATTTTGCAATCATAAGGTCGATGTGGAGGGAGCCTTTCGGCATCTACTTCACTAAACACATCCTTAAACTCTTTGTAGATTTCTGGAATCTCTTCAGTGTCACATAAACTGTAAGACATGCTGGATTCTTTCTCTGGTTCTTTTCCATGGAAACACACCTATTTACAATAATCAGAGCTCATTTTAATTGAACGCTTCTCCCAATCGATCTGGGGATTATGTTCTGTTAACCAGGGAAGACCTAAAATTAGCTGGAATTGCGGTGCTTCAATGAGATTGAACTGCAAACGCTCTTGGTGCCCATCTGGCAGGATGAGCTCCACCTTTTCCGTGTGGCTGACAATGGGACCAGAAGATAGGTTAGTTCCGTCCACGGCTCTCACAGCTTCACTCCGGGGTTTTCGTAAGGCCTGCAACCCAATCCTTGAAGCGAGCTTGAGATCACAAAAATTTCCAGTTGCACCAGAATCAACCATAACTGAAATGTCAGTTTGAACCGAAGTTCGGTATTTAAGAGTAACTGGAAGAGTCAAATGAGGAGCTGCTGATTGCAAGGTGTTTGCAAGTTGATGTGTATCAGGGGTTGTGATTTCTTTAGCATCCACCAGTCCAACCCGTCCTACTGGTGGTGCCGCAAGTTTTCCTTCAACTGAGCCTTGGGTTTCTTCGGGCAAACCTTAACAAAATGGCCGCTCGTGCCGCAGTACATACAAAGATTGTTTAATCTTCTTTTCTCTTTCTCTTCCTTAGTGAGAGGACCACGTACTGCTCCAATTTGCATTGGCTCCACAGTTTGACTGCCCTCCGCTGTTTTAATGCCCTCTGATCTCATTCGGTCAAACCTAGGAACACTTGGGCGAAACTCCCTCCGTTTTTCTCCCCGTCTCTCTGTCTGCCGGTAATCCAGTTCCAAAACTAAATCTATGAGGGCAGAAACCTCAGTTGGTCTATTTGGTATCTGAGACAGGGCGTCCTTAAGTTCGTCTTTCAGGCCCCTGTAGAACAGCGCAGCTCTTTTATTCTCCGGCCAGTCTGTCTCCACAATGAGTTTATTAAATTGAGCTAGGTAAGCCACCAGTTCCTTGTTTCCTTGCTTCAATTTGAGCAACTCATTATCAGTAGCTTGAGCCACCTTCCGACGGTCAAATATTCTCAGGAATTCCTTTTTAAATTCTTCAAAGTCGTACAAAATTGCCGAATCCTTAGTAACTAATGGTAAGGACCAGGCCGCTGCATCACCACTCAAATATGATAGCATGAAGGCCACTCGAGTTTGTGCATCAGGGAAAATGGCGGGACGACACATAAAATGGAGGGAACATTGGGTAAGAAAAATTTGAGCCTTCTGAGGGTCCCCGCTAAAACGTTCTGGAGGAGCCAATGGTATAACTGGGGATAAGGAGTGTACAACCTGTGTGGGAGTTCTAGAGTGAATTAGTGGGGTGGAACTTGACGCCTGCGTGCCCTGCGAAAAGGCTGAAAAGCTAGTACCTGAAAAGTAACTATCCATCTTTGTCGCTAAATCAGTGGTTTCTTTTCTAGAGGCAATTAGGTCTTGCCTTAAACTTCTGTTTTCCTCCCTAACTCCCATTAGCTCTTTTTGAATAGCTTCTAATACTCCGCCCAAATTCTTGAGGTCTAACCCCTCAGTCATTCTGCTCAGGTGAGTAAAGATTTTGTGGGCACTTCACTCTGTCAGAGCCTTACTTGAAGTTTCCCAGGTTCTTCACAGGAGCAGAATGACGACTGTTCCCAACGCCCCCTCGAGACTCCCACCACGCCCCAATATTAGCTCTAGGTAGCGTGAAGCAAGTCTCGGGGGGGAAAGGGGTATGGGACAGAGAAGAGACTGCCTAGTCTTCTTATATCTGGCGTCTTCTGTATGCAGCTACTTCTAACTGTTTCTTTCGTACTGCTCTCGTTTCAAGACACTGTAACACAAAACACAAATTACTACAGTCCCACTAGAATCTGGCTTCTATTTGAATTCTGTGTTCTACTAGTCTCCCATAACGTACCCGTGAAGAACTAGGTGTTTGCCCCTCTTCTAGTATGCTGTGTTTTCTTTTTATCCACTCAGAAATGAATAGTGTGAGAAAGAAAACCTGTGAAGATAAGCAATGTTTAGTGTATAATTACTTTTCCCTTTCTCTTCTAATTATTTTATTCTTAACATCTTCTCTTTTACCTTTTTCGTTTTCTTAGTGGTGGTTTAATATTATCTTTTCTATTTGCAGGAAGTCACAACTGGGAGCTTTACAGGAGTTGAAAACCTTCAGGTGAGTCTACTAGATTTTTAATGACCCTCGTTTTAACTTAGCAAACTGCCTACACAGGTAATGAATTTAACTGACTAATTATCAAATAATACACCATACTGCAGCTAATACACACAACGCTGCCTTCCTCTATGAGGTACTTGCATGACTGTTTAGAAGCTGGTCTGAAGGGAGAATGCGGAAACTTCACCGGAGTCTCTGGAATGCCAACAACTGCAATAGTTTCACTCTGAAATTGAAACCCGACGCTAGGAGATTATTTGTTCTTCCGACGGAGTTCGTGAGTGCCTAAAATCTACTCTAAGAACTACACGGACGTGCAGCCAAGCACTGTTACTAGTTTAACGGTCTTGGTGAAGTGCTCACAGCTGAGGGCGAGCGCGAGCCTCAGCTGTGCTTGGAACCACGCGCTATTGAAAATAGGCTGAAGCGCTAACCCTAGCGCAGCCAGCCATCTTAGAGGCATATTTCCTGACCAGTACTGTCCAGGACTGGTCATTGCGAGTCCAATAGAATTTTAGATTGCCTACTCGAATCTTGTTGTAAGGACTAGTGGTAGCTCCCACTAATTGGTGTTTTTTAGTCCTGAAGTTTGGATTCCTGACAACATGACAATGAAAGTGTCATGCACTCTGATTGTCAAATGTAAAAATACATGGTAACATGTAACAGACACATACAACCGTATCTGTCCTATAAATTGCAGAGGATGAAACCTCACATCCTGTTCATCAGCCTGTCCCACTCTTCAACAATGATGACGATGTTGATGAAGAACTCACACCCACCGACCATGACATCCTCCAAGAGCTGCTCGACTCCATAGGCAGCCCATCTCCTGACCCGGGGAGATCCAGCAGCGTCGTGGCATCTCCACATGCCCCGCCAAACATTCAGCAGGCACCACCTATCACCACTGCCACAAACCTGGACTCTGAGGACCCACAGATACAATTCTAGCCTGAGATGGCAGATCAGGTGCGGGCAGGGTTGGAGACCCTGGCAGCCAAACTCGAGGGATCTGTAGATGCCTTAGTCCCAATAGGGACCGCTCAGCTGCCATCAGAGGCACCTACAGTCCGCACCATGGCCTCTAGCAGTACCTGGCTGACATCCCTGGTGTCATGACACAGAGGCAACAACAACTGTCCTGCCAAATTGGCACCAGCGATGTGGCCAAAGAGTTGGGGGCAATGAGGAAGGTCTTGGAGAACATGGAGCTGAAGCAGAATTCCCACCTGGCTGCCATGGCTGCCTACCACCATGAAGTTGCTGGATTCCTGCAAGTCATCCTCGCTGCAGTGATGCCTCATCTGTTGGCATAGATGAATGCTGATGCCTACAACATCCACATCTTCTGACCCTGATGTGTCTGTGTCTCCCTGGGCTGCTGCAAATCCAACATCATCCTCACAGGAGGCACCAGACACATCAGAGGAGGAAGATGCGGATGGCACATCTTTCAGGAGCAGAAGCCCACGGTAGCATTCATCTGTGTCAAATAGTCAGTTTCTACTTAGCCCTGTGCTTTCCATTATGCCTGGGAACATCACAATCACTGTCTTGATACTGACCGTGCAACGTTCACCTTGGACATTTTATGGACTGTCAATGTGGCCATTGATCCCCAATGATACTGCAATCCACCTCCTGAAAGAAGAATCCCTATTCCTCCACATGTCTCATGAGATGTTGCCCCACAAGGGCCCTCTCTGGACCTTCCTGGCTATATACATATTTTGGTGTTGTTGTCAAAAGAGCTGGCCCAGTCTGACAATTTCTACTTTGCACATGTAAATAAATGCACTAACATTAACCTGATGTGTGTTGTGTGTGGCCATTAAACAGGACAGGTGTCAACAATGCCTAATCTGTGAAACCAGTACATCTAATTCAGTAGTCTTACCCTGGCAATACGAGAATACATGCTTCATTCCTCCTCGTATTTGCTGTTTCTATGTGTGCTGCATTGTGCAGCACACAGATTGACAGAAAAACCACAATGATTGTATGTGTGCGGGATGGTGTCTCTCCATGCACATAAACAATCATTGTTAAAATGACGAGTTGCAACTTCTATGTGTGCTGCTCAATGCAGCACACATATAATTAGTAATAGCTATTTCAGATTGTTAAAGTTCAGGAAGGGACACCTTCCTGCACATAAACAAACTTCCCCTGCAACACAGACACGCTTGCACTATTGTGCAAGGGTGCCTGCGTTGGCACTAGGCAGTTGTAATTGGCAGCAGCGCAGATGGAATTGCAGGGGTGCACCGTATTTTTGTAAATACGCGGCAGCCCTGCATTTCAGATGCAGCAGAGTGTGGCATTAAGCCTACAGAGCTAAAGCTGCGCTCCATCACCTCATTGCAAATATACCCCTACATCTTCTCATGATTCTGCCTCATCGTGGGAGAGGTGATATCAATGCCATGTACACCCAGAATGGGATCAACAACATGCCAGACTACTTATCACAAACACTCATTCAGCTGCGGTCCATGCAGGTAAGAGCGGTGGGGCCATTTGGAGATTTCGACAGACGACAACGAGGGAAAATGAATTATTTATTTAATTTTCCCTCATGATCATTTGCCGAATCCCCCCTCAACCCGGTCCCACCGACCCAGCACTCTTTCCTGCACGGGCCGCGGCTGCTCTCATTAGCAGAACCAACATACATGAACTAAGGCACTCACCATTGGCGTGGGGGTCCTGGAAGGCATCTATGTCTGCTTGGGTGTATAATGGCTGTCCAGTTGGAACACAAGAAATATGAGTATTGATCAGTCATCATGTAGCACATATAAAATGGTTTGTCATTTGGTCATCTTCAGAGGAAAGCTACTTATTTGTATAATGTGTAGGAACATTTTTCAAAGATCAAGGGGTGTGAAATGAGTGACTCACACACATGACATGCTCAATGCAGGATTGTGTAGTACGAGACAATCTGGAAACAATAGTTGCTTCTCTTGTCATTGCAGTTTGGGAGTGGCAGTCACATCAAACCTTCATTAACCACCTATTAACAGGTAAGTGGCAGAAAACACCAAACCTACGTCATGTGCATGTCAGTTAATGCATGGTCTTGTATTGATCCATCTCACAAGCACATCAAACTCTGAGACTTCAGTCTACCTTTGCCATCTCATACTTGGATGTATGTTAACAATTCCCATATAGCAAACGCTGATAGTGTTTTTGGTGTCCTCTGCTGGTGATGCCTCATTACAACAAATTAAAATTTGACGCTGTTTAAAATAGGGTGGCTTATGCCACCTTGTTAATATGGTCCTTAGCATTGCATTCTACTACAGCAAAGGGCCAGGCAATAGATTTATCTCTGGGTATAGAAACACTATGGGGCATATTTACAATTGAAGTGACGGAGCACTGCATTCGCCTTCTTGGCTTAATACCGCGCTCCGCCACTTCTGAAACGCAGGGCTGCACCATATAATACAACAATAAGATGCAGCCCTGCATTTTCCCCTGCTCTGGCGCTAAATTTGGCTGCCTAGCATCAACACAGTGCAAGGGTGTCTGCGTTGCAGGGGAAGATTGTTTATGTGCAGGAAGGTTTTGCTTCCTGCAAATAAACAATCTTTAAATGGTGTTTAGTAACGTCTATGTATGCTGCTTTGCGCAGCACACATAGAAGTTGCAAAACGTTATTTTGTTAATGATTGTTAATATGCAGGAATGGATACCTTCCTGCACATAAACAATCAATGGCGTTTTGCTGTTTCCATGTGTGCTGCACAATGTAGCACACATGGAAACAGCAAAAATGAGGATAAATTAAACATTTCTCCTTGTTGCACCAGGGTAAAACCAGGTTTTCCCTGGTCTTAATTGTGGCAGTGCCCCATATTTATGCCACCCTTGTAAATATGGGGCAGCGTCAAAATGAATGGGTGTTGCAATGGAATGCCCAACGCAACACCCATTGCCCTCCCCCTTCACACTAAGTATAGCGTGAAAGAGAGCCTTATTTACAAGGCAGTATTAAGCCACGTTAAGTGGCTTAACGCTGCCTTGTAAATAAGGCAAAGCCCCTATCGCTACCACAACATCGTGAAAAGTGATGTTGTGGTGGTGATAGGGATTTGTAAATATGCTCCTATGTGCCATATATTGTGATCCAAAACATGAATATCAAGTTTGTGCCTAACTCAGTTCAAACAACTTCAAGTAGGAGGTGTAATGATGAACCTACTAGATCAAACATTAACATGCTACATGTCATATGCTCAACATAGGCATACTTAAATATTCAGCACAAATATTCGCATGATATTGCTTAGTGAAACTTTTTTTATGTGCATGAAGGTGTCCCTTCATACACATCGCAATTGATCACTACATGATGAAGTACACTATCTATGTGTGTGACATGTAGCTGCAGCCATAAAAGTTACAATGCAAACTTAAATGTTGCTAATATGCAGAAAGAGACACCATACTGCTCATTAACAATATTTCCCTGCAACACAGCCACACTTGCACAATGGTGCTAGAGTGCCTGCGTGTATGCTAGGCTGCAAAAATTGGTTCAAACACTCTGTGAAATGTCAAATTTACCTATTACCATTGAACATTGTTGTTTACATGAAAGGCACAGTGTGAAACCAGACAATAATTGAAATGGACTTACCACCTTGCCTGCCAACAATGATCCCAAGGTTGTCTAAGAGGTCTCCCTTCCGGCCAACACAATGCTGTCACTGATGTTTAAGCTGGTGGACAGTCCTTTCCACACCGAAGAGCCTCAGCATGTGGTGGCGGATGCGTTCCCACCACATTATCCGGACCTTCACGTCATATCCCTGCAAGACCCATCCCCCACTCTCAACCATTTTGGGGAGGTAAACTTTAATCAGCAAAAGGAAAGCCCCAAATGCTCCCTCTGACTTCCTCACCTCCCTACCTTCACCCAACATCCTATTAAAATATACTAACCCCTGTATGAAAAGAAAACCCCACCTAAATGAACATAAACTTACAAGATACCACCTAAATACCCATAGACAAACACCCAACAAAACTAGGCTCAAAACGCAAAAGACACGACAAAAAAGCGATACAGGACTCAACAGGAACAGTTGGGACAGCACACTACAGACCACAAGTACACATTTTCCACACAGATTTACCTCACACCTCCAAACACAACCAAACACCTCACAAGACACTAACAGTGTGAGTAAAAGTGAAAGTGAAAGTGTACAGCACAAATCCAGGAAACAGGATGCATACTGACATCACTTACCAGGGGGTTTGCGGCCCTTTTCGTGACTTTGCGTGAATTTTTTTGCCACTATTGTTTAAACAGGAATTCACCTTTATAAACACAGATACTTTGCAAGATTTTTATATAGCCGCAATGGAAAAATTAATGCTTACCTGAAAAGTGGCAAAACAATTACAGCTGTATGCTAGGTGATCAGCAAATGTACCATATTTCATGATAATACATGCCTAACAACACAAAATGACTATGGCATGTGACTTGGGTTGTTTATGTGACTTTCTTTTATCTGACATGTTTTGATATCAGAATTTCTGAGCTGTCAACATGCACTCCTTCCACACTTTAATGCAGAGCTATATATAATAATGTTTGATAGGCAATGCATGCATTAGTGGTAGTCATACTGATTACCATATTTTGTATGTGGGGCTATATATAAGGCTGTTGCATAACACATTGTTGTAAGGTGTGTAGCAATGTAATGGGCTTGAGACACACACTAACTTGTACAACAAGCATTCACTACTTCTATTGAAGAATTATATTAATGCATACAATGCGAATGTTGACTCCAGATTCTCATTGGAGTATTTTCTGAGGTGGATGAAATGACGTGAACATTTACACTGGTTTGTGCAAAGGCACTCAACATGGCTCAACGCCAGCTGGTCCATTGAGTCCGTGCCACACCACTTCAATGCAGTAACTGGTTGTGACATAGGTGTGGGTTAGGACAGCTCAGCATGACTTGTAGAACTTTTGAGGCTTGTCTACAGCTGTGTGGACGTTGACGACTCTGTCAATTCAACAATTGAAAGCCAAGAACAGTTGACGTGTAATGTTTCTTTATGATTTACATATATTTCCATGTGTGCTGCATTATGCAGCACACATGGATGTTGAAAATCTACTTTCAGCATAATATTGTGCTGGAAGGGGTCCCTTCCTGCAAAACAAAAAATAAAAATGCAGACCATTCACCCTTTGTAGATGGCATACATGTGCCGGCACATGGACTGCCCTGATGGTTGAATACCACACATGGCAGCCCCATATATTTTTGCTACACAAGCCTCCTCCCTGTGTGTTAAGACAAGATAAGGCACTATGTGAATGAATGTTACACAACACCTCACTCAGACCTTTCCCTTATAGCTTGCCCTTAACAAAGGTAAATCTTAAAATGATGTGTCAATGTGTGCAGCAACATGGATTCCCCGGTTTCTTAGCATACTGAAAGGTAAATGCTATGTATTTTGCATTATATTACCATTCTTAAAGATACTTTTCTGAGCCATTACATATTTGTGTACTGTATCAGATGACTACATCTGCTTCAGCATCATCACGCAAAGTATGTTGCAGCGTAAGAGCCACTGCAACACCCTTTGCATCCCCCTTTCATGCTAAGTGGAGCATGTGCCTGTGCCTAACATTGATTGCAACATTATGTTGCTTAACGTCACTTTCCAAATTGGGAGAGTGTGATGTTTACATCAAAACAGTGCTGAAAGTGACGTTCTGTTTGCAGTATGCACTGGTAAATGTGGTCCTGATTGTTTTAGACACGTTATACCTGTCCCTTTACACGTGATAAGATTTGGATTTGTGTCCTGCATGCTTTAGCTATTTTTGGCTTATGTCCCACTATGTGTCTGAGGCCATATGTGCATGAATGTATGAGTAGGTGGAGGGATTGGATGATGTGACACACATGTAAGATTAGTGTGTGTGTTCATGAGTATCGTGTACATTTCTGGAGAGATACAACCGTATGTGACATGACCATTTCATATATGATGTATGGTAGTATTTGTGTTCAACTGTGCTTGCATATGGAGAGATATGTTGATACGTGTAGTTGTAGCAAATACCTAGATTACACACATTATGTGATAAACATTTGAAATGTTGTAGTGGCATTCCAGAGGGATATGATGCCACTTCATTGTGTTACCATATTTTATGTGGTACGTCTTGCACAAATACATTAGCCTTTGATGCTGGGATTCGATGTAAGTTACTTGCATGTTTTGGACATGTTTTTTGGAATCCCTGATGCACTTTACTCATGTGCCTGTCAGATTTCTTTTTTTGGTTGTCAACACACAGTAAGTGTGACAGGATGAGGATAGTGCCAGTTCACAACATTAATTGCCATGCCACACTCATGTTGGTGGACATTGGACATCCACACATTCTTGTCATTGCATTGCCATCTCCTTTGGCCTACATACACAATAGTGAATGCTGATGCTTTCACAGTTGTCCCATAGGTAACCTATGTGTCAGTGTTTGTGCTGCTAAAATTATGGCAATGTAAGGTCAGTACAGGGTTGAAAAACGAGTCATACATAGTGTTTGTGATGCAAGACATTTCCAAATTTGTCATTACAGTGACACATGTGTCATCTATGGAGGTAGTATTGAAGGTCCGGAAAATATGTGTATGATTGGTGTAAGATGCAGTCCCTGCACTTTATTGATTTATCCGTTAGTCTGGCTCAACTATCCTTTGATTCTTTAGCCTCCTCACTCGACCTGATGATGCTTAGGACACAACACAGCGAGCACAATGATGGCCCACATGCATTCTGTAGTTCCGACGCACAAAACATTTTCGAATTCCAGGTCATGGATTAGTTGGTGTCATATACCCTGCTAGCTGTGTGACACTATTGGTTGGAGCACTTGCGTTTTCCTGACTTTTTACCTTCTAAAGTCACAAACCAAGCATACAAGATATTGGTGAAGTGATTGTTTACTACATCATGAGGTGAACATGTAGGTGCCAAGCTATATGTGAAACAATATATCTGTGAGGTGACATTATGTGAAAAAGTTGTTGATGAGTGCATCCCTCCTCAATGTTGAAGCTGCAGAAGTAAAAGGTTGGCTTGGATCCACTTCTTCCTCTAGCCCATCATCGTAAAGTTTGATTTTCGTTATTCACAAAGGGCATTTATGAGTAGTAAATGCCCTTTGTGAATATTGAAAGTCATAAAGTTAGACTTTTGTCTAGCTTTACCTTTGTGAATCGGGCCCTTAGTAATGCTTGAACATGAAATACCTTGAAAAAACAAGAGACAATAGGCATTAGGCAAGACAGGAACAGTTTGTTTAATTAAACAGTGCGGCCAGGAGATCAGCCTCAGGCATAGGGTCTGAAGAATGTCTCAATTTATAATTGGGCTAACATGGGTTTTATACAGTTCATTGAATGCAATAAAATAGTTCCAGTGATCCTTTTTTGGCAAGGAATGTGAACCTCTGTCTTTGAAGTCATAAATGAATGTATTGGATAAGGAATCCAGGTGGACCTGAACCTGGCTTGGACACAATGCGGCCAGTGGGTAATGTGTCCAGATGTCCGGCATGGGGTGCACATGATCACTGTGTGTATTGAGTGTGCTGTGTCCTGAATGGCAACGTGTTCCTAACTTCATGTGGCATCTGACATGATGGTGTTTTGGGAATGCACGTACCCCTCTGGCCATGTGTTATTTATTGGGGTTCAGTGGTGAACAGATGCTGAGGGCTGACGGCTAAGGGTGGCAGGGGTGGAGCTAATGAGAAATAGTTCAGACCGAACTGCCAAGCCATGTCTTCCCTGGACCGGAATCAAGCATCCTGGGACCGGTTTCGGGCTAACAGCCCTCATCAGCCAGGCTAGCTTGAATCCAGTGGTAAAGTGAGCAAGGGACACACGTCTGGGCATACCCTGCCATCTCAGGTCGAACAAAGCAAACACAAGGAGATGATGGACGGAGTGCTGAAACTTTTCAAACACTCACCCCCAGTCACAGATCTGGGTTGAATCCATCATCATTCTTTAGCTCACTTTGCCACCCCAGTGAAACCGGTCCTAGGATGCTTGTTTCCGGTCCAGGGAGGACCTGGCTTGGCAGTTCGGGCTGGACTGTTCCCATGAGGCACAGGGTCAAGACTGATTTGCATATGGCCAGGTCTAAACTGGGGTGGCATGGTGAGCAAAAGAATGATGGATTTAACCCAGATCTCTTGACTGGGGGTGAATGTTTTGATTTGTTCTGCATTCTGTCCATCAATTGTGTGTCTTTTGCTTTCTCGCCCTAAGTGCGCCAGGTATGCCCAGACGTGGGTCCTGGGCTCACTGTGCCACTGGAACCAAGCTATCCTGGCTGAAGAGGGTGAAACCCGAAACCGGTCCTAGGATGCTTGTTTCCGGTCCAGGGAGGACCTGGCTTGGCAGTTCGGGCTGGACTGTTCCCATGAGGCACAGGGTCAAGACTGATTTGCATATGGTCAGGTCTAAACTGGGGTGGCATGGTGAGCAAAAGAATGATGGATTTAACCCAGATCTCTTGACTGGGGGTGAATGTTTTGATTTGTTCTGCATTCCGTCCATCAATTGTGCGTCTTTTGCTTTCTCGCCCTAAGTGCGCCAGGTATGCCCAGACGTGGGTCCTGGGCTCACTGTGCCACTGGAATCAAGCTATCCTGGCTGAAGAGGGTTGAAACCCCGAAACCGGTCCTAGGATGCTTGTTTCCTGTCCAGGGAGGACCTGGCTTGGCAGTTCGGGCTGGACTGTTCCCATGGGCCATGAGGCACAGGGTCAAGACTGATTTGCATATGGCCAGGTCTAAACTGGGGTGGCATGGTGAGCAAAAGAATGATGGATTTAACCCAGATCTCTTGACTGGGGGTGAATGTTTTGATTTGTTCTGCATCCCGTCCATCAATTGTGTGTCTTTTGCTTTCTCGCCCTAAGTGCGCCAGGTATGCCCAGACGTGGGTCCTGGGCTCACTGTGCCACTGGAATCAAGCTATCCTGGCTGAAGAGGGGTGAAACCCCGAAACCGGTCCTAGGATGCTTGTTTCCGGTCCAGGGAGGACCTGGCTTGGCAGTTCGGGCTGGACTGTTCCCATGGGCCATGAGGCACAGGGTCAAGACTGATTTGCATATGGCCAGGTCTAAACTGGGGTGGCATGGTGAGCAAAAGAATGATGGATTTAACCCAGATCTCGTGACTGGGGTTGAATGTTTTGATTTGTTCTGCATTCCGTCCATCAATTGTGTGTCTTTTGCTATAGTATTACTACAGCATTTCCTGGAACTGCAGTTAAAGGAGGCTGCTCATTCCACTACAGTGTGGACGGTGGTTCTGGACCCCCTCTTTTCCCCTTGCCATAGTATTGCCACAGCTTTGTCTGAAATTGCAGGAGTAGAACAAACAAGTAGATAAAAAGGGTGAGAAATAAGCAAATTTATTAAAAACAATATATATAAAAGAGCTGGGCTGGGACATTGGAGTACTGCGCATGATTCCAGATTGGCTCTGATTGCTCAAACCTGGGGGTTGTTGCCGGAAGAGGTCCCTGCTTTCAAAGCCAAAAATGGTAAAGCATTTAAAGCTGCCAAATCTAACGGCCAAAGTAGATTCAGCTGCGGGCCTCAAAGCAAAAACGCGGCTAGCTCAAATGAAGGCAGCATCAGCCGCGGCAAGAGTGGAGCACAATCTAAAAGCACGACCATGCTCTATCATAAATTCTATCTCCGACAGCTCTGAGGAGGAGTTGCCGGAACCTAACCATAACTTCGGTGCGAGGGATCCAGCTACAGAGAAGTTAGTGCAAGGGGGGCTGGAGGAAGGAGCAAGACCAGAGGAAGAACAGGGCCCTGATGATAAAATATTGGAAAATCATGATCCAACGGCTGGGGTTCGGGAGGATGGAAAGAATAACGCAAAGGAGTATCCGTTATTTTCAAAAGGCAAAGCATCCCTGGCCACTCAGACTGCATCGGCGAGACTACAAGGGCCTCCTGATAGGACACAAACTAGTTCCTCTCAAAAGGTGCAACCCCCTGCAGGACAATCAGCTACCCTAGAAGAAAAGGGCGCACATAGTTCCCTTCAAAAGGACAAAAACCTTTCCATCGATTTGCAGCCGCAGTATCACGCGTCTCTATCATCACCACAGCCACGACTACAGCCGCCTCTACAGGATTCGACACTCCCGCAGCCGTAGCCACAACATCAGTCCCAGTCGCCAAGTAAAGCAGGATTGAAAGTCTTAGGACAGCAAGGGCAGCAAGCCTGGATCCAGAAAGAAATTGGTGGGCCCCAATGCAGCCCGTCTGCACAACTTCAAGAAAAAGAAACTTTCCTACAATGCAATATAAAAACCATGCTGAATCTCATTTTAGAAGAGATAGGAGAACTCAAGACATCCCAAGCGAATTAAATAGCCTCTCTTCACCAGCGCCTCTCAAAGATTGAAGAGCCAGTGGGCAGTTTTCCAGCAAGGATACAAGAGGCGGAATCAAGGATTGCACATCTTGAAGATCAAATGAATACCATACAGCAGCAAGTGAATGTAGTAACAAAGGAAAAAATTTCACTTGAGAGTAAACTTGAGGAGCTTGAGAATCACTTGCGGCGTGTAAACCTGCGCATAGTTGGGGTCCCGGAGGGAAGTGAAGGGTCTCAAACTCTTCATTGGGTCGAGACTTTTATCAAGAAGAGCATCCTGCCTGAATTCACTGGAGATCTCACCATAACAAGTGCACATTGAGTGCCCGCGCACTCTCTGCCCTAACTCAAAACTACTACGAACAATTTTAATTAACTTTGCTGATTACCGTATAAAAGAACAGATACTATCCAAAGCAATCCAGCAGAGACAATTTTCAATTAATGATGTATCCAGTTGTCGGATTTTTGCTGACATGTCAGCAGCTGCCGCACGTCGGCGAAAAGAGTTTGTTAAATTGTTATATCTTTTCAAGGCACAGGGCATTCAGGCTTCAATAGCTCAGCAGTCGAAGCTAAGGGTGCTAGTGAGAGGCAAGTTTCACATGTTTGCGAATATAGAGGAAGCCCAGGACCTGCTGAGAGAGATCTCTTCCATAAAATAGAATGGAATCATTAAACTAATGTGAAGGGTCGCAAAGGTGGGGGGGAGGGGTCACTCAGGGTGCATCACCAAGGCACCCCATAGGAGCTACTTGGGGAGGGAGGAGATGGGGCTCACAGGTCCTTACCCATCTCTAGGGGAGGGCAAGGTGTGGAGCGGGGCTGGGAGAGGTCGGAGTTGTAGTGCAAAAAAGGAAAAAATTAGCAGACTCATAGAGGTGAGGTTGTGGGAAAATAGGTTATTGAATCAATTACCGATGCATTTAGGCATTAATTATAGAGATGGGTACTAAATGTCGGATAATTTCGGTCAATTGTAATGGAGTATTGAACAAACAAAAGTATGGAGGGATAATACGATAGCTAGCTTCTTTTTCACCACAAGTTCTTTTTCTTCAAGAAACCCACCTAAAAACAAATACTCCAAAACTCTTTATCCCTAAATCTTTTTCAAAAGTTTTTTTGCATCGGCAGGGTTTGCAATAAGGGGGGTCGCTATATATTTTAGTCGGAGGCTGCATTGTGAGTTTGTTCAAATTCATAGGGATCCTCATGGGCGATGGCTATGGGTCACGGTGAATCTAAAGGGGAATGCTCTAAATTTCTTCAATTACTATGGATCAATTACTGATGACCCTACATCTATGGCGAGGATTAATGAAATACTTAGCGGGGCTTCGGGACAGATTATTCTTGGAGGGGACTTTAACTATATTCAAGATTTGACAAAGGACACTTCAAATAAAAATAAAAAACAGCTGAAGCCAATGACTAAAAAACTAATAGATGTCATTACACAAGATCATCAGCTAATTGACCACTGGCGCAGAGCCCATCAGGAAGGATTGGAATATACCTGTTACTCCTGACAATTCCAATCAGACTCCTGCATCGATTTCTTTTTAATATCTTGCTCTTTGAAATATGTCGATCGGAAATGGGGCCCAATTCATTTTCAGACCATTCGTTGGTCAAAATAGATATAGAAACAGAGGAGGGCAGGAGGATAAAATCCAGGTGGCAGATGGATTGACTCCTTCTCTCAAATCAAAAATGGGTAATGGACACAAGAGAATGGGTACAAGCATTCTTTAAGGTTAATAAGGGTACAGCAGAACTTTTTTCAGTTTTCGGGGGCCTTTAAGGCTGCAGTTCGTGGGCAGATGGTGGCCTTTATGGCCACACAGTCCAAAAATCTGAGGATGCATTTAGTCAAACTTCAGTTGGCAGTAGATAGTGCTATGCTGCAGAAGAATGCCTCTTTACGGGGGAAAGAAATAATTGGGGGCCAGCTTGACAAAGCAAAAAAGAAGCTAAGAGAATTCTTCCTCATAGAAGAGATTAATAGCTCCTAGACATTCCAGCAGCAAGCCTACGAAGAAAGCCAAATGATAGGCAAACTGCCAGCCTGGTCAACTGATACAGGAGTCCCGGTGATGGATAAGGATAAGATTGCCCAAGTGTTCTTGGAGCACTACGATAAATTATATGCTACCAAATATACGGTCGGGCAAGAGGAAATTCAACAAAATTTTGAGAATGTTGATCTCCCGTATTTATCGAACATCCAGGTTTAAAAGATTCAGGGCGACATCTCAGTAGCAGAAATTCTGGCAGCCCTTGCCACAATGGCGGGAGGAAAAGCATGTGGCAATGACGGGCTACCAATAGAATTTTATAAGGTCTTTTCTAATGAATTAACACCCTTTCTGGTTGAGATTTTTAATTATGTCAAAGCAGGTGGATTGGTTTCCACAGCGTTTAACGAATCTATTATTGTCAGTTTTGTAAAGAAGGGGAAAAATCCTAGGGATATTAATTCTTATAGAACAATTAGTCTAATCAACTCTGATTACAACATTTTAATGAAAATCTGGGCACAGCGCTTTACTCCTTTGGCACAAGAAGTGATCCACAGGGACCAGACAGGGTTTGTTGCAGGGAGGCTAATGTCTGCAAATACAGGGTTTTTAGTACAGGCACATGACTTTTTTAATAGTAATCAAACCCCAGCTCTTGCTATGATGATAGACGCAGAAAAAGCGTTTGATTTGGTCAATTGGGACACTCTTTTCTATGGTCTGGGCAGGTATGGGGTTCCCCCCTAGGTTACAAAAATGTTATGGAATATTTACCAAGGGGCACAGGTTTTTATTAATTCTAACCTAGCAGGGATAGTCAACGTGAACGGGGGGACTAGGCAAGGGTGCCCTCTTTCCCCCTTGCTTTTTACTTTTTTTATTGAACCCCTAGCCACCAAAATTCGAAACAATATGGCGATTAAAGCACCAATTCTAGGAATGGCAAAATGAAAGCTGTTTGCGGATGACATCATCCTCTATCTTAGCCCAGAAAGAAAGAGTATAGAGCTAACATTGGCAGAATTTGTACAATTCGAACTCATTGGAGGGTATAAAATTAATCATAGCAAGACTGAGATTTTAATTATCAATACTACGAGTGACTTTCTCCCCGAAAATCTAAAGCGACAAGCCCTTGATCCTAACCCAATCTGATATTTAGGGATATATGTTACTAATAAATACTGGGAACTTTATAAACTGAACTATGAAGCTATGCGGAACAAAATTAAAAAATTGCTAGAAAAGTGGTTGTTATTACCCCTCACATTGATAGACCGTGTGGCCCTTATAAAGATGTCCATTCTACCTTTACTTGTTTTTCTTTTCACAAACATCCCTATAAAAATCAATATGATTTATTTAAAAGGGTTAGAAATGATGTTTAGAAAATTTGTTTGGAGTAAGAGGACACCGAGAGTAAAACTCAGTGTTTCAACTCGATATTAATCAGGGTTGGCTTGCACTTCCGCAAGTTCATACATATTTTGAAGCTGCTATTTTAGATCTTACAGCCCGTTTACTTGACTCTAAGGGATCAGCTGATAATTTCCTTTTGGACAAAATGGTGCAGGAGGCTGGCTCGCAGATCCCGGCATTTTTAAAAACAGTAAAACTCCCCCAAAAATCTAGGTATAAGACCTTGCAGAAATACTCGTTTACACGTCAGACCTTTTACTCAAAGCAGGCTTGCTCCACAGTGTTTTATTACTTAAAACTGGCTGAATGTAAAAGCTTGGGCCTCCAAATACAAACCAGTCATTTAAGGCCCTGGAACACTTGTGGTTTTTTAGAGCTGGGGCATTTTTTAGTGGGAGATCGCGTGATCACTTGGCAAGAGGTCCAAGTTAGGTGTAGAGACCGGAGCAAGCATTTCTTTTTTGAATATGTACAGATTTCACATTTACTGAATAAGCATAGCCTCCCATCCAGCTCTGGTCCAACTTTGCTCATAACTGCCCTATTTAGAGCAAAGTTAAGAGGGGTGGGAAACTGGTATCGTCTTTTACACTCCCAAGGAGAATCAATGGTGGTCAATACATTTCTAGAAAAACTTTCCCAGGAGACACAATGTACGTTCTCTATTCACGATTGGCTGGCCATATCACAACTAGGCAGCAAGGCCTTAAGAGCGACCAATTTTAAAAAGATGGCTTTTCTGTCATGCTGGATGGCGTACTACACCCCTAAAGCTCTTCATAAGATATGCCCGGTACTTGAGAATAGATGCTTTCATTGTCAGACAGCAGGCGAGGGAGGCTGGCTACACATTTTTTTTACTTGCCCAAGGATAGGGCAATTTTGGGAAAGGATTTTTTCGGCTTTAAGCCGGGGAGTTCAGAAAAGACTGGATCCTGAGGCAGATGTAGCACTTTTTGGCATCACTAGTCAGAGAGTAAACCTTGCAATGTCAATAGGGGAGGAGACATTTACAGCAATTGCCTCCCTTGTAGCACGCTCTTTGATGCTTCAGAACTGGAGGTCCTTAAAAATACCTACCTATTCGGAATGGCTAAATAAAATGATACCACAAGGACATTCGAAGAAGCATATGCGAAGAGAGTGGGGGCTACTAAAAGATTCACTGCTGTTTGGAAATATATGGAGAGGTTAGAGATCATTCCGGAAAAATAGGGCCATAATGCATTTTGAAGCTTTCTACAGAATAAAAGGGGGGAAAAATGCATTACACTACTGCACTTTCAATATTAATAGGAATAGAAAGCACTGCATTAAATTGGCCTGGCTCTACTTTGGCAAGCCTGCATTGATGATTAGCCGCCGGCATCATGTTTAGAGTCGAAAATAGGCACATTGCACTTTATGGAAAGTCTATGCAAATTTTGGCTGTAATGAAATATAGTTGTTAAACATTGCATGGTGCACTTTACATATGTTTGCTCTATTTAAATTTGATATACATATAGGGACGTATAATTATTAATTTACTGTATTAATTTTTTGCATGGCCTAACAAAAAGATACGCAATGGGAAATTGGCAGAAGCATATCCTAAGAGAGTTGGTGTCAGTAAAAGATCTATGGGAATTTATGGTGAGGGCAGAGATTATTCAGTAAAGTTGGGCTGTAAGGCAATGAGAAGTTATTATTAGAATAAATTGCACTTTAGCACTGCACTTTAGTATTATTAGGGTTACTAAGCACCCCACTTTATAAGATTGCAACTGTTGCACTTTAGTGAAGAGAATTTCTCTTTAGAATAGAATGTGCGTTAGCTTTGTACGCTAGTAATATTTGTGTTGGTAGCACTACACTTTTATTAAAAGTGCAAATGGTTGTACTCTGGCTAGTTTGTGTGAAGGTTAATCCCTAGCACCATATTTAGAGGGAAAGTCGTTACGCTGCACTTTATGGAAAAATGTATTTATAGAGATTTTCGTCAAGTTGTATGTTGTGATGTATATTTGTTAAACTTGGCATGCTGCACTTTATATATATCTGTTGTGCTTAATCCAATCACGTCTGTTGCAATGTATATGCATCAAACTGTGTTTTCATGTCAATGTTTTATCTATGACTTATTTATGTTTCTGCTCATAATACATTTTTTTTTTTTAAAGTCATAAATTAATGTATTGGATAAGGAATCCAGGTGGACCTCAACCTGGCTTGGACACAATGCGGCCAGTGGGTAATGTGTCCAGATGTCCAGCATGGAGTGCACATGATCACTGTGTGTATTGAGTGTGCTGTGTCCTGAATGGCAACGTGTTCCTAAGTTCATGTGGCATCTGACTTTATGGAGTTTTGGGAATGCACGTAACCCCATGTGTTATTTATTGGGTCCAATCTCCATGGACCATTGTGGTGTCTCTGCGCCTATCTGTGGGATTGATCTGGGATTTCCTGTTTGCCCATTTATCTGCTGGCTGGTTGCTACTGCACTAAGTTGTGACCTGTAAATCAGTGGCCTCATCCCTGGGTCTTAAAGTCTGACTGGCTACGTATTTCTGATTCGGTGTTGACGAGGAGTTCACCATGGGTGAATTTGTCAATAAATATGTGATTTAGTTTTTATACATGAGTTTATTGTTATTCATATTGACATTGACATTTTCAATATTAACAATAGATTCTTCATAATTAAATTTGTTGAACTTACAATGTCTGATGAGTGTGTTGAGTCTCTCCACAAATTTATCAATGGTTTCACCAACATTCTGACATTCTTCGTTGAAGATGTATCATTCGTAATGAACATTTGGCATTGGATTAAACTTGAGATTCAACACTTCTTTAACTGACGATATGTGACTTCATCAGTTTGCAGTATTTTCTTTATGACTTCTTTTAAACCATCACCACCAAGATTTTTGAGCTACTTGATAATCTTTTTGTTATCTGTCTGTTCAAGTTCATCAACAAAATCATAAATGTCTCTATCCAAGCAGTTTATCTATTGCTAATGTTTTGCTTTTTGGTGGCACCGAACAGTGGTGGTGGTTTCAGGAATTGACAGCATTGTAGCCATTTCTGGGAGTGGTGACATTGTGGGTGGAGCTCTCTCCAGCTGCCTCGACTGTTCTTCTTTAACTAGTTTAGGTGAGCCATCTCTAAGGCCTTGAGATGTGCTGGCCTCTGGATCATCCTCCATCATAAAAGCAACTTTTCACTATTCAAAAATACCTGCAACTGTTCTGATTGTTGCCCACTGCTATGTTCCTGATCTGACCGCCTTTACGGCCCTTTAGTTGGCTTGACAAGACTCACCAGCATCGTAAGCACTACCCCTGCTCGCTGTCTTGATTGTGGCGCCTGGTGCTGAGGTCATAACGGATCACTTTACTCAGGTTCCAGTGAGTAAATAGCAGTTTTATTCTTTGGAGTCTCTGTGTACTGTCTGACACCTGGTCGATATCTGCCTCACAGTGTTTCTGATTGCAGAATTATCTTGCAATTTGCGGTCGCTATTTGCTGCTCTTTCAAAACCTGGTTGCATCCGCCTTTAGCGTAATAACTCCGTATTATGTTTATTTATTTATTTATTTGTAAGGTTTTATATAGTACTGGCTAGACCCAGAGGCATCAGAGCGCTTTACATGTACAAGAACAAAACCAGAAAAAGAAAGCAGTAATCCAGAGCAACAAATTATTATGTGTGACTATATTATGTAGCAACATGTTACATTTATGTACGGTCTGACCAGCAGGTTCTCGGTCACCGATATGTAGATTTCATTGCAATGTTTTCTTTGTTTTCTACTTCTTTACAGTATTTGGAGTTGCACTTTGACTCCACATGCGTTAAGCGTTGGTTTCTTACTTCGACTGCAACACACATGGCACACACGAGCAGTTTGCTTCGAACACTGCAAACTCTCTGGGAGATCACTGTCGATCTACTCATCCCCTAACTTGTCACCAGTTATAGCTTCTTGAAAAGTATGCCCTCAATAGTGATATGGGCCCCCAAGGTATGTCAACGGGGGTGGGGGCTGTTAAATTGCTGGTTTCGTGGGGAGACCTCTCTTGGTTCCCACGCATGGTGGAGTACATGGTGGCTGCCCGCATATGTGAGGTGCAGCTGCTGCCACGAATACATCCTTCCTTCTGCTCACTGCGTCTGTCTCCTGGCTTCCTCAGTGTTGCCTGGCCAACAACACTGGAGTACCAGCTGCACTGCTTTTTCCTCAGTGGCTAGGGTGCCAGCATGCCGGGATTCTCTCTGGGGATATATGGATGCAGCACAAAGCGCTCACTATGCGATTCTCCTTTTTAGGGTCAAAAGGAAGCGTTCACCACGCGCAATCTCTTGGGGCCAAAGTCAAAACCCAGACGAAGCACTCCTCACATGCTAGTCCTAATGGTCTACTCTTCGAAAGGGGATGCTTTTTCACACCCTGCTCCAGCTCCAGAGGCAGAAATCGCTCACAACACGCTAAGTCGTCAGTAACACAGGGCAGGTCACCAAACCCTGGGAGATCACTGGATGCACACAAGCAGGCATGTAGGCAAAAGGCCTGCAAACAGGGTCCTTTGTAGGTGATGAGGCAGTCCTTCGTAGCAGGTCAGCACAGCAAAGCAGAGTCCCACAGTGGTTCCTCCTGGAAGCATAACAGTTCCTCCTGGCAATGTGCAGCATGTAGAGCCAGCAGCGTCTGGTTACAAGTCCCAAGAGGTGTCTAAAATCAAACAAACTTTTAAAAGTGCACAACACCCCCATTCAATCCCAGCCCTGGCTCTAGACATACTGCAGGGGGGTGGAGACAGCACTGTGAGAGGACAGTCACAGCCCTATTCCAGTGTCAGTGACAACTCCTCCCATCACTCAAGCTCAGAAAGACCCATCATCCTGGTGAGGGGCCATCAGGATATGCAGGGCACACCTGAGCTCCCTTTGTGTTACTGTGTAGAGTGAATGCACAAGCAAGCCCCTGTCAGCTTAAACCAGACGTTGATTGGAGTCAGGCTGCAAAGCACAAAGTGTCATAAGCACACAGAAATACCCACTTTCTAAAAGTGGAATTTCTCAAATAGTAATGAAAAACCCACCTTCACCAGTAAGCACCAATAAGCAGGATTTATCACCACTATTCCAAACATACCAAACATGGCAACGCTACTCTTTCAAGATCAGAAATTACCATTGAAACACATATCAGGAAATTCCCAATCCAAACCTATGAGAGGAGCAGGCCTCACAACAGTGAGAAACCAAATAGGATGCTTGTTACTACCAAGACATGACACACAATCAAGGCACATGTCCTACCTTTTACCTACACATGATGACCTTTATGTAGAAAAAGGAGAGTTTCAAGCTTAGCAAGTAACTTTAAATGCCAAGTCACTGTGGCAGTAAACTGCCCATGCAGGCCCTGCAGTGGCATATGCCTGAGACATGTTTGAAAGGCTACCTCTGTGGGGGGGGTGCAAGCAGGTCTTCTAGTAGCATTTAATTTACAGCCTTGGGTATATGGGATAGCGCTGTACAAGGGACTTACAGATAAATTGAATATGCCAAACAGGTGTTGACCAATCATACCAAGTTTAAAGGAGAGAGAACATGCTCTTTAGCACTGAATAGCAGTGGTGAAGTGTCCAGAGTTTCCAGAGTCCTAAAGCCAACAGGTCAGAAAAAATACAGGAGGAAGGCAAAAGGTTTGGGAACAACCCTGCAAAAAGGGCCACTTGTCAATTCGGTATGTCAATTTGCACATAACAGTTTTAGGGAGAAAGCACTTGCACTGGGCAGCAGTTTCCAGTGCACTATCAGAGTCATAACCATCAGCATTGGAGCAAGGGGGGGTATACAAAAAGGGCACTTTCCTACAGATACATCCTTTTGTCTCACTGTTTTTGTCACTCCTCCACACAAACAAAGCTGCTTTTTCTTTTTCTTTGAAGCTGTCAGTAGTCCAACATACACTCCTTCACATACTTTCCCTTAGAATCATAATTGCAATTAGCATACATGTGACCATGGCTTTGTGCACTCTGCAGATGGGCCAAAACTGGGTATCCATTCAGTATAGATAAGTTCATGGCCCAATGGCATGCACTGAGAAATTCACGCTGCATTCAGTCTCAACTACAGAGTGTATAATAATGCCCCATTATGAATATGAATCATCACCTTGAACTAGCCCAGATGCCTAGACGTGACTCAGTTTTGAGTATGCACTGAGTAAGACTCATATTTTGAATGAAAACAAAACTACCCAAACATGTATGGGCAAAGGGAATACTCCTAGAGAATAGGTATTAATATACCATGCAATGTGAATTAAGACATTTGAACATAAACTGCATCACTGACTTGGATTGCCGTAAACAAAAAGTCTAGAAAGAGATCTTATGTTTTTCATTGTAAAGTTAAAGACATAACAATTTGGCTCAGTAGGTACTCATTTCAATATTATTTTTAATTACGTCCAGCGCGTAGCACTTCCAAGGTCCACCACTCTTCAAACCCTGGACATGCTACTACTTAGACATGGTTCTCTAAATATCCCACTGTTGGATCTCACTTCCATATTCAACAGTGGTGTACATATTTGACTGTATCTCCATTTGCTGGTCATACCTTAAAAATCTACCAGTGCTGGGCATAACTCCCTGAATTTCTGTAAGAAATTGAGTTATTGGTTGAGGGTTGTGGGAACCCCATTCAGACAACAACCACAAGCCTTGTGAGGGTGAACCCTCTAAAGGCACTAAATTAACCTGTGCTTAACACTCTGGTAGCATGTCACAAAGCAGTTAAGCTTGACTTAGAGGTAAATTCTAAAGTATCTATGCAGCACACAAACAGTAATAAAGTCAAAACACAACACAGGAAAAATCCCAAACCAGTTTAGAAAAGTAGAGTAAATTCAAAAAATAATATGAGACCAGAATGTCAAAAATCAGTAGAACCAGAGTTATGTAAGTATAGCTTCTAAAACAACAAAGGGCTACTCACAGGTATTTGATCGTGTCAACCCGGGAGATAGTCACAAGTTTAGGCCAACGGGATGGAGAGCTGGTTAGATACAGGGACCAAGTTAGTCTTGCTGAAAAAGTTACCTTCTCAAAATCCAGCATGAAGAGTTCCTTTTATGGTGGAGGATGCCGTGAGGAGCAGGAACAGAGTCGCAGATATTCTTCCATGCTGAGCGAAAAGGAATACGTGAAAGCAAAACAAGAAGTGGGTGATCTCACTAAACGTATAGAAGAAGCCAATTAGGGAGAGATCCCAAAAAAGAAATATGAGATCTTAAATAATATCATTGAGGAATTTGAGGAAGATTTGATAAATAGAAAGAACTGAGAATTCAGAAGGGAGCAAGTTGATAATCAGTTAGGACGGGTTTACACCTTTGCTAAAAAATACGATTCTACACCTAAACCACCAATCGGATTGGAACTGACTACCTATCAATCTGAACAGATCTCTAGTTCCAACATCCAATCACTCGAACCAGGTCCAGCCTCAGGTGCCTCGACATGCAAGGTAAATTTTTTTGAGGAAGTTCAACGCCACCGACAAGGGATATGAACATTAAATATCCAAAATATCAAAACTCTCCCAGACAACCTGCAATACAAAAAACAAACTCCAGACACAGTAGGGTGACAACACAAGCACGGAAAAAGGAAATGGAAAGCTTCATCAACATCAACAACGTAGCAGTTAACATTTATAACATTGTTCTATCCAACACTGAAATAGACACCCTTAATAAGGGACTCTCGTTTTCCCTGACAGCCATTCGAGATATCACCAAAACCCGAATTGATTTATTCAAATACACTTGAAAACTCAAGCTCAAGTTCTTCTTCCACAACAAACTGTCCAGACCTTCATCACACTTGAGGGTCATTCTTACAACTATGTCTGTACAGGACTTAGAAGATATAAACTTACTGACAAACCTGTCAGAATGTGAAACAGATTTTAGTACTGTCATGGATCTAGCAGCTGAAATCAAAATTAAGACGGGTGCCACAAAGCCACAACCTTGAGAATGAAAAGTATCTTTTGCCCGCAGTTACCACCTGGCAATAGTATAGATGCCTTTGATTCGATTTGATTTTTATTTGTAATGCGAGACGAATGCCCAAAGGAGTCTTGATACTTGCTTCCACTAAGGTTGTTCTTCTAAGAGCTCCTGCTCAAAAGTGACTATAAAGAGAGAGAGATTGAAAAGCCAATTCCCACAGCATTTGGTTCCACAACTGGGAAGTGGCATGAACAAAAATTCTGCCACCCCAGGAAACTATTAATTTTGGAAACAAACAATGTCCTGGAGCCTGATGAATGAAGACATCTTTTAGGAGAGTATGACAAACATATTTTCTTAAGGTATTGAGGGCCTGCTATGTGAATGGATTTATGTGCAATACAAAGTGCTTTAAAGGCCACTCTCTTTTTAATAGGGAGGTAATGTAGCTCCTCCAGTGTTATTGAGGCTGAATCAAACTTCTTGATGATTTTAATGAGGCATACTGCAGCATTCTGCAGCCTCTGAAGGTTCTTTAAAAGGCTTAGCTGCATGCCCAAATATGGGGCATTGAAGTAATCAAACCTTGACAAAACCAGCAAGACAATGACTGTTCTTTGAAGCTCATGTGAGATGTGGCAACATCTTCTTCAGAGTGTTTAGAAGAAAAAAGCAAAACAAGATGATCTGATTTGTCTGGTTGGAAAAAGAAAGTTTCGAGTTAAATATGACTCCCAGATTTTTCACTATCAAGACTGAGTGGGAATAGTGTCAAGAGTCTTTGGCCACCAAGAATTCAGATAGCAGTTTCCTTGAATCTTTATCAAGAAAATAAAAAATACACCAAGAAAGTCAATTTCTCGCCTCAAATAATTTTCTCAAAAGAACGCAAAGCAGTAAGATCATTACAACAACAAAAGGATTTAATTATTAAAGAAGCAGATAAGGGTGACAATGTGGTCATACTTCACACAGAAGACTACATCATGGAGGCAACACACCAACTATCTTTGATACCAATTGCTACCAAATCTTGAACCCCGATCCAACTATTGACATTGAATCACAGATGAAAAGTCTACTATACACAGGACCTATTGAACGATGAAGAAAAGAACTACATGTATGTTGCGCACCCTACTATGCCCACATTCTACTTGTTACCTAAGTTCCATAAAAAAGGCCAAACACCTCTTTGTCGTCCAGTAATCACAAGGATCAACTCAGGGTGTTCTAGAATAAGAGAATATAACGATAGACATTTACAACCACTCATGTTGGATATTCCATCTTATATTCAGGACACAAAGGACCTGCTAATAAAATTGCAGAACATCAGGTGGGATCCAGATTGTACTTTAGCCACTATTGACATTGTCAGTCTGTATACAACAATAAAACATGCTGATAGTGATCCAGTGTTCAGGAACGGACACATTTTATCATCTGGACCCAATTCAATAACCCTACAGTCCCTTGTTCGCTGGGTGAGTTTAAATCAAACTTACCAATTTGTGCATCCTATTTATTCTTTTCTTGGCGATGAATCTTTATTTAGTTAATCAGGGATTTGGCAAATTAATATCAGAATTTCTAAATTATTATCATAAGAATAATAATTTCATATAGCTAGATCAATGACACTAATAATGACAAACATGTTTTGCGAGTTAGAAATGCTTTATCTAAATAATTGTGATTGCTCATCAAGTACAACACAGCTCGAATCACAGATCATCACACAAGAGAAAACATTAGCAAAATAAACACCAATTGTACATCTCAATTGTCAGCGCAATGAGTGAGTGGATAGGCATATAGACAAAATAATAAAGACATTTGCAAGTAGATTTTATGCAAATTCAGAATATCATACTAACCAATAATATGATGATCTAAAAATCTGAAAAGCTATCCTCTGGCCATGAGAGTAAGCTAGGTCCCTCAAGAAGAGTTAAGGAGCAAAGTCAAAGAGTCAGGATCAGCAGAACAACAGCCAGCCCATAGAATTTAGGAAACAGCAACACAGCTCTCTCCTCTCAGAAAGTAAGAAACGAGCTCTAAAAAAAAAACACCCTCTTAGTACTACTAGTTATACTCTAAATCAACTAAAGGTCCAACCCTCATTGTGTCATCTCACATGGTTTCATGCTTTTTGATTGGTCCAAAACAAGGGGTGTTCAATCCCACCACTCTCGATGTGCCTAATTTTCAAACGTCTTTTTGTCCTAACTTTGCTCACTGTAATCACTTCCAACAGAGGAAACTCTAGTATCAGGCTTCCATGTTTTGTTTGTCTCTCCATCTCAATCATGTATCAATTTGTAGTACAAATGTCCTCATGCTCCGCTTGGCAAGTCAGTTCCATTCATTTTTATCAATTTCCTCTCTGCGCAACCTTGGCCATCATCAGGAACTTGCGAAGGACACATCACATTTTCTTTCTCCCTTCTACATTTCTAATATGCCATGTTAATTCTAAAATGACTCTCAGGCCTTTTCTGCAGGGCAGTAAGTACACTTCTAGAGAAAACAAATACAAGTGTTATTTATCATTTTATAAAACTCCATTATTAAACGCTCTTTGAATGCTTATTATTTTCTAGTTGTTAGTGAAAAATAAACTCTCGACTTTTGTCTTATTTTCTACATTAGTCATGTGCATTTGCGGCCTACTCCAACACTCCCAGCATGCGCTTGCGCAGTTTTCATTTTTCCCCTTTTAGTCTTGCAGGGTTAATTTTAGCACAACATTTAGTTAATGAGTCACACGTTGAGAAATTCAATCCGAGCAGGTTTTATTTCGCGAAAACCCTGCTCCATCAATCCCCCCTTTGATGGCGACTCAAGCCATCATAAAAACACAACCCAAAAATCTGATTGTCATCATTTATACTACTTAAAAAGCAGTAGTTCTCTTTTGTTTCAACATAACTCCATCTATATCCTTTGCTATTTCATAGTAATTTCCTCTTCTGTCTTCTAATTCTATCTCTTCTCTCTTTCTCTTTCTTGCTCTTTGTTTAGTATCCAGTGTTTGTTTCTTGCACTTTCAACACTTATATATTAATACCAGCATTAGTATCTGGGCCCTCTACGGAAAATGCCCTGGTTATCTGAAAGACAGACTGTGCCTTTATAAGCAAAATCGTACGCTGCGATCCAACTCCCACAATCTGATATGCACCCCACGCTTTGCGAAATCACGCTTGGGCGGCAGAGCATTCACGGTGAGAACGGCTTCTCTGTGGAATGCTCTACCAGGGTTTCTGCGACAGGCCAAGTCAGAAGCCTGTTTCAGAAAGGCCCTGAAAACATGGCTCTTTTTGGCAGACTAATAGGGTCCGTTGGACCCCGGTGCTTACTCTGGTCGCAATTACCTGCTGCTTCAGCGCCGGGATACCCCTGTTTGGGGTAGCTGTCGTGCTTTATAAGCTTCAGTATTATTATTATTATTATTATTATTATCCCTGTAGCTACAGCAACTATAGGTTTTAGTATTCTCCCTAGCAAGCTATTACCAAAAGTAGAAAACCAATTACCCACTGAGGAGAAACCCTTACCAAGTCTCTCCCAAGCACCATCAACCTTCAGTTCAGTTAAATCTTTCCGTAAATGTGTAATATTTTTAATATATTCCTCAAGGCTCTTACTTTTGTCAGGGATATAAGTACAGCACTGTTGAATTTTCAACATACTACAGACTCCGCCCTCTTTTGAAAATAAAACATCAAGACCAAGTCTATTCTGTAAGATCATAGGGGCACATGCATCAAGGTAGGCTTTTGCGATTCCTTAATTGCGATTATTAAGGAATCGCAATTAAGGAATCGCAAAAGCCTATGCATGTAGGAATCGCTATAAAAATAGCGATTCCTAAACATTCCTTAATTGCGACTCGCTAATTGCGAGTCGCAATTAAGGAATACCTCCCATTAATTCCTATGGGCCTAGAGGCCCATAGGAATGAATGGGAAGACATTCTCAATTAGCGATTCGCAATTAGAGAATCGCAAATTGAGAATGCAATTTCAAGGGTGCCAGGGTGTCAAAATGACACCCTGTTGCACCCCTGAAATTGTGATGTGCACCCATGTTGCGCACACACATGCCCCAAGGGCATGTGTGTGTATAACCTAAAACTTAAAAAATGCATTTTAGAGCATTTTTCGAAGGTTTTGCAAATTACAGACAAGTTTGATTTGTCTGTAATTTGCGGTCCCAAATAGCGTAAATCGCTATTTGAAAGTGCTTCTAGCATTGCATTTAAGGAATCGCAAATTGCGATTCCTTAAATGCAATCGCAATTTAGGAATTCGCAATTAATTGCGAATTCTTAAATTGCGCATAGGAAACACTTTCATGCATCTCCAAAGGCCAATTTGCGATCGCAAACGGCCGATTTTTGCGATTCGCACCGTTTGCGATCGCAAAAACCTTTGATGCATGTGCCCCATAGATCCTATAGCAACCATTTCCGTATCAATCATTAAGAATCCAGCAGCAGTGTCTCTTGATAAACAATCAACCACTGTGGACAATTTTATAATTGTATGTGAGTTTAAAATTACCCCAACTGAAGGTATCAATGCTCCAAAAATATCACCCACAATTTCTGCGGCACTAATTCCCCTTTTATTTCGTGTCAATCCACTCTTCTTTTAATTGATTCCATGATTCTTGTCTAAATGATAAACTTTGGGAAAAACTATCCCCATATAACAACATCCATTCCAATGTGCAGGCAACCTATAGTAAACATTTTTACCACACACATAATATATTCCAGGGAAAGCAAGATCTGTACCACCTCTTATTCCCTAACCTCCTGTAATTAGGAAAACATGATCACATTCACTAGAACCAATGAAATAATTGTTAAAATCAGTTTTTAGTCTAAGTAAGCTAAGCTTTCCCCTATGATGCCAATTGAGAGTAATTGCAGCATAAGTCTCACCCTTTTTATAATCACCTTCTCTAAAAGCCCAAGGAGGTACTCTGGACTTTTGCTCAACAGCTTTTTCCTTAAAATTCTGTCTTCTATCTTCTACTAAATTTATAAACTCAATCTCCTCCTGACGCAAACTACAGGTTAAATTAGTATGATGTGCATATACAGTAACTATTGTTTTAGTCGTATGAAAGAATTCACCCATATATTCTGCATTTTTCGCACTATATGCCCTATTCATATTCTTTCTAATTGGCACTTCAGAAAACACTACATCATAATTTGAGTAATAATACTTCAAATTTCCTTTTTCATGGAACAAACTTGTTAGTACACTACACAAAACTCCATAAGTTGAAGGAAGGTGATAATAAGTCACCCCCTCAGACACAGACGAAGGTAATTGCATGCACACATAACAATCTTCCGCATCCATGGTATCAACATATTCATACAATAGTTTAGTAAAAACATTTAACGAAAAATCATTAATGAAGTTATCCTGGTGATATATATTATCACTTGTTATTTTCTCAATATTAGTTTGTGGTTCTTCTTTAAGATTTCCCATATCTACTTTTTGACTCAACACATTATTAGTAATATTATTTTTAGTAGGGTACATAAAATAAGGCACAACAACAATCAGTTTTAACCAAACAAACATTAATAGTAAAACACTTATAAAGCAAGCATTAATACATTTACGTTTAAAACTTTGGTTTTGATATCCAGTCTCTAGTAAATTTTCCTTTGCCATATTCTATTGTAAAAAAAAAATCAAAAATGAAAAACTAAACTAAACTAAAACTAACTAACATTAAAGAAAAAAAAAATGACTAGCAAAAATAATGTAGTGTATCCAAGCAATAATGTAGTGTATCCAAGCACTTCTTAAGCCTCTTTGCTTCACCCCTCTCTCTCTTTTTCTTTTTATATATATCTTCATAGCCTTCAATTCAATTCCAGCTTTTATTTTCTGTACTCTTCAGAGTGTTCCTTTGAATTTTCTGCACCCTAATTTTTGACACAGTTCATTTAGGTTGGCTCATAATCGTTATTGTGGCTGGATTCTGCAACAGTCTTTTCTCCACACTGGTCTGTGTTTTCAACTATTTCAGTCACCATGTATGTCCATTCAGGTGCTAGGTACTTCTTGTTCGGAACTCTTGCCCTTTATGTTCTCCGAACTGTCTCTTCTTCAGAGTCACTTTGTTCTGTTTGGCTCAACACTTCGATTATTGCGTTTGGAACTTTTTCTTTCAGAGTGTATTTCAGTCTTTTCACTTCCTTTGGCCATATATCTCCTTTTCTCGCCTTTTTCACTTGTACAGTTTCACCAGATTCAAGACTAGGTTCACAACGTCTTTTGTTTGCTTCTTTTCTTGTTTGCATTTCTTCTTAAATCAAATTTTCTCCATCATTGGCATTGACAACAGTCTCACGAGACCCAGTAGCTGGTGCCCACTTCATTCGACTTTGTTCGTTCAGACTCTCCTTGACTCTCAGCCTGTTCTTGCTCTTCTTCTTCATTCATTTCTGGTCGTTCAAGTGGACTTGGGACTCTTCTTGTGTGACTTGCGTGTATCCAATTCGGTAAGCCACCACACTTCACTGCTGTCGTTGTCACCAGTATCACTTGGTATGGCCCATGCCAAAGTTGCTCCAAACACGACTTTCTCACATGTTTCTTCACCAGAATCCACTCTCCTGAAAGTAGGTTATGTGCATGTTCTTGCTGTGTTGTGGTTGCAAGTTCTCCATCCTGATGAGACACTGAACGCACCACATCAGCCAATCCTTTGCAATAATCGAGCACTAGATCATCAGTTATTTTCATCACTTGATTTGCTGGAACTATGGGCTGCCTCATTGCTCTCCCCATAATCACTTCATGGGGCGATAATCCAGTCTTTTTTATCAGGAATACTTCTTAGACTCCTTAAAACTAAAGGTAAAGCATATGGCCATTTCAATGCTGTAGACGCACATACTTTCGAGAGTCTTGGCTTAATAGTGCCATTAATTTGCTCGACCATGCCTGAAGCTTCTGGTCGATAGGCACAATGTAGTTTTTGCTCAATTTGCAATGCTGCACAAATCATCCGAATTATTTCATTATTAAAATGAGTTCCTCTATCTGTTTCTAAAGAGACCGGAAATCCAAACCGTGGAATTATCTCTCTTAGTAGCAATTTAGCAACTGTTAGACTATCACTCCTTCTTGTTGGATAAGCTTCTACCCAACGAGAGAACATACAAACCACAACCAACACATATTTCAAACCATTACATGGAGGCAACTCTATGAAATCTGCTTGCAGTCGGGTAAATTGTCCTGCTGCTTTTCCAATTCATCCCCAACTGACAACTGTCTTTCTTCCTACATTTTGCTTCTGGCAAGTTATACACCTCTGACAAAGACTTTCTGCAATGACCCTGAACTTTGGGCTAAACCAAGATTGCTTACAAAGCTTGATCATCGCATCTCTCCCTACATGTGTTAAGCCATGATACATCCTTGCCATCTGTGATAGCAGGCTGTCTGGCATTATTGGCCTTCTGTCTGTATACACCCACACTTCATCTTCAGCCCCTCATGTACAACCTGCTTTGATCCATGTTTCTTTTTCCTGCTCACTAGCTTGTTCTTGCAACTGTCTAACCTCTTTCCAAGTCTCCACAGAAGAGAACATTAGATGAAAATATGTATCAGATTTTTGCATTTCTTTGTTTATTGAAATTGAATTTTGAGCACAAAAACTTGCAACTTGGTCCGCATATCTGTTACCCTTAGTCACATAATCGTTTCCAGATTTGTGTGCTGAACACTTCACCACAGCAATTTCTTTGGGCAATTGTAGTGCATCTAGCAAATACTTCACATTATTATTGTTTTGAATTGGTGAACCTGATGATGTAAAAAAACTCACGTTGCATCCACAATTGTCCAAAGTAATGCAAAACCCCAAAACGATATTGACTATCACTGAATATGGATATTCTCAGATTTTTGCCAATTGTACATGCTCTGGTCAATGCCACTAGCTCAGAATGTTTCGCGGAACTTATTCCCTTCAAGCATGAAGTTTCAAGAACCATAGCCACTGTACAGACTGCATAGGAATCACAACGAGTGCCTTTTTCATCTCTCAAGCAAGATCCATCCACAAACATCACACAATCAGATTCAGGCAATGGTGTATCTTTTATATCTGGCCTTGGTTTTGTACACAATTCAGTCACATCCAGACAATCATGATCTGCTTCAACCACCACTTCTTCACAACTTGGATTTGGTAGCAATGTAGCTGGATTTAAATTTGTACATCTTGTCACAGTCACATTCTCTGCTCCCAGTATCACTCTCTTATACCTTATCAATCGACTGCTCATAAGATGCTGTGTTCGAGTTCGTGTCAACAAAATCTCAACAGAATGTGGCAAATACACTCTCAATGGATGTCCCATCACAATCGATCCACTCTGCTCCAAACTCACACAAGTAGCAGCTACTGCTTTTAAACAGCCTGGTAACGCTGCAGCCACTGAATCCAGAGTAGCAGAGAAATATGCTACTGGACGCGTGCCATTCCATGCGTTTGTGTTAGGCCGCCTGGTTCACCACCGAACTGCATGAAGCCAGACGCGCTTGCAGATGCCTAGAGAAAACCTGGTGAAACCAGAAAACCATGGAAGCACAGAGCAACCACAGGAGTGCCATAAAGGAATACCACCAGCGCATAAGAGACACCAAACGGACCTTCATAAGGGACAAAGTACAGACCAACGCGACCAACGCCAAGAAACTGTTCAACATCATACAGCAGTTCAGTAAAACCCCAGCGAGCCACGGACTTGACACCCTCCCAGGAACTCTGCGACAAACTCAGCACATACTTCCATCTGAAAATCATGACCCTCTACGACGCCGGACACCACCCCCCCCCCAACGCCGCAGACAAACCAACCATCATGACCTGGGATCCCGCCACCGTCGAACACATCACCGCCACCATGAAGAAAACCCACTCAGGAGCCCCTACGGACCCCTGCCCACCGCACATATTCCACAGGGCCGCCGCCGCCATCGCACCTGCACTCAGACTGACCATCAACTCCTCCTTCAGGTCCGGCATCTTCCCTGATGACAACAACCACAGCACTGAGACAGCCCTCCTCGCCGCCACCGATGACATTCGCATGCTACTCGACCAGGGACACACCGTGGCCCTCATCCTTCTAGACCTCTCCGCAGCCTTCGACACCGTCTCTCACTGCACTCTTGCAGCTAGACTGCACGACACAGGGATACAGGGAGCAGCCCTCGACTGGATCCGTTCCTTTCTCTCCGGCAGAACCCAGAGGATCAGACTTACCCCCTTCCTCTCCGAACCCACCGACATTAACTGCGGAGTACCCCAGGGATCATCGCTCAGCCCCGCGCTCTTCAACATTTACATGGCCCCCCTCGCCGCCATCGTGAGACAGCAGGGGCTCAGCATTGTTTCCTACGCCAACGACACCCAGCTCATCCTCTCACTCACGAAGAACCCCGAAGACACCAGACTCTGCTTCCAGGAAGGAATGAAGAACGTGGCAGCCTGGATGAAAGACAGCTGCTTGAAGCTCAACTCAGAGAAGACCGAGGTCCTCATCCTCGGACCCTGCACCTCCGCCTGGGACAACACCTGGTGGCCCTCCACCCTAGGAAATCCACCCACGCCTACGGACTACGCACAAAACCTCGGCATCATCCTTGACTCCTCCCTCTCCATGAACCGCCAGATCAATGCTGTCGCCTCCACCAGCTTCAACTGCATGCGAATCCTCCGCAAGACCTTCAAATGGATCCCCCCGACTGCAGAAAGACAGTCACCCAAGCGCTCATCACCAGCAGACTTGACTACGGAAATGCCCTCTACGTGGGAATCAACAGAGCCCTACTACACAGACTCCAGACCATCCAGAATGCCGCTGCCAGACTCGTCCTTGGAACGCCTCATCACGAACACATGACCCAACACCTACGAGACCTCCACTGGCTCCCCATCGAGAAGAGGGTCATCTTCAAACTCCTCACCCACGCCTACAAATCCCTCAACAACATCGGGCCCAAATACCTCAACGAGAGAATATCCTTCCACGTACCCAAGAGGAACCTCCGCTCTGCCGACCTCGCCCTGGCAGAGGTCCCCCGCATCCGCAGAAACAGAACAGGTGGGAGAGCCTTCTCCTACATCACAGCCAAGACCTGTAACGCGCTCCCCGTGAACATCAGACGCTCGCATACCCTGCACACGTTCAGAAAGGACCTCAATACCTGGCTCTTCGACTGATCCGGAGCTGCCCCCCGCCCCCCAGCACCTTGAGATCCTCGCGGGTGAGTAGTGCGCTTTACAATCCCCTGATTGATTGATTGATTGATAGGACTGAAAGTGCACAACCATCTTTTTGCAACAGAATAGTGCAAAGTCCTTACTGTAGTCTGGCATTCTTAATGCAGGTGCTCGGCAAAGGCTGTCTTGCAACTCTACAAATGCCCTCATACATTCTTATCCAATTCAATTGGATCGACCACATCCTTGTGTGTCAATCTCTGTAATGGCTTCGCTGTCAGTGAAAAACCACTGATCCATTGTCTGCATTATCCAACCATACCCAAGAACATTGGAACTTCTTTCTATGTTCTGGGAGGATCCATCTGTAAGATCACAGTTATTCGATCTTGTGATACTTTCCTGACTCCTTTTTCAATTTTGTATCCCAAATATTGAACCTCTTTTTGACAAAATTGCAATTTAGCAGGTGACACTTTATGCCCACCTACTGCCAAATGGTTCAGTAGAGCAATTGTATCTGTCACACATGCTTCCTCGTCTTTGATGGAACAAGTAAATCATCTATGTATTGCACCAGTACTGAGTCTTTTGGCATCACCAATGACTCCAAAATTTTTTCAAAATCTGATTGAAAATTGAGGGACTCTCTGAATACCCTTGAAGAACTCGGCACCATGCCAAGACATGGTCCCTGAACTGGAATGCAAAAAGATACTGGCTATCCGGCTGCAAGGGTATCGAGAAAAATGCTTGACATAAATCAATTACAGTGAACCACTCTGCCTCACAAGGAATTTATTTGGTAAAGAATCACTGCTGAGTTTGGCACTATTGGACAAAAAGGTATCACAATCTTATTAATCTTTCTCAGGTCCTGAACTATCCTATATTTCCCGCTCAGTTTCTTAATCACCATAATAGGTGAATTACAAGGACTCCCTAGTATTTCTCTTAAAATGCCTTGTTCAATCATTTGTTCAATTACAGGCGTTATTCCTGCAATGGTCTCCGGACTCATTTTATAGTGTGGTGTTTTTGGAAATTCTGCACCTTGTTTGGCTGAAATCTGAATAGGATCAACTCCTTTCATCAATCCAAAGTCTTTCCCTGAAAAATCCCACACATAAGTCATCACTGTGTCTCTCAATTCAACAGGCAAATCCTTCGCTGTAAATAAAGGATACAAATCCTTCACCTCTGTCCCTTGCCTTGCCAACATTACTTTAAATGCAACGTCTTCATCTAGCATCTGAAATGCAATGACATCTGGTGTACAATAGATGATGCAATTCATCTTACATAACAAGTCCCTACCTAACATGTTGACTGGACTTGTATCACACACCACGAAACGATGCAAGTCTCTGGAATCTCCAATGTGTACCTTCATTAGTTTTGTCACTGGAGTTTTAATCAACTAATTTGAAACACCCACAACTTGGATAGTATCTCCCGAGAGGGGTAGGTTTGTGATTTCCACAGTTCTCACAGTAGAACGGGTAGCACCAGTGTCTACAAGGAATGTAACAACATTACCTTCAATTTCCCCATCCACAAAAGGACCACACTGATCTACCTCTAAGGATGCGCCAAGCACGCACTCCTCCTCCCACCTCAGGCACCGTCATTGAGATGTATCTGAATCACTCTCCTGGCACTGCAACCAGTATTGTGAAGCCATACCTTGGTGTTCGATGGGACAAAGACCTGTCCCTATCGACCCATGTCCAACAAGTTTCGGCGGCCTGCTTTGCAAAGATGTGAACTATCAGAAAATGTATTGACTTTCTGCCGGATGAAAGCCAAAGAACCGTTGTGCATGCCTTGGTGACCTCGCACCTCGACTATGCCAACGTCCTTTACCTGGGCTTGCCCAGTTGTCAGATCAAAAGGCTGCAGATAGTGCAGAACACTGCCGCAAGGTTGGTCCGTAAGGTTCCACTCCGCCACCATATCTCACCACATCTCAGACAACTCCATTGGCTCCCAGTCACCAAGAGAATTGAATTCAAGGCCCTTATGTTTGCATTCCGGACCTACCAAGGCAGGGGACCTAGTTACCTGAGGAAGAGTCTTCTCCTTTACCAGCAGGAGAGGTCTTTGAGATCCAACCACAGACGTTACCTCACTGTCCCTTGCTTTTCCAAAGCCAGGCTAGGGGGTAGATCGTTTGGGGTGGGAACCACCAAACTGTGGAATGACTTGCCTCTCCACCTACGGATGCTGAACTCAGAGTTGGAGTTCAGAAAGGCATTGAAAACCTGGCTTTTCAAGCATAGGGACTAGTACCTCGTTCGCTCTGCTCTGTTGGCTTCCGCCTTAGCGTCAGGACACCTCAGTGGAGGTAGCTGTGCACTTTATAAATGCCCTTTATTATTATTATTATTTGTACATTTTGATTATTATCAACTCGTTTGGCATTGGGGCTTGAGGTATGTGTACCTGTGTAACTACCTGTTGCTGCTGCTGTTGATTCCTGTTCACCTCATTCTGCATTTGCTGATTAAAATTCTGATTCATTTAATTATTTTCTAGAAAAACCTTACACTCGCATTTCTAATGTCCCAACTTGCCACATGCAAGACAAGGAAATTTCTTTTTCATCTCTTCTTTGTTACCTCTACCCCTACCTCTTCCTTGAGTAGAAACACCTCCATTCATCATGACACCTCCCATGTTAGAAATCTGACCATTTTGAATTTTCTGATTCTGACCTTTTCCTTGAAGACCTGTTTGAAAATTATCCACAAAATTACCACCTTTCTGTGCTGCCTTCATTTGTGCCCACATTAATTTCTCTTTCAACTTCTTGTGTCTCAATTCAATATCATCACTGCAATATTTTGCATACCATAGTATCTCATCTACACTTTTATTCTGCCAACAAATCAAATGCTGTTGAATCATGTTACTGATTTCCAGCTTCAAACCAAACACAAACTTGTATACAAAATGTCCCATATCTTTGTCAGTTATGCTTTCAAAACCAATATACTGTTTGAACACCTGTAAAAGCCTCTCACAATAAGCATCTACTGATTCTTTCATCTCGTGAGTCGTCCTATCAATTTTTACCCAATCTGTCTCTTTTGATGAAATCTTTCCCTGCAAATAGGTAATTACTTAATTAAATTTTTTCATCACTTCATCTGACAGGGCCCCAGTCTTTGCATCTCTAGGATATTCCTCTTTTGGCCAATCTATTGCAATTTTACACTCAATACCACAATATCAAACAACACATCCAACTCTTTCAGCAAAACTTTTGAAACTTTTACAAATCTCTCTACTTGTTAGTACCGTTCTACTGGTTTTTCTCTCAATCTGGGAAACTCATTTGTAAAAGACAGTATATCCTGTCTTGACCATGGAACGTGAACATATCCACCTCCTGGTACTTCTCTCATGTGATATACCATTTCAGTCGATTTGTCCCTGTCCCTGTTTCCCTCACAGGATACATAGATGATGCTCCTTTATTTGCAAGCATTTCTTCTTTCTTTTTAGCCCATCTGCCTTTCCAACGTTCCAATTCACCCCATTGTTTCAATGTAATAATCAACTCTTTAATCTGCAACCGTTTACCAGAAGCACTCGAGCTCTCCAAATCTTTTTCACTAAAATCCAATCTATATGTCTTTTGCAAAGCCTTTGATTTTTCAATGTCAACTCCATAAGTTTGTGCAACTTCAGCAAACCTCACATGAAGACTCTTTGCTCTCATTGTAATATTTTTACACAAAAACAACAACTGTTTTTCCTGATATTTGCTCAGTCTCTCTGGACTAATCGTACCTAAAATCATATTTTTTTTTAAAGAGTTTTATATAGTGCGAACTAGACCCAAGAAATCGGGTATCCGAGCACTTTACATGAGCACCAGTTTCGTTACAGAAGGACACATTCATTTTTGTTAGGCACGGGGAGATTAAGTGATTTGCCCAGAATCACAGGATCTTTTAGCGTCGTTGCCGAAACTCAAACCAGGTTCCCCAGCTTCGAGGTCGACCGCTCTAGCCACAAGGCTACATCCTCTCCCCATTTCCTCCAAATCTACTTTCAATCTGCTTACATCCATGCTAGTATTCACCTTATTAGACATTATCCCTCTAGTCCATTTATCTAACTCTTCTGGTGATGGTCTTACTGAATCCCCTGAAGTAGGTGTCACTTCTCTCACATTCTGTACTAGTCTTCTAGGTTCCATCTGTACATTTCGCTTTGGGGTTTCCACTGGACTCTGTAATATCAATCAATGTTCCTATCTCACTTGCTTCAGCACCACCATTAACCCTAACATTATTAACAGGTACTGTCAAGGCATGCAGGTGTGAAATATTTTGACCCTCACTATACAATGGAACGATGGGACCAATTGTCACTGGAACTGATAAAGCTTCTGCATTCAAATTTAATTGAGTAATCCTTTGTGTCAAATCATCTTTTGCTTTACTCATTACGTTTGTACTTTTTGCTTGTGAAGACTGAGGAACCTCAACTTGAATTAATGGAGCATTTGGAGTAATTTTGTTCTGCTCTTCCTGATATGGTGGAGGTCTGTTTAACAATAATTCATCTAGTAACTCATCTTCAATTTCATTTGGGTCTGGTTCTGTACATTCTACATTTTTCTTTTTCTCCTTACATTTTCCTCCAGCTTGATCCTCTACTACAACAACCGGATATAAACCTTCACCTCCTGCAATCACATCTCTTCTCCATCTTTTCATCTGAGCATCCCATTTTGCGTCTGAATAACTACTCACAGTATTTCTATATTTATTTGCAGACATGTCTCTTTCTCTCTTATAACCTTCATGTTCCCATTCCTCAAGTGCTTCATACTGCATAGGTCTAGGATTTGGTCTCAATTGATTCATTTGATATCTCAGGTTCTCTAAAATCCTCACATTAAAAGTACCATGTTCTGGAAATGCCATATTCCTATCTCCTTCCGTATACTTCACCCAATTCTCCAACCATGTACACGTATGATTTCCTCGTTCTAATAACATAAAAGAAGCAGGCGTACCATCAGGTGGTACAAGAATTCCCTCTCTAATAGGTATAGGCTCATCCTTTCTAAATAAAGACCTCAGCATTTTCAATAACTTCATTCTAATTCTTCTGCTAAGCTAAAACTCAAACAAACCAAAGAAAACTCTTCAGTATTTTCGCTATTCGTTCACGCTGCCCAATACCAGTGCGACTCACACCAACCAACCAATGGTAACACAGCACTCTTTTGTGATGATTCACACTAGCTGACCAATGCCAGTGTGGCTCTCTGTGATGTCAGTATAACTCCTACTACTGACCCTCCTTTTACAAAATATTTCGTCAGTAGATTACAAACCTTTTAAAAAAAATAAAAAATTAGAAACAACATAAAACAAACCTGCTTTGTCTGCCCTACTAAAGTAAGAGATAGATTTAATCAAACAAAGAATTCTTTCGCTACTAGCGCAATATCGACCAGCGTTACTCCACTCTCAATTAAGTGAAAAATTCTCTGGACTTCTTCAGCTGCACTTTCTAAAGGTACCCAAATAAATTTCCACTATACTAACTTCAGAGTTCCCTATGCAATATTAAACAGCCTCATTTATTTGCTTAATATCACACCAGCAGACAACGCAATACTTAGTGTATGCCACACTAAACTCTGCCCATTAGGCTAATATCATCCCTGGCAAATTAATAGGTTAGAATTAATAAATTTGGGTATTAACATATTGTACTATTGTTATATGTAGTGGTCATCGTTGACCTTAACAAAAGAGGGGTCGGCTCTTTTCTTAAGGTCAACGATGGACCACTACATATAACAATAGTACAATATGTTAATACCCAAATTTATTAATTCTAACCTATTAATTTGCCAAATTAATTTATTAAAACCATCAAGTCTGCTACCAAAAACTGATCCAGTGTTCAGGAACTGACAAATTGTATCATCTGGACCCAATTCAATAACCGTACAGTCCCTTGTTTGCTGGATGAGTTTAAACTAAACTTACCAATTTGTTTATCCTATTTATTCTTTTCTTGGCGTTGAATCTTTATTTAGTTAATCAGGGATTTGGCAAAATAATATCAGAATTTCTAAAATATTAAAATATCATCATAAGAATAATCATTTCATATAGCTAGATCAATGACACTAATGATGACAAACTCCTTTTGTGAGTTAGAAATGCTTTATCTAAATAATTGTGATTGCTCATCAAGTACAACACAGCTCGAATCATGGATCATCACACAAGAGAAAAGATTAGCAAAATAAACACCAATTGTACATCTCAATTGTCAGCGCAATGAGTAAGTGGATAGAGGTAGAGACAAAAGAATAAAGACATTTGCAAGTAGATTTTATGCAAATTCAGAATTTCATACTAACCAATCATATGAGGTTCTAGAAATCTGAAAAGCTACCCTCTGGCCATGAGAGTAAGCTAGGCCCCTCAAGAAGAGTTAAGGAGCAAAGGCAAAGGGTCAGGATCAGCAGAACAACAGCCAGCCCATAGAATTTAGGAAACAGCAACACAGCTCTCTCCTCTCACAAAGTAAGAAACACGCTCCCAAAATAAACCCCACCCTCTTACTACTACTAGTTATAATCTAAATCTACTAAAGGTCCAACCCTCATTGTGTCATCTCACATGGCTTCATGCTTTTTGATTGGTCCAAAACAAGGGGTGTTCAATCACACCACTCTCGATGTGCCTAATTTTCAAACGTCTTATTGTCCTAACTTTGCTCACTGTAATCACTTCCAACAGAGGAAACTCTAGTATCAGGCTTCCGTGATTTGTTCTTCTCTCCATCTCACTCATGTATCAATTTGTAGTACAAATGTCCTCATGCTCCGCTGGGCAAGGAAGTTCCATTCTTTTTATCAATTTCCTCTCTGCGCAACCTTGGCCATCATCAGGAACTTGCAAAGGACACATCACATTTTCTTTCTCCCTTCTACATTTCTAATATGCCATGTTAATTCTAAAATGACTCTCAGGCCTTTTCTGCAGGGCAGTAAGTACACTTCTAGAGAAAACAAATACAAGTGTTATTTATCATTTTATAAAACTCCACTATTAAATGCTCTTTGAATGCTTTCATTTGCTTCCTCTTCTTACACGCTGCTTATTATTTTCTAGTTGTTAGTGAAAAATAAACTCTTGACTTTTGTCTTATTTTCTACATTAGTCATGTGCATTTTTCGGCCTACTCTAACACTCCCAGCACGTGCTTGCGCAGTTTTAATTTTTCCCCTTTTAGTCTTGCGCAGTTAATTTTAACACAACATTTGGTTAATGAGTCACACGTTGAGGAGTTCAAACCGAGCAGGTTTTATTTTGCGAAAACCCTCCTCCATCAATGGCATAAAAGCAAGTCGACAAGCTCTCAGGACAAAACCAGCCAATTTCTTGGAACCTAATCAGAAGATATTGGACATGATCATCTTCTACCTTACCAACAATGTGTTCAGCTTTAACAAACATTAGAACATTGGAATGTTGGGAGCTCCATTGTAGACAATGGAGTGCTCCATGCTTCTACGGGCCGGTAAAGGCCCGCAGAGCAACATTCCAATGTTTTACAAAGGCCTCTCGGAGCTCGAGGGGATTTAAATCCCCTCGAGCTTCGAGAGGCCTTTGTTTTATTTGTTAGAACATTCTGCCCTCTAGTGGCAGAATTTTCTAATAGCCTTATAGCCCTTCGTAGCAGGGCTATACCGGCTATTAAAGTCCCGGTCCCTTGTTAAAGTCCCTCGCCTTCGGCTCGGGCCTTTAACGCGGGAGCGGGCCTTTAATAGCCAGTATAGCCTACTACGGCGGGCTATAAGGCTATAATAATACCATCAACTATGCAGGAAAGCGATAGGTGCAAAATTTGTGCCACCATAAGCCTGCCTCTTCATGAGCAGTGTTGAATGATTCTGGCTGTGGGGTATGACATATTTGCAGATTACACATCACATAATAACTTTTGGGGTTGTTACTTGGGCAACATTTTCTGTATCTGGCAAAGAGATGTAGACCTATTAAAAGCCTTTCTCAATCAACTTGATGATAATATTTGGAACATCAAAACTACTGCAAACTACCACTGGAACTGAATTTCTGGATCTTAGGGCCCGATTCACAAAAGTAATCTGAGACAAAATGCTAATTTTCGGACTTTCGGTATTCACAAAAGGCATTTAGGAGTAGTAAAGTTAGGATTCCTAACTTTAATGTTAATGATAATATTATTGACATTTCTAGAGCGCGACTGTTACCCGGAGGTGTCCTGGCGCTAAATTAAGTCCTACAGAGGCCTAACAGGTGAGGAGTAATGTTAAAAATTAAACAGTAAAAAGCCAAGTTTTCAAGGCCTTCCTAAAGGCAAGTAGATTTGTCATGCATCTAAGATGCAACAGGAGGCCATTCCATGCCTTGGCTGCACCGACCACAAAGGTCCTGCCACCCCAGTTGGCTTTCTTTACAAAGGGCACCAACACCAATTTTGCTTCTGAGGAGCGCAGTGATCTTTTTGGTACCAGTGGAATTGCAGTTTTAGGTGGTTGGGCCCAGTTCCTTGAAGGGCTTTATGAACCATGCACAGAGCTTTAAACTGAACACGTTTTTTAATGGGCAACCAGTGAAGCCTTCTAATCTCAGCCGAGATTGAAGCGTATTTTGGTATGCCGGTAAGCAATCTGGCAGCTGCATTCTGCAGAAGTTGAAGTTTGTTCATCAGCCCTTCCTGGATGTTGATATAGAGACTATTGCAATAGTCTAGTTTGGACATGGCTAAAGCAGTGATCCCTTTTCTTCAGTGGATAACTGTTTGTTGACTGTCTTTGGGCAGGAATGGCATAATTTTCTTGCAGGATCTCAGAATATATGATGCAGATGAGACCACCACATTCACTTGATCCCTAAAACTGAGTTTATTGTCTATGTAGACACCCAGATCTTTTACCTTCCTACTAGGAGTAGGGAGAGGACCTAGTGTATCCGGCCACCATGCCGTGGGTCCAAAAATTAGGGTCATTACCGAACAATACCACCTCCGTTTTGCTGGAGTTGAGTTTAAGGCAATTTTGGGCCATCCAGTTACCCACAGCTGTCATGCAATCGTGGAATCGGAACGCCGTTCCCTGCAGCTTTCCTGGCAGCAGTGACACCACAATTTGGGTGTCGTCTGCATATGAGGTCAGATTAAAACCAAAAGATTCAGTCAGGGGAGCCAACAGTGACACATAGACGTTAAAAAGTGTTGGGCTCATAGATGACCCCTGAGGGACTCCACAGGGCAAAGAAAAAGGTTTAGCAGAGAATTCGCTGAGGGAAACAGTCTGTAATCTATATGATAGAAAGGATTTGAGTAATTTCCAGGCGGTGCCCTGGACTCCAATCTCTTGCAGCCGGTCCATCAATAACACATGATGGACCGTATCAAAGGCCGCTGAGAGGTCCAACATAATCATAGCAGCTTTTCCTCCCTGGTCGAGTATAGCCCTGATTTCTTCAGTGGATTTAAGAAGAGCGGTCTCCATGCTGTGCCCCCCCTGGAAACCATACTGGGTGGAATCCAGCACCTGAGCTTCTTCCAGGAAGAGACTAAGTTGTGCATTCATGATTTTCTCTGTAATTTTCGCAGGAAGTGGAAGTCTGGAGATGGGTCTAAAGTTATTAGAGTCTTTAGGATCTAGACTCGGTTTTTTGAGTAGGGGCAGTATGGATGCACTTTTCCATGTTTTGGGGAAGTACCCTTCCGCAAACATAGCATTTATGATGGAAGTCAGTGTTATTGTGACTGGCTCGGGTGCTGATTTTAGGATTCCCAACTTTACTACTTCTGAATGCCTTTTGCGAATACCGAAAGTCGTAAAGTTAGGATTTTGTCTCAGTTTAGGAGTAGTAAAGTTAGGAATCCTAACTTTACTACCCCTAAATGCCTTTTGTGAATACCGAAAGTCGTAAAGTTAGAATTTTGTCTCAGATTACTTTTGTGAATCGGGCCCTTAGAATCTACATGCACAATAATGAACTGCATACCAGTCCCTTCATAAAATAAACATCAGTCGTTTCTATACTGCACACTGACAGCTGTCATACTAAACATAAGGTGCTGAACATTCCAAAGGGTGAATTACTACATATCAAATGCATTTGCATTGAGGACGAGGTCTTCCTGAAAAAAGGAGCTTAAATGTTAACCAGATTAAAACACGGGTTTTGAAGGGCAACTAACCTGAAACGTCTTCTATGTAAATCAGAATTTGTAGATAAGAGAACCATAAAATCTACCCTCTTGGGCAGACCTGCCAGTTTCTACATATGTCACAATTGCAATATTTGCAAATTTGGCCTAAACAAAATACAAGACCTTACCTTACAGACTAGTCAACATTTTAGAATCACTAACTGGTAACAGCAAATTTACCATTTACCTGATATTGTGCCCATGCAACCAACCGTGCATTGGCAATACTATCAGAGCACTTTGAACTAGTATTCAGGAGCACTACAGGAACATTAACACATTTTCATCCGATTACCCTCTAACATCATTTTCACAATGCACACCCCCACAATAAATCCTTTTCCTTTGCAGGAATAAGATTTACCAACAAACACCCACAAGGTGGGATTTGAGAACTTAGACTCCGCAGAAGAGAGAGTGAACTGATTCTAAGATACCAGGCTGTGAAACACAGCCTGAACAAGATGCCAAAATGCACCATTGGTTACATGAGGACTAAAATGTGACTGTTAGTACCTTTTGATTGTTATCACCTGTTGCCTTTCTAACTACCCTTGAGATTCTTCTAAGCTATCCTAGCGAAGCCCTAATATTTTATCCCACCTTGCTGAGATGTTTTCTTCTTATCTCTACGAGATTTTTCTATGATCTGCTCTCATGGCTCCACGATCATCTGCAAACATTTTTAAACCTTGACCAAATTTTTCCTTCCTCATATAATTACAATTTCTGACCAATTTTTACCCTGTGTTAATAATTCATTTCATTCTGCCAAGTACATACCACTAGATCCCCAGAGAGCATTGCTCTGATCTGGTCTGTAGTCTTAACCTCGATGACTCCGAAGCAGTTTTGGATTCTATCTTTCCAGCATCTCCTTAGGTATTGAGATGCTCTATTGCATAATTTTAATAGCGGAATTCTTTCTGTTTACTTTATATTTACGTGATGTGCCAAGGTTGGTCTAATGTACCCACCTACCATGTTAGTCCGGACACTTGCTGACACCATATGCTCGTACAACCCTGATAGGTTCATGTAAATTTTGACTTATATATCTTTAAACCCAAAACATCACTGCCCTTATTTTTTCTCCAGTGAGAACATTGATATATAATTATTTGTGGACATTTAATATGGTGCCAACTCCCCTGGTGAAATGTGGTATCTTAGTGTACATTATACCACCTTTTGATGACTGATACCTGACATGGCCCTTCCCAATTTTTATGGTAAGATATGGCTTTCCTCTCGAAAATGAGTGACACAGTGAGCAACCCACTAGTTTTACTTACTCTGGGCATCACATTTTTACCATTTCAATATGGTGAATCTTATGTTGTTTGATTAGCTCCACCCACTGACCTTGCCAGTTGTCTCTGGAAGTAACGATGACAACTTTTATGAGGTGGAGGCAGTACCGTCTCATGGAAAACTGGTAGGTTTACCTCATTTTGAAACGCTTTGTTGAACCGCTAGTGAACTCAATTGCCACTATGTCTTTCTCAATAGCAGGCTAATGCACATCTCAAGTGCAATTTTTACATCAGTGATCCGTTTCTCTACTAATTTAGATTTGAGAACTTTTGCGGACATTTTATGGGTTCTTTCTGGCCAGACGTTAGAGTCTTCACGCTGTCCCACCTTGAGTAAGTGGTTCCTTGTTAATTACAGCCATACCATACCTCTTTACCAATCTGACCAATTGAATATAGACTATTAGCTCTTTCCAATCTTGGTTTAAGTGGAATTTGGCACATACTGAGCCAGTATGTCTATACATTCGTCAATCCATTGATCCACGGTAATAACCGTTTCCCCCCATATTCAAATAACATCTCTAGTCATGGTTCATGCTCACAGGCACAGGATAACGATTGAAAGACTTGCTACTTAACATGTTTAGCTATCCCAATTAGAGTTTGCAGACCTAGGTCTGGTGACCGTGGTCAGCAATTTTCTTCTCTTTCTTTATAATTTTAGACTGTTAACCCTGATATGGGATCTGACTCCACCCAATAGGGAAAAGATTAGAAATGATACATGGCACACTTACAGTAGCAACAACTGTACATGATTCTCCTAAATAAATACCTTTTTTCACGTTCTCACAGTTGTGACAACTACCCCTCACATTTACTCATGTATGGAGGATGGCATCAATCAATCAGGGTTGGTAAAGCGCAGCTACTCACCCGCGATGGTCTCAAGGTGCTGGGGGGGCGGCTCCGTTAAGTGCAGGGATCATCCGAAGAGCCAGGTCTTGAGGTCCTTCCTGAACTGGTGCAGTGTGGGGGCTTGCCAGAGGTGGAGGGGGAGGTCATTCCAGGCCGTGGCAGTGTGGTAGGAGAAGTATTTTCCTCCTGTTGTGGTCTTGTAGATGCGTGGGACAGTAGTTATAGAGAGGTCGGCTGATCGGAGGTGTCTTTTGGGTACGTGGAAGGAGAGGCAGTTGTTTGGGTATGTTGGTCTGGTGTTGTGAAGGGCCTTATATGCATGGGTGAAGAGTTTGAAGGTTATTCTTCTTTCGACTGGTAGCCAGTGGAGATTGCAGAGGTGTTGTGTGATGTGGCTGCGGCAGGGGATGCCGAGGATCAGGCTGGCTGCGGCGTTCTGAACGGTTTGGAGTCTGCAAATTAGTTTCTTGTTGATTCCGGCATAGAGGGCGGTGCCGTGTTGCAGTCTGCTACTGATGAGAGAGTTCATGACAGTTTTTCTGGATTCGGGTGGGATGCTTCTGAACGTCTTTCGAAGCATGCAGAAGGTGTTGAAGCTGGTCGATGATACGGCATTGAACTGGTGGTTCATTGTGAGCGATGAGTGTAGTATGATTCTGAGGTTTCGTGCGTGGTCAGTCGGGGTGGGGGGATTCCGAGGGGGGGACAATCAGGAGTCGTCCCAAGCAGAGGGTATGGAGCCAAGGATGAGGACATCTGTTTTCTTGGAGTGGAGCTTCAGGCAGCTGTTCTTCATCCAGGTGGCGACGGCTTTCATCCCTTCTTGGAAGTTGTATTTGGTGATGTTGGGTTCATTGGTGAGAGAGAGGATAAGCTGGCTGTCATCGGCATATGAAACGATTTTGAGCCTGTGGTTCCTGAGGATGGTTGTGAGGGGGACCTTGTAGATGTTGAAGAGGGTGGGGCAGAGAGAGGAGCCCTGGGGCACTCCACAGTTGGTCTCTGTCTGTTCCAAGAGGTAGGGCGGGAGTCTGACTTGTTGAGTTCTGCTGGTGAGGAAAGAGCATATCCAGTCAAGGGCCTTGCTGCGGATGCCGATGTTGTGGAGTCTGGTGGCTAGGGTGCGGTGGGAGATGGTGTTGAATGCAATCGAGAGGTCCAGGAGGGTGAGGGCTGCCATTTCACCCTGGTCAAGGAGGGAGCGGATGTCATCGGTGGCGGCAAGTAGGGCGGTATTGGTGCTGTGGTTGCTGCAGAATCCATATTGGGAGATGTCCAGGACATTGTTAGCTTCGATGAAGTTTATTAGCTTTGTGTTGACGGCCTTTTCAGTGACTTTGGCTGTGATAGGAAGCAGGGAGATGGACCTGATGTTTTTGAGGTCCGTCTGCTCTGCTGAGGGTTTCTTTCAGAGGGGAGTGACTTAGGCATGTTTCCTGTCATCGGGGAAGGTGGCAGTTTCAAAGGAGCAGTTGATCATCCACCGTAGTTCAGGTGCGATGGCTGAGGCAGTTCTGTGGAACTTGAGTGGTGGAGAGGGGTCTGAGGGTGCTCCGGAGTAGATGCTATTCATGGTTTTCAAGGAGTCTTCTGTCGTGAGAGGGGTCCAGTTGAGCAGGGTCTGTCGGGTGGCGTTGTATGTAGGGAGAGCAGGAGTGGTGCGGAGGCCTTGGTTTTCAAAGTTGTTGTAGATCCTCTTCATCTTGAGGTGGAAGAAGTTGTTGAGTTTGTTTCAGAGGGCTTGGGAGGGTGGGGCGTCTGTTGTTTCGCTGCTGGGTTTGACGAATTCCTTGATGATGGAAAAGAGTTCTTTGGTATTGTGAGGATTCTGTCTTGGCGGGACTTTTTCCTTGATTTGATGAGATGGTGGTGTGCAGTGGTGGCTGCTCTGAAGGCGGCGCATGATTCCTGTTTTTTTTTGTTCCTCTGTGTCTTTTCGAGTCATCAGCAAGAGCGTTTGGATTCCTGGAGTGCAGGGGTGAACCAGTTTGCTTTCTTGATGTGTCTTCCAGTGGATTTCTTGAGGGGGCGAGTGTGTCATCGCAGTTCATGATTGCGTGCTGCGATGTTTGCGTCCGGCTTAGTCGGTGGTGGGGTGCTGCCGAGGGCTGAGGTGAGCTGGTCTTCGGTGACTTTGTTGAAGCTTCTATGGCGGAGGTGGTGGGTGTGCTTGTGTACGGTGGGTTTTTTGAAGGAGGAGTGGATGTACTGGTGATCTGTCTAGAGGAGTTCCGTTGTGTGGTCATAGGAGATGCTGTTTCCTTCTGCGGAGACAGGGTCAAGTGTGTGTCCCGCTGTGTGTGTGTGTATTGTGACCAGTTGCCTCAGACATATGTTGGCAAGGTTCTCTAGGAGGGAGGCGGTGTTTGGGTCGTCATGGTTGTTTAGGTCTCCGTGTATGATGTAGTCTGTGGAGGCGAGAGCGTGGGGTGTGATGAGGTCGGTCATGGCATTGGTGAAAGGAACTTGAGGGCTGGGCGGCATGTAGATGAGAGTTCCGTGGGGATTCTTTTGAGGGTTGGTTTAGATCTGGAAGTGGAGGTGCTCCATAAGCGTTGTTGTGTCATCCTAGGTGGTGGTCGTCATATGTAGGGTGTTTTTGTGAACGAAGACGATGCCTTCTCCTGTGCGGGTGGGTCAGTCATTGCGCAGGATCTTGTATCCGTCGGGAATGGCGGTGGCGATGTCGGGTGCAGTGTTGGCGTTGGGCCAGGTTTTTGTGAGGAAGGCGATATAGAGCGAGTAGGTGTTGAGGAGGTCCCAGATTTATATAACTTACAGGATTTTGTTCTATAATTTAATATCAGCAATTGATTGTGTGTTTTTTCCTACGTTGTCCCCTTATTTCCTGCTTTTAAAGGTGTGGTGCCCTAATGAATTTTCTTGGACTCCTGATGCAATTCGGGACCTGATTGTACATTTTAATATTATTGTGCACTTACTGATGTTTACTACTTTATCACACTGATCCACTGTTGGTAACCATATACTTAATGTGTACTGCTGTGATGTTCCCTAATGGACTACATGAATCGATTGCTCTAACTACATCAATTCTGTCTGTAATAACTCCATGCAATGTTTATCCAATAAAATGTTGGTTTTGTGAGGTCCGCAAAATTAATACAGGAAACCTGTTATTTCACATTAAGTGCGCCTCTATTTATTGTTAATCTGTCAATCAAATCTCTTGCTGTCTGCAACTGTTTTCTTTTGGGTTGGGATCATGTTGTTTTCTGCTTTGGGATTCTCTGGTAATTTTATGTTCTCTTTAGCCCCCAAGCCAAAGGTATATTAATGTGGGCTTAAATTATATTCATTTTTCTTCCTAATGTTCTTGCTCTCTTTAACCATTTGGTTATTATTGATGTCTGATGCATTTCATCATGCATACATTAAACACTGCACCAGCAAGGGTTTCTCATGCTGGCTGTACCTGCAATTAGTCCAGTTACCATGAATGCTATTACAGGCAAAATCCCAGCCAAACATGATGGGTATGCGTTTTGGATAGCACAAAAAACAAATCAGCTTGAGGCAGTTTTTCCCCATAAAGGACCCCAAGATAATTTTTTTAATTTCACTATGTCTCTTCAACTTGGTATAGTTCCCCCAGTTGAGGAGTGTAATACGTGGGGAACTGTATTTGCTTGCATCTACACTCTTGCTCATGGTACTCCTTCCATTGCTGTTTTGCCTGAAGTGCTTAAACAGATTCAGAATGAACATGGAGCAGCCCCTGCCCTGGATTTGGGGATGAAACTAATTGGCAGCTTTGCCATAGTGTCCTCAATTATCTTAATTAATATTCGGGGGGAAGCAGCTTCTTTGGCGATACTTCAACAACTCTTTGTAGTTCTTGCAGTTAAATAGGAATGTCCGCTGCCTAAAATAATTTCTGAGACCTATATGTCTATAGGTCCAGATAGTTTGGGAACCAGGGCTAACAAGCCACAAAGTAAAGGCAAGTATGAAGGTGATAATAGCAAGCAGACACCAATGTCTTCTAAAAACCGCTCGGATAGAACTAAAGAAAAGACAAAAAGTTAAACATGGACTGGATCTCTGCAACCGGAGTCTTCCAAGAAACATTATCATTTACAAAACCGTGATAAAAATAAAATGCCTGATAGGCATCAGTATTCTGATACACGTCCTTCTCATTCCTTGCAGGACTCCATAGACAAGCTGTCAGAGAGAGGGGTTTGAGGCGCTAACAGACCGAAGGAGTTGGTGAAACCAAAGACGGACTCAAATGCTCCTCTGATATCAGTATAAAAAAGGAAGACAAACTTCCACAACAAAAAGAGTGATTTAAAAAGGAAAAGGTGGTAGGAATCTCCACTAAAAATGCAACATATGCTCAGGCCTCTCCTTTTGAACAAGAGGTGGGCGAGAACTCTTCTCGACAGGGCAGCAGAGATTATGATAGTTCACCAGACTCTTTGAGAGTTTCTGGTGGCGAGACCAACTGATGAATATATACAAGTTGAAACTCTAGATCAGCGGCTTAGCCCTCCAGATAGAATTTATCATTTGGGCATACAAATTGAGGGTGACATACTGCCTACTAGTAAAGTAATATTCTGGCTGAAGTTGACCAATGTATACAACATTCTCTAGGCTGAGATTGATTGCCCATCGGAGGTTGTTCAGAATGTCCACAAGGGGAGGATGTACTATTGCCTTTATTTTCTGTTCTTGTCCTGGAGGAGGTGAAAGCAGCATATGTTGCAGAATGGGCTCTTGTGCAGGCCCCAGCTTTATATCGCAATCAAGCGGGTTGGGATAAAGACACACCTTATCATGTTATACCGATATGATCCAGCCCACAGGTGCAAGCGCAATATTATATTAAACATGAAGCTAAATGCCCAGTTAGGGAGATTATATCAGAAGTAGATTATCAAGGTATGATCAAGCCTTCTGTCTCTCCTATGAATAATCCATTATTTTGAGTGCTTAAACCTGATCATTCTTATTATATAATATTGGACTATCGATATATAAAGAGTCACACACTGACTTTTTCTGTGCAAAATTCCCACAGCACGGGCTAGATAAATAATATAGGGGCATATTAGCAAGACCGGCGATAAAATTATCGCCGTTTTAGCGGCAGGAAACTGCCGCTAAAACGGCGATAATGGGCTTGCTAATATGCGTTATAGAATTCCAATAGAAGCCCAGGTTAGATGTGCAGGACATCTAACCTGGGCTTCTATTGAATTCTATAATGCATATTAGCAAGCCCATTATCGCCGTTTTAGTGGCAGTTTCCTGCCGCTAAAACAGCGATACTTTTATCGCCGGTCTTGCTAATATGCCCCACAGTTTGTAAAAAATGCAAAACTAGGGAGGATATTTCCAATGTTTTTTTCTGTTAAAATGTGGCACCTGAAAGCCAGTATTTGACCGCTTTTCCCACATTGGGAGCACAACAGCAGTTCTGTCAACTCCCACAGGGCTAAACAAACAGTCCAGGTCTGTTTGGTGCCTGAGTAATGCCAATTTTACACAAAATGGTCTCAGAGGCACTGTCTTACGTTGATGACATTTAGTTCACAGTCAATAATTTGACCATAGTGGATCAAGTTTTTCTGGGATTTGCTGAATATGGCTATAAATTGAAATTTTTAAAAATCTGTAACTGCCTTTCTCAGTATCCTACTTTTAGGATATGAGTTATTGAATGAAGAAAAAAGTCTGTCACTAACTTTTTTAGAGAATTGCGCTTTATTGCAATCACCAAATACCTTAAAAAAGCTTCAATCACTTTTGGGATTTCTGAAGTTTGGTAGAACACAAATACCAGATTATGGACAATGCATTAGACTGCTGTACAATTTAATTTGTCATAAACATTCTGATAAAGATTCGACTGCTGAGCATACTTGTATGAGCCGGAATTTACAGGCAGACATGCTTGAGTCTAAACATTTATTTACACGTGTTAACTCTCTATTAATTTAGTGATCTGCATAATTGCGAGTTCCAGTGGTTACACATATGTTTTATTTAAAGAAGGAGAAACAGTGCTGATTGCTTATTAACAACATTTATATTCCAATGTGGAAATGTGTTTTGCATTGACTGACACAATTTCAACTTTAGTGCAGACGGCTGTTTTGGAGAAATGTCCATTGGCACAAGGGAGATATATAATTGTGGTGTCTCGTATTTCAGTCTTAAAGTCCGTCCCCAAGACCAGCTTTCCAAATGCAAAAATCTTGCATCCAAGATGGATCCAATAGGCCCCTTCCTTGATAGCTACTGATGTATTTTTGACCCTAATTTGAGAACACAGGAATATCTCCAGTATGAACAGGAATACCCTATATCTAGTGAAATGTTGCCTCTAGATGAATATGCTTTCATAATCTATACTGATGGTACAGCCCAGCTGGCGGTTGGTACAAAGTACAAGAACTCAGCTGTGTGTGCTGCAGTTAAGGGTGTCATGAAAGATGGAATTTTTCAGGCACAAAGACGATATACAGAAACTCTAGGTGACTGTACTGCTCAGCTGGCTGAATTGAAAACTTTGTTTCTGCCTTTGCAGAATACGGATTCAGAATTCCCCACACTTATAGAGTGTAAATCCTATTACTCCATCAAAGCCTTTAACAATGCTTTACCTTATTGGCACTTGAATGGATTCACAGATTCTAAAGGAAATGCTATTAAGCATAAGCTTCATTGGGGGAAAGTGGCGCCTCTGAAAGACGGTTTGCACAGGCTCAGATGATCCACATATCAAGTCATCAGCGTGTTGGTGTACACATTGCAGGGAATTCATTGGCTGATGAAGCTGCCAAGGTGGCTGTTCAGACAGTATTTGTGGCTGCTATTACTCGTTCAAATATGAGAAGAGATGATGACATTATGGCTGTGGTCACTGCCTCGGCTAGTGATGAGGCCTTACCTAAAGGATATCCAGCTAAGAACTCCCATCTATAGAGTCCTCAAAATCTTCCCTTTGCCTGCATTCTTCGGGTGGGTGATTGAGTGATACCCAACTGGAACTGCAGGTTAGATTTAATGAGGGTGTGGTGCCAGCTCATAAAGGTGTGGCGGCTACTGTTTCTTTGTTACAGAAGCAATACTGGTGGCACAAACATTATTACTACAAACTTGGTTATAGTATATCAGAGACATATTGTGTTCAATATTATTTATAATCAATCATTTTTCCTTTCTTCTGTTTGCCATTGTCATGGCATAAATATTATTTCAATCAAGTAAAAGAAGCCAGTGCAAATGGACTACATCAGGGAGCAGGTGTTACTACCTATGCTGCAGTTCTTTCCTGCACCTGAAGCTTAGTAATATTAAACTTGGTGGTAACATCAATTAAGACACTGATCTAAGTTGTATTCTGCTATTGTTCTAGAGACATTGCTATGATTTGAAAGCATAATACTATGTGTGTCCTTCTCAGTAACTACTTCAATGCACTCTTCGGTATATTTCGATGCAGAGCAATCATCCAGTCAAGAGGTGAGATTAAAAGGTTTTATTATAGGCATTGGTTCATCTGTTCAAACCTCTCTAAAGATGGGCTCCACTTCCATTTCACTCTCTATCTTAGACTACCTTTAGACTGTATGTTATACTAATGTCCATTTCTCTCTTGATATTGGCTATATGTTTTAAATTTGTGACATTTTTTCAGAAAAAAACATCTTTTAATAATTAAATACAATTTATCGGTGCTATTTGTCTCAAAGATGTGCTGTTTGACTTAGCAGATGTTTTAGTGTTTATAATTTTGCATTATTCAAATTGTTGGAATTAAAAATATCACTTGAAGTTTATAAATTCTTTCTCTCAATTCCTTTGAGCACTAATTTGTATATTTTGTTTATTTCTCAGTCGGGAATTTCTGCCATCCTCTCTGTATTCTCCTCGATTGTATCCTCATTTCTTTTAGTTATTTTGATATGACAACCTTCTCTTACCACCCTATGTAATATGACACACCTGTCCACAAATTCAGTCAGTAATCTGTTATAGATTCATAATGAGAATTATATATCTATTGGCTTGATGAACGGAGACTCTGTAAAGTTTCTAGATTTAAATATATATCATAATGTAATTGGAGATCATTGAATGTGTTCATTATATTATGTATTTTGAACTTGTCCTTTAAGCTTAGTGACTTATAATCTTTTAAGTTTACGTTCAATACGTGGAACTTTTAAATATCAATATTATACGCTATAATTCTGTCAAATCAATGTCCTTTTTGGTAGTTAGTGACATCACAATCTGAAAATAATGCCACTTCCTAGACAGCCACCCATACAGCTGTTGCTATGCAGTTCTGTTTGAAATATCCAACATAAAAAGTAGAATGGTTTCTAACTCTTCACCTTTTTTATGTCTTTATTTATATATTTCTTCAAATAAACAAAGAATCACATGGGAATTGCTGAAAAGCAGTGACCTCCACAACATTGGTGGCATGGCTGTATTGATAATTGTAAGCAGGATCATGCAGACTATTTTAAGATGCCTGCTGTGACATCAAGTAACAATAAGGCAAAAATACCAGTAATGTCATGAATCTCCTAAAGTAGTACACAATCATATGAATACAACAGTATGTGATATAATAAAATTATGATACAAGCGACATGAAAGAAAGTAATGTTCATGAACAGGACTTAAAAGTGACTTAACAGTAAATGTCACAATCAGTTAGCAAAAGACACACAATTGATGGACGGAATGCAGAACAAATCAAAACATTCACCCCCAGTCAAGAGATCTGGGTTAAATCCATCATTCTTTTGCTCACCATGCCACCACAGTTTAGACCTGGCCATATGCAAATCAGTCTTGACCCTGTACCTCATGGGAACAGTCCAGCCCGAACTGCCAAGCCAGGTCCTCCCTGGACCGGAAACAAGCATCCTAGGAGCGGTTTCGGGGTTTCACCCCTCATCAGCAAAGATAGCTTAAATCCAGTGGCACAGTGAGCCCGGGACCCACATCTGGGCATACCCGGCGCACTTAGGGTGAGAAAGCAAATGACACACAATTGATGGACGGAATGCAGAACAAATTAAAACATTCACCCCCAGTCAAGAGATCTGGGTTAAATCCATCATTCTTTTGCTCACCATGCCACCCCAGTTTAGACCTGGCTATATACAAATCAGTCTTGACCCTGTACCTCATGGGAATAGTCCAGCTCGTACTGCCAAGCCAGGTCCTCCCTGGACCGGAAGCAAGCAGCCTAGGACCAGTTTCGGGGTTTCACCCCTCATCAGCCAGGATAGCTCAAATCCAGTGGCACAGTGAGCCCGGGACCCATGTCTGGGCATACCCGGCGCACTTAGGGCGAGAAAGCAAAAGACACACAATTGATGGACGGAACCCAGAACAAATCAAAACATTCACCCCAGTCAAGAGATCTGGGTTAAATCTATCGTTCTTTTGCTCACCATGAAACCCCAGTTTAGACCTGGCCATATGCAAATCAGTCTTTAACCTGTACCTCATGGGAACAGCCCAGCCCGAACTGCCAAGCCAGGTCCTCCCTGGACTGGAAACAAGCATCCTAGGACCGGTTTCGGGGTTTCACCCCTCATCAGCCAAGATAGCTTAAATCCAGTGGCACAGTGAGCTCTGGACCCACGTCTGGGCATACCCGGCGCACTTAGGGCGAGAAAGCAAAAGACACACAATCAGTTATGGCAACTCGTCCACCAAGAACCGATGTATGGGGGACTAAGTACAAAAGGCAGAAGGGATAAAGAAAGCTATAAAAGTAAAATAAAAATGAAGAGATGAAAAAAGGAGCCACAAGGAGAGGCACATCAAAACCAAAGAATCAAACTAAAAACAGAAACAGAAACCAAACCTTCTCAGCGTAGGTACGAATAGCTCATTAGCGAATGGTTAAATAGAATCGGAAGATGTTGCCATGTCTTTGCTGTTATTAAGGATAGTCTGCGAAGTTGCCCATAAAGTACACACAGGTGTAACTAGGTATGCTGAAGGGTACAATAACACCAAGTGTTGGTTGGTACACCATAACGGTAACCCTGACAATGTAGGAGGGGGATATAGGGAGATATGGAAGCAGATGCAGGATTATCACTACACCCAGCCAGGTCCTGGCCCCTATTTCATTTATGTATGCTTACTTAGCATTATCCACAAAGGATGACCACACATGAAGGTTGACCTCCGCCTTGTCTTGCACTTTATATATGAGGAGTTCATAGGAAGCTGTCTTGTACATTTCTATTATGCAATCATCACATGTGGCTAGATGTGGCAATCGCCACAGATGCAGTATGTAGATCTTAGCATCAGTAATTGGCGTAGCAAGCAGGCGTCGTTCGGGAGTAGTCAAATAGGTAATATCAGCAGTTTCATGTAACAGGATCAGTTTATGTGCTAGGGGTAAAGAGATGTATAGGATTCTTTAAAGAGTGTAACTAACTTGAAGCCACAATTTCTGGATATCAGGACATTGAAGGACGTCTGTTAGGTTTAGAATTCCCTTTCCTATGATGTTTCTGCCGGGCTGTTTTAGATTAGCAGTGTGTGGCTAAATTACATGCATGGATGTTCACGTTCAGTAGCCCGTCACGTATTCTCCGTAGTATGCAGGCCTCCTTAACTAGAGTAACGCCATTTTCTTTTTTTCGCATTCCTTATGAGACTGCTTGTGCCGTGCTCATGTTAGGCCTTAGAGTTTAGAATCGCTTGCCTCAGCAGAACATCGCATTTTGTTATGTTTTCTGTTCATGTTCAAGGCTGCAACTCGACTTGCTAACAGTATAATTATTTTGCTCTGCATTCCATTGTATACATGTAACTCTGCTCCCACGCTAAGAGACGGTGAGACTCAGCGCGGTGGCCTTGGGCTGCTGATAGTGCACCCATCTGGCAGGTGTTAGCCCATCTTTCTGTGCCTTCTTTGTTCGTGTCCGGCTCTGGCCGGTATTTTTCCACCGAAGGCGTGGCTGAAGTCTCCTGAAGGGTTTATCTTGTATTAGCGAGGGTTGGGGAGTCAGTCCCTCTCCAGCCATCTCAGGGTGCAGGTTATGACGGACTCCTCTGCAGAGTGACGGTAATAAACACTTGTTTGTATTCTCTACTGTCTGACCGACTCTTCATTTTGGGAAGGCATAGCAGGTGGTCATAAGTACCCGCGTGGCCCTAGAGGGCTATGCCCTTCAGTTGGTGCCTGAACAGGGACCCCACGAAAGGGCCCCCTCACCAGTAATCGGGTTTGTAGGGGCCGGGGTGGTGTCTGGTCGGTCGGGCAAATCGAGGCCCCTTACATATAAGACCGAGCTTGGTTCTCGCAGCTGCCCCGCCCTCCCGATCAGACGGATCTCCGGTTAGTGGCCCTTGGCTGGGGTCCTGGAAAGCCAAAACCTTGGAGCTGACCGTTTGGTCCGAGGAGTCGGCAGTGGAGAATAACATTCTTGACCTGTGTGCACCAGGTGAGTGATTTGGTTCTTGGAAAATGGTGCCATTCTTGGTTGACACGCGCTTGCGGGCCGTGTCCTGGTTCAGTCTCTGACGGTCTTGTTGTCTGTTGTCTTGGACTTGGTGGGTCTGCGGACCCTTGAGGGACACAGAGCACTTGTGAGCGGCCTGCCGGGCCAACTGGAAATTGGCTTCTTTATAAAAGGTCCAGGACCGCTCACAGGTTCTCTGCCAGGCCAACTGGAAATTGGATTTGCTCTTGAAAAGGTCTGGGGTTGAGGCCTGTCCTCTTGTATTGGTACAGTCTTTGGACTGTCTTGGGTGCAGTTTGCGGACTGCCTTGCTTGGATGACACCAGCCTGCGGGCGGTGCCTTGGTACAGTCTTCGGACTGTCTTGGATGACACCAGCCGATGGGCTGTGTCTTGGTGCGGTTTAATACCGTCTTGGTTTGTACTTGGCGGGTTTGCGGACCCTTGGAAAAGACACAGAGGGTTCGTGAACAGTCTGCCAGGCCAACTGGAAATTTGGCCCGTGCTCAAAAAGGTTTGGGACTGTTTGCAAACAATCTGCCAGGCCAACTGGAAATTTGGTCTATGCTCGAAAAGGTCTGGGGCTAGAGCCTGTCTTCTTGAATTTGGTACAGTCCCCGAACTGTTTTCTTAAATGTAGTACAGTCTCAGGGCTGACTAACTGTCTTGGTGCAGTCTTTTGACTGTTTTGTTCCGGGCTGATTTGTGGCTTGCTTGTTGGGATTGAGTGTTATGAGGTTTTTGGACTGACGTCGGTGGTGGTGTTTGTGAAATGCGTGCTTGAGTGAGTAGCCACTGTGCTTTCCGGATAGTGGTCCTGGTTTGTAAACGGTTTTCATTCCTTTATATCTGTGGGTGTTGTCTGTCCGTTAGGGACAGGGCGTGTGTCTATGTTAAGATGCCTTGTTTCAGTAAGTTTGGATGTTTTGGATGCCGATGCTGTTCTAAGAGTGCGCGGCTGGAGGAGAGCCAGCCCGCCCCTCCGGAGGGTACCCCGAACTTTGACATGTATGTCAACCACGGTCTTGGCCCTATTATGTTTAGCACGTTGTGGAATAAATATACGAGGGACAATACCGAGCTGCAATGGCCACTTACTGGTTCTTTTGATGAACATAAAATTAATTTCCAGCAGGATAAATTGTTTGCTAAAAGGAGTAGACAGTCCATGTTTGATTCTTTCAGGGTGTGGCAGAAGGAAGCGAAGCAGCAGCGCAAGAGGGAAGAGAAGATGGCCCGGAGGAAAGAGACACAAACGATTACACAGAAGGCAGTAGCCTATGATAGGGATAAGATAGAGAAAGGCATAGAGCCTGAAGACAGAAGGTTCCGGCTACAGGCTGATAAAAGTTATGTGGTTAGGGAGGAAGGAGACGAACTAGTTGAGGAGCTTCTGGATTCTCGCCCTCCGCCGCCCTATGTCCCACAGCGAGTATACCCTACGATCCCTACTTCCTCAGTCCTGACTTCCGGAGCTGCCCGATCTGGTATTCCCGGCACTATTGCATCAGCCCCGGCCACACTTGCTTCTCTTACACCTCCTCCGCAGGTAGTGAACACGGACGCTGTCCCTTCCCCTGCACTGTCCCTCCCTTCTCCTGACTCGTCTCTGGGTTCCGCCTCATCAGCTACACTTCCCCTTACACCCCCAACGCTGACCCCTTATGTGATGGTGCCGGTTTCTGCTTCTGCTCTCTCCTCCGGGGGCACCACGCCTCAAACTCCGTTACATATCGAGACTCCTACGCGTGGACTCTCTGACACCAAATGGGCAGCAGCGCAGGATCGCGTGAAGAAAGTGTTAGTGCGCTGAGCTGTGGGGCTGGAGGAGAAGCAGATGGTAGCAAATCAGGCAGCTCAGTGGGCTCGACACCCGATTTATAGTGTGGAAGATATTTGGAGTGTGATGAAAGAATATGAGCCCTTCATACAGCAGCATGCCCTTAAGCACATGTCGGCTACACTGATACAGTTGTGGGAGCAGTGCTTTCAAGGCACGGCGCCGCAGATTATTTATGACATACGAGACCGAGTATATGTTACAGACATGGCCCGAATGAAGTTTTTAGTAAAGTGACTACACTGGTGGGTTACCGAGGCCGATTACTTCAGAAGGTTCCACTATTAGGGCCACAGCACCCCATGAGGGAGGTCCATCCCATTTATCATCCTGAAATACCAGAATTACGTAACTCTACAGATACTGTAATAAGACAGCGGGTTGACGCTTGGTTTCAAGAACAGTGGATCTATACTCCTTGGAAAAGGAGTGAGGTCCTTTCTCTAAAGGGTCAGCTACCGGACCCGAGGAAACATCCCACTGCATATTATAAAGAACTCACAGAAGCGGCCTCCTCGACAGTCATGACGCTGGCTGACATAGAGTTATTCTTTGGTTTGTTGGTCCTGGTAGATGTATGGAGGCAGGTCCATACCCAAGACCATGTTACGGAATTGGGGGGCACTTGGGAAGAGATTAGAGCATGGGATAAGGAGCGAAAACGCGGTGAGAAGCCCAAAGCAGAGTTGTTAGCCTTGCCAGGGCGTATTATCACCTACATGCACTCCCTTATCCCACCGAAGAGAGTGGACTGGGATAAGTTGACTGTATGTCGTCAGAAGAAAGATGAGAGTGTGTCTGACTTCTTTACCAGATTCGAAGGAGTGTTCTTAGACTTTAGTGGCCAGGATTTGTCACAAGAGGGTGGTGTTTGATTGTTTGTGAACAGGTTTGTCACCAATTTGCTCCCTGAGATTGCCGCCCGATTGCAGGCCTCAGAGAGTACTTGGACGTCATCCTCCCCATCAGTTATATTGAGCATGGCTCAGTATTATGAGCATAGAGACAATGAAGACAAGGACAGGATGGAGAAGAAGACGAAAGATTTGAAAACAAGTGTATTGATGCAGCAAGTTGCAAGAGGAGGGGGTAGAGGACGTGGTTCGGGCTCGGGTCCGCGGGGCCCCAGATCCAACAGGGGTGGCGCTTCGAGTGCACCCGTGGGACCCAACCAATGTGTGTATTGTAAAAAGGAGGGGCATTGTCGGAATGAGTGTCCAGAATTGTCGCAGAGAGGTGGGGCTCCGAGAGGCAGAGGTTTTGGAGGTAGAGGACGTGGAGCAGGAGGCCGAGGGGGAACGCAGTCAGACAATACTACAGACAATAGGCAGAGCGGAAATCATTTTGACGACCCTCGGGGACGACAGTACTATCATGACGATTATGACCTGGATGCGGTGACGGGGTTGTCTCACAGCTAGGACAGCCGACGGCAGGACGAGGGACCAGTTCCGGTGCCTGTAGATCAGTGTGGACCCTATATCACTGCGGATTTGCAAGGCTCCACTGAAAAATTTCTAGTTGATACAGGGGCTATGAATAGCTCTGTTTCCAGTTCACTGGTCCCGGGGGCAGCTCTGTATGGCCAAAATAATATTTTGGTGGGTTTTTCAGGCGTGCCGGTTGTTAGCCCCATTTCCAAACCCCTTGCTTTGACTATTGGTCCCTTTACAGTTTATTCCCCATTTTTACTGACATCTAACTGTGTAGAGAATTTATTGGGATTAGACGTGCTGAAAAGATTACATGCGACAATATATTGTTCCCCGGACGGGGTCCACACGACTGTTGGCCCACGAGTTGCCCATGCCAAACAATGCTTTGCTAAAGATGACCCTCTCCTGCATGAGTTCCATGAGGTGCCGCATACGTTATGGGCGGCGGGTGATACGGATGTAGGGCTGCTCCACATTTCACCTGTATCCATCCAGATAAAGAATAATGCCAAGTTGCCGTGAATTCCACAGTACAAAATATCCCAGGCAGGAGAAAAGGCCTTGTTGCAGATAATACGCGACCTGATCAAGTCAGGTGTAGTTGAAGAGACAACCGCAAATGTGTGTAACAGCCCTATTATTCCTATCCTCAAGAAAGCGCCTCTGCATTGCCCTGACCACCACCCTGATGTTTATCGCTTCGTAATTGACCTGAGAGAGGTCAATAGGATCGTAGTTCCTCAATACCCTGGAGTCCCTGACATTACCACGATACTAACTATGATTCCCCCAACGGCTCAGTTCTTCTCAGTGATTGACTTAAAGAATGCTTTCTTTAGTATCCCAATACACCCTGACAGCCGCCACATTTTGGGATTTACAATTGCTGGCCGGAGTTTTAGATTTTGTCGGGCTCTACAAGGCTATACGGAGAGTCTCAGTATTTACAGCCAGGCTTTGAAAACGCAGTTGGATTCATTAGAGCTTCCCATGGGCAACGTGCTGCAGCAGTACGTTGATGACTTGTTAGTGGCTTCGGACACTGAACAAGGATATAAAGAAGCCACAGTTAAATTGCTGTTTCATCTGGCACGCCATGGGCACAAAGTGTCCTTATCGAAATTCCAATATTGTCGACAGGCGGTCACCTACTTAGGTCACCTACTGTCAAAGGAGGGTCGCAGACTAACACCTGAGCGCATAGCGGCTATAACTAACGCACCTGTTCCTAAGACCCAGCGTGAGGTACGCGCGTTTCTGGGTATAACATCGTACTGTCGCCAGTGGATCCCCAATTTCTCCCTACTAACAAAGCCCCTTCTTCTCTTGATCACCAAAGATGTGCATGAGTCCTTGCCTTGGACACCTGCATGCCAACAAGCTTTTGAACAATTAAAAACTGCGCTTTGCTCCGCTCTCGTGCTTGGCACCCCTGACTATCAGAAGCCTTTTGTGCTCTATGTACATAAGGCGGAAGGTTGCGCGCTTTCTGTTTTACACAGGGTTTTGGTGGTAAGCGGAGACCCTGCGCTTACTTCTCTGCCATCCTTGATAATGTCGCCAGAGCGCTCCCGAGCTGTCTAAGAGCTGCAGCGGCAGTCTCTATTAGACAATCGGCAGGGCTCATCCTTAACACTGACCTCACAGTTATGGTCCACATGCTGTGGACGTGCTTTTGATCAAGACAAAGACACAGCACCTCACCAGTGCACGTCTTACTGGATATGAACTGACTCTATTTGCTCCGCACAGCACCATTAAACGATGCATTACTCTCAATCCAGCCACGTTACTACCCCTTCCTTCGGAAGAAAAGGACAGTGATGTCCATGATTGCTTGTTTCGGATGGAAGAGGAAACGAAGGGACGGGTAGACCTGACAGATGTTCCCTTATCTGACACCCAAGGGGAACTATATGTCGATGGCTCTTGTTTCAAACTGTCGGACGGCACTACTACTGCCGCCTATGCAATAAGGACATTACATACTGTACTTGAGACATCCCGTATCCCATATCAGTCTGCCCAAGCTGCCGAGTTAGTGGCCCTCCTGAGAGCTTGCGAACTGAGTGTAGGACTGGCTGTTAATGTCTACGCTGACAGTCAGTACGCCTTCGGGGTAGCACATAATTTTGGGCGCCTCTGGGCGGAGAGAGGATTTCTGACATCCCATGGGCAGAGGATACAGCACGGTCCATTGATACTTAGATTATTATCAGCCTTGACTCTTCCTGACAAGTTAGCTATAATAAAATGCAGCACTCATAAAGTGGTGGTGGATGATGTGAGGAGGGATAATGCCTTTGCGGACCAAACAGCCAAAGAGACAGCCAGAACAAAGATGAATAGGATGTTTGTAGCGGGACCGGCTAGATGGGTTCCAGACAATGCGATGTCTGAGGACACTGTGGAAAGCGTGAGGGAGATACAATGAGAAGCGACAGCAGACGAATTGGCAATGTGGGAGGGGAGAACAGGACGCTTAGATGAGGATGAGGGTTGGACTGATTTGTCAGACAAACGGAGATGGTTGCTGCCCAATGCTTACGTTTTCCCTGTAGTCACTATGGCCCATGGCCCATGGCCCAGCACACATTAGTGCAAAAGGCATTTGTAGACTGTTAGATCCAGTATGGCAGAATGAGAATCTCCCTAAAGTTGTAACACAGCTAGTGAGGCACTGTATTGTTTGTTTGAAGCACAATCCTGGAAAGGGCACCCCTACACCTGCTGGTAACTTTGCACCACCCTCCTTCCCTTTCGAGGTCATCCAAATGGATTACATTGAAATGGAGCGAGTAAACAAACTGAAGTACGTACTGGTGGTAGTTTGTGCCTTTATTAAGTGGGTAGAGGCCTACCCAACTAAAGAGAATACAGCCATAGCAACAGCAAAGGTACTTTTAAAGGAGTACTTCCCACGCTACGGATTGCCACGTGTGATCTGGAGTGACAATGGGAGCCACTTCAATGCTAGACTCATTGTGCTGCTGTGTACAAATTACACAGAAATTTCATGCGGCCAACAATCCTCAATCGGCTGGCCTGGTCGAGAAGTACAACGGTATCCTCATACTGAAACTAGCCAAGATTCATGAGAGCACAGCATTGAAATGGCCCGATGCATTGCCCCTAGCCCTAATGTCAGCAAGAGTGACTGCACATTCTAGGACAGGATTATCACCTTACGAAGTGATTTTCGGGCGCCCTGCTAATGTATGGGGCGTCCCAAGACCTAAACGTTTTTCAGAGATAGAATACCCTCTTTTGATTGACTATTTGTATGCCTTGTCTAAAGATCTGCGTTCTGTCCACCAACAGATATCTGCCACCCTACAACCACTGCCAGAGGGTCCCGGACACTGGATCCAGCCTGGAGACTTCGTCCTTGTTCGCCAGTTTCAACGCAAGTCCTGTTTGGAGCAGCGGTGGAGAGGCCCTATCCAAGTGCTCTTGGCCACTAGAACAGCTGTGAAGGTGGATGGCCGAAAGCACTGGGTGCATGCTTCTCATATAAAGAAGGTGCCTCTCCCACTCCCGTATGATTTCTGGGTGAAGAAAGGGATTGCCGACCAGGACGGGAGCTGGTTCCCCGCTTTGTTCCCTTTTCTGATGCCCGGCTGAGAGGGGCACAGACCGACAAGGAAAGTGATGAGGTTCTGTTCGAGGCGATTACCCCGGAGATAAGGGCCGCCTCGGATACTCCAGCCCCCACAGCACTAAGTCCTGAGTCCCGATCCCCAACAGATTCTGAGTCCTTGGCCTTGTTTGTTGATGAAGAAGTGCCTGGGCACACTAGGTACAATCTGCGGCCCCGACGGAAGGACAGTGCGCCAGGAGGGCAACACAGGAGCTAGGAAAGGACTTGAGCTTAGGGTGCAGGCGTTGCACCTCTGGCGCCTGTTTTAGATTAGGGTGACGAACATTGGTGCACTGCCCTGAACACTGGACAGGATTGTTGAGGGTATTTGCCCAGGAGGGAGGTTGCCCTATCCTGAAAGAAGGATTGTTTTCAACAAGGGCCACAATTGTTTTAATGGGTTGCAATTGTGCAGCTCCATCGTGGGAAAAAGAACGTTTGATGAACGATAGGAGCCTGCCTGTGAGGCTCTAGACGGAGACAGGGAAGAAGAATACCCCTCTGGCTGGTTGTAGAGCGGCTCACATTTCCCCAAGTACTTTTCAGCAATGCATCCTTTTGGTCGCCCCATCCCCGATGAGGAACAGCCCTTTGCGGCTCCCCGCTCATATCCCCATGGTCCTGTGTGGTCTACCTGGTCCCTTAAAACTAAAATTGTATTTGTAGTAATAATCTTACTTTCTTTGATCTTTGTATTTGGAATACTGTTCTTTCTGGAAAAATAATATCCTGTGCATGCTTGGATAAGCTCTACCCCCACACCCCCTGAGCATATTATTGGAACTTTAGCCCCCCACAAAGAAGAACACCGCAAGACTTATAAAGATAACGTTTTTATTCAGACGCTGCATCAAACACATGCTGTTTATAATATGACAAACTGTTGGGTGTGTGGGTTGCTGCCCTCAGCCACACACAAAAGTAAAAAACTACTGCCTATGCCTTTATCTTATGTTAACAGTTGTGAGGGTTGGTTTACATTACTTAGTCTGGTCCGCCCCTTTTCTCAACCAGATTCCTTGGAACACAGGAGCACTAGGCCCCGTTCATCAATGACAATGAAAGTGTACCCTCAACATAGGTCACCATATGATACTTCCCCTGGAGATGGGCGTTTTGACCGATTTTCCTGACTTCTTGCCTTAGAGCAGTAAATAGAGGGGCCAAGATCAATAAACCAGAAGAGGACGGGGACAGATTCTTGCAGTTTAATGTGACTGAATATTATCAATACTTTCTAAAACGTAATGTTACTAATGATAAGCCCATGCCCATGGTGGTTGTGAATGTGCCGTCTTCCTTCTGCGTCCAAGGAATAGGGAGTATAGAAGTAGGGAACAGTACCTGCAACACGACTTCCATACTGAAGATGCCCAAGAGCCCGCCATTGATTCCACCACCTAATATTTACTTTATTTGTGGAAACCGTGGTTATGTGTGGTTGCCTGAGGGGTGGTGAGGATGATGCTACCTCTCTTACCTCCTTCCCTTAGTATATGTGGCCCCTTCTGACTATGACAAGACGCACCGGCTACAGCGCCGGCATGTCATGATTTCCCGAATCAAGAGAGTTGTTAATGCAGATGATATTGATCAGACAGATACTTCTTTACAGCAGTTTACTGATATAATGAAAGGTCTCACACCGTTCTGGGGTCCCATATTCAATAGCCGCAACATTAGGCGTTTGACAAGAGTAGTAGAGGGGGTCATCAACACAACGGCAGACATACTCACGAACATCACAGTCGAGCTCCAGGCCACAAGACTTGTCTCGCTCCAAAACAGGATGGTTTTAGATGTTATTTTAGGGGTGGAGCATGTCGCGTCATCGGGAGCAGTTGCTGTGTATATATACCAGACACTGCCCCGACTGTCAATTTAGCAATTCAGAAACTACATAAGCTTACTGCAGAGATCCATGTAGATAATGGCTCTTCGTCTCTCACAGGGTGGTTCTGGGGTCTGCTAACGTCATGGGGTTGGAAGATTCTGCTTGTCCTACTCGGTATTGCAGGTATTATATGTACTTGCTGCCTTTGCTTCCATTGTCTCCCAGCATGTTGTTCTTATTGTGTGACTAGGCTTACCCCAAGTGTTCCAAGACATGACAAACAAAGTTCCAAAATGATGTTGCAAGAGATTCAGTCACTAAAGTTGATAGATGATGCTCTCTTTGATTATTAAATAGCAATATGATGGCTTTTCATTTTCATATTATCCTACCTTGCTCAATGCATTTATCCTGTCCCATCCTCTTCCCTTAGAATTGTAAAGACCCTTCCGGACAGCAATAAAGGTTTTAGCCAACACTGCTAAAAGGAGGGTCTGTTAGGTTTAGAATTCCCTTTCCTATGATGTTTCTGCCGGGCTGTTTAGATTAGCAGTGTGTGGCTAAATTACATGCATGGATGTTCACGTTCAGCAGCCCGTCAGGTATTCTCCGTAGTATGCAGGCCTCCTTAACTAGAGTAACGCCATTTTCTTTTTTTCACAATCCTTATGAGACTGCCTGTGCGGTGCTCATGTTAGGCCTTAGAGTTTAGAATCGCTTGCCTCAGCAGAACATCGCATTTTGTTAAGTTTTCTGTTCATGTTCAAGGCTGCAACTCGACTTGCTAACAGTATAATTATTTTGCTCTGCATTACATTGTATACATGTAACTGCTCCCACGTTAAGAGACGGTGAGACTCGGCGCGGTGGCCTTGGGCTGCTGATCGTGCACCCATCTGGCAGGTGTTAGCCCATCTTTTTGTGCCTCCTTTGTTCGTGTCCGGCTCCGGCCGGTATTTTTCCACCGAAGGCGTGGCTGAAGTCTCCTGAAGGGTTTATCTTGTATTAACGAGGGTTGGGGAGTCAGTCCCTCTCCAGCCATCTCAGGGAGCAGGCTATGACGGACTCCTCAGCAGAGTGACGGTAATAAACACTTGTTTATATTCTCTACTGTCTGACCGACTCTTCATTTTGGGAAGGCATAGCAGGTGGTCATAAGTACCCGCGTGGCCCTAGAGGGCCACGTCCTTCAACATTTGTCTAGGATATGCACCATAGTTCATCCTGCCTGACCACACCTCTAGCAAATCGCTTGCCTAACTGGCCGGTTGCATGCCGCATTTCAGTCCATTGTTATTTAGGCACATAATGCCCACTCAGTTTGGACGCAGCCATATGCAAATCAGTCTTGAACCTGCTCCAATTGGAGCAGTGCAGCCCGGACTGACAGGCCAGGACCTCCCTGAAATGGAACACAAGCAATCCAGGACTGGTTTAACCCTGATTAGGACTCATCAGCCAGGTACTGCTTGCTTCCAGTGGCACAGCGTGGCCAGGATCCATGTCTGGGCATTACAGTCCCACTTTGGGCAACCCACTGAAGTATACAAAAGAGTGATGGATAGAATGTTTGAATGAATCTCAGCTACTGGTAATTACTCAAGCCACATCTCAGTCCATCGTTATTTTGCACACCATGTCACCTCAGTTTGAACACAGCCATATGCAAATGAGACTTGGCCCTGTTCCAATAGGAATAGTACAGCTTGAAATGCCAGGCCCGATCCTCCCTGAAATGTAACACAAGCAAACCATGACCAGTTTCACCCTCACTGGGGCTCCTCAGCCAGGTATAGCTTGGTTTCAGTGGCACAGTGTGCACGTAACCCATGTCTGAGATTACCCTTCCCACTTAGGGTGACACACTGAAGTGTACAAAAAAAGTAATGTATGGAATACTTGAACTAATCTCAGTCACTGGTAATTAATCTGTGCTGCATCCCAGTCCATCATTATTCAGCACACTCTGCCCCCTCAGTTTGGATACAGCAATATGCAAATCAGTCTTAACCCTGCTCCAATGGGAGGAGTCCAGCCCGAACTGCCAGGCCAGGTCCTCCATGGCTTGCTTGTGTTCCAGTTCACGGAAAACCTGGCCTGGCAGTTCTGGCTAGACGGTTCCCATTGGAGTTGTGGCAAAACTGATTTGCATATGGGTAGGTCCACACTGCGGTGGCATGATGTTCAAAATAACAATAGACTGGGATCATTAGGGTCCTAAAAGTCTCCAGAATTACAGCCCATCATTATTCGCATCCACGCTGGTTTCTATGAGACCATATTTAATGTCCCATTTCTGAAGCGTGGGAATTAACCCCCTAACACCAGGAAGGCTTTTCACTTTGCATTGGTTCCTCTGGAGATGCATGATGAAATTTGGATTTTGTGTCCATCAAGGACATATGGACCATGCTTGCATGCCTCTGCAATATTTGTCAGGTTTGTTTATGACAAAGAAAGCAAGCTATGATTGGTCTGTTTTAGTCACTCGCAGTAGTGGTATAGTCCTGAATCCAATGTGCACATTGTAGTTCCCATGGTGGTGAGACGGTCATGTTCATGAGCCTTTGTGGAAGCTCTAGCAAGAAACTTCTGACATCATTCTGTTCCATTTTCTTAGGTATACCGTAGAATATTGTACAATCAAGAGGGACTGGGGGCTTTTTTATGTGAGGTCCAACGTAATTGCCCCAGTTGATACTAAGCACAAAAGAATACGAGGGTCCTCAATCAAAAACAAAAAGGATCTAAATAGATTCTGTTGGATTTGTAGGAGTGGAGTGACAAGTGCAGGTGGAGTACCAAAGGGGGAATTCCTCATTTTGGAACTAGGGCCCTCACACACCCAGCAAGCTGGGTGTCATGCTTCATCATTTGGGCCTGCTCCTCGTCGGGTCGGCGCTGCAATACCCGACGGGCTCCCGTGACGGGGCTCTTTAACGGAGTTCTTTTGTTCCGGCCGTATGGGTGTTGTGCAAGTGAGGGGCCAGGTGGGTGTAGATGTGAAAGGAATTTAAAACAGATACAGGAATCCTTTGAACAATTTTATTCTGGTAGGTTCCCTGTTCTGGTTAAAATTATAGGAGTGGGCGATAAGTAAGTTTGAAATGAAGCTGAGAACGCTCACCTCCTAGGTGGTCGACATGTTTCACGCCTAATCAGTCGAAGGGATCTGCCGGCGATTCATCAGGACCTAAATATGCAAGCTATCTACACATGTGGTGTGGTGTAACCTACCTACCACTTGGTGATGTAGTTAGTACCGATTGAGTTCGTGTACTAGATGAAACAACCTGCAAAGGAATAATATAAAATAAAGAGGCATTATTGCAGAATTAATAGCCCCCAAATGAAAAACGAGGATCACTCCACGAGGTGGACTGTTTATAAGGCAGTATTCATTGCTGCAAGTAGTAAGTAAAGATGCTATAAAGGATATAAAAACTATAAAAACACTGTGATTAATACAATGTGACTTTGTGGATATGTGTCAGGGCTCATAGTGAAGAACAAGTAGGTGAAGAGATGTCACACAATTGAACACCCACTGTGACTCACCTATATAGTATAGTATATGGCTTCATCAGCAGCAGTAGACTAAAGACATCAGAACTGCGATGTCTTAAGAGGGAGTAAAAGGACAAATCACCATCGGTGTTAGTGGTATTGCAAATATTGCGAGTAAACGGTAATTTACAGGTATCTCTAACGTGGTGCCAGTATCGTGGGGTAGTTCCGGCGACTCAGGTGGACCCAGAGTCGGTGTCTGGCGTCTAATTAGTGTCCTGCCCCGAGGCGGGTGTCTCACCACTTGTGGGTCGGGTCTACTGGCATTAGTAGTCTCGCAGGCTGGCAATAAACCCCCTGTGTGCGGGTGTGCATTTAAAGACCTCGCCATAAAGATGACAAAAGCCAGACATTTCCCTGGTTGAGTAGCCGGTCACCGTGGGAGGAGGTCACCAATTGAACAGCCAACCCGCCAAGCCCCACGTTCCCTACTGATACATACCAGGAAGGCCCATAGATCTGGTTCCGAGTTGGATGGCGTGCAAAACTTACCAGCTTCTCATAGAAGCGCTGCGTAGCTCCTACCCCATTCCGCTGCTGCCGGGATGGTGTTTGGTGCAGATCTGACTGCACTCTTTATACACCGCCTAACGAGCGTTGGAGGCGGGAAGCGGGCAGTAATTGTGCTCAGGTGAGTGGTTACCACAGGACCAGAGTGATTTGTACGGAACGTGTCGGCCATCTTGGAGTAGACAACGTTCTGCCCAAAGACCCCTCAGGGGAGCTAACAAATGGTTATTATCTTAACGGTAAAAAGTGGCAAGTGTAGACTAATGTGTCATATTCGTCCTATTTCGTATTGTATACTAACGGCCTATCAAGCGGGCAGCAATTGTGCTCAGGTGAGTGATTACCGCAGGGGCATAGTGATTCGTTGGTACGTGTCAGCCATCTTGGAGTGGATAGCGCTCTTTCCAAGCGGCCCTCCAAGGAGCTACCAAATATGTTATACTGGTTGCTGCCATAGCTTATCATATACAGGGTAATCAGAGTGATTGTGGCTCAACTATGATTATAAAGGTTTAAGTCAAAGAACCCCACTGTATTTCGTCATTCAATCCATGGCAGTCTAGGCCAAGCCGGTGGACCCATCTCTGTTCAATCCGGAACAATGCTGACTGAGTTATTCTCGGATGTGTTTCAAGAACATGCCATCTAATGCTTTCAGGGGTGTGTTGATGGTCCGTACAGTGAGTGTAAAGTTTGGTGGTGACTTTTTGGCAACGAATATTGCTCTTATGTTCAGATATCCTTATTTTGATCGCTCTCATTGTCATCCCCACATATTTTTTGTCACATGGGCATATCAGCAGATATATGCAGTGAGTAGTATTGCAATTGGTATGATACATGATTTTCCATGTGAATGACTGTGTGAGGCTTAATTCTTTGGTGGGTTTGGTTTGTGGGCATGCTGCGCAGGAACCGCAGGGGTAGTGTCCCTGCATAGGAGGGAGGTTCCACAGTTGTCTCTGTGTGTTGGGGCCACTTTTTTTCGGTCTGGTGTGGATGAGTAAATCTTTCAGGTTTTGAGTGTGTTTGAAAGCAAATCTCAGTCTGGGGATCACTAGTGAGCCTGTATTTAAGATATTCCAATGTTTATTAATGATTTTTTTCAATCGATTGGATCTAGGTGTAAAAGACGTTACACAGGTCAGGATATCACTGGGTTCCTTTAGCTGAATTTCTAGTAAGGCCTCTCGATTGTTATTCCTTGCGCGTTTGAGTGATCTTGCTACTCCTCGGGGGGGATATTGTCTCCTTATTAGATTCTTTGAAAGGATCTGTGCCTCAGTTTTGAAGTCATCGATAGAGCTACAATTCCTCCTGATACGGAGAAATTGTCCAAAGGGCAAGTTGTCTCTCAAAGCTTGGGGATGGTGGCTGCTATATAGCAGCAGGCTGTTCCTATCCGTGGGCTTTTTATAGAGTGTCGTAGTGAGCTGTGTACTGTTTCTGCTAATTTTAAGGTCTAGGAAGGGAATGCTGGTAGCAGAGATTGTGTGAGAAACTTTCAGATGATCATTTTTGGAATTTACCCATTCGCAAAAGTTTTTGCAGGTGTCTAAGTCTCCTTTCCAGAAGATAAGGATGTCGTCGATAAATCTCTTCCACAGTCTCAGGTTACCCAGGAAGGGGTTGCTGTGATGGTAGATGACCTCCTCCTCAAAGGCCGCCATGTAGAGGCAAGCCACACTAGGGGCAAATGTACTCCCCATCGAAGTCCCCTGAGACTGGCGGAAGAGTTGGGTTTTGAATTCAAAGACATTTTCTGTCAACGCAAGTCTTGCGCATTCCATTATGAAGGAAATAGGTGTGGGAGAAGTCCACTCCACCTGGTTCAGGGCTGTGTCAAGAACAGTTAATGTGACTCTATGGGGGATATTCGTGTATAGTTGTTCCACATCCAGAGTTACAAGGAAGTCAATGTCATGGAAATCAGTTATCTCGCCTATTATGCGTAAGACATCAGTGGTGTCTTTGACATAAGAGGGGGTCAGTTTCACCAATGGTTGAAGATAGTGGTCACAGAGTTGTGAAAGTGGTTCCAAAATCGAGCCCAACCCTGAGACTATTGGTCTGCCTGGAACCAGTGTGGTACCCTTATGAATTTTTGGAAGGGTATAGAAATATGGGATCTTGGGTTCACTTGTTATGAGGAAATCTGCTTCCTTCTTGCTAAGCCACCCGTTTGTTTCTCATTCATAAACAATCCGTGTGATCTCAGCCATCAATCTGGTAGTGGGATTTGTCGTGATCGGGGTGTAAAACTTGCGATTGCTAAGTTGTCGGAGACACTCCTGATCGTAGTCTGTTGTGGATTGGATGACGGTGGCACCGCCCTTGTCTGCCTGTTTGATTGTGATAGTATTGTCATTCGCAAGGGCATGTAGTGCCTGCACTTCATTTTTGGATAAGTTTTGGAAGGAGGTATGTCTGGTTGTCCCCTTCAGGTCTCTGAGGACTGCTTGTTCGTATGTTAGAACCTCAACAGGGACCATGCTACTGTTTGGGGTAACGGTTGAAGGTTTCTTTAGTCCTGAGCCTTGTTGGGGTATTGATGGTTTGTCATTGAAAAATGCTTTCAGACGTATCTTTCTGAAGAATTGCTGGATCTCGCAGAGATCTCTGAATTCATCGATTTTGGGGGTCGGCACAAAGCCTAGTCCCTTTTCCAGCACTATCATCTCTGTGTCAGAGAGGGGTCGGGATGATAGATTCACCACTAGTGTCTTTTGCCCTGGGTCTTGCTCCTTGTTTCCATCGAGTTGGGTTGTTGGTCTTCCCATTGTACAGACCTCTGATCTCTTCTTTTGTTGCGCCCTTTTCCTCTGCCCCAGCCTCTGCCTAAAAAAGGACGGTTATCAGAGGGCATAAATTGTTGTGGGCCAGGAGGATAGGGTTGAAATGGCCAGTATGGTTGGGGTGGGACTGGGTAACCTGACATGTTGTAGTTAGGGAAGTAGGGACGATTAATTCTTCGTTGTTCGTTACTTCCCCAACTGCCTGTGCTAGAGTCGCTACCTGAGGAGCCCCTCCTGGTGGTCTCAGAACTATCATCTGATGAATAATCAGATTTATTCGATGTGTAGTCCGCTTTTAAGTAAGGGTAGGCCTTCTCCTTTCCAAATTTTTGGATGTCTTTTTGGAGTTTGTCTACCTTTTGTTTCATGAGATACTCTTTCTGTTCCGCTATCTCTGTGTACTGTTTCTGCTAATTTTAAGGTCTAGGAAGGGAATGCTGGTAGCAGAGATTGTGTGAGAAAATTTCAGATGATCATTTTTGGAATTTACCCATTCGCAAAAGTTTTTGCAGGTGTCTAAGTCTCCTTTCCAGAAGATAAGGATGTTGTCGATAAATCTCTTCCACAGTCTCAGGTTACCCAGGAAGGGGTTGCTGTGATGGTAGATGACCTCCTCCTCAAAGGCCGCCATGTAGAGGCAAGCCACACTAGGGGCAAATGTACTCCCCATCGAAGTCCCCTGAGACTGGTGGAAGAGTTGGGTTTTGAATTCAAAGAAATTTTCTGTCAACGCAAGACTCGCGCATTCCATTATGAAGGAAATAGGTATGGGAGAAGTCCACCTTCCTGGTATGTATCAGTAGGGAACGTGGGGCTTGGCGGGTTGGCTGTTCAATTGGTGACCTCTTCCCACGGTGACCGGCTACTCAACCAGGGAAATGTCTGGCTTTTGTCATCTTTATGGCGAGGTCTTTAAATGCACACCCGCACACAGGGGGTTTATTGCCAGCCTGCAAGACTACTAATGCCAGTAGACCCGACCCACAAGTGGTGAGACACCCGCCTCGGGGCAGGACACTAATTAGATGCCAGACACCGACTCTGGGTCCACCTGAGTCGCCGGAACTACCCCACAATACTGGCACCACGTTAGAGATACCTGTAAATTACCGTTTACTCGCAATATTTGCAATACCACTAACACCGATGGTGATTTGTCCTTTTACCCCCTCTTAAGACATCGCAGTTCTGATGTCTTTAGTCTACTGCTGCTGATGAAGCCATATACTATACTACATGTGTAGATAGCTTGCATATTTAGGTCCTGATGAATCGCCGGCAGATCCCTTCGACTGATTAGCCGTGAAACATGTCGACCACCTAGGAGGTGAGCGTTCTCAGCTTCATTTCAAGCTTACTTATCGCCCATTCCTCTAATTTTAACCAGAACAGGGAACCTACCAGAATAAAATTGTTCAAAGGATTCCTGTATCTGTTTTAAATTCCTTTCACATCTACACCCACCTGGCCCCTCACTTGCACAACACCCATACTGCCGGAACAAAAGAACTCTGTTAAAGAGCCCCGTCACAGGAGCCCGTCGGATATTGCACCGCCGACCCGATGAGGAGCAGGCCCAAATGATGAAGCATGACACCTAGCTTGCTGGGTGTGTGAGGGCCCTAGTTCCAAAAGGAGGAATTCCCCCTTTGGTACTCCACCTGCACTTGTCACTCCACTCCTACAAATCCAACAGAATCTATTTAGATCCTTTTTGTTTTTGATTGAGGAACATCGTATTCTTTTGTGCTTAATACCCCTTGAATATGACATTGTCCCACCTGACCCTATCCTCTAAGTCAACCAGCTAGTCAATCACCATATAAGATAAAGGCTAATTGCCTCCCAGGAGTCTAGCCGATCCATGTTGCGCTCATGATATCCTCTTGCCAAGCCCATCTATTGGGACATAGAAGGCTCCAATTTTGGCATGGATAGCTTTCACTTCTGGGAGAGATCTGTCATATTGGATTCATTTTTGCTCCCTTAGCTGTAATTCCCCATATGATAGAATTGATTGTGAGTTACTGTGTCATCAGTGCACCTTTCAATGTCTTACCACCTCCCACCACTTCAGTAAAGAGCTATTGCCTTGAGGCCTTACCTGTGGTCATTGTAGAGGAGGGTGAATAGGGGCAATGACATTCTTTTCTGTGTGGAGAAAAGTATGTTGACTGCTGTTATCTACTCCCTTATTGAACCTACTGCCTACCGTTTGGTTTATACAGGCATCCAGCACGGAGGCATTTACAAGCCTTTTAGTCTGTCTTTTTCACAGACTAATGTGAGGGAACAATTGGCAGTTCATATGATTCTACCTGTGAGTAAGAGTGCTAATCATCATTCGCTTGGCTGCAACTTACACCTCCAGCATGAGATAGTGTCCTGTATGGTCTACTTCCAGGTCAGAGAAGGCTATACGCTAGGGAGACCTATCACAGTCAGTGATGATAATATAACATGTACTTGAATTATCTGGAGGGTTTATGTCCTCTTCATTCTTGCCCTGTATTTTTCTTTGACAATGTGGGGAGGGGGTGAGTGATGTGTGGTGGCGTGTTTCACACTTTATGGGTCTTTTTGTTCCAGCACACTAAGGGGCCGATTCCGATTCAGGCCAGAAATCTCTCCGACCGAGCCGTACCCGGAGAGATTTCCGACCGAATCGGACCCTAGCAGTCTGACCGAACGAGTACGATGCGTTCACATGCTATCGGACTCGATTCGGTCGGACTCCCATTGAAGTCAATGGGAGCCTGTCGTACAACGCGTACGCGGGCTCTCATTGGGTGCGAGGTGAACAAGGGCGCCCCCTACAGTGGGTACGCGTCGAAGCGGGTCGCGCCATACATGCACAGGTAGGGGGGACCCATGGGTCCCCCCTGTGTGCGACTCGCGTGGCTAGGCGTACAGGGTGGTCCGACACGGACCCCCAAAGTGCGGCTCCGACTGCTCTTTCGAGCCGGACGGCGCCGGTCGGACTGCTCGCGGCACGCATCGTACTTACCCGGCCGGGGAACGTCTCCATTGCGCGGTGCGAGTCGTGTCTGTGCGAGTCGGTCGGAGCGGTTGGGTCCCGCGAACGAGTCGGTCGGCGATTTCGCGTACGCTCGCATCGTACTCGCTCGCCCGGACGCACGTCCGACTCGGTCGGGAAACAGGGCTCCGAATCGGATCCGGTAATGCCGAGTCCGATTCGGAGCCCTACCGGCCGAGATCGGAATCGGCCCCTAAGAGGGAGAAAGAATGAAAGAAAGTGAATGATGGATTGTATATATGGCAGCGTTCGGTTCACTGACACAACTTCGATGTAAAAAATGTCGATGTAAAAAAATATTGAGTAAAAAATGTAGACAATACAAATATCGACTCCTCTACTTAAACAGGTAAGTACAAAAATATTGACTAAAAAATATCGATGTAAAAAATATAGATGTATAAAATATCGACTTTTATATAAACATAAAATAAAATAATACATATTAAATAAATTAAATATAATTTTAACAAAATAAAAAAATGTAACATGCATTTTAATAAAATATAACAAATAAACTTAAGAAAAAAATATAAACACACAAACATATTAATTTATACATATATATTCACTTTAAAACAATTAATAAACTGTTATATTTCATTTCTGTTAAAAGTTTAAAATAATATCCAAAATAACAATATATATTAATCATTTAAAATATAAAAAACTAAAATCTATAACAAATTGAGCATTAAACTATTAAAAAATATTTAAACTTAAAATTACTATTCCCACTCCAGTGAGTGCAACATTAGGGAAAGTGTTGGATAGCGGAGAGACAAAAATTACTATTTACACTCAAACTGTTAAAACAAAAATAAAAAAGATTACAAATTAAAAAATAATCATAAAAATAAATAAACAATATTTAAAAAATGCAAAATCAAATATATTATATATATAAAAAGAAAATATATTATAATATTAATTACATACAACAAAAACCTACAAATAATAGATAAAATAAAATAATAAATACATTTATAAAAAATAATTCTTTTAAACTAGAAAATATTTACAAACAAAAAAATGAATTAGTACATAAATGTATTTATTTTATTTCCTACCACACAATAACAAAACACTTGAACATTTTTAAGTACATTTTCTTCCATAATTAACATAAATAATAATCAATTAAAAAAATATTATTAATTAAAACAACTAATAAACATTCATTGACTACAGACACTTTAACACTATCATATCCACAACATACACCTAAATTAAACTATAAAATAATAAAACACAATTAAAACTTATTTTTAAATTAAAAACTATTACTATTAACAACTAATAACAAAGTAATTAAAATGTATTTAATACCCGCCCTTTACCCCTTTAAAAGTAAAAACAACACACAAAAAAATAAACAATTACCCAAAATAAATGTCAAATAATTAACATTAATTAACAACTATATAGTAATTAATTAAATACAAATTACTTCCCACCCTTTACTCCTATAAACACCACAACACACCTAAAATTAATTACACAATTACCATAATTAATTACCAATCAATTAATTAAAATTAATTAACATCCAATTATTAATTCATCACTTACAAAAAAATTATTTCCCATTCTTTACACCTATAAACACCACAACACACACCTAAAATTAATTACACAATTACCATAATTAATTACCAATTAATTAATTAAAATTAATTAACAACTAATTATTAATTCATAAATTAAAAATACATTACTTCCCACCCTTTACACCTATAAAAACCACAACACACACCTAAAGTTAATTACACAATTACCATAATTAATTACCAATTAATTAATTAAAATTAATTAACAACCAGTTATTAAATAATTAATAATAAATTACTTTACACATTTAACACTATTACATCTCAATTAAACAAAAATAATAAATACAAAATAATCAATACATTTAATATAATTAAATTACTTCCCACCCTATTCCCCTATAAACCCACAACCCGCTACAGAACTATAAACGCAAAATTCAAATAAAAAAAAATAATAACTCCTAAAAATGTAACACATATATTATAAATACAAATAATTCTTATACAAAAAAACATACATCACATAGATATAAAATATATACTAAAATACATAACATTAATAAAAAAATGATATTTTTAACAACTATATTTTTGCAAATGATATTAAACACTTCGATATTTTTAAAATTGATATTACTTACCTTAAGTCGATATTCTTGACCACAATATTAATGACTCGATATTTGTGCAACTCAATATTTTTTACTCGATATTCTGTCTCTGCACCGCAGCGTTCTTAGTGCCTTCCCTAGGCCCTCATTACCAACGTTCACTTTTCTAAATGGCTGTTGTTTTATGGGCTCCAATGCATCTGGAAGTGTGGATAGGAGAATGCCAGTGCAAGACTGCCTACCTCATGGCAGGTTCCAAGGATCAGTTGTCCCACTATGCCGGCTGCTCTGCGACTGGCCCTGTGCATTTCTCATTCAACAGACCCAGATGATGTCCACGGCACAGAGGTCTAGTGGGTGGGTGGAATCGGACGTCTGCCAGGACGGGCATTGGTACTCGCGACTGCTTGAAAATGTTACCCTTGTTTACATGCAAGATTTCAGTATCGGCCCTCGAATCTCGCCATTCAGCTCCCATTTGGGATAAAGGCCTCCATGCAGCTGGTGCAGGAAGGAGGGCATCAGGCCCCGCTCTTTAGGTCCTGGAGTCATCAACGTGCAGAGCAATTGGAAAATGGTCTCCCATTCAAATCCCCTGGCATTCACACCTCACTGTTGGTGAATAGTGTGTATTTTGTGACATCTGAAGCTTTTCAAGGCGTCTCTCCCCATGGTCTGCTGCAGTGGATTCTTTTAGAAAGCAGCCAAGCCTTTATGATTAGGTTTCTGGTGTGCCCATCCATGAGCTTATGACATACTGTGGTATTTAGTAACTTAATTTTTTGTTGCTTCTACTCAGCTGCAATGTCCATGATGTTAATGGCTTGAGCAAAGTGATCAGCAGTACCCCAGTATTTAGCATAACGCCCCATGCAGAGAGTCACTGGAAAAGATCACAACCTCACCTTTTACCTCATTAACACATCTGAGCCACATCTGAGCATCAGGGGATCTAAGAGGAAAACCTGACAAACTTCTGAGTCCTGTCACTGTCAGCATATTGGATTTGCCCCTTTTCTCTTGAGTTTTATCATGGCATCCATGTGATCCATGAAACCGCTGAAGCCAAGAAGGAAACTCTAGAAAATTGACGTTGTTGAAGTAAGAGCTACTGGAACAGTCACAAACCTGCTCAAGAACTGCCTGCTGCTGCAAGAGCTGTATGCGGCACAGTTTGGAGGTCGCATATTCAGTGTTGCAGGGTGAGAACTTCTGAGTTCGATTCTAAGTCATGGTAGTGTCAGCCATATTAGGTCATCAAGAATGGTGCATTCTAAACAATGCATTATAATCTATCATATATATATTTGTTTCATAATAATCCTACTTAACAGCATTTTCCTTGTTCTATATTGCAAAGTCTTTTATCTATGTTGCAAAGTCTGTTTTCTCTATAGGTGACGCTTGTATGGGATGTGATTATACACCTCTGTTTATTCGTTCTGACTTAAGAAATACCATGCATTTTAAGGGTTGGAACGTGTAGACAACCATTCCACAGTTTATGAATTAATGAACACATGCTTTAAACTTAAAGATGTGGAGTAGTGTGTATTTCCTCTTGGCAAAAGGACTGTTATCAATTGATGATGGAAATCTGACCATCAACGGTGCACCCGACTTGTGTGGGCTGTGCATTAGCTTTCAGGCATGTTACTTCTAGGTCATTTTAAAAATATGTATACTTTTTTAAAATTTTATACAAACATCAAAAATATAATTACATTTCCAACGTTAAAGACTATAACAATCATACAGATTTCACCTATTAACAAAATAATAAAAACGAATAAAAGATAATTTTTTAACACAAGTTTATTTTACTTATTGTATGAATTACATCAAGTATATTTTAATAAATATGGAATTATAAAAGTCTAAAAAAAAATACCTACACTAAACTAACAAAAACAATATAAAAATATTTAGTTGTCAAAAAGTATTACAATTATGGTTGGAAGTTGAATAGCGTTGACTATGTTTTTACTTTGAAATTTCGTAAAATAAAATAGAATTAATGACATTATGGAATGTCCTTACTTTTCGTGAAGACTATTACTTGAATAACTGAATGAGCATACAAGACAGACAGAGAAGAAAAAAATATTTTATTCCAAAAAAGGGAAAGATTTGACACAATAATTCGATTAACAGAGTCATTTATTTGCAATCTTTCCTGAAAGACTTTCACTTTTCCAGGCAATAATCAAATGAACTTTGAAAGAGAGGTAAAACCCTTTTTTCACCTAAGTAAATGTATTATCTCCAGCATGCCAGTCTTGGATAAACATTATACTTGGAGTCAGGATTACAAATTCTAAACACCCAGGGGGATATTCACAAGGAAGTGGCGGAGAGAGGCGTTAGCCTTCTTGGATTAACGCCTCTCTCCGCCACTTTGGAAACGCAAGGCTGAACCATATTCACAAGGATATGGTGCAGCCTTGCGTTGCCCCCTGCGATGGCGCTAAGTTTCAAAACTTAGCGCCAACGCAGGCACCCTTGCACCAGAGTGCAAGGGTGTCTGCAAGCAGGGAGGTTTGTTTATGTACAGGAAGGGACACCTTCCTGTACATAAACATGCCATGGCATTTTGCTTTTTCCATGTGTGCTTGCCAAGGCAGCACACATGGTAAAAGCAAAAACGAGGAGAAATAAAGCATTTCTCCTCGTTTCGCCAACTTGAGACCAGGGTTTTCCTGGTCTCAATTTTGGCGCTACCTCCTATTTATGCTGCCCTTGTGAATAGGAGGCAGCGTCAAAATCAATGGGTGTTGGGGTGGAACGCCCACCACAACACCCACTGCACGCTCCTTTCACGCTAAACACAGCGTGAAAGGGGGCCTTATTCACAAGGCAGCGTTAAGCCACGTTAAGTGGCTTAACGCTGTCTTGTGAATAAGGCGATGCCCCTCTCGCCACCACAACGTCACTAAAAGTGACGTTGTGGTGGCGATAGGGGCTTGTGAATATGCCCCTCAATCCTACACCAGAATATATATGAGAAGGCATTGTGCATTTCATGTACGCTGCAACCTAAAAAAGCAATCGTTAACAATTTTTAGTTCTAACATACAAAACACACTTGCTCTTGCTGTAGCATTCATTCACAGAAAAGTTATATTAGGCACACACTGAAAAATGAAACAAAAAAAAATCGAAGTTTTGTACAATGTCTGCTATGGGTTATGTCTTTTAAGTCTGTCACATTTCAGATTTGATATTGGGTGATGAAGTCGCCAGGTAGCAATTTCACTTCTGAGAGGCTGGAATGATTGGAGCACACTCAGGGGCATATTCACAAGGATGTGGCGAAGTGAGGCGTTAGCCGTCATGGCTTAACGCCTCACTTCGCCACTTCAGAAACGCAAGGCTGCACCATATTCACAAGGATATGGTGCAGCCTAGCGTTCCCCTGCGCTGGCGCTAAGTGTAACAGCTTAGTGCCAACGCAGGCACCCTTGCACCATGGTGCAAGGGTGTCTGTGTGCAAGGGAAGATTGTGTATGTACAGGAAGGTCCCCCTTCCTGCACATAAACAATCTTGAAAAGCCGTTTTGTGACTTCTATGTGTGCAGCTTAATGCAGCACACACAGAAGTTGCAAAACGGCATTTTCAAAAAATGATTGTTTATGTGCAGGAAGGGGGACCTTCCTGTACATACACAATCATTGGCCTTTGCTGTTTTCATGTGTGCTGCACAACGCAGCACACATGAAAACAGCAAAAACGAGGAGAAATTAAACATTTCTCCTCGCTTCGCCAGGTTAAGACCAGGTTTTCCCTGGTCTTCGCTCTGGCGCTGCCTCCTATTTCCGCTCCTCTTGTGAATAGGAGGCAGCGTCAGAAGCAATGGGTGTTGCGGTGGAACGCCCACAGCAACACCCATTGCCCTCCCCTTTCACGCTAAGTATAGCGTGAAAGGGGGCCTTATTCACAAGGCAGCGTTAACCCATGTTAAGTGGCTTAACGCTGCCTTGTGAATAAGTTGAAGCCCCTCTCGCCATAGGAACGTCAAAAAAGTGACGTTCCTGTTGCGATAGGGGATTGTGAATATGCCCCTCAGTATTGACGTCGATTCACATAATGACAAGGTAGCAGAAGTGACATCGCATGCCATTTGAACTCAACGACATCACAGGAATTGATACCATAGAACATTTGACCCCTGTGCAATCACAGGAAGTGATGTATCTGATCACTAATCCTAACGCTTTTACAGAACGTGATATCATGAAATAAGAAAACATACAATAAATAATAATGGACAAAATAGAAAAGGATAAAGTAGATGCAAATGTATTTCAGTTACCAATCATAAAACTAACAATGCTGCTGCCATGTTGTAATTGGGCTGTAACCAGAAAAGCTAGAAATCGAGAACTCACAGGCTAGCTACAGCCAAAATGCTCAAGCACTAATTTGCATGCCAAAGCACCACCATAATAATGAGCTAATTACAAGTTTCATTACCCTAGGACCAACGACAGCAACAATACACATAGCCGCAAAACCTTCGATATAAACACCAGCACATATGTCCAGTGTGTCTCAACAGAGTAAAATCATTAATACATGCCCCTGCACGTGCAGCTTCTTCTTATAAGCGCCAATCTTCAACTAAGATGAACAGATCCAGCCTCCGGTACAAATGTGTCAACCCAAATAATTAGACACCCTCCCCACAAAGAATGTCCTCTCATTGCCCCTCTCCTGTCACAAGGCACTGCAGGCAAAGGAAATCTGGAAAAATGTCTCTTGATAATTGTTAGACTTGGCATCTTTTGGCGTGTTTCCCCTGAGTTTTTGCTTTCTGACCTCCCGGTTTTGACTCTGTTTGTGCTGGCTTAGTGTTTCTGCGCACTTTTCTCACTGCTGATCAGTGGTAAAGTGCAAGTGCTCCTGTGCTAAAATGTGTTATGGATTGGTGTTTCCATGATTGGCCTGTTTGATTTATGTGTCAGTCCCTAGGAAAGTGCACTGCATGTGCCAGGGCCTGTAAATCAAATGCTGTTGGTGGGCTGCAGCACTGGATTGTGCCACCCACACAAACAGCCCATAAATGTGACTCTGGCCTGCCATTGCAGAGCCTGTGCGCAGTCTGGTACTGCCATGTCGACTTGGCAAGTACACCCACTTGCCAGGCCCTAACCTTCCCTTTTCTTACATGTCAGCTATCCCTAAGGTAGGCCCAAGGTACCCCTGTGGGCAGGGTGCAGTGTATATGAAAAGTAGGACATGCCCTGGTGTGTGTGGCATGTCCTGATAGTGAATTACTGTCAATTTCGTTTTCACTATTGCAAGGCTACCTGTTCCCCATAGGACAGAATGGGAAGTTTGTTTATAACATCTTATAAACATAACTGGCCCTGGGAACTAGGTAGGAAAATAAAGTTTAGTATGCCTGAACTCAGAATCTAAAGATGCATCTTTTAGTGAAGGTGATTTTTACATTCTGTTTGAAAATACCACTTTTAGAAAGTAGGTATTTTCTTGCTCAGTCATCCCGTGTGCCTCTGCTGGAATGTGGATTGCCTGTCTGGGTTTTGGATGACAGAAGGCTGGGGAGCAGGAGTGGCTCCAGATAGTCTAGGTGGGTCAGGAAAGGGCTGAATAGACCTGGTCTGCAACTGGGGAAGGGGGAGGAGATTTCCTTGCACCTCAAAGGGCCTGGTCTGCCTCTGACAATGCCGTCTCCACCTCCTGCCAGGAAGTCACACCAGAGGAGGCAGAACTGGTTCTGGCTGGGCACAGACACTCTCTGCCTAAGAGATCAAATGATTTGGGATATAAATATTGGGGCCCAGACCCCTGAACTTTAGAACTCTTTTGGACCAAGAAGACTGCCAAGAAGAAGAGCTGGAGAAGCTGTGAGGAGGGACTACCACTTTGCTGTGTGCTTTGCTGTGTTGGCCTTCAGTGGCTGCTTCTGTCTTGGGCAGTGAAAGGACTGGACTGAACTTTCTGCAATCTACTTTTGTGAATTTCTCCAAGGGCTTGAGGTAGAGCTTACCCCCTGTTCAAGAAGTCTCAGGCACAACAAAGACTTCAAGCTCTTCTGCCCTCAGCACTGGGGACTGTGTGTTTTGTGCTGCAACAGAAGAAAAAGCAACCCGACGACGTCAACGACGCCGCTGCTGACTCCGTGTCCTGACGGCACCGCAAAGGGCACCGCCGAAATGCCGCACCATGACCCTGGTCTCACCGACGATGCCTGCTGATGCCGCCACCGAGCCGCTGCTTGCACCGCGACCTGTGGGCACCGCACTCCGCACCACCTCACTTCACGACAACGCCTTGGCATCCCAGACGACGCCGCCCCACGCCAAAATCGACACCGCTGCTTGCACCGTGGTTCAAGGGCACCGCTCGTAAAGTTACACGACGCACCGCCCTCATGCCGCACCGCAGCCTTGGCCTACCAACGCCGGCGCCATCGACTCCAGTTCGTCAGCCGACAACATCGCGTTCAGCAACGACGACACCGCTGCTTGCAGCGCAACCTGCCAGCACCGCGACGAGCACCACATTCACTTCGCACCGTGACCCTGGTCTCACCAACGAGGCCATCTGATGCCGCCACTGAGCCACTGCTTTCACTACGACCTGAGGGCACCGCACTCTGCACCGCTGCACTTCGCACCACAGCACCCGACGCCTGCTGACGCCAGCGCTCCTGACTTCACCAGAGAGGAGTTCGACCTGCAACGCGTGTGACTTCGAGGGCCCCGACGACTCCTGCACCGACCTCCGGAACCGACGCCTGCGGACGCCGTGCTTTCGGAAGCCCTGCATTTCTATAAGGTACTGTTTGCGGGTCTTCCCAACACCGTAGCTGGCCCGGGACGCCGCGGTCAGCCAGAACTGTTTGGATTTGTTTGCTCACGACGCCGTGATAGCCCCGGACGGAGCTATCGACATCAAGGAACTGTTTTTCAAGCATATTTTGATAACTGAAGATTTTTAAATACTGTATTGTGGATTTTTATCATTTTTGGTCTTGTCTTAAGTATATAAAAATATTGGATATTTTTCTAAACTGGTGTGGTGTCCTTTTGTAGTGTTTACACTCTATTACTGTGGGTTATGTGCAAATGCTTTACACACTGCCTCTAAGATAAGCCTGACTGCTCATGCCAAGCTACCAAGGGGGTGAGCAGGGGTTATTTTAGGAGTGTAACTCCCTTATCCTGACTAGGAAGAAGGGTCCCTATTTGGACAAAGGTGCAAACCCTTGCCAACTAGAGACCCCCATTTCTAACAATAATTGATACTTGTATTGCTAGATGCTATCCAGACAAATACACACAGTCATGGACTCTAACCTGTCTGGGCAAATTAAAACAAGTACAAAATGCTAATCATGAGCATGTTTTTAGAAGATGTGGCCAGGCCAGGAGATCAATGATGTTTTCACACTAAGTAGACACCACCACAAAACTGTATCAGACCCCAGTCTGTGATGGAAATGTTTGGAAAGTTGATCCCAGATTACCTGAATGTGCTGCAGTGCTAAAGATTATGGGCTATTCAAATTCAAGTTCCTACAGGCAGGTGCAAAAAGTCACCCGAGCCCTTAAAAAAGAGAATTAGAGAGTGAAAGAATTCCTAGTTTGGAGACCCACTCCGGTAAGTGGAAGACCACTCTATGTCCTCTGTTGCCCTCACACACCCCGAAGGGTGTCATGCTTCATCATCGGGCGGTTGCTCCTCGTAGGGCCGGCGCTGCAATTCCATACGGGCCCCCGAAGGGTCACTTTGACGGAGATCTTTTTTTAAATGGTGCATGTGGGTGTGTGGGGAGTGGGTTCTATGTAGAGGGTAAAAAAGGGTGCGTGCAAGTTAGTGAAAACATGGAGGGTAATCATGCAGCGAATTATATAGATGTACCCTGAGCAGAATTAGACTGCTAAAAAAGTTGTAACCCTGAAGGCACACTATGCCCAGGGGTATTACTGGCAGTCGCATGGACGGGGTCGGTATACCGGTGTGACTACCCGGGCTGAATTCCCGATAATATGGGGGCGGTCCATGCGCCTAGCTGATGGAGCACGTATCTTCAACCAGTTAGATATTGACCTGGAGCGATTTTTCCATCGTTGACCTGTAACCATACTGAGGGTGTACAGGTGATTGCCCAGACCGATATTGAGGGTATTTTAATTTGTTTCACTTATTTTCACGTGCACTTTGTTTTAAGAATTTGGTCCTGACGAAGCGCCACCGACCTTTTAGGCGAAAGAGGCGCGAAACATGTTGGCCTTTGACCCATGACCCCTGGGCATAGTGTGCCTTCAGGGTTACAACTTTTTAGCAGTCTAATTCTGCTCAGGGTACATCTATATAATTCGCTGCATGATTACCCTCCATGTTTTCACTAACTTGCACGCACCCTTTTTTACCCTCTACATAGAACCCACTCCCCACACACCCACATGCACCATCCGGCGGTCCTTAAAAAAGATCTCCGTCAAAGTGACCCTTCGGGGCCCGTAGGGAATTGCAGCGCCGGCCCTACGAGGAGCAACCGCCCGATGATGAAGCATGACACCCTTCGGGGTGTGTGAGGGCAACAGAGGACATAGAGTGGTCTTCCACTTACCAGAGTGGGTCTCCAAACTAGGAATTCTTTCACTCTCTAATTCTCTTTTTTAAGGGCTCGGGTGACTTTTTGCACCTGCCTGTAGGAACTTTGTCCTCCTGGTGATACATATTCAGTCTAGGGAGCATGGACACTGGACCTTTTTTAGCTCCCAGATCCCCCCTCTTTTTTGTGTTTTATCTATTCAAATTCAAGCCAACAGCCATGACAATTATGAAGGTCATTGAGCTAATGCATTGTTACTATATGGGAACCCACACTCCAAGAAAACCAACCATTGGCAAAACCAATAAGTCTGACTGTAATTTGCTTATGCACGAAAATATAGGTATATACAAAGGTGCACTTGTGTATGTTTGTGTTTGCATCCATTAGAACATTAATGTCAGACTCACATGTTTTGCTAGTGCTTGTTTTATTTCATGTGCCATAATCCATTTAGTTAGAGTGATGTTAACATTGATGTAAAAATTATTGCAAATAGTTATCTGCGCACTAGATCAGAGGGATGAACTCAGTTTCATCTGAGGTAAAGGTCTGTTGATCACTGGCATCTGCAACTTAGTATTTATTAAAGAGAAAGCACCAAAATGTACCACTGGCAAGACATGACAGGGCTTTCAGTATGGGATCTTGCGTTTATGAGATAGTGTGACTTGTATACATTTTGGTTAAGCCTCAAATCCTGTACCTACCACTTTATAATAGGCCTTCAAGAATCTCAGAACTTGCTAATCACACAGGGAAGACAAAATGTGCTTTTTCGTCGACTACATTAAGCATATTGAAGATTCCAAGTGAAGAAACAAGGAAAAATTCCAACTGCATGTAGTGATTGGTTAAGAAAAAGACAGTACTCTATGTGGATATCTTTTTTTAGAACAAACCTGATGACAAAACCGTGATGATCGCTGAAATTGTTTCAGCAACAAAATAAAAGCATTTAGGAATATAACAGTATTAAAAATGCTGTACAGAACTGCTCTCTGCTGCCTTTCATGTAGGTTTTCACTATACAGATACCACATAGATACATAAAGAGAGAGCCAATCAAGCCTGCCAGAATAACATAGGATGGCGTTTTAGGACTGTTACACGTCACCTTTTCAACAGACTATTAACTTTTAGATCGAAATACATTTCCACTATCATTCAAGGGGTGAATCCAGCTATTGAAGATAAGGATGCCAACATTGGGATTTCACTGAATGTTTTCTAGGGCCAAATCCCACAGCTATGACACAAATCTTTAGCAGTAGAGATCTTGAAAAACGTTCCATCAGTCATCATAGCTTGCTGTGTTGGGTACAAAATGACATACCTGCATAATATGGGCATAGAAAACTCATTAGGCCATTGCAGGTCGTCTCTGCATCTGTTTGTTTTGGTGTTTATCAGCTTGCTTCCTCTGGGTGGACATGTGATTAACCATCAGTACAAATGCAAATAGGTTCCCCTGAGCCAAGTGCTGTGTAGTGTCCACAGGGAGGTGCACAGATGAGTGTGAGAGTGCAGACAATATAAAGCACTACGGGGCATATTCTCAAGGCGATATCACCCGCATTAGCGGCACTTTCTTGCCACTAAAGCGGCAATATTTTTATCGCCATATTCACAAGCTGTCGCTAACAGCCGTTAGCGACAGCTTCCTGGCAATAGCGGCCGCTAATAACATCGCCAATGATGTGAGCAACAACTAACGCTAATCATATGCAATGTAGGCGTTCCCGTGTTAAAACGCACGCTAACCTCACTTCGCGATATTCTCAACGATCGCCCGGACCCGCGATGCTATAAAAAAACACACGCTAAGGCCCGTTAGCTGCTGGAACTTAAGACCAGAACAAAGGAGGTCTTAAAAATGGGGATAAATAGCAGTACATAAGGGAGACTAGCCCAGAGCCTCATCTGAAGACCCACTGATGCCATGGAGGTACTAATCATGCAGCTTGGAGAACCAAGAAGGCCACAGCAACCACCGCCACTGCCACCACCCCCAGGACCACCACCGAGGCTGTGCCGAAAAAGACAGCGGGTCCATTGCCGACGCATCAGCCTCACAGACCTAAAGCCAGAGGATGTCATTGCCCACTACAGGCTCAAAAGGACATCCATCTTCTGCATCCTGACCCAAATAGCCCACAGGCTGATGGCACCAACACAGCGGATAACCAACATCCCTCCGCAAACAAAGCTGCTGGCTGTGCTGCACATGTTGGCCTTTGGTACCTTCCAACCAACAACTGCCAGAGTTGGAGGAGTCTCACAGCCAGCCCTATCAAAGTTCCTCCCAACTGTCTTGGATGCCATCATCAGCCTGATAGCCCAGCACCTACGCTTCCCCAACACTGCGCAGGAACAGCTTGAGACCAAGCAAGGCTTTTATGCCATAGCTGGCTTCCCGCAGGTGTTGGGGGCAATTGACTGCACACATGTCCTACTTGTGCCCCCTGCGGACACTGCACACATATACCTCAACAGAAAGCACACACATTCCATCAATGTGCAGGCAATAGTGGGCCACCGGGGCCTGTTCACCAATGTCATAGCCAAGTTCCCAGGCAGTGTGCATGATTCCTACATCTTCCGCCAGTCCATCATCAACCAGCGCTTTCAGGATGGCACATATGGAAATGCACTGCTCATTGGTAAGTACTAACTGAACACACCCCACACCTCAACTCCACAATCATGGAACTCACAACTGTGAGAATGCACACGTTCCAAACTCACATAGAACATGCCAATCAACATGCCCACCTACCAGACACCACAACACAAGTAACTGTGGTAACTGGGGGCAGCCATGTAGACAAGCCATCCCCAAAGGCATAGCCCCTCTGCCACACAATTGCAAATGTGGGTAGAGGTGGGAACCAAGTATGTGCGATGGAGGTACTCGACCTACGAAGAAAGAATGTACACAAGGCCAAGTGTGGCGGTGGTGTGCTGGACAGTCTTGAGTGTGCAGAGCACAGACATGTCCATGTGGGCATACAGTGCGTTTCCGTTGACCAGCCTGATGGCAATGACAGCGTTGGTGACTGTCCTACCTGATGGGGGTGGGAACCATGTGAAGGTAGCATGGAGGATGCAGAGGCTATCGAAGCAGCTGCAGGCCACTGTGTAGACCTGTCTGTACATGAAGAGGGAGGAGTCGAGTACGATGCCTAGGTACCTAGAGTTGTCGTGTGGGGGCTGCCGAAGCCAGTGGCCCACCAGGTGTTGCCACATGCTGAAGGGGTGGTCACGAGGATGAGCACTAATGTCTCCCCTTTGTAGAGCACCCCCCAGCTGTTGAACATCCATGTTGCAACTTGCTGCAATACTCCCTGGAACCCCAGTCTGGTGTGTGTTTGTGCCTTGTTGAGGGAGAGTATGAGCTAGGTGGCCTTGTAGGTGGTGATGACCAATGGTTCCTTCCATGTAGCTCCAGTTCTACTCCACGCGATCTGCAGATGCATCTGTCATCTTGGATGTTGTTGGTGACCGAGGTGGCATTCATTGTACGCTGTATGTTGGAGTAGCATATTGGGGCAAGTGTGTATGCGCATTTGGAGATACATGTGTGGTAATTCCGACCAGTGCTGCTGGCGTTGCCTGCAGTGGTGTGGGTGTTGCAATTGATGGTGGAGTGTACCAGAACCTTGGTGACTCAGCTCCAGTAACTCTGTGTGGCGCCGGCTGTGGGTTTGGGTGTCATGGGGTTTCACGACGAGGAAGTGTACGCTGTGCTGGTCACACCATGGGCATTGAGTGGTGTTGATGAAGTGGACGCAGTTTCCACATGTGAAGATGGGGTCAAAGGTGTGCCCTGCCTTGTGGCTCAGTGTTGAGAAGAGTTGGCTCAGTTCGATGTTAGCAAGCATCTGCCAGAGGGTAATGGATTTGGAGTTCCTGTGGTATGTGAGTTGGAGGCTCCGCTCATGGATAAGTACGTAGTCCATGGAGTAGATGACGTGGCGTGTGATGATGTTGACGGTGATTGCGAAGCGTTCCCGCCCTCTGAGGGCCCTGCAGGTGAGGGTGCCACTGACTGTTGCTTTGTGGCAGGTCTGGATTGGAAACTGCAGGTATTGGGCAGTGGGGAAGGTCTAGTGGCAGTGGCAGCAGCTGAACAGAACGTCAGCCATGTCTGGTGTGGCCCATTGGCATCTAAACGTTCTCCTGGCATTGACTGCAAGGAGTGCGGATGAGTGGTAGCGCTAGACTTTAGGAGAGCCAGGGACCCTGCTGGTGTAGGTGTCAGGCATGCGGACATGTGCAGACAGTCCTGACATTGGTGCACTGTTGGAGTGCTAGTGATGCAACCGCGCAGCACACACAAGTAAATAGGCTTGGGGGAGGGACGAGCAGCTGTGAGGCAATGTAATTTGCATTGATGCTGGTCATTTTGTCAGAAGCTACACATGGCAAACATCAATCCCAAAGTAACACCAATCACACACCACAACACTATTAACACTGCCCACACAGCATGCATAACTAATAATGGACACATCTCGCCATTACATGGTACAGGTGATCAAGGATATGCACTCACCCCATGGATGATGACACCCCTCTGAGCCACCAACACCCAGGGCCAGAGGCAGTATAATTTGGCTCTTGGACGCACCAGGAACATTGTGGAGCGCACATTTGGCATGCTAAAGTCACGTTTCCGGTGCCTTGACATCACAGGTGGAAGACTGCTGTACAGCCCAGAAATAGTGTGCAAGATTATCATAGCATGTTGTGTATTGCACAATATATGTGTACGCACCAATGCCCCATGGATCCAAGCGCCAGATGCACCAGACGATGCTTAGGATGATGAGGAAGATGAGGCAGGTGGAGCACACCCCACAGCTTCTGCAGCAGGAACAGCTTGAAGGAACAGAATCATAAACAATTTCTTCACCTGAGCACGTCATATCGTGACTGTCCTTAGCAATCCTATATCAGTTCAAAATGCCCCCAAGCACAGTATATGTAAACAAAAAAACACTACACACATACCCTGTGTGCATGTTTCTCCTCCACATGAGTACATCACCCTGACAAGTGTAAGTGTAACATTAAGTGGTAACAATATCACAATTTTAAACTGATGGTGGATATGTCACCTCTGAACAGAGATGCTGTTTAGGATGACATTTTATCAAAACTAGACATGTTAGGGTGTCAAATGTGGTATGAAATTCTACTGTTCAGCGTGTCATATGTGGATAAAAATTACATATAGTGTGTCAACAGTGGTAAACTATGAAAATCAGGGTGTCATTTAGGGACAAATATGAAATTAAGGGTGTCATTTGGGGTCAATCATGAAATTAAGGGTGTCATTTGGGGTCAATTATGAAACTAAGGGTGTCATTTGGTGTCAATGATGAAATTAAGGGTGTCATTTGGGGTCAATTATGAAATTAAGGGGGTCATTTGGGGTCAATTATGAAATTAAGGGTGTCATTTGGGGTCAAATCAAGCTTTTCATGGGGTTCTTTGGGACAAGAAATGAAATTTCATCTAAGACTGTTCATCTGTGTAAGAACTTGCAAAAATGCCCGCATTTCCGAAAATGCGATGTATTTTTCATACTAGCGATGGAAAATACATCGCTAAACACATTGAACTATACGAAATGTTACCACAAAGCCTTTTTGCATGCAGATTTTCTTCGCTACGTCAAAAAACGGGCCGCAAACACACAGGAAGTGATGTCTGCATGCTTCCTGTTTACTGGAGGAGTTCTGTGCACTTTCACTTTCTCTTTTGAGCACATTGCTGGTGATTGTGGAGAGTGCTGGAGGTGTTTGGTGGTGTGTGCTGCAGTTGAATTGGAGAGTGTTGCTGTGTCCTGTCGGTAGTGTCCCTGTGAAGTGTGGTGTACCTGTTTTTACGTGTTTAATTGTCTCTTGTCCTCAATCTTGTCGGGTGTTTGTCTTGGGGTAGTTAACTTATTGGGTAGTTGTTGGGTCTGTTATATTGGGTTTTGATTTGTGGCAGTGGGTTTAGGTGTGTGCAGGGAGAGGGTGGTTGTGGGCAGGGAGGACAGGATGTCCGAGGGGGCATTGGGGGGCTTCTTCTGGCTGATAAATTTTTACCTGCCCCGGATGGTGGAGATGGGAGGACGTATCCCCTTTGGATATGGTGTTAAGGTGCGGAAGGTCAGGCGGGAGCGTGTGCGGGCGCAGATGCAGCATGTCTTTGGGGTGGAACGGACTGTGGGCCAATGGAAGTTCCGCTGGCAGGATTGCGTGGCCCGTGAGGGTGACAAGCTGGACCACCTGGGAGTTATCGTTGGCCTACAGTGTGGTAAGTTTAAACTCCTAAATTAATTATGAACACTGTAATGTAAAGCCAGAATTCATGTGTGTGAAACACTGGTGTACAAGTGCAAAAATGTGGCAGAGTGAGGTGGGAGACATCATGCATTCACGCCTAACGTTGGCACATCAGTCACACAACGTTGCATCATATTGACAAGCATAGGGTGCAGGTTGGTGTTATCCACTGCGCTGGTGCAACACTTAGCACTGTAGTGCCAAGGCTGGCACCATTGTGCAATACTGCGTGCAGGACAAAGATTGTTTGTGCACAGGAAGGGTGACTGTACATGAACAATCACAGGCATTGTATCTGGGAACTGTGTGCTGCACAAAAGGAAGTGTACAAATGCTGTGCACATGAATATTGGTACGTTTGCTACGCTTCCGTTGTACATAGGCTCCGTGTGACAATGTTTGAAACATGTGCAATAGCTCAAAGGTAATAGGACATCTCCAGAGTGTCATACACCACCAACACCTGTGAAACAGCCTTGTGCGATCGGCAGCGATGCAATCGTACACAGAGCATGTATAACATCATGTTGCGTGTAGAAATGGGGCCTTGTGAATGTGTCACACAACAAGAATGCGCAAGTCTTGTTTTGCCCGACTCAACATTAACAGGTCCTTTGTGAATGGCAGGCAAAGTAGACCCAAGCATTTAGCATACATGTTAGTCAACAGTACAGTTACGGAGCATTGTCGGTCATGGCGATGATATATATGATGAATATGACACGTGTAATTTCACGTCTGATACCAACACATATTGGGTTTTATGTCTCACAGCTGGACGACCTCTCATCATGCAGGGGGACATTGACAAGTTCAAGGACACACACCACTGGTGAGTTCGGACATCATATATTGGCATTGTGCGGTGTCATGAATGGCTGGCTAAAACAAGCAACGACGTATGTATGTATGTATGTATGTATGTAAAGAATTTATAGAGCGCAGGAATCACCCCCAAAGGGGTATCTCCGCGCTAAACATAGTATGCAATATGGGTGTGTATCACATGTACCTTGCCGACAGTGTGATGATGTTTTGTTGAAGTCATAAGCGTGCATGAATCAGTAGGTTAAGGTGGAGCTGTGCATTTGTCTTCCAGTTGTAACTTTGCACATCCCCAGTCAGTAAAACACATGTAAATTAGGTCTATGGGTTCTGTCACTGCAGCACATGCATGTGGATGACAGAGCGCACTGATAGGATAGGAGACATGTAAGTGGTGTAGCCTATGATTATCAGCAGACATGGAATGCATGTTCATCCTTGACTGAGATGACTGTGCAAGTGTGCCCGATCATGCACAAGGAGGTTGTGGTCTTCAGGCCGTACGTGCTCAGACAAAGGTCGGCAAAGTAATTTCGCAGGTATGCTGCATACCAGCTTCGCGGCAGTAGCAGTGCGTAGTTGTGAGCCAAGCATATCAATGGCCCATTCCAAAAACACCTAGCAAAGATGGCCCAAAGAATCACATAGGCATGTTTGGCCACTGCAATGGTGTTGTCATGCTTCCTCCTTGGGGTAATTCCCTGGTAGACTCTGGCTCAGGTGAATGAGCCCCTCTGTACAATTTGGTGACATTACTCTGCATGCATTTACCATGCATGCTTTAGTCCTGCTTTCATTGCTGTGCCATATATTTTACAATGCAGGCCTCTACAACGCTATCTGTGAGGATGCATTGCCCATTATGACACAATAACCATTATGACTCCAGGTTGACTTTACAATGGGGAATGCCGTGTAACAGTTTGCGTTGTGAAGGACTGCGTAGTGATATTTACTATGGAGTGACAATAGTGGATCCAAGACATGCATGATTGACAATTCATATGAAACGATGTTTCCCCCTCTGGGCAGCAACGCCTCACCTATTGTGAAGTCGTGGTGGAGAGAGGCCCAGCGCCTCATGGACAAGTCAGTGTTCAGCCACCTGACGTGTTTCCATGTGTGCTGCATGATGCAGCACAGATGGAAGTGTGAGTAGGGCTGTCACAGTATAGCTCCTGTGCCGGTAGGGTAACCTTTCTACACATTAACAAGCTGCCCCTGCACACAGACACCCTTGCACTCTTGTACAAGAGTGCCTGTGTTTGCGCAGACTTGATGCACTGCACACAGTCGCTGGGGGACACGCACGGCTGCACATTAGCATTGTACATATGATGCTGCACTGTGTTGCAGGAGAGGATGAGGGTGGCGCTACACACGGAGGGATAATGCCTCCCTCCTCCGATTCCTTGTACATGTCACCCTCAGTCAGGGTATGTCACAGCACCATCATTTGACACTGACAGTCTCATTTAATTGTGACTGTACATGTCCCATGCCATGCACTGGCATGTCAGTCTCCCCAGCATGTAGTCACTGATCCTGGATTCAACATTTTTTTGTGCAGGTCACTCTCTGACTACACATAGTTAAGCCAGAGTGTAGGCTCCCATTTTTAAGTGATCTTGTATGCCAGAATTGAATGGAGAACATTGACATGGTCCAAGGGATTCACAATTTCCCATTGTTCATATTTTACAGACAACATGATGCCAGAGGAGTCCCACGCCTTCCAGGTGAGGAAGGACCGGTACCTCCACATAAGGAAGGCCGCAAAAGGGTACCGCAACATGGAACGGAGGTACCAGGAGGACCGGGAAGCTGGCACTTGGAAGTCGGTACCCGAGGTAGCAACACGTGGGAGAAGCAGTGCCACACAGGCCATCCCAGGACCCTCTGGCGTCAGTGGTGGGTCCCAGCGTGGACAGGCAGTGTCCCATCCCCCTACAACCTCACACACACAGGGGACAATGCCACCTGCACCTGGCGATCAGGTTGTGCCTTTCACTTTGCAGGACAGGAGGACTCTGATGGACAACAATGTGATGCTGGCAGAGATTAGGAGGGAGATATCCGAGCAGACCAGGCTCATGGAGGACATTAAGAAAGCCCTGGGACTACCATGATGCCTGCCCATGTAGAGCCCCATCCCCCCCTTCTCCCTTCCCCCAATGTTTAATCTAGTATTTTAGGTAGTGTTAGGTAAGTATTTTAAGTGTTAGGTAGTGTAGTTTTAGTGTAGGCATAGGTAGTGTTAGATTTTAAGGTATTTTTAGATTATTATTATTATATAGTAATTAGGGATAAATTCCCTTTTCCTTTCGGTGGGGGGTTGATGTCTTTGTTGTTTAAATATTTTTTTTTTTTAAATATACAAAAAATATATATCTTTGTGTAGGTTAAGTGTGTAGTTAGTTTGTGTATAGCTTAGATGTCTTTGTCCTGTCTCATGATGTGCCTTAAGGGTGGGAGGGGGGTTGATGTGTTAGATTTGTTGTTGCGTGTTTAAGATTAGTTAGGTTAAATAGTTCACGTACCTTTTCACTTTATTATAGTTAGTTTAGTTTAGATTAGTAGTAGTTATGATTATTGGTAGTTTAGGAAAGATACATTTTGTAATTTTATAATAAATGGTTACTAGTTTTGATTTCTGCTTGCACTTAGGTCAGGGGTGATGTGGTGGAGTGTGGCTTTTCACCTTGTATGCATCTCATATCATGACATGTTACTTAGCAGGATGGATTGTATCAGGATACCTTAGATGTGAGCACAGTAAATTTGCATGGATAACAGGGTGGCAAGTAGGATTTATGGCCTTGTCTAGTGGCAGTCGTTTGTGAAGTTATACATCTTAAGTGTGACTCACGGAGTTGGACAGCACATTGTTGCCCATTTACAACACAACGTAGGGACATGGCATTGAGAGGATATTGTAGTAGCTACTGTTATCCATCATGGAGATGGATGTATGCGCCGGGTACCACAGATTGCGTCATAGCCCTGCATCTCACATGCTCCTGGCGCTGAGTCCATCTACATTGCACAGACCTTGTCACACTCGCTGCGTAGTGCAAGTGTGTCAGATTCATTTGAATGATATGTTCCTGTGCATGGAGGCTGAACCTCTGGGCCATGCCAGTAGGTCCATTGAGAACTGCATATGGCAGAACAGTGGGCCTGATTCACATAAGTAATCAGAGAGTAAATCATGCGTTTATGTTTTCCGGTATTCACAACTGGCATTTAGGAGTAGTACAGTTAGATGTACTGACTTCACTTCTCCTAAATGCCTTTTGTGAATCACTAAAGTTGGAAAGTCATGATTTTGTCACCTTTAAAGTTTTTGTGCGTGCACACCGTTCTGCTGCACCCAAGAGGTGAAATGTTGCATTGCTCCCTGTAGTGCCAGTGTCATGGCCACTTCTCCCAGCTGTTACCTTTTGGCATTGGCTCATAGTGATGCCACCCTTGAAATGGTGGCACTGCTTCTGACTATATGCACAGTGCAGTGCACCACACATCCCTTGTCACATTGCCTTAGCCGCTCACAGTGGTCACAGCATGTGAGGGTTCCAAAGTCAGTAAGCATTGTTCGTCCACAGGAAGGGGCTGACTGACGTCTTACACTTTGGGGTGAGTCCCTATTGGCAACTCTACTTCACTGAGGCAGACATTGAGCTTCAATTTGTGGCTGGTAGACATTTGCCCTTACGTATCTTCATCAATGTGTATATGGTGTGCACCATCTTGGGATGTGACATGCAATGTGCACCATCACAACAGGCTTCGTCCACCCTGTAGAGTGTGAGTAGATATGCCACAAGATATTCTTTTTGCAATTGTGAAGAGAGTCACTACTTGTGGCCTGCCACAGACTTTGACTTTTTTACACACATTCCTATTTCCTTCATGGATGTGGGGCTAAGTTGGGATATTGCTAGATTGTTGTATTGGAGCAATGGGGGCACAGCTGGTTCACACATACCCGGTCATCTCCCTGCCTATCTAGATCACAGTAAAACATGTACATTTGTATTATTTCCCTGGGTGTACCTTTTGGTGGATTCACTGCTCCTACATTTCAACAGACTGCTATACTGGATTGTTCATGGACAACAGACATCTGTGTGACTTCAAAATATTTATTCACATGTCCGTTGACATAGTTGGAGACTGGACTAGTACTTGGCCATGCAATCCCCACATTACATTGATGCCCAGTTGAGGGCCAAACAGAGTCCTTTATGCTTGACAAGTCCAAAGGATGAGGAAGAGTTCAGTCAGCAGTCTGATTGCTGTGTCATTGGTAACCAGACAAAATATGGCAGTCCATGTCGAGGTCCAAGGTGAGTGTCACAGAGTGTATCGGGGGACAGTGGAAGGTGATATTCCGGGGCATGATGCTGAGCCCAGAACCAAGTAGAAACTGGCCATTTGGCATAGATGAATGCTACCGCTTCCTTCTTTGCAATAAGGCAGAATCATCCACATCTTCGTCCTCTGATGTGTCATGTGTCTCACATGTGGGTGGTGGTAGATTCGCTGCAGCACCGTGAGGCATTGACACATCAGGGGCGGAGATGTGGATGTAGAAGCAGCAGCAGCAGCAGCATTCATCTGCGCCAGACCTTGCTGCAGCAACACAGTGATGATGATCTGCAGGGCATGGAAGATTCCAGCTACATCTCGCTGGTGTGCAGCCGTGGCAGCCATTTGTTCTGCCTGCATCCGCTCCATGTTCTCCATTATCCTCCGTATGCGGCCCAACTCCTGGCTGCCATCGCTGGAGCCACTCTGACTGGACAGTTGTTCCTGTCTCTGAGTCATGACTCCAGCGATGTCAGCCATGGAGTGTTGGAGAGCATTGAGTGGACTGTGGGTGTCCGTGATGTTTTGTAGGTGGTCTAGGATGGAACTCAGACACCCACATACGGAATCAACTTTGGCCGCCAGGCTGTCAAACCCCACCCGCACCTGATGAGCCATCTCCTGCTGGACCTCTAACACACAGCGTTGGAATGCCAGGTGTGGGTCCGGGAGGTCCTGGGAGACAGCCGTGGTGGTAGGTGCTTGCTGCTGTGTGGTTTGTGCAGGGGGTGGGGTTTGCACAATGCAGCTGGGTTGCCCTGCTCCTGGAGATGGGGTGCTGATGGAGTCTAGCAGCTGTTGGAGGGTGTCCGTGTTGATGGTGGCGAATTCCTCCTCTTCATCAGTGAAGAGTGGGACAGGCTGCTGTTCAGGAGGTGATGTTTCTCCATCTGCAATGTAAAGGGGAGATGCAGTTTAACGGTGTGTTTCATGTGTGATCATGCATTGGATGAGTTTACAAGCAGACTGCATGACAATGTACATTGTGACTGTTTGGGAGGAGCTGCCTATTTGTTGCAGGATGTTGACTTTTTCTACTACATCATGGATATGAGGTTGTACTTGTACATTGTCATCTCACAGTTTACAGCTATGACAAATGTGATTGTACAGTTTATACACACAAGCGACACCAGTTGTGTCCTCTGTTCAGTTGTGAATGTGATGCAGTTTGTCCCACATTGTAGTCAATGTTGATGAGCTCCGGTTTTTATGTGTGTGCGCTGCATTGTGGGATACTCGCCCATGCAGCTTTGGTTTTACTACCCCTTATCCCTTTCAGGCAGTGAGCCTTCACTTCTGTGCATTTACAATGCTGAGATGTTGCAGGCTGGGGTAAATATGTGTCTTGGTCAAAGTTGGGACACTTGTGCATTGTTTTTCAGCAGATGTCTTGTTTACGTCAGGGGTTGTATGTACTCGAGGATGTGTCAGAGTGTGACCTGCTCCTCTAGGGATGTGGTCCACACTCAGCCACCTCAGTGATGTGGCCTGCACCATGTTGTGATGTTTGGGGTGCAGGCATGCTATTCATCATGCACTGTCACTTGCCTTGTCAGTGTGGCTCACAGACCCACACCTTTCCTGTGTACTGCACATTTGCATGTGTTTGTTGCGAGACTAGTTATGTGTGAGTAGGGCCCCCTTTAGGTACATTGGCTACTAAGGCCTACTTGCTGTTTCAATGTGTGCTGCACTATGCTGTACACATGTGCATCCAGGTAGCTTTGTCTATTGTGATTTGTCTTGTGTGCATGTCGTCAGTCATGATTTGTCTTGCATGCATTGCTTACTGCCCTCCTGTTGGCTTACCCGTTGTGAGTATGGTGCAGTGTGAGTTTCTATTGTTGTTGCTGGCTGGACAGACAGTGTTAACACCCATTACCCTCAACGTTGACCCCACGTGTGGTGTGTAAGTGGGCCTGGATTTGATGGATGTAGATTCCTTAATGCGTATTTGTGGTGCTCAGGCCTTGTCACCGCCACCCTCCCAACAGATGCAAATGGCAGGGTGATGTGTGTTTGTGTATGTGCCACGCAGCTGGTCACATGGATGATACATGCTGTCCTGGTTACGAATATTCAATGTATGGCTTTGCGTGTGGGTGATGACAACCATGACTGCATATTTGTTCACTGACACAGTTGACTTACCAAACAGATAGGGTTACATGCACATAATGGTGTAATGGGCAACTCACACCAGGACTGATGTGGAATGGTGTTTTCTGTATGGCAGATGTGTACACTTGAGAGTGGAGGTGTGCAAATCGACCTAAGGTGTGAGTGTGCCACTTGGCTTGTTGTCATTATTTGTTGCAACTTTACTATCCTTGCTTGTTGTCATACTTTGGTTGTCTTACTTCTTTACAGGGACATTGTAGTTCTGTGAGTCTGGCACACAGACAATTCATGCAGTACAGATGTGGTTGACACATTCCTGATATGCATTGTCCCCGCACTGTGGTGCTGTAGGCATAGCCCCCCTGCTCATTGTATTACATCACCTTTTGAGTGAAGTCTGCTGTTTGTGTGCATTGTGGGATATGCACCTTGGAGCCAGTAGGCTGCATTCTAAGTTTGTTGTGGCATTGCATGTGTTTCTGGTATGCAGACTCACTAGATGGTTTCTCACTTGGTGTACACACAGTGACGGCTCACAGTGGGAGTGCTGTGGGGCGGTGGTGCGGGCGGGGGAGGGGCAGGATGGGGGGAGTGGAGTTGGACACACGACGGGCTGGAGTTAGGTGAGTAAATAAATGATTTGAACTATTTACCTTGCACTTGATGCCTCCCCGAGTTTGCGATGCAGCAAGCACAAGGTAAATAGTTAGAATTATTTATTTACTTACCTAATTCCAGCCCGCCGTGTGTCCAACTCCACTACCCCCATCCTGCCCCTCCCCCGCCCTGCACCACCGCCCTGCAGCACTCCCACTCCAACATAAATACTACCTGGGGTTTTATACACACTGCAGGATATACCACTCTATAGCAGGAATACATTTCTTGTTTATCCTGTTGTCTTTCCTAGTGTGCAGTATCTTGTTTGTGTTAAAGTGTGGATGTGCTGGCAGGTTAGACATCACTAGCTTTTTCGTGGCATTGATCAGTTCTCCATTTCATGCACATATACCTTGCTTCTTACCATAAGTCTTTTGCGACTGAGTGATTGCCAGAATGCAAGAAAGGCCATATTTGGAAAGACCTTTTTCTTACAAGGCTTTGTACAATCCTTATGCAGAATATTGGGGTACAGTGACTCCAAATCAATGGTTGCCAGATTTGTTCCAGTTAGATGAGGGCCAATAATATTACATTATAGAAGGTCAGTGGTGGTATAGTATTCCACGTCTGCAAGTTGGCAGTATAATTTCTGTAAATATAAATTTGTGTTCATTATCACAATGTGCTCCTCCTTTGTTCGCTGGTTTTATTGTGATTTGAGCTGTTGTTATTCAGTGCCATTATGGATCTTCTCTGCATTGCTGTTAGGGTACATGACTGGTTAATTTGTTTGTTCAGGATGGTAGAGGTGACTCTGTATCCGGAACTTTCGATCAATCAAATCAATTATCATTAGCAAAAGGGCGCAAGAAAAAAGTACAAATTATTCTCTCATATTTAATAACTTGGGAAAGAAATTGCTAATCATAATTTATAAACATACAAGACTTTAATATTTAGTGCAAAATATAGTCCTTTTAGTTGAGAAAAAGTTCATACATAACCTCATTTTACCATGTCAGTTCTGTAGTTTAGATGCTAATTCATAAACTGCCAGCACCAGCTTTTACACTGTGAAAACTTCACATTAGTCTCTTTGCATTGTTTTTCATATAGCATCCTGGGGCATATCTACAAGGGCTGGCGATAAAATTATCGCCGCTTTAGCGTCCGTTTTCGGACGAAAAGCGGCGATAATTTTAACGCCCTATTAGCAAGGACACGCTAACGCGTGAATCCATGCTTCTTCGCCCTTTCCTTATCGCCCAGCTTTGCATCTCTAATGAGATGCAAAGTGGGCGTTCCCCCCCCAGAATAATGGGAGAAATGTCGCTAAGTGACATTTCTCCTATTATCAAGGGAATCGCTAACAAGCATAGCGATAGAAAAGTAGCGATAACCACGGTTATCGCTACTTTCCTTACGCATGCTTTAATTCTGACTTAGCCATGTAATCCAATGGGAGGTGGATTACATGGCTAAGACCACCCTGCCCTATCAGCAAGGTATCGCCGGTCACAGTGCGATTATCGCTGGTTTCCCAGCGATAATCACACTGTTTTCCAGCTATCGCTTGCATTTCTATCGCTTTGGAGATAAGCGTTGCTGATAGCACGCTATCTCCGCGATAGAAAGCAGCGATAGCCGGCGATAATTATCCTAGCGCTAAGTGCGCTTAGCGATAATTATCGCCGGCCCTTGCTGATATGCCCCCCTATTTTTTGTTTAGGCTTTGCACATGCACCGTTGCATTGATTCAGTTTTTATAAAAGAATCAAGGTTACCATGTTTTCTCCTTCTCAGAGGCACTCTCGGCTGTCTATTCTTTCTAGTCTCAGTAATATCTGTATTAGTCACTATCAAGAGTAACTAAAAACCAAGGACATAAGATTTAGTGGAATGGAAATTCAAGCCCTGCCTTTGCGGATTACATATTCCTATATCTCAATCTTTCACTTCATTTTCACATTTCAGATGTCGGTGACACACATTGATCTTCGCAAGTACAAAAAACACCTTTAGATTTTTAGCAGCTGCCCATGCATGCAAGGATTGAAGCTGAATCAAAGCAAGTTGAATATAGTAAAACCTATGAGATCAGATTTAATAAGCACTGGCAAAGCAAAAATGTCTGTCTTTAATGTGACAGAGCATTCAAATGCAGACTGTACGAAACTGGGTTATTAGTGGTGCAGGATGTGAGTCCTGTGCAAGTAATAGGTCCACAATTGTCTCCTTATTGAGAACCAGGTACATTGTAGCACTTGACTGTCTCAGGGTAGCACTGGAGAACAGTACGAGGACTACTCAGGGGAGGTGGTGCAGACTGGTAATCTCCATTCACTGGCAAGCAACAACAACACTCACTAAATCATTGTCCAATCAGTACTTGTTATTTGTAAATGGAAAAGCATATTTATTGCACACACTACAAAATACTATTTATAAAATTACAGATATGTATATCAGGTAGGTTCAAATACCTTTGCTGAGATTCTGAAATCACATAATCACATTTCACCCAGTGGGTCATGGTCCCCATAGTCACAAAACCCCCAACGTATACCAGATGCAATATAAAGGTAGTCATTTTAAATAAAGGAGGCCTATTGACTTTGTCAGGAGGTCACCACATCAATATATGAAATAAGCCTGTTGCTTTGTCAAGGGGTCATCACATCAATGAAAGCAATAATCACAAATTAGGAATCACCATTTAATATAATGAACCCAATAATATTAAACCAACTGCAGCTCCCCATAACACTTTTCTAGCTCATTGGATGTGACCGTACCTTTTTTGGAACATTAAAACTGACTCACTAGGGGATCTAATAAAAAACATAAAAATATCATAAGGGAATAAAAGGAGCAATTGGAAGATCAATTAATAATCACTCTCCAATGCACTAAATCATTTCCCTTTATTAGGCAACCAATCACATACATTGTTTGTGCATCTGTGAACATCAAATTCTCAATCCTATCCTTCTTTGCTCGATTATTTTACAATATTTTCCTTGTGGTATGCATACAACTTGTGGTGATTACATAAATCATGTTATTACACATGTAACATTTTATATAAGACAATAAATACTCAAATAATTTGTACAATTAACACAAGACTTTGTACACTATACACAACTTATATAAAGTGTTTGTATATAGATATAAATCATTGGAGACCAGTGTATATACTGGTTTTATCTAACAGACGTCTATGCTTGAATCTACTGGAATTTTTCAAACAGTCCTTCATTATCATATACCCCACAGCTAGGTTCTTATTTACATCGCTACGTGGAGGTGGGCTTCATTTATGCGGAGTGGGCAATTTTGCCCTATTAATTCCTTTGTATGGGCCTCAACAAGACAAAACAAAGCGGTATGATATAAATATAAAAAATATGTCATGGAACAGTAATCACCATATATACTGAAATATAGGAATGAAATATGGGCAACCTCCAAAGCCAGTAATTAAATCACTTTCTACCAAAAACATAAGTAGTCCAGGGCCTTGTTCACTGGCTCTCCCTTTTGCAGTGGTTTCTAAGTGTAGGTGGAAGGTTCTTGATGCCAGGTGTTCTGTTCAATTCTCAGATGCCCCACCATTCCTGTCTCAACCCTCCTATACAGCATTCTGGGACAATCCAATATGGCAGAAGCGCCTGTCCTCATCCAGAGGTGTGGCTATGATAATGGGCAAGCCCTCCCTAGTGGGCACTCTAAACTGGTTCTAATGTAGCAACCCTGCACTGGTTTTGGAGCCAAGTTTGCTACAGCGACAAAAGAATTGGGCAGGCCAGGGGTGCATTTCATCTGTTTGGCCCCTTTGTAGTTAATCCAATTACTGAGCACAGACCCCCAGACAATCCTGTCAAAGCAAAGTCAGCATGTGACCACAACTAAGGGGTATATTCACAAGAACGTGCGATAACTAGCGCAAGAGTAGCGTAACGCAACTTTCAATATCGCAGCCTATCACGGGAAAATAACTTCGTGTCAACGTGGAATTCATAACAAGGCGGTAGCAAGCGATAGTCTGCCGAAACCGCAGGCAATGTCCGCGATACAACCACCACGATGAAGATAAAAACACAAACCACAACACCAAAAAACACGCGATGGGCAAAAGCGCGATGAGAAAATCAGCGATAAGCAGCGCCAGGCCTGCAACACACACCAGGCAGGCGTCAAAAATCACCATAAAAGTAGAAATAACACCCACACACAAACTGACCAACACCCAAGCACCATGGAGGCAGCCGGAGCAGGCGCAGAGGACCAGCGCAACCCCACAAGCACCCCAGACGACCAGCCTGGGACCTCGGGGACAGGGAAGGGCACGGACAAGAAGACGAGGAAGACCAAGTTCAGTCCGCAGGCGAACAGGATCATAGTCACGGAGGTGATGGAACACCATCAACAACTCTTCGTCACCTCCAACGTGTCATTGGGCACCAAAACTGGAATATGGCGGGACATCGTCGACAAGGTGAATGCCGTCGGAGAGCACAAGCGGACAATGAATGAGATCAAGAGGCGATGGAATGACATCAAGCGGAAGACCAAGGAGAAACTCACCGCCAACCAGAGGCAGCAACGCAGACCAGAGGTGGGGGCCCAGTGCCACAGCTGGAGCTGGATGACATGGAGGAGCTGGTGTCGACAGTCATCAGTGTGGAGACTGTGGCTGGAGTCGGGGGACTGGACACTGCTCGACAGGACACAACACAACCGCAACAGGGTGAGTGACCACCAGGTACTGGGGGGACGGGTGTAGATGACCACAATGGCACACATGCACAAGCAAGCAGGGCACAGTGCACACCCACAATGACCCTGGGTCCTCGCCCAGACCCACAGACTGTCACAATGTACAATGCCATGCTTTCTGAATGTCAACCTGTACCATGCGGCTACACACATGTGGACACATTGTAATACACCATCTCCCCTTCACATCGCAGGGGCATCGTCAACACCTCCTCCAGAGCAGTCCCAGCCACTCTTCACTGATGACGAGGAGGACAACACCAGCATCGACACCCAAACCATCCAAGACATCATTGACCTCATCCGCCACTCACCTCCAGGATCAGGGCAGCCCAGCCACATCGATGAGACCCCACCCACCACCCAAACCACCCAGCAGGAGGCACCCACAGCCCCGGCAGTCTCCCAAGACCCCCAGGAACAACACATGGCCTTCCAACGCCGTGTGCTGGAGGGCCAGAGGGAGACTGCTGAGCAGGTGCGGGTGGGGTTCGACCTCATGGCTACCAAACTGGACGCCATCCATGGGTGTCTACATTCGCCCCATGGTCTCCAACCAGCCCTGACTGACATCGCTGGAGTCATGACGTGGAGAGAAGAACACCTGTCTGCTCAGAGTGGCTACAGCGATGCCAGCCGTGAGCTGGCACACATGCGGAGGCTCATGGAGGACATGGTGCGGATGGAGGCGGAAAGGATGGCAGCCACCGCTGCACACCATGAAAATGTAGCAGGGATCTACCATGCCCTGCAGTACATCATCATGGCATTGCTGCCACAAGGTGTGTCGCAGATGAATGCGGCTTCCCCCACACCATCCACATCTCCGCCCCCTGGTGTGTCAGTGCCTCCCAGTGTGGCAGGCGTATCCACTCAGGCCCCTGATGTGTCAGTGGCACACAGTGCCGCAGCCGGTACTGCAACACCCACAGGTGGGGCAGAGCGCACATCCGAGGACGAGGACGTGGATGGGTTGGCTCTCAGAAGGAGCCACTAGCATACATTTCCGCCACCTGGCCTGTTTCTGCTTGGTCCTGCACATGGCCTCATGACCTTCCACTAACCCCCGAAACACTCCGATGCACTCACCTTGATCAGCGACATGGACTGCCACATCCTGTTTGATGACCAATGACACAGGGACCAGACTGCGGACTGTACCCTTCCTCTTCCGCAGTACATGTCATCCCCGGATGGACTCTGGCTGGCCCTCCATGTGCCCATATTGTGTAGTGTGCTCGGCATTGCCCTGTACCGCTCCAGCTTGATAACTGCACTGGATGTGCAATAAACATCCAGTGACGCACTGCTGTGTCATGTCTTTCATCATTCATATGTGAATGTGTGGATTAATGTAGGGACAGTGACTTCCCTTGCGTCAATGATGTTCATCCTGTGGGATGCCAGTCAGAGGGTGCTACATTGCATTTTGCGTACCGGGTCCCGTGAACACTACAACAGGGACACACGCAACAGTCACTTCCTTGTCCGGACATGGACTGAACCACGCCCAGAGCCCACGAGTCATTGTTGCAAGCCCTGCGCTGGTCAGGTGTACGGCAGGCCAGACCACTCCACTAACGCTCCAAGGGGGGGCCCTCATTGCTACCCGTCGCAGGCGTACTCGCTGGTGGTGTGCAGGTCACTGGTCTAGTTGTCAGCATGTCACAGCCACTCCCTGAGGGCAGGTTTGCACGCACACCACACCCATCCGGCACAGGCGTCACAGGCCATGTGACTCCGCCAACATAAGGGGCCGACGACGTCACATTCCCCTCTGCCGGTGGTGACTGGATGACGGACGCTCCACGGTTCTCAATCATTAAGGGCCCATGAGTTTTTGCGCACAGGGTTAGTGGCACATGAGGCCTTGTGGACGGCATGGCCTACCATCACCTGGCGCAGACTGGGGTTGCACAGGGTTAGTGGCACACGGGGCCTTGCAGACGGCACAGGCACCCCACCACGGAATGGTGACTTTGGGTGCACTAAGTCAGTGGCACCTTAAGCTGCTGAGCGGGTGTGCAGCCTGCGATGATGCCCCGTCCCGGCGTTCCGGACAGCTCAGGTTTTGTTTGCCCTGCTGGACCGCAGTGTAGGCCAGAGCCAGCGGGCAGCGCGGGCCTACCGCCACATGGCGTCGTTTCCGGGATCCCAGAGTTGGTGGCACCCATTGGGCTGAGCGGGTGTGCAGCCTGCGATGGTGCCGGGTGCACTGGTATGTCATATGCCGTGGAGTAATCAAGACCCAGCACCAAACGTGAGACCTGGTGGCCTGCGGAGCGGGGCTGCATGATGTGGAGGGTGCCATGTCCGCGGGCCCTGGGCTTGTGGCTTGCAGCGGCACGTGGTGGGACCTCCTGTCTACGCGCAGGTGGCGGAAGGTGAGCATTGAGGCCTGGGTGTGCATGGGCGGGCATGCTCCGATGGACGGCTGGAGGGGTTGGGGTGCCTCTGCCTGGGTGTGCATGGGCGGACAGGCGTTGTTGTCTGGTGCAAGTGTGTGTACTGTGCCAGCCATGTATCTGGACTCTGCTTCAGCTGACGGCTCTCACTCAGATGTGTGACCTGGTGTCCTGCTATACATACCGGCACGTGGTTGGAGACACACCGGTGGCAGCAGGTGAGCAGTGTGGCCTTGGTGCGCAGGGGCAGCACTCTCTCTCTCTCTCCCTCTCTTCCTCTCTCTCTCTCCTCTTCTCTCTCTCTCTCTCTCTCTCCCTCTCTTCCTCTCTCTCTTCTCTTCTCTTCTCTTCTCTTCTCTTCTCTCTCTCTCTCCCTCTCTTCCTCTCTCTCTCCCTCCCTCTCTTCCTCTCTCTCTCCTTTGCTCTCTCTCTGTCCTCTGATGTGCGCAGGACACACCTTCTCATCATGTTTTTTGTCTTACAGGCTGTGACCTACGTATTGTCCCGAGGGGAGCGGCCATGTGTCTTCATTTCATTTCGGTGTTCAGTTTAATAAAGTTTCATTAGTTGCTTCGTAGGTGAATGTGTGCTGCTCATTTCTGTGACGACACATGCATGTCACCAGTTGTGGTTGTGCGACATCAAGCGGAATATTTTGTACATGTTTAGGTGTGGCTGATGTGGCATGTCTTTGGTCGGGGGGAGTGCCAGGGAGGGGTGGTCCTGGGGGTGGTGGCAGTGGGTGTTGTGGCCCTCTTGGGTGTCCTGGCCGCATGATGGGTGGCTCCATGGCATCTGTTGCCCTTCCGATGTAGCCCTGGGCTGTGCTCCCTTTTGGTTTGCAGGCTGCCGTCCGACTTTACACCAGGTCAGAGCAGGTGTAGATTTCCTGGTGCTAACGCGCCTTATCGCTTGTTTTGTGTTTTTATAGCTGATGTGGCTGGTCGTTGAGAATGTTAAGGTGTGATGTTGTTGCGCCTTTTGGCACGGGAACGCCCACTCTGCATCTCATTAGCAATAGTTGCGCGGGTCCTCTGTGGCGATGTTTTTTGCGGCTGCTATCGCGGGTAAACTGGTGCTGTGGGCTGTTTACACCAGCTTGTGAATGGGGAGGTATTTTTATCACGACTTTGGCTGCGATAAAGTGACGTTAATTCGGTGATAGCTCCTTGTGAATATGCCCCTAAGTATTTTGTCCTCTGTCTGGGAGAAATGCATATCTCACTGCAGGGGAGCCATCCAGCTGCCAGGTGACAGTTGAATACTTACAAGCTTTAGGAAGAAAATGGTAACCTTTTTAAAAGTGTCTTCTGCTCAATAGGTATACAAAATTACATTTCACCATTAAAGTGGATTTTGAATGACTATTAAATTTAGTCCTTGAAATATTTCTCTAACTGCTACTAATCTACATTTTGCATTTATTAAATGTAAAATTGTACTCCAGTGTTTCCCATATTGAAACAGCCAGCCTTGCTAATCTTAAAAATAGCTTTTGGGGATATTTCACTTTAAGGACATGTTCATCATTCACTTATATATGCCCTACCTTTAAATACCATGCACCCTGCATTTTATGCTCAATAAGGTCTTCTTAAAGGTGACATTAATATTTCAAAGGATAATTTAGACCTGTGAAAATGGCTTATTTTGACAGGTCCAATTAGCAGTTCAAAACTGTACCTCTTTCAACCTGGGTACAACTGTAGTCCCTCATGCACTGCCAGCACACATCTACACACATGTGTTCACAGGTTCACGTGTAACCAGCCTAATGCCCCTTATCCAAGCTGTGCTGCACCAGCCTTATCTTAAAAGGTGGACACTGGCGGTAAACACGCTCCATCCAATTACCATGAAATTACTGTGAGTGAAACTCAGAAAGTGAGATTCACCCACTGTAAAAGTCCAAAATGGGTGTGGCCAGACACATCACATCAAAAACAAGTTTACTCCTTTGCATTATGGTACATGTAGTCCATATTTTGCTCTCAGCTCAAAGTTTACTGTAGTGTTATGACAAATTCGGGGGAAGCAGTGCTGTGTATCCCAGACACATAGGGCCTGATTTACAATGTTCATAATCACTCACAGTGGGGGCCTCTCAGTTGTGGGAGAGTCATTTCAGTTGGGGACAAATACTCCATAATGCAATAGAAAGGTCCCTTTTTGAATCAGGCACCCATTGTCAAGAGGTCCTGGTAGGTCTCACACATGCACAAACATTTAATCCTCTAAGGCAATGGATTCCTTAGAGACTATGACAACACTAATTGCTGACATCTGTACATGACATATTGCATGGCCATCTTTAGACTCCTGTCACCAGCTGTGGTGTACATACATTGAGTGTGGCTTGCAAAATAGTCTCAGGATGACATTTTTGGACTGAGTCATAAAAATCCAGCTTTCATCATTGACAACAGACTGCAAACCACATTTTGTCCATAACACAATCGGTTGCTCAGGTGAAAAAAGTGCCAAGCAGCTGATCACAGACTAGCATACTCTGCCCTCTGTTCTGTCCTCTGTTCTGTGCAATGGCCCGGTTGCCGGATTCAGACCAGAGGTATGTGTAAGCCATGACTTAAAGCTATGTTGTGCAAGACACAACAGGCTAATATGATCTTGCACACAACTTCAGGGAAGCAACCCCCTGTATGGTCAAGACAATCTAAATCACGACTTTAGGAGACCAAAAGTGCGCTCTATGATTGCTCGAGTTCATATGTGTGCCCTATTGACCCTACACTGAGGTAAAGAGGCTGCACGTCTGTATGGTGTGAGGAGTTGAGGGGAGAGTGCATACCCAGCACCAACTGAGGAGGAAAATTAGGGAACTTGACCACATGTCCCTCTTGCATCCGTACACAACATGATCTATACTTTGGTACATGCAGTGCCTGTTGAGGCCGTGTATGTGGCAAGATGAATATTATTGTAAAATGGTTGTGTATGTGAGATGACATTTATACATTACATTTATGTATATCACACATGTGTTGTGCCCAGTAGCCGCATGTTGCCAAAGTCTCCAGCAGCCACCTGCCGGGCAAGAGGTGACCTGTGTAATACAAAGCTGTCATGGGTACTACCTGGAAACACCATGCACATCACTGAATCTACCACTGGCATCATAGACACCCTGCACATTGATGGAATGCCATCAGTGTCTGTTGCAGAAGATGTGTGCAATACAGTGAGGTGGCGGAAGAGCCACATAGGTACAATCATCTGCACCCAGCACATGTGGGAAGCGGTAAATGAGGTAGAAATCCCTAGCTACCCTTTGTCTCCCGTCCAGTGTAAGGGGCATTCGTATGTGGAGATGGACTCTTGTATTGATGCAGCTTAGTACCTGATGCAAGCACAGGGACTGGCTTGCCTGAGAGATGTCCACAAGGTCACTGGAGACCCTTTGTAATGATCCCATAGAGAAAAAATGGAGAGCAGCAAGGATCTTGAGATAGGCTGGGATGGCATGGAAGAGACAGGTCACAGAGTCAAGTTCTTGTTCCCACTCACAAACCATCTCCAAGATGACATCTGGGGAAAAACGGTGTCTGGCCCTGACATCTTGGCTAGACATCCCAAATAGGTTAATCTTTTGTCTGAAAATCCTCTGTACTCTCCTCGTCCTCATCCTCCTCAAATCTCCTTGATGCACGACAAGAGGCAGAGAAACAAACACATTCAGCGACATGTTGGAAGGTTTGTATGTGTTAGCTCTGCTTTTATGTTTGCTGCAGGGCTGGGATTGGCTGTTAGGCTGCAGTACTCCAGCTGGAGAGGGGGGGATGGTAAGCATTTACAAAAGTGTTTAACATCGAAGATAATGACCATCCGGCCCAAGCCGGAAACTCTGGCCGGAGCCGGAGACTCCGGCCCAACTACGGAGACTGTCCCGACTGCGGAGATTCCTGCCCGGGTGCGGAGATTCTGCCCCAAGTGCGGACGTAAACATACAACTTGTAAATTACTTCTGTGAATACCAAAAGTCGTAAATGACTTCTGTGAATACCAAAAGTCTTACAGTTAGACTTTTGGCTGAGATTAGCTTGTTAATCAGCCTCATGGCCTTTTGCTTTTATTCATATAAAAAGTCATTATTTTTGCAGATGTACAGAATGATTATGGAACCTGTAGTGGAAACTTGAATGCACCACTGTTTAGTTAGTGATATGTTGCAAAACCATAATATAATGCAATCAGTTTCACATCAAGCATTGGCAAAGCCAACTGGTCTGAATGTATTGTGCTAACATATGCATATAGCATTTGTATACTTCTGTGCTGCAAATGGTTTGTGCCCATTTAGTCCACCAAGATTTTTTGTGCTTTTGATCACCCAGATTTTGGACTTTTACAGTGGGTGAATCTCACTTCCTGAGTTTCACTCACAGTAATTTCATGGTAATTAGATGGAGCGTGTTTGCCGCCAGTGTCCACCTTTTAAGATAAGGCTGCTGCAGCACAGCTTGGATATGGGGCATTAGGCCTGTCCAATCAGATTTCAATGGTCTGTTCTACCTTTTCTTTCATGTTTCTAATGTTCCTTTTATGTGTAAAATCTGTTAAGGTTCATTTTTGGAATCTCCACTACGCATGCAGAGCCTGCGCTCCTCATGCGGCGCCTCTGCTCCACATCCGGAGAGTACGCACTTGGGCCGGAGATTTCCAAAACTGGCCCGAACCCAATCTATTCATACAGGAAATTACATACAGGAAGTGGTAGGCATGAAAAACATCACAGGAAGTTGCTGGCAGCCATTTTCTGTTCATTCCGTTTCATCCTCTGTCACAGATCAGATCCTCTGCCATCCTGCTGCTCTGTAAAACCCAACTATTCCCAACATGGCTGAGGGACTTGAGGAGAAAGTACCCCAATTCACTGAAAGGGAATTGGACATAATAGTGGAGGGGGTGCTAGAATAGTACACGCAGCTGTATAGGGAGCCCGAGGACGAGCTGAGCGATGCAGCGTGCGCTAGAATCTGGTCCACTGTTGCGGAGGGCTGCTGTGCAGTGGGCGTCTATGGCCAACGGGGCAGGGCATGCCATTAGCGCTGGGAGGACCTAAAATGCTGGCCCAGGATTAAGGCCCAGGAAATCTTGTGCCAGTCCATCAGCACCATATGCACCAGCCCTGCCTCTAGCCACTGTACAGGAGGGTCCCGTGGGCAGCCTGGCCTACCCTCCATGCCCAGCTGGAGGAGCATGAGCAGCACAGAGATGGTAAGTGAATTAACAGCAATATGAGTCTGAAAGTATGATTTGAGGTATGACAAAGCTATATCATCAGGTGTCCCATGCCTCCATTTACCTAATCTGTGCAAATGCAGCAGTCATTATAAGACCAAATGCCCACTGTAGCACAAAGAATGCACTGAGCACAGTGCATTCTGGGAGTTGTCGTTTTTATATGCCACCTGGGTATTAAAGCCACACACATGCATTTGTATATAGGATTGACCTGGCAGCACCATTACCAGTCAACAAAGGGCCATATAACTGATGTGTGCACTGGGTGAGGAATGGTACAGACACTGTTCAGTGTGTGGATGAGAGGCCTCTGGGTATTAGAAGCTGTAACTTGCATTGCCTTTTGTGAGATTGGTTTCTGATTAAGACAGATCATCATATGCCATGGAGTTAAGACAGACTTTGAGATCCTTGCCTCACTCTTAAGTGATACCAACTTCTCTAATTGGGTCCACATTCACACGTTTTCCCAACAGTGGCTCATTTGTCATTTGTACAGTCAGGGTAGCTGTAATGTAAATCTCCAGTATTTGTAAATCGCGAGCAAGTACCCGAGGGCATCATGGCGCTGGGGGCCGTCTGGAAGATTAAGCGAGCTATTGCCCAGAGTCACATGGTGCTGGGCTGATCTGCCGCCGGGGATCGAACAGTGAGCCTCCAGGTTCTGGAGTCAGCCACTCTGGGCACTGTGCCACACTTCTTCTGCGCTGTAACAACTAGCCACAACTGTTCACCAGGGTATGACACTACCTGAGCAGTCTTTGAAGGCAAAATGTGGCACTAGACTGTCTGCTGTTGTGTGGGAATATGAAAATGTTAGACTCACCACTTACCAAAGCTAATATCCCAGCCCCTGTTTGGATGTGTACACCCAAATCTGCATTTGTGTTGTCTCATACAATGCTAAAGAGCAGATGACATTTGTTTGAAAGTGTAAGAGTGCAGAGACTCCATACCAAAGGATCATCCAATACCATCCGGACTGTCTCCGAGCTCCTTGTGTAAACTGGCATTGGAAGATGCACCTACCCAGACAGAGCAGGAACACACCTGCTACAGACTGGTTAGAGGCTGAGGACATTGTAGAGGGGAAGAAGAGCTGGACACCTCTGGCCGTGGGGGAGGAGATAGACTCTCCCCCTGGCAATTTATAACTTTCATTTGGCGAGGTGTCCCCGGGGCAGGTCACACCACTACCAGGGCCTGCCATCAGCCCCTCCTTGACTCTAGTGGTCCCCATTCCATCGGGGTCTCCAGCTGCATCTCCTGCACTAGTCCCCCTCCAAGTGGCTGCCAGGAAGAACCTAACATTAGCTCTGACCCTGAAACACCACACTCCTCATGTCCAACCTAAACCCCTTCCTGTATTGTGATTCCTGCGGCTGCATCCCAGGATTGATGGGGCATACGAGGGTCAAACATGTCCTCTTGCATCATGCTTAAGCTCTGTGATGAGGTGCGTATGTTGCAAGAGGAACTAACAAGATCAATGGCCACCCTCACTGCCAGTGTCACTTCCTTGGGTGCAACCATGTTGTCTGCCCTCGCCCAACGTCCCTCCAAAACCACCCACAATGTTTCACCCTGTATGTTGCCCCACACTGTTTCCCCCATACTCCTCATGTGTTCAAATCCCGTGTGGTGCCTGGTCCTGCACCGGCCAGCCAGGAGCCTGCATTGGATTCAGAGGATCTGAACATTGTTGAAATTGAGGATGACCAGAAGGACAATTGACTTGTTTGACTATGACTTTCTTTTGGACATTTACTTTGCGCCTTGTATATAGACTGGTTCCCCAGAGGCTCCTAACATGTTTTATTTATGTTGCCCAGCCCCATTCAAAGTCCCCTAGTCCATTCTGTTCAAGGAACATTATTTGCTTTCCTTTCTCCCTTTTCAAACAGACTGATTTTTGCTTTCTTTTTTCCATTCATTTCATTTGCATAAACTTATATTTAGAATCAAACTTCCTCTATCTTGTTAGCTTCATTGTAAATCTCGTGTTCAAAGTATGGACATATACCTTGGGAGTAGTTATTTGCTCTGCACATGATAGCTTGTTGCACTGATGGGGTTACACTTTTACATGTGTCACTCACACACATTCATCATTACATCTCTAGGCTACTGCAAGGGTAAACAATCAGTACATAATCCACATATTAGTCTTGACTTGTGAGGACATTTATCTTTTATTTACATATATTCAGGGTGATATTTTTTCCTGTGATCAAGAGGGATTGTGCTTGCGACTTCGAAAATTTGGTGGTGATGATCACTGTGAGTACACGTTTGTGTTGTTGCTGAGGTGCAGGTTGGTGTGGTGCATCTGCTGTACAGGGGGAAGATCCTGGACAGGGGCTGATGGTGTCTGTACAGTTGGGGGGAGTGCCTGGCCAGGTGGTGATGTTAGATATGCATGTGGGGAGAGTGACTGGACAGGGGATGGTAGTGGATTTGTAGGTGGGGGAGAACCTGGACAGGGGGTGGTGGTAGATGGGGGGAGTGCCTGAACAGGAGGTGGTGGTGGCTGTGAACTCTTGCAGCAAACCTGTGCAGCCTGTGGTACAGGTGGGTGGGTGTGATGTACTGCAGGTATATGAGATGGCTCCTTTCCTTGCATTGACCTTGAAGGGAGACTTTGGATACGTTTCAGTGTGCCTTCCATCACCTTCATGGGCAAGGCATGGTGTCTTGCACTTTCTTCCTTATGGATGGATATGATGTCATTTATCTTCTTGGACATGTCTTGTCAAGATGTATCCATCCTGTCCAACACCTGGGTTAGACTGTCCCCACCTGAGGGATTTGATGCATGTCCTGCAGTGCCTTGGACATGTCTGACAGAGAGGCCTCTATGGCATGAATGTCCTGCCTCACATCAGCCTGCTGTTGGAAGAACTCCTCCTCCCACTGGCAACCAATGCCATCTGCTAGCCCCTTCCGTATGGAACTGCCATGGAGAAGACCTTCAGGTCTACCAGCAGGGACCTGGGTGGCAGATGGTAGTCTGTGGATAGGGGATTGGTGCCCAGGCTATACCTGCACGTCACCAGGGTGGTGAGTCCCTCAGATGGTGTAGACAATGCCTGGGAGGAGTGTTTAGGGGAACCACCGCATCTGTCCTCGATGTGAGGGAGTGATATCTGTGTTTGGGTATGTGAGAGCTGTGACTGGTTAGTGCTGTGCTGAGAACAGGCAATCATGGGCTTTGGATAATGAGGCACTTTGCTGGGTGAAGGGGGTTGGCCTTACACATTTTGGCCAGTGTACCGAATTTTCTGGTCAGGGCATCTGACTCATCATCCTCTGTGAGAATGGCCAGATAGTCTCCATCATCCTCCAATTCAACAGCCTCCTATGGTACTTCCTCTTCCTCCTCTTGCACAGTACTGGCAGCTAAAATGGCTGCTTGCAAGAGTAGTGGGTTCGCCCCTTCAATTGCCCATCGTCCACCACTAGTGGAAGGTCCATTGTTCTCATCATCCTCATCACCTGGAATACAGAGGTTGCAACATGATAAGTAATTGACCTAGTATATGATGTGGTGCAACAGAAGGGTTAATTCTACTGTACTTGCATCAACAGATTATATACATGTGACCTGGTTTGGGTGCACCTACACCTGAGAGCTCACACCATAGCACTGAGGTGTTGAATGGAGATGTATAATGCACAAGCAAACTCACCAGCTCCAGCCACAGCTCTGTGTTGCTATGCGATCTCCCCCTGATGTCACCTGCTGAACCTGGCGCCTCATAGGTGCAGCTGAAGATGTGGTCCTCGATCCAGCAGCTTGAGAAGGAAGTGACACAATACTTAATGATGTACATGACTAATATGCTAACAGGCACATGTGACACGCAAATAACTGAAATACTATGTATGTAACTTTTTACATACCAACTACAGATGCTATGCAAAAGGTGATTTGGATCATCATAATGATTTTGCAATCCATAATAGGGAAACACTTTATGGCACGCTTCCATGATGGACAGATGCAAGTGGGTTTCACTGCTGAAGCCAGGATGTCTTGCATACCCTGGGATGTTGGTGTCTGCACTGATGATGGAATCCTGCCAGCAGCTGGTATGAGACATACATGTCCATATTCAAGTGCGCAGGATGATAGCAATGAGTTAACAAGTATATGTCATTGTCATAGACCATTGATATGCTATTTGTGGCCTGTGTGCTGCATGTTTTCCTCCTGAACTTTACATGTGGGCCACTGGTCAACAGAAGCAGTTGCCAGTTGTTATCTCCACACACTACTGACATCCACGAGATATCACATTCACAGACAAATATGTATGCAAAGGTAACTGATGTTTGAAGGAAGGGGGTAATTATGGTGAACACCTCCGCCTACCTTTGGATACACCTTCATTGTTAGGCTCATCATGCCTCATGAGTATGATGTTGTCTGTTGACAAATCTAAAGGAGAGTACATCATCATGCAGATCAATTTCACATTTGCACATCAGATCATTTCAAAGCTTTTTATTGAGTTTTGCACATATGAAATTATACATAAGGTCAACTCAAACAACTAATCTTGTACAACTTATATATAAATTATACTATATATAAAACAGAAACAGAAGTACATATAAAGAAAGTCTAAGGGGTAGGAGAGGTTAGGGAGAGGGAGTTGAGAGTAAAGATACAGGATTTTGTAACTGATTAGTGTTGGTTGGTTGATTTACTGGCACTTTAAATTGCTTGTTAAGGTAAAGATGGGTTGACATATAAGCATATTGTACAAGTTAAGTACCTGGGAGTAGCAGTAACTTAATGTACAAAGATTTTTGCTGGGTTGGGACTAACAAGCCAGCTTATGATACCTTGTGCGTGTTGGAGGTATATCTATGGTGCAAAGACTTAAGTAGTGAAGGAAGTGGCCCTCTAGGGCCACTCGGGTTTTTCTTACAACCACCTGCTATGCCTTCCCAAGAATGAAGAGTCGGTCAGACAGTAGAGAGTGCAAACTTACATTTTATTAGAAATGCTCTGCAGAGGAGTTCATCATGACCTGCACCCTAAGAAGTCTGCCGAGGGACTGACTCTCCAACAGTCTACATTGTGTAATCATTCTTCCCCAAGAGCCTCCAACCCCGCACACCATGGAAAAGTACCGGCCTGGGCAGAACATGAACAAAGGAGGCACAGGGAGATGAGCTACCACCTGCCAGATGGGTACATGTTATCAGAGACTCAAGGCCACTGTGCTGGGTCTCAGCTTCTCCTAACGTGGGAGCAGAACTACACACTTGGATAGGTATGCAAGAGCAGAATGGCCTCCTCATTAGCAAGTCGGGAAACAGCCTTGGACAGAAAGAAAAATAATAACGAAATACAGTGTTCTGCTAAGGCCAGCAATATGAGCAATGAGGCCTAACTCGGGCACAGTCTAAGCAGCCTAATAAGGATTACGAAAAGAAAAATGGAGTCACACTCGCTTACTGAAACCTGCGCATTACGGGGATAACTCAGTGGGTTGCATAACGTGAATACAAATGGCGTCTATTTAGCCACACATTGCTAACATAATATAGTATAACACGAGTGCAGTGCGGGGATGGGATTTTCAAACCTAACAGTAGGTCGGGGTAACCTGGTAATCGATAGTGAGGTTTTGTTGAGAGTGAGAGAGGTGAGCCGCAGCAGTGAAGTTGTTCTGGGTAATGACTGTGGGTGAACGTTTGCTTGTTCTGTTTGTGAGAGAGGACTAACAATGGGGATATCTAAGGTGGTTTATTGGTGGCGAAGTTGTTGTCCATCGCATCCCAGATGGGTTTAGAGGTAGTTTAACATGGTGTGTGCTGGTGGGCGATATTGTCTGCACCTCTAATAAGTGAAATCTAATTTATCCAGCAGTTAAAGGAGGCTTTATGTGTGCTTTTCCAGTTGGTAAGGACTATTTTTGTTGCTGAGATTAATAGTGAGTCTAACAGAGCTATGTAAACGGGGTTGTCGAGGTTAGTGTTGAGGAAACCTGTAATCAGGGATGCCAGTTCTTTGTTGAGAAATTGAGATGGCATTTGAAATGTTTTGATAGGAAGGAGAAAACCTTGTTCCAGAAGTGGGATAGGGATTTGCAATGTAGAATTAGATGAGTGGGATCCCCTACTTCTTCCTTACAGTTCCAACACGTGGGATCGTCTAAGATTTTCTGTGCATGTAAGCGAGCTGGGGTCCAGAATAGTTTATGTATAAGCCAGAATTTAGTTTGTGAAAGTACAGGGGATATTTTCTGAGATGTAACCGATTTTCAGATCTGGGACCAGTCAGAGTCTGTTATGGGCTTTAAGGAATGTTATTATGTTCTTGTTAAGTTGCAAAGTTTTTGGGTGTAAGAGTTTGTATAGATGAGAAACGTGATGGCTTGAGTTATTAATTTTCAGTATGAGGTTTGGTGGGGAGGGTGAGTTTTTATGGTATTTGGATTTCGAAATGGCGGCCTTGATTTTAAAGAAGTTGTAGAATTCCATTTTATCAAGATGGTATTCTGTTTGTAATTCAGAGAAAGTTATGGGGTGAGATGTGGAGCCAAGCTGCTGCAGGAAGAATATGCCCTTGTCTATCCATATTTGGTAATATATGGGTTTGCCATTATATTTAATGTTCGGATTGTTCCATAGTGAAGCAAGGTTATAGAGTTTCTTATCTAATTTTAGTAGAGACATTTTAGTGTTTTTGAATATATATTTAAAGGAGTCGAGGTGTTTCGTGTTGGATGTTAGTAAGGTTAGCGGGTTTAGGTTTTTTAAAAGAACCCTTTCTATTTCTAACCATACTGGGGTATAGTTTCTTGGGGGGTGGATCCTATAAGAACCTTGTTTTGCTAGGAAAGCAAATTGGTAGTCTCTAAAGCTGGTCAGATTAACTCCCCCTAACAAGTTGTGTAGTCTAAGTTTTTTCAGGGCAAATCTAGCTATTTATCTTGTCAAATAAATGTGGAATCTGTTTGTCTAATTTGTGGTGAAAGTCATCTGATAGTAGAAGAGGGACGATGGTGATGAGGTAATTGATTATGGGGGTAATCAAAATTTTTATAGGTTCAGTTCTTCCCCAGCAGGTAATAAATTTAGGAGACCATTTCTCTAATAGGTTTTTTGTTTTTTTCTAGGGTAAGTTTTTCATTATGTTTGATTGTGTCTGATCCGAATTCGATACCCAGGTATTGTATATATCTGGGTTGCCAGGTTAAGCCAGATATACCCAGAATATCTTTTGAGCAGTGGAGATTTAGAGCTTTCATTTCCGATTTATCTCGGTTTAGTTATAACCTGAGTGCTCGGAGTAGAGTTCTATGGTGGACATGAGGGCTTGTATGGAGGGGCCCAGGTTTTCTGTGACTATAAGGATGTCATCCCCATATGCGGCTAGTTTGATGTGTTTATCTTTGAAGCCGATTCCATTTATTTCCAGGTTTTGTTTTATGTCCGGTAGGAGGGGTTCTAGCGCTAGGAGAAATAAGGATGGGGAAAGAGGGCAACCCTGCCTTGTGCCTTGTTGAAGGTTAAGTGGTTTGGATAGTGAGCCATTAATCGAGATGCGTGCAGATGGATTTTTGTATAGAGCTATGACCATTTTATTGAAAGTATCACCAAGGTCAAAGGATTCCATGCAGTGTTTTAAAAAAGCCTAAGATACTCTATCAAATGCTTTTTCAGCATCTATTGTTATGGCGACTGCTGATGAGGAGTATTTTTTCGCATTCTAAAGGACGTGACAGAGGAGACAGAGGAGACGAGTGTTAACGTTTGACATACGGTTTTTGAGAAAACCCACTAAGGAATTGCTTATTAACTTTGCTAGGTGTTCATTAAGTCTTGTGGCCAAGATCTTTGCATACATTTTGCAATCTAAGTTTATCAGAGAGATCGACCTATAATTTTTTTGGAAGTGATGAGTCTTTCCTGTCCTTGGGAATCACAATAATATTAGCTTCAGCCATCGTGTCTGTAATTTTACTTGATTTAGCAATGTTGTTGAATAGAGCTAGCATGGTTGGTTGTACAAGGTCAGAAAAGGATTTATAAAATGTAGCTGTAAAAGCCACCTGGCCCACCGGCTTTATTTTCTTTTAGTGTTTTAATAGCTTTTGACACTTCAGTGGGTGATATCGGTTTCCCGAGAGCCAGTTTATCAGTTTCTGATAGTTGTTTGGTTTTAATTTTTTCAAGGTAGCTTTTGCATTTGTGCACGTCGAAGGTTTGGTCATTACGATATAGGGATTCATAGAAATTCTGGAAGGTATCTAGTATTTTGACTGGATTAGTGTGGGCCAGTTTTCTGGAGTCTTTAATTGTTGTTATTCTGTTTTGGATTTGCTTATGTGTTAGGTAGAAGCCAGCATCTTTCCTGCGTTGTTAGCTTTGCATAGTTTGAGACCTTTGAATTTATTTATCCACACTCCTGCTCTTTCGCTCAGGATTTTGTAATATTCATATTTCTTCTGTGTGAGCTGGGAGAGTGTGTTGTTGTCTAGAGAGTTGGTATGTGACGTTCTAGTTGTTTTATTTCTTGTTCTTGCGCTTATAAGTTATTTGCTTTGTTGATTTTAGTTTTGATTTCTATAAGGACTCCTCTCAGGGTTGCTTCAAGGGCGTCCCAAAGGGTATGTAAGTTAGTTTCGGGGAGGTCATTGTCCTTAAAGTAGTTCGTGATTGATTCTTCGATTTTCTTCGGGATTTGTTATTACTTCATTGTTAAAACGCCAAATTTTAGTGGATGGTTTTGCGTGGCTACCTGCTAAGAGAGTATTGATGCATGAGTGGTCCGAGACAAGTTTCGGGAAAATGTTAGTTTGGTCAATCAGGTGTGTAAAGCCCCGGATATTAAAATGTAGTCTATTCTCGTGTATGAGTTATGTGGGGCCGAGCAAAAGGTGTAGTCCCTGAAGTCAGGGTGTTTAGGCGCAAGGTGCCCTGAAGATTACATTTTGAGCATATTTTCTGTACTAAACCATGAGATTTCGATGGACGGTAATTGCAAGTAGATTGGCGATCTAAAGAAGTGTCTAGGGGAAGGTTGCACATCAGATCATATCATTGCATTTGAGAGTTAATATTTGAGATGTCTAATAGTCAGGTACATTTTGTGGCACATTTGTGCTTCTCTCTCCAAGAAGTCACATTGACCATTTAGGACTGGGAGATTACATATTTTATGTTTAATCTTTGTGTGACCTCTGTTCCCATAATACATGTCCGACATCAAGGTAGAACTTAGCTGTCAATGGATGATGTCTTGTACAGCACACATCCTCACCTCATATATTATCCTCTTACTTATATATGAGAATACGGTAGAAGAGGAGGCAAGCTGAATTCAACATTTGACTAGGATCACATATTGTTGTAAAGTGTAGATGCTTGGATGGTTGCCGCCTACACTGGATTTGTGTTGTGCAGTTCATCCATCAAATATATATATTTCACTTCCTCCTCATCGTCTTTAGCAGCCCATACACCCCTCCCAAAACAACATAACCTAATTTGTTATATTCCATATAGGTACCATAATATAGGCCCAGGTAACTTCATAACCCTTCACCTATATTCTTCCCTACATTGCACTTATAACGGTTTACAGGGACTGACCTTTTACCTAGATACGACACTGCATTCAGAACGCGGGTTTTCCCTAGTTTGAAATCTCATACATTATGCATGAGGATTCTTGGAAGCACAGCAGGACTACCATCTCCTATATAATATCTATGTATAAAGTTCATGCCGGACGTCATCCTTAGTCCGACACAGTAATACAGTGAGGTAGGACCCCTGGGGAGACCTATGGGTATATATACATCACATCTTGCTAAGATAGAAAGAGGAGATCAGGACTTCCCGGCTGACACACTGACAAGAGACGCTAAGGTTCCTGCATGCAGACACTCCAGCTCGCAGTGGTCTAACATCCCTCGTGGGGTGTCCAACTCGAGACCAAGACGGGGTCCCACAGTCTCTCACTTCAGGTAATGGGGTTGACTTTATCCTAGAGGGATTCTTGGTTTAACACCTACACACATGCTAGGAACACTTAGGTATATCTAGTTAGGGAGACATCGTAGGAGTACGCATCTTTTTATTATTGAGTATTTTATGTACTTGTATGTATTCATGATTACTGCAAAATGGTAGAGCTTTACCATCCGTTTACTTTCATAGTGCTTCTAATCCTATATATCTGCTACTGTCTAACGGTTGTTGCAGCTCATCTATTTTACACCAGAATAACAGCTGTTCAATAAATACTTATTGAAAACGTCCAGCCTGTTTATTCTGTGTATCTCTCTAAGACAGACTAAGTAAGCACGAGTGACTGAGCAAAAAGTAGTATATAGTTTCCACGGTCCTGAGGGATCAGGGTTCGATGGTTGCCAAGAACTATTCTCTCCTTGGTAAGAGGAGTTTCTAGTGGCACTGTGAGCTAGCTGGTACAAAAGGCCAACATACCCGGTGGGGTGTTCAGAATCACTACAGTGTATGCTGTCCGAACTCGCATATCCTGTACAGATTTTATAGGAACTACATGACATGGCACCGCCAACGTTGGTTGGGTACTTATTTAACAGTAGAATCTGAGTAGTTCAGTCGTGTTAGTCTCAGAGACCCCTACTCACAATTCCCCAGAGACGTCTTGAGTGGTTGGGGGCAAACTCCGCCACAGCTGAGTAGGCAAAGAACCTATTTGTTGGCTGTCGGTTAATCAAGCTTGAAGGACACATTGTTCCTAAAACTGTGCAAAACACATTATCTTAGTTCCCTTGAAAAGCTCTTCTTCTGTAAAACAATGACTGAAGAAATAGGAAACATGGATAGAGTTGTGCAAGAGTTGCATCTCTCAGCAGACGAAGAAGACGCAGATGCAGATGCAATTTCCATTGCAGAAAATGTTAGGAATGCCGTTACCATAAAACTAGGTGCACACGGTCTAACATCCAGAGGTGGAACAGTAGCTTTCGTGATTGAGGCACACAAATCATTTAAAACAGAGGTATTCTATTCATGGGTTATATTCCCAAATGCAAGGACAAAAACATTTCACTTCTACACAGAAAGTGGAATACCGGACAAATATTGTCCCTATGAGGACATTGAAGTTCCACTAACTTACCAGGAACATTTATACTGGTTTAAAGACGCCCTCTCCCATACAAGAAATAAAGTAAGACTCGGCCCGCTCGGAAGAGAAGGAGCGACATGGCCAGTATTAGCAGCCTACACACCACATCCTGACATTGAAACAATGCCAGGAGGAGACTTACTTATACTTCACAAAGAACTGATAAAACTTTACAGAAACATGACACAGTTCATCATGAGGACACTTACCGTCCAGCCAGCAACGGTTATAACAAACACAAATACAGGTCAAAATACAGCAACTAAAATCACACCAGAAACTTTACACGCAGTAATGGGTAAAATGCCCGCAAAACGTGAACAAATGCCGTTGTGGGTTGCTCAAAAAATAACACAGCTAGAAACAGTATTCCCGAATACAAGCCTGTATGAAAAACACAGATTGCTGACAATCTGCTTGCCCATGGGGATAACACCACAGATAGAGGATTGTACCTCTTGGGGTACAGTTTTTGCTGCCATATATACCAGAACACATGGTATCCCGTCATTAGCAGTAATACCAGATGTATTAGGACAAATACAAAATGAGTACGGAGCAGAACCGGCTCTGAACTTAGGGATGAAATTACTAGGTAATTATGCCCAGGTACCAGCCATAATACTAGCTAATATTAAAGGGGAAGCAGCATCAGTGGCAATCCGTCAACGCCTAAGGGAGTTCAGTACTTTACAACAGGAACATGAATTACCAAAAATAATTGAGACCACGTATGCAGAATTGGGCAGAGACAGTTTGGGTGGGAAAGCATTAAAACCCCAACTGATGGGTAGTCTCGAGAAGGACACCAGTAAGCAGGCACTTGATTCTTCGAAAAAGAAGTGGGAAAATAACAAAAAACAGAATAATAAAGAAAACAGATCTCAATCCAGAGGTAGATCTCCTCCACAGGAGTCCTCCGAAAGGAGGTATAACCTTAGGAATAGGGACAATATTAGGAAACCTGACAGGTATCAGGATACTGATACATGTTCCTTTCAGGGTTCGATGAAAAACTCTGAGAGGGAAGGACGGTCAGACAGACAAGAAGAGCGTACAAAGTCCAGAGACAAGCAGCACGCTCAAGACTATACTTCCAAAAAAGAAGATAAAGCCAAACCAAAACCTCAGTTCAAAAAGAAGAAGGTTGCAGGTCTGAAGATCAGACATGCCCAGAATTCTGAGGACTCAACTACTGAATGTGGAATGGGCTCTGACGATGCTCGACAGTGCGGCATAAGTAATAATAGCTCGCCAGAACCTGAAGGAATTTCTGGTGACACCTGATACTAGGGTAAGTGTCATGGGGTAAGTGGCGCTTCTCACTCCAAATAACTGACTAATATCCACCACTCAAATTACTTTCATATTTCACCATACTAATTCACCACTAATCCTTTATGGGTTTCCGGAGTCGTGTGCTTCAACACCCCATCAGGGGTAACAAGCGCTGTATAAATACAAACCTTTTTTTCTCTTCTATCCCTCTGCTATCCTTCCGAATCCAAATAACTGACTAACATATCCACCACTTAACATTTACTGGCATGTTTCACTATACTAATTCAACACTAATCCTTTATGGGTTCCGGAGTAGCGTGCTACTCGCCGAAAAAGCGCTTCGACGCCTCGTCAGGTGTAGTAAGCGCTATACAAATGCAATTACAATACAATACAAAACAATGTATTGTGATAGGAATAACATCCTGTAGACATCAATATATATATATATAGAGGCATTCATGAATAAAGAGACGCCTAGCAGGGCGGGACTTTTGATCGTGAGCAGGTTTTTTAACTGACTGTGTGCGGTATCCAGTGTGTCGAAGGCTCGTGAACAAGGGCGGGAGCCCGAAACGCGTAGAGCCGGTTTATGGGTTGGAAAATGATCACGGACTCTGCTGCAGCCCTCATGTATAGTTACCAGCACCCCGGGAGGCCATTTCCCTTTTGGGCAACCTGTTTGTCAGTCGGTAGGTATAGTTAGGACCTAGTTTCCATAGGAAAAGCGTTTTTTGTTTTCCCAATAACTTTGGCGCCGGTTGACGAATCTTCGCGAAATTTTCAAAACTAGTGAACCGCTCCGGTCTGCTCCTGTCTTGAAAGTTTCGGGGTGATTCGTCTAGCGGGGGCCGAGAAAAAGGGGGGTCCCAAAACGCGTTTTCCCCATGTTATTTTCCATAGGAAACTTTAGACAAAGCTACAGCCCGAACTGCTGAACGGAATTACACCAAATTTGGCAAAAAGGTAGCCCTTGGTTCAGAAAGAGTCCTTTCTGTTAAATGGTGTAAATCCATTCAGTAGTTCCTGAGAAATTAGAAAAAGAAAAAGCTTCGATATCTGGGTCAGGGGTGGGTTCGCGAACCCTCCCGAGCACGAGCTTCACTCTGATTGGTGGATACACTCCAAACCAGGAAGTGTTGGCAGCCATCTTGTGACTCGGTAGAACCGAGTCAGTAGAAAAACCATTAAAAAACAATAAAAGGGGGCAGGGTAGAAACACCCTGACCCCTAGGCCTGCTCAGGGGGTCCCACAAGGACCCCCAGGGCCAAAAAAGCATTTTTCTTTTTTTTAAACGGCACAATTTGCGTTGGGGTAGCAAATCCTGCTGTGAAAATAAAAAATAAACGAAGCGCGGGCTCCCGCGCTTCGTTTTCAAAAAGCCCCCGGGTGGGCCAGGTCCAGGGGCCCCCACAGCCCCGGGGACCGCCACCTCCCCGGGGCTATGTAAGTTATGTGCGGGAGGGCACGTGGCCCTCCCACAGCCCTGGGGACCGCCACCTCCCCAGGGCTTGTTTTTAAATCTGTGGGGGGCCTCCCAGGCCCCCCCAGCCCCAGGGACCACCACCCCCCGGGCTTTACATAAATATGCACGGGGGCACATGGCCCCCCCACTGCTCGGGGGACCACCACCTCCCCGGGGCTGTTTAAAAAAAAAAAAAAAAGTGTGTGTGGGGGGACTTGAGCCCCCCCACACGCCCCAGGGACCACCACCTCCCTGGGGCTTTGTCAATTAAATGCGGGGGGTACATGGCCCCCCGGAGTCCCAGGGACCGCCACCTCCCCGGGGCTCTCTCCTTTTTTAAAAAAGAAATGTGTGGGGGGGCTCGAGCCCCCCCACATGCCCTGGGGACCACCACCTCCCCGGGGCTCCAAATATTCAAATTCCTCATTGATCTAAATAGAGCCTCTTTATAGCGTGCAAGGATAACATTTTGTTTGCAATTAACAGGAGAAATCAGGGCAGTAAATGAAAAGATCACAGGTTGAAAATGAAATTTATATGAATATCTATAAAGCTGCTCTATTTAGATCAATGAGGAAGAACCACTCACATGAAGTATTCTCTTCACAGATATCATCGCTGATTTATTGTGGCCTTTTCCTGGCGAAGGCACTTCCCAGTGCCGAAACGCGCGTAGAATACAACAGTCAATTGTAATTGTGCCACTCTGTTCCCTTATCAATATGAAAACTGGACACCATTGTTATCATCATTTATGTCATCAAATTGATATTTTTAATTGAGTTTAACTTTGTGAGGAGTATGACTGCAGATATGAATGAAATAGTATGAATGGGTCATTTTATTATAAAGCCTATAGCTACAGGGAAAGGGACTTCCCCTGTGCCGTAGGGGCTGAGAGGATTTTTCACGTGGGAGTACGTCCTCCCGTGTTTTACCACTAAACCACAAAGAATACTCCACGACAATGTGAACGAGGTCCACGATCTAAACTAAGATGAGAGAGGGAAGCCACTAAGTGAAGACATGAATCTGTACCCACTAGGGAGTGGGGAAGGAAAGGATTCCTTTAGTTTTAGTTACCCTCACACACCATAGTGGTTTGCATTCATATAGCACCTGTTACCCCTGATGGGTGTTGATGCGCTTTTCTGGCGAGTAGCACGCTACTCCGGAACCCATAAAGGATTAGTGTTGAAAATTAGCATAGTGAAATATGAAGTAATTTGAGTGGTGGATATGTTATTCAGTTATTTGGATAGAGAAGGGTAGGTAGCGGGATAGAAGAGGGAAAGAGGTGTGTATTTATATAGCTCTTGCTATCCCTGATGGGGTTTTGAAGCGCTTTATTGGCGAGTAGCACGCTACTCTGGAACCCATAAAGGATTAGTGGTGAATTAGTATAGTGGAATATGGAATTTGAGAAGGGAACATGTTAGTCTGTGAAGGACTTCTTTTTTTAGGTCATAGCAGTAGGAGGAGGCTTTTGGATGAGTAAAAAGGGTTTTTGGAGGGGAAGAGTCAGAGGGAAGAGTTTAGACAGGTTTGTTTTGGGGGATCGGTATAGTAAAAGAGGTGTCAGATGATGCAAGGAGGGGTAGAGTAGGAGAGAGTCTAGAAAGGGTTATTTTGGGGATCATAGTAGTGGTATGGGGTTTGGGATAAATGAGAGAGTGGATGTAGTTAAGACTGTTTCTGCAATCCATCACTAGAACACCTATGGACACAAATGCTCATTCTTCTTAAGCCTTCACATTATCGTTTCTGTTACATGGCTTGTTGTTTCTAATTTTTACTCCCTAGTTTTGCTCTTCAAACATGGGCTACGTGGCCGAATTACTTCTATTTTATAATTGTTTCTCTTCTCTCCACTGTTGTTCTTGTTTCTAGGTGCCGACATGCCCGTTTCTCATCTTATTCTCTTTTCGCTTAAGATCTGGCTTTTTGCTCTTGATCTGTTTCTTTTCTCCTCTATATGTCTCATTTTTCTTGTGTTTCCTTTTTTATTTTCCTTTTCTCTCCTTTTCTCTCCTTTTCCTTCTATCACTTTCTTCCTCCTCTTTCTCTTTTTCAATTTCATATGGGTTTTTTCCTTCCTCTTTTCATGTTCTTTATAATTCTTTTGTGTTACTCTGTTATTGACAAATGGTGTATTTTTATTTCCCTTGTTGTCTCTGCAGTGTGTCATCATTGTTCCTGTACCCTTGTCTTTAAAGTGATAAATGCTTAATGTTGTGTCGTGGAACGTCCGTGGTTTGGGTCACCCTGTCAAGCATCAAAAGGTACTCTCTAATTTATCGAAATTAAATTGTCAAATTGCTTTTTTGCAGGAAACCCACTGTAATGATATTGAATCTCTTAAACTCAAACGCCAATGGGTGGGCCAAGTTGTTTTTTCACCTGCGGTCAACCGTAAGGGTGGGGTTGCAATCCTATGTCACAAATCCCTAAAGATTCAAATTTTGTCTACTGAATGTGACACAAATGGTTGATGATATATGTATAGGGTGAGAGATAGGGCAGTGCATTGGAAAGTGGTAGAAAGAAGTTTGAGATGAGTCAGAAAGTTGGGCTAGAATATATATTGAGAGAAGTATAGGCTGAGAAATAGGGTAGTGCATTGGAAATGCTAAATTAGAAGAAAGTGATAAATATATAGATCCATAAGTACATTGAAACTATATAGATGCATAAAGGAGGTAAGTATATGTAGATTAAATATATTGATAGAGGTACAGGATGAGAAATAGGTTAGTGCATTGGATATGCTTTTTCAGGAGAAAAGTAACAGACACACAGATCTAAGTACATGGAGGTACATAGATGCACAATGGAAGCAAGTACATGTAGACCAAAGATTATTTTTTTTTTTTTTTATAACAACAAAATTATTTTACATGTTTATACAAAGCAATAAACAAAGATAGGTACATATCTATTGTGAAAATAAATTCTTATATACAGAGGGACACATACATAGGGTGCTGAATGGGAAAATGGGTAGCATTTCTGGCCCTGGTCCCGACCAGTCTTGAACAGGCTCAAACAGGAAACTGCCCTTGTCCTCTCCGCCCTTAGCCTCAACGCCCGGGCTGAGATGCCCTAAGCCTGGCCTTTTATAGCCCTCGTAATCAGGTGACCCCTTCAGCCAATGGGAACCCTATCCCTAACACTATCCAATCACAACACTACCCCTAAAATCTAGAACCAGTAGGAGACCAGGACCTTACAGTCAAACCCTGATCTCTATGTCCAATAGAGGCCCTAGCCCTACCAGTAGTCCCAACCCAAGTCCAAGAAACCAATGGCACAGGAAGCCCTAATCTCTACTTCCAATAGAAAGCCTAACCCTACTCTTAGTCCCACACCTAGTCCAGCAACCAATCACACCAGAAGCCCTAATCGCTACTTCCAATTAAAGGCCTAACCCTAGCCCTAGTCCCACCCTAGTCCCAACAACCAATAACACAGGATGCCTAGTCCCTACTTCCAATAGAAATCCTAACCCTAGCCATAGTCCCAACCCTACATTGATTGAATCACAGACCCAGAAACCAATCAGAACCCTCAAATACCCAACCAAGGAGGACACTAACCCTAATCCAATAGAAACACCAGATAAGCCCACCAATCAGTGTACACATGTACCAAACAATAGCAAACTATCTAAGGTCCCAGCTACCTCAGACAAGGTTTGCTAGCCAGGGAGTTGGAAGCTGCTCCTCTATTCAGAAATCTCCTAGGAGACAGACAGGCTCAATCCACACTTTGGACTTCTGCAGGTAAGGGCCTAACAAACTTGTCCTCTAACAATACTGTTTGTATAAAACTTTACTCCCTCTCCTGGCCAAAAGTGCACAGTCCCTATTAAACACAGTTTAAACAGCTCACAGCAGATTACTGCTGTCTCAGAGCACCCTCTGATGTAGAATATCCCTGTTGCTGGGGGGGAAGTGGGGGGGGGCTGGTAAGGAGACAAGCTGCAGTTGGACTAGGTGGAACCCCCAGAGTAGGGAGATTTACCAGCACACTGTGGGCAGGTTGAATTGAGAAAAATGTTGTTGAGGTATTATTCAGCACTGTCTCTTTTAGCCACTCTTTCCGGGGCACTAGAGGGCGCGCACGCAAGATGGTCGCACTTGTGTGAGGCTCCTTGCTGCCTTGGCACAAGATCCAATTTCATCCTGCCCTAACACCCGTTCCCGCACTGAAATAATGAGGGGACAATGTTCGATATCCTAGCTGAAGACTAGCAGCTCGCTGGAAAGCTTTGGGAGACGGCCCAGCCCCCATGCGCATTGGGAGGCTGGCGGGCCTCGGTCGCAGCGCGGAAAATGGCGGCCACCAAGTGAGCAAAGCAGACCCGCTGCCGGAGACTGAGCGCTGGTGGCTCCGGGTGGGGACTACCAGCTGACAGAATTCCTAGGGGCTCCCCACAACAGGGCTGTGGCGAGAGGTAGCAGACTGACATTGCAGAATGCGGAGCTGGGGGCACTCACCCCTACCAAGAAAGAAGGCGACCACGGCGGCGGTGGTCAGAAAGGAGCTGCGGGGCCCTGCGCCCACACGGAGCCATGAGTAAACTTCATGAGAAGCACGCGGGGGAACGGGCGGATAAACTTGCACAGGTACGTCCCAGCTCCCCAGCGCGAGCGGCGTAGGATCAGCGACGGAGAGAAGTTCCGAGGGGCGGCCTGGACTGTAACACTGCAGCCATATTACTGTGGTCCATTTACCCGCCACGACACTGAGCGCTGCGGCGCGGTCCCCAAGCTGATTGGCGTGCACTGAGAAGGGATAGTGCAGTACAGAGGAGGCCAGCACGCTGCAAGAGGATATCGGGGCACAGCTTTGAACCAGATCCCGGGTTGAGGCGGGAGACTGCTGCGATAAAGAACCGCCTGGACTGCGACACAGAGGCCATACTGCACAGGGACATCAGCCCGCCAAGGCCGCATGGAGCGATTGGGGCAACACGTACACTATAGCGCGACACATAAACTGAGACAATGAGAAGGCCAAATTGGCGCGCGGCACGAGAAGCGGGTGAAGGATACTGAGTAGATTTGTGTGCACTGCGCCGCTGTCCCTGCCCTGCCCTGTCGCAAGTGCCTCCTGGGCACAGGTTCTCTACAGAATTCTAAAGTGGAAGAGGCCTATTTCCTGACGTTGCCTCGCTGACTGTCCGGGCTGCTGGTGCATGTGGTGGCGCCTTGGGAGGACAAGAGGACTTTCCCTGCTCCGGGCACAAGTGCGTGCACACACGGCTACTGGATAAGAATACGGACCCTGTGCCCCATTTAAAAGTGCTGCAGGGTGTGCCCAATTGCGGAGGCCTGGGAGAGGCTTAACCTGCGCCAGTGTGGGGAATCCGGTCGCGTGCCGTTGGCGTGGTGGGCCGCGCTGCGCGCTCTGCTCCTCGGGCGAGGCGTGGGTGCCTGTCCGGGTGCGTGGGCCACAGACGTCCTAACAAGAACGAAACGCTCTGGGGAATGTTTTGCCTGCTGACGCTGCTGTGTCCTCACCTGAAGAACTAACTGACGGCGCCCGCACCTGACGTGAAGGGACCCGGCCAAAACAGGGAGTAGCGCTGAGGGGCACGTTGAGCTAGGAGTCAGCTATGGGCAAAACAGACGGCAAGCAATCTAAATTACCCTTTGAGGCACGCAAGTCCGCCAGGGTTACTGGCGACCCCTAACATGCCATGGCAGACGCCCTAGCTTGGTATCCCAGACCTCCACTGATGACCTTAAGGAGCTACTCCTTACAATGAGACACAGTCTTACATCAATTGAAGCCAAGATGGACGCAATGAACACCCGCATAGATAATGTCACTCACAAGCTCAACCAACACGACGAGCGCATCAAAGAGGCAGAACAGCGCATCTCCAATTTGGAAGACACATCTATGGGGAGGGCGGAGCAATTACTCAACATGGATCTCTTGTTGAAAGTTATAGCGGCGAAGAATGATGACTTGGAGTTGAGATCGCACCGCAACAACATACGAATTCTTGGCGTCCCAGAATCCACCAACACAGGCCAGATGGAGGAATTTGTGGAGTGCCTGCTGGCGTCGATATTTGAGAGAAGCGCCTTCTCTGCGATGTTCGTGGTGGAAAGAGCCCATCGTTCCCTGGCTGCTCGCCCACCACCGGGGGCTCCCGCAAGTCCAATAATCGCTCAAATGCTGAACTATCGTGATTGCGACGCTGCCCTGAGACTAGCACAAGAGCGTAAAGCGATCTCCTTTGAGGGCTCAGCAGTAGCCATCTTTCCAGATTTCACCCTGGCGGTCCAGGAGGCCCGGAAGGAGTGCCTGCCAGTCAAGAAGAAATTGCAACAGGCCAACATCACCTATGCCATGCTGTTCCCTGCGAAACTCAGAGTCACGAATCAAGGCAAGCAGCATTATTTTACCAACCCGCAGCATGTCGCGGATTTCCTGAAGATCGCTCTCCGGCACTCCCCTCGGAACGAGACATCACTGAGCCCGACCCACTCAAGCACGGCTCTATCGGACATAGAATGATATCGCCGGGACTGGACTTGCTTCCCCGAGGTCTCACTCTTCAGCTTAACCTTTGACACGGGGGAATGTTAGGCGCTGCAGCTCACGGAGATACACAAGACCCTATAGTGCATCAAACCTTCGACATTATGAGTGTATCGTCGAAGACTTCACCTGCTATAGACGCTATTGGACATCATGTTCCTGTTCCCCACACACGATATGCACTCATAATTGGGTCATTAGCGGCTCTGAATTCAGGCCAGGGCACCCTCGGGCATACCAGGGGAGGCTGTTGTGCCCTCAAGCATTTATCACCAAAGGGGCATCCCCAGAGTGTCAGAAAACTATGGGTTTCTTCAGTTTTTATTGACCATCCCTTTCTTTGCAAGGGTTGTTTTTTCTGTTTCTTTTGAACAGGGTAGGGAGGGAGGGACGATATACCACAGCAGGATTGGGCTGCTGATGTGGGAGGGAGGCAGGTTTGGGCTGCTGATCGGGGTGGTGGGGGGGAGGGACTGCTGGAAAAGTTTGACACCAATGTATGTACAGACACAATCACAGGCTGTCGATCTGCCCGCACCGAAATATTTTAGGGACGTTCGTTGTGCAGTGCACTTCCCTTACTCTATAAATGATTCAACCAAGCCCACCTAGCTACAACTTCCTCACTTGGAATGTGAGGGGCCTGGGGAATCCCAGGAAACGGCGACATGTTCTGGCCTACCTGGATAGACACAACATACACTGCGCCATGCTTCAAGAGACACATATAGGCTCCAATGCCCCTACCACTTTTGCTGCCCGATGGGCTTCATACCGGTGCTTCTCTCTCGACATATTCCACTTATGCCCGGGAGACAGTAATCCTCATTAAAAAAAGCATCCCATATGTACCCATGGGGGCCTTCACTGACCCTCAAGGGCGTTATTGCCTTACATGGGGACGAATGGCATCCCAGTCCATAACTATTGGATGCTGCTACGGGCCTAATCATGATGATCCCGAGTTTTTTAACGTCCTGTGGGGCAAACTCTTAGACACGGGCTCCACCCACGTGGCCTGGGGAGGGACTTTAATGTCACTCTAGATCCGACAAAAGATCAGCAGCAGGCGTTGCCGTATCACTACACAGGAGCCCAATGCCAGCTTTCAGAAATAATTACCGCACATGGGCTGATAGAGGCCTGGATGAACCTACACCCCACTGTCAGAGAGGGCATGTGTCACTCTTCGACACACTCCAGATGGTCACGTATAGATGGCTGGTTATTGACCAGAGGACTAAACCATGGCTCGTGGCGGCGAGACACCTCCCGCGCACATACTCTGATCATTCCCCTGTGCTGCTCTCTCTTACGCCGCCCTGCTCAACATCACCTTTCCAATCTTGGCGGCTACCTGTGAACGCGCTGCTCAATCCCCTATTCTGCTCTGAGTTAGAACAAGAGATCACAGACTTCTTCCCACGCAACATAGACACCGTGCCCCAGATCGCGACGGTCTGGGTAGCGTTCAATGTGACTATTAGAGGGGTTTGCATCGCAAAAGGGGGGGATATATTAAAAGATATACGGAATACGCTTCGTATCTTAGAAGCTGACCTCAAAAAGCTAGAGGAACAAATGAACTCTACCCCTAGTGCTACCTTACAGGGACAGATCAGAGATAAGCTAACGGAATATCAAAAATTGCCTAACAAAAATGAATGTGTGTCCTAATGTAACGTAACTGGTGCTATGTAAAGCGCTCTGATACCCGATTTGGGTCAAGTTCGCGCTATATAAAACTCTGTAAATAAAAAAAAAGAAACAGCAGAACAAGAGAGCAAATTTAGGGGAAATACCAAAGTGCCCGACAATACGGAGAGGGGGAACGCCCTGGGAAGGCTCTGGCAGAGCTAACTCGGAAACCACGGTTCTCTGGCACCATACTGGAAATCACTGACCAAGCGGACAGGCTGCACAGGGACACTCCAGACATATTAGACATATTCCTTGACTTCTATTGTACTCTTTACAGCACCCAGCGGGCGCAACTGATCGATTTCGAACCATTTGTTGAGGAAGTAGCGCTGCGGTGGTTGGGGGATACCCAGAGGGAATTTCTTCTAGCAGACTTTGAGGATGAGGAAATACTCACCGCTATCATGCAGCCGCAGTTGGGCCGGGCCTCTGGCCCGGATGGCCTGCCAGCGGAATTTTACAAAACATATAGCAAGGCCCTCATCCCCGTTTTAAAGCATGTATACGAAGAAGCGCGGGAAATGGGCATGCTCCCGCAAACAATGCGAGAGGCACTTATTATATCTCTACTGAAACCAGGGAAGCCAGGAGATAGGTGCGACTCCTATAGACCTCTTTTAATGATAAACTGCGACGCCAAGATCCTGGCGAAATTGCTCGCCAATCGACTGAGTCCTCTGATGCCAGCACTGGTGCTTCCGGACCAATCGGAGTTTATACCCGGCAGGGCAACATCGCACAATCTTCGTACTCTCTTTGCCCTTATGCAGGACGTTGACCCAGACCAGGCTGCGGTGGCGGTCTTCTTGGACACCACCAAAGCCTTTGACTCCCTTGAATGGGATTACTTGGCTTTTGTGCTAACACATATGGGATTCCCCCCACCCTTTTTAGCATGGATTCAGTTCTTGTATACTAGCCCACAGGCTAAGATACTCATCAAGGGCATGTGCTCACCCAGGTTTCACATCACAAGAGGGACCAGGCAGGGGTGCCCGCTCTCCCCACTATTGTTCGCCCTGGCTATGGAGCCACTAGCAGCCAAGCTTCGGCAACACCACCGAGAACATGCTCTAATATACCCCGAACGGCAAATCCTCATATCCTTATACGCCAATGACCTCACCTTATACCTCCGGGACCCTGAGGTGAGTCTAAATCCTATATTAAGGGTCTTTCTAAGTTTGGTAGACTCTCAGGGATAAATATAAATTGGGGCAAGCCACAGATTTCCCCCCTCACGGATGCAGTAAAGAGGTATACCCCAGACTTCCCCTTAGCCTGGTGCGAAAACGAAATAAAATATCTGGGAATAATAATCACTAGAGACAGGGAGCTCCTAATGAGGGCTAACTACGACACACCACTAAATTCCCTAACGGACACCATCACGAGGTGGATAGCAATGCCGCTATCGATGGCTGGCCGTATTACCCTGGTAAAAATGATCATCCTCCCCAAGCTGCTTTATTACTTCACTAATATCCCATATGCGCCTAGCAAATCCTTCTTTAAAGCCCTCAAAACGCAGCTCATCCGATTGATATGGGGGGCCAAGCAACCCAGGCTGAAGTGGGAAGCACTAACTCTACCCTTCGATCAAGGGGGGTTTGAAGTGCCTGACATGGAGTTATATTATTGGTGCGCCCAGGCACACTTTGCAGCATTTTGGATACATCCGCCACCGTACATGCCACATCTTGCAGTCGAACACTGGCCTATGGTGCCGACCCCGTATTCAGCCTACATAAGCGCTCCTATCCACCCTAAAGATACAGACCCAACCACAGTAGAATGCACAAATAGAGCTTGGAGGGCAATCGCTATACGCATGCACATAGACACGTTATATTCTCCACTACTGCCGCTACCTGGCAGGCTGGACATCCCGGTTACCAGCGAGGTCCAGTGCCGACAAATGCTCTGTAAATTTGACATTCACACCTGGGGGGCCCTATATGACAAGGGAACTTTCCGGTCTCGGCAACACTTCTTTGAAAACTGCCAGCCCACTACTATGGAGCTATGTTAGAAACGGGTAGCATGGTGCAGAGCGGGCGGGCCAAACTCCGGAGGAAATGTGTAAAGCATCCACGCAGCACTCACAGGCGACACACCAGGCACACTACAAAAAGAGACTCCACACCAGGTTATGTGAAAACAGCATATGTATTATGCAAAAACACGGTGTAGAACCCTCCCAGGTGCATATACATTGTGCCCACCGGCACGGGATGGCAATTGACACAGGGATTATATACAGGGCAGGGCCAATCGGGCCGCTGCCAGAACCATCACACCAGTACCCAAAGATAAATGGAAGTCAATAGAAATATAGGTGTAACAGCCAGTGCCTACTGGCTACCTCATGCACTTGGCACTGTCAGGGCATTAGGCCTAAACATAACCCATTATAGCATGACGTTAGGCAAACTTGCATGAGGCATCTCAACATGAATAAAAACACATTATGGGCAACAATTAGGCATGGAAACATTAGCACGTCAGTAGGCCTCCAATCAAGTTTAGCATTAGGCGTTCCTTCGCCTTAGGTATCATTGGGGCATAAACATCAGCAATGTACACCCTAGGAAAAAGCATTAGGCACATTAGCATAAGCTATAGTGGGCATAATCATATGAGCGTAGATGCATTATACATGAATCATCCTTAGGCATACAGTACACTAGCCACCGTGCATCGTACCTAACATCAGCAGGGCACCGCCAGTAGCGCTAACCGGGTGCATACCCCCTTTACAAGCATAAACAGTAAATGCAAAACCACCTGGCAGTCACAACAGCCCTGCCCCTTGGTGCAGCCGCCTGTGCGCCACTGCGCCTGGAGGGCCCCCTCTCTGGGACTCTAAGTTACTGCTGCCCCACTTTACACAGGGGAGCCCAACTCCAGGGCTCCTGGCAAAACAATGCTCCTCAACGTTGCAGCTGTCCACTGTTATACGGGGCAGCTGTAAAGTCAGCGCGGGCACACCGGTGCCCTCAGAGCAACACAGGGGGGAGATGGGCACCGACAATGTGCCCCGACACCACCCCCCCCCACCAAGTTAAGGGCAAGGCCCCACTCCAGGGCTACTGGTTCAGTACTGCCCAAAACGTTGCAGCTGCCCGCTATCAAGTGGGGCAGCTGGGAAGTAAAATGGGCACTGGTCCCGGGGGCGGGCACCGGCAATGTGCCCGGACACACCCCCCAACCACCAGCAGACTGGACCCCACTCACCGGGACTATTAAATGGAAAATATCCAATCGTTGTGGCGGCCCGCTACTGCGGTGCCGCTGTGTGTCCCCCAGGGGTCCCTGGCACTTACGGTGCCTCCGGGGCCCCCTCAACACAAAATGCCTCCTACATTGCAGCTGCCTGCTGTCAGACGGGGCAGCTGTAAGGATCCGCACGGGTACCGGGGGCAGGCACCGGCAATGTGCCCCGACACAGCCCCCAACTCCGCAATGGGCCCCACTCACTGGCTGTCAAGGACTCTGCTCGGGCGGCTCCGGGGCTCCTCTGGGCTGGGGAAAGGCACCGGCGACCTCCCCACTCGCCGGGACTCTTCTTTGGTTGCTCCTGCCGTCTTTGGGGCACCAGCGTCGTCCCTTCTCCGCTGACTTCACCCGGGCCCCCTCCTGGGACCCGGGACTTCGACGCGGAGCCCGCGAGGCTCCGGACCTCCCGCTTTCTCTTTGCGGGCCGGGGCTTCCAGCGCTCCTTCCGGCCCCGCCCACAATCAGGCCGAGGTGCCTGGCTTCCTGGTCGGGCCGGCACTCTTTCTCCGCGGCCCGCGGCGGTGATTCTTTGCAATTTTGAAGTGCGGGGTGGGCTCCCGCCTTCAACTAAAACACTTGCGGGGTAGGCACCCGCGTGATTGCACACTTGCGGGGTGGGCTCCCGCTCTTGGCTCACGCAGGTGGGAAGGCGCGGGGTAGGCTCCCGCTGCACTTCTGAATAAGCCACTCTCCCCGGCAGCACCCCAATGCGGCACAAATGCGGAGTAGGCTCCTCCAGGGCAGCACAGTGCTGCAGGCGGGCAGGCGTCCCTCACCTCCTGGGCAGTATAGACCAAGCGCTCACCACGCGCTAGACAGCAGGCAGGGCACAGTCACTGCTAGAATAAAGTTGTAGCGCTTCTCTCTCTCCTGGGCAGACCGGCAATTAGGATATAGCACTTCTCGTAGCACAGCGCTGCAGGCATCAGCTCCTCACCTCCTGGGCAGTGAGTTAAGCGCTCCTCTTCTCCAGGCGCTAGCCAGCCAGCAGGGCACAGTTGTAGCGCTCACGAGGCGCTAGGGCAGGAGAGCATCAGGCACTACTGGGTAAAATCAGTGGTCAGTGGGCACTCATCAGTACAGGGCCGCGGCTCCTAGGAACAGTCATCCCCCATAAAGTGGCACTCCTCCTGGGTCAGCAGTCGTCACTCCAGAAGAGGGCTCTCACTAGCCCGGTGGACAGCGGAGGGGTACGAATGGGCTCAGGGGCCAGCACACAGGCCCATGCGGCGGTACCTCCTGGCAGAGTGTCCCCTCGCGATCAAGTCCATGCACAGTCTGAGCACATAGCATCCCAGCTCCGTTATTTATACACCCCTCACCCCACCTACCAGAAAGGGCTGGAAGCTTCTGGAAGGTTTTCTGGGGAACTGGTCCCAACTGGTTTAGGGGGAGGTGTAGAGCACCCTGGTGCCAGGCTTCCCTCCAAAAGCTGGGGGTGCTGGGAAACAAACGACTAGACTGGTAACCCACCTCTGGCAGGCAGGCACAAGCACACAGCCATGGCGTCCATTTTAAAAGTAACATTTTCACAAAGGTGCATTCCTACAATGGTGGAAATAAAGGTGCGTACACCATTGCACAGCATTTATTACTTCTCAGTTCAGACACACCATGTCAGTAAAAAGGCTAGGGGGAAAAGCGAAAAATTCAGGGAAAAAGGGCCAAGTCCAACAAGCTATTTATGTATATACGGCTCCGGCACAATGTTAAGTCTGCCACCCCTGATTTTCCTGCTGAACCACCCACATTGGCCCCACTACACGCGCTACTGCAGCGTTCTCCCCCAACACACGTGGTATCTATGCTATACCGAGCCACCCAAACAGGTAGTCCTCCTGTTTCTCATGGAGCAAGATCACGGTGGGAGGCTGACCTGGAATCCCCCATCACTGACGAACAATGGGAATTTTGCTGCCAGCAAGCAGTAGACTGTGAATAATACACTTCAAATACCTCCACCGCCTCTATTACACCCCGGCACGATTACGCCGCTTTGGGCTCAGGGAAACTGACCACTGTGACAGATGCAGGAGGGAAGGAGCAGATTTCCTGCACCTGGCATGGGAGTGCGCCCCTATTCAGTCCTACTGGACAACAGTAACTAAGGCCCTCAGCCAGATGACAGGGATAGGCATACCCAACACCCCACTTACCACACTGCTGGGACATACAAAAGACATTGAGGTGCCATTTAGAAAGTACATATCACTGGGGCTGCTACCGGCCAAACGTAAAGTGGCTTGCAGGTGGGGCAGGGGAAGAGAGCCAAAGTTTAAGGACTGGATGCGTGACCTTGTCTTTTGCCAGGAGCACCTAGGGGTGTATGCAGAGCTGATGCCACCTGCGTCCCACCCACGGGACATTCGGGAACCCCTACGAGCATATCCAAGGGAGCAGGCCATCACAGAGGCAGAGTCAGAAGATAACACTGTAAACCTATAGACTGCTCCCCCAGCAACGCCATGAGACAGGTATGGACAGAATTGCAGCGGGCCGAAATGAGCAATGTATAAACGAGATACTGCACCTGTCACCCGCGGGCATGGTCTGTAGCCAAACTGATGTGTGTTAGATGCAAAATCCGTGATTTCTGTGTATGCTATGCTTTCTATTACAATGATTGTGTATTGTCACCCTGTGAGGCTGACGGGGGGGTCTGCATATATATCTTTGGTTTTTTTCTTGTTGAAAACTAATAAAAACAATAAATAAAAAAAAATAGTTCTATTCTATTTCCTTCAGGTATTTTCAGGTATTTTCAGAACTTGAGCACCCCTCGGTGTCTTCAACTCTATTTTGTAGTTCTATTACTTTCACTTTACGTTCTGACAGTTGTTTCTGTATATCATTGTTTAAGGGTTTCATTTTTAATACGATGCAGCCACTCAGCCATTCTGAGTTTGTCCAGGCAGTTAAGCAAGTACCATTATGGGTGGAGGCTTCTCCCTCACAGTCAATGGAGGGTATGTTGCCTGGGTAGCAATTTCTCACCACATCCCCAGCAATCTGCACTGTTTCTTAGACTTACAGCGTCTTTCTAGTACAGATTGATTAGCCTGTAGGGCATATTTCCACTGTCTCAATGTCTGGGCCTACACTCACCTTGTGCACGCACTGGGCCTCCAGTTGTGAGCCTGGGACCAGAAGACACCTATAGTTGCTCACAAACAAATACATTTTGATCTAACAACATGGAGATGGGAGATGGAGCCTACTCCTTTTTCTCCATCAGGTTAGAGAGGGTATTGAGTTATAAAGGAATGTTTCTACATAGAATTAAAATGAATTGGAACAGAGTTTAGCCATTAAAATGTGTCATACATCCCTGGCATGTTAGGACCACATAAAGATGGGTACCTGAAATAAAACAGAGGAAACTGCACCTTCAGTAACCTCAACAAAACGAGAATGCTCATTTAACAATGTTTATACATTGCATGTTTGTCAATAGTAAAATGTAAGAAGACAGTAGCTTTAATGCAATGTACAGTTAAATCTAGTTTACACAAAATATCCCTCCGCAATTGATCTGCAGGGGTGGTTAGCCTCAAGAAGAAAACATGATCGTCAATATTACAACCCAGGAACATACAAACAGAATTAGTAAGATAGCAGAATATTCTTTCAATCATAATGCCAACAGCATCAAAGGTTTTCCCTGAAGGATAAATGGATGAGATTTTTTAGGTCTTTGGGTTGGACCAGTAAAGATATGGCAAGTAATGGACCTACCATTCATATGCCTGGGACAATCAGCTTCCTCTTGGGCAGTCCTAATACACCCTGACAGAACATGTGTGAATAATGTATTCTTTTCTTTTGGGGAGAAGGTAGAGGAGATGAGAAAAGTTATTGATTTCATTCTGAATGTTCAGGATGATGCCCTTAAGAAAAAAACTGATTACTATACTCTTCTCCTTCCAATTTTAGAAGATAGAATGTTGAAACTGTTAACATGCACAGTGAAGTCAGGCTCATCACTGGGCCCCTGTCCACTAAAGTTCTTCCACTCTTTATCAACAATAATCTTGACGCCTCTTATAATGCTTCTCAATGCATTCTTTGAAAAGGGCAATGTCACAACTAGCTTCAAGGCTCCTACAATTACACTACTATTAAAAAAAAATAGCGTAGAACCTGCAATTTTACAAAAAAATCTTCTTTTCTGTGTTGTTTTTTGGGGCAAACTTAGTGGAACATTTTGTATTACAAAAATATGCAGTGGTGCTCCACTTTTACAACAATTTCAAAATTCAGGTGATATTTCTACAAAACGCAATTATCAATATGAATCTTCTCTTTTTCCTTTAAATGCTTCATATATATACAGTGAAACAGCAGCCAACGCGTTTCGTCCATAAACAAATGGACTTCCTCAGGACTGTAAAGTAATAAATGTATATATAATGTAAAATATAACAATACATATTGACATGGACAAGACTGATTGCACACCAAAAGGTAGTAAAAATGCACAATCAGTACAATTCATGTTATCATAAACATATTACACAGTTGGATTAAAGGAAATAAATACACACAGAACCTTATATGTCCTTATAAAAGGAGATGTACATAATAACAAAAAGCTAAACATAGACAACATGCACAATGGCAAGGACTGGAGACAATGAAACATATATGCCAAAAGCTAAAAGACGTGGGCATCAGTTCCTATGCCCAGTAACCACATCATGCAATTTATTTCTCAATATATAAGATATCCAATACTGTATAAACATCAAGATTTGTATACGAATCGCATCCAATCAATTCCATTATCTCCAAAAATCAGTCATATAATTTTTGGACAAGTATCACCCAATACACCCAATGTTACACCATGTGTTGCATGTATCAATCAGGAAGAAGTGTAGATAAAAAAACTATTAAAGTGAGTAGATCCTGAACAATTCAAAGAAGTGGTAAAAGGAGACCATGGGCGTGAGAATTAGAAAAAAGGGGGGACAATTTCATGCTCCTATCAAGATAAAAGTCAAAAGTCTAGAACCCCAGACTTAACAGAATTTTTTAATATAAAATAGGGGAGAGAAAAGAAACAACGAGTCAGGTAAGAAAAAATCATGCTTATATGCATATTACAATAGTAGTAGAGAAATCAATTAAGTATGCCGTTATGAAACAACAACCAATCATTTGTAAATTATTTGACCGTCATTCCAATTGAGAGATAACCGTATGACACTGAGTCCAAAATTGTACTTGTAGTGGAACATTTTGTGAGCAAAACTCTTTGTAAAAATCTCCAGAAACATCTAGGCCTTAATGACATGCAGGCCTTGCTCACAGCACTGAATTTGTCTTAGTCTTCATATTAGATTTAGTTTAGAAAAATCAGTGCATCAATACTGCTGTATTTGACACAGTTGATCCAGACATTCTTCTAGACCATTTCAAAATAGTCTGCGCTTTGGCCATGGTGTGGAAATTGTTTTGGTCCTTTCTGACAGATAGGATGCAAGCTTAGATATTGAGTCCAGAGAGAGAAAATCTGGGGCTTTGGGGTTACCACAATGTTGGGCACTGTCACCCCACCTCTTTAACATCTTTGTGAGCCCGTTGGCCAAAGCCTTTCCAGAGATGTGAGTCAAGTCATACATGGTACTAGGCTGCTTCTTCAGTTGGATGATAATATTTCCTCTGGGTCGCATACTGACATTCAACAGAATATGTGCAACATTTGGAACTGACTAGGGAACAAACTGAAATGTAATCCTGAGAAGAGAGATCTTGATAGTGAATAGTGATTCTAATTTATGGTTAGATAGGTACTGCCCATCAGAGCTGGGCAAACTCCCTAAACTGTCCACCACTCTGAAAAGCCTTGGTGTGATGATTTATCCTAGGTTACATTGCTCAATCAAATTCAGCATACTAATTTGGCTTGTTCACATTAGTTAGGAGTTAAAGCATTAATTCAATTACCCCTTGACTATGCTATGCTATTTGGAACATCCCCATTCGTTTGTCAACATAGTACAGATGGTTCAATGTTTGGTGGCCCGCTTAGTAGCAGCGCTCCCTTGAGCATCACATGCCAGACCTTGTGCATAAGGTACCCTCTTTTATTAAAAAAAACCTCCAGAATTGAAATCCCCTTTAGAAATCAATTTGTTAGGGTTCCCAGAATAAGACAGAGAAGGGTGGTGGAGTCAAAGCATCTCCTTTACTGTCTCAAAACTCTCTCATTTGCAGACTTTACAGGTGTCTAGAGACCATAGGGTGATAGTGTGTATTACTAATGTTTAATAACATAATGTTGGAAATTGGGTTACTGGTTGAGGGGGAGGAAACCCTACTCAAGCAGCAATCACAATTCTTGTCAGGCTGAAATTCAAGCAATCCCCAAATTAACTTGTGCTCATCCCTCTGGTAGCTTAGAACAAAAGCAGTTAAATTTAACTTAGATGCAATGTGTACAGCATTTATGCAGCACTTCAAACAGCACCTTCAAACAGTAATTAAGTGGAAACTCAAGGCAAGAAAAATCCCACATCAACTGATAAAATTAGAGTAAAATTCACAAAGTTATTTCAGACCAAAATGTAAAAAATCCAGTTAATAATATTGGAGATATTCAATTTTAAAGATTTGTATAAAAGTAGTGCCAAAAGGTGCAAAGGTTCAACTGAGGGTGTCTGGTCACTCTGGACCGGGACACAGTCACAAGTTCAAGCCAACTACAATGGAGCACAGGCCAGAGACCAGAGCAGCTTTTGCCCGCTGAACATTCTACCTTATGTCCTTAGAACATGGTCTACACTGCATTGCTTTGCGAGGCTTCACGTTGCCCTGCATTGTTTCCAGTGAGGGTGCAAGGCTTTGCTTGGTGTCAGTTACGATGAAGCTGGCAACTTTACGGTGGGGCTTTGTGGGGCTTTGTATCACTCAGCTTCGATTCCAATGAGGCTGGCAAGAGTTTGATGGGCTTTGCGTTGCTTCGCATTGGTTCCGATGAAGCTTGCAGCTGTGCGGCGAGGCTTTGCATCGCTTCACGTTGGAATTGGTGGAAACTTTAATTAGTCCAGGAGCAGCTCTTTCTGATTACACTGCAGGACCCAGCCCCAGAGGAGGCACAACTTGAGGATCAGGAACTCACTCCAGAAGAGGCCAGCAGAACTCAGGTAGGTCCAGTTGCAGGTCCAGGCAAGGCCAGTGCTGCAGGCCAGCTGGGCAGTTGCAGAAATGCCGCAGGAGCTTGATATGTCCCTGCATTCAAAACAGGAGGTTGGTGAGCTGACCCTTGGAGTCACTCTGCCTGGGATAACGCAAGCAGGTCGAGTCTTCCTTCTCAGCAAGCAGGGCAGGCCTCAAGCAGCAGGGTGGCCTGCTTTTGTAGTAACCACAGGTCCAGGAGTGTACTGATGAGTTGGGTCTAAGGGGCCAATAATTATACATGGTGCCAGCTTTGAAGTGGGAGAAGTTATAGAATTTTCCACCCCCAAAGGTGTCTGGAATTTCCTTCCTCCCTGCCCTGGCTCCAACCTTGTCTGGGGGCTCAAAACACTAGTGTGGACCCCTTTGTGAGTGTGCTGAGGCAGAGTCTTTGTGATGTGCAAGTGTGGTAAATGACAGCTCTGCCCCCTATCAAGTCCAAGATGGCTCATTCTGCCAGCAATTATTCCTCCTTTGTCTCACTGTCTGGGAGTAATACACAAAGACCAACTGCCAGCTACACCTAGTCATGTCACCCAGGAAATAGGCTGCGGGCACCAAATGGTTCAGACTAGATAATGATGACTTTCTAAGAATGGCATTGTGAGAATTGTGATTTAAAATATCATTACACAATTAAAGAGGGTTTTAAATTACAATTCTTTAGCCATCAAACTCGACATTCTAGCCTGCTCCCAATTGAAAGTTGTCACTTATTAAACATAATAAGTTGACCCAATGTTATCCAATGGGAGAGCTAGGCCTTCCAGTAGTGAAATATAGATTTAAGAGATTTTAACTGCCAGGACATGTAAAGGTTAAAAGTACATGTCCAACATTTTAGATACACTGCACCTTGCCCTCAGGGCTGTGTAGGGCCTAACTTAGGGGTAACCTATATTTATTAAAAGGGAAGGTTTTGGTCTGGTAAAGGTTTATTTTGCCAGGTCGACATGGCAGTTTAAAGCTGCACACACAGGTTATAATGACAGGCCTGCAACATGTTAAAAACAGCTACTTAAGTGAGTGGCACCATCAGTGCTGCAGGGCCACTAGTACCATTTAATTTACAGACCCTGGCTACATGTAGTACCACTTTACTAGGGGCTTATAAGTAAACTAAATGTGCCAATTGGGAGAGTTCACAAGCAGTTTAGCACTGGCTAGCAGTGGTAAAGTGTGCAGTATCCTAAAAGCCAACAAAATAGGGTCAGCAAACAGGAGGGAGAAGCCAAAATGTTTGCGGATGAGCCTGCAGGGAGATCCAAGTACAAAACATAACAATATCAGTGTTGAGGAAGGAGGAAGAGAGCGAGATACCATGCTGCTTGTGCTGGCCATGAGACACCTGGGCAGTCTCTCTTCCAATGACCCAATTAGTGATTGCTGTCCTGCTATAGTGATGGTGACAAATGTACCCACAGGAGAGGCTCCAAAAAGGCATCTCCCTTCTCTCTTAATAGACCAAAGCTGACCAATATTTCAATTGGACTGCATGTGGTCCGCCAGGTGGTGGAGAAACAGCAGTGTTACCAAAAGAGCTGAAATGAGTCAAAGGCAATAATCTGTAAACTGTTCTCATGCTACAGTGTGAGACTATGGTCTTGATTATACCCTGACCCAGACCACACTGATGCTGACGTTGATAATCAGTAACACGTACAGGTGAATTGAGCCAGTCACAGTGAACCACCCAAGGAGAGCTTCATTCAATAAGGAGAAGTCAAAATAGGATGCACCAGGAGAGATTTTCAAAGTAGTAGGAGGATGAAACAAGGATAGTGTTCTATTTAGGAAGGAGAGTAAGGTATATTTGGAATAAGAATAGGGCAAAATCTAAACAGTGAAAGACTCTGGACAGGAAAGGAGGAGCAGCTTTGCTCACCATGAGCAGTCTAAACAGGTTGTATCTCATTCTGAAAAAGTGCTAATGCACTGCCCTTCTTTCGTGGAGCCTTTTTAAAGGCATTTTCATGGTTGATAGTTGGTTTCAGGTGTGCTGGTTAGGTGTGTGTGAGAGGGGGCTCGGCCTAACCATAGTGATCTGCACTTAAAAAGAGGTTGCTTGCTAACACCTTCCAGTTATCTGCATAGTGTCTGTGAACCCAGAAATCCCTTGCTATGTGGATATCCACCCCTATAAGGCCCACATTCTCCATTGTTCTCTTCCTTGCTGCTGCCATCTCCAAATGCTATTTCTTTCCTGGTGGGGAAGTGATTATTCAGTGCTGGCAATGAGGAGGAGCTGAACAATGACAGGATGAACACAACAATGTTTAGTCCTACCAATAGCTAAACAAGCATTTGCAATGCAATCGGTCTCGCATTAGTGAAGGTTAAAGCTAATGGCATTGCAAATGCCACTATTTTTAGTTATGTTTATTGTTTGCAGTGGAGTGATTATTTGACCTATTTACCGAGATAGACCGGAAAGGGGATGGAGAGGAAATAGTTGAAAGCAGGGTTGGTACGAATAGTGCTGTAAAAGAAAGGAAAGATTAATTTTGTGCACATATAAAGTGCCCCTGTAGCACTGCAATTACACCCTTGCACAAGTTAATAGGAAGATAACACACTGGCAAGCACCTACCTGAATATTGTGTGCATACTGTATTGTTAGTATCTTTGTAGATATTAAACTATTAAAATGATATGCTTTTTATGTTTATGTAAGCGCTCCACCATCCTTTTGGAATGTGTAGGCGCTAAGAGACGAGTTGATGGGATGTGATAACGACAAACATGCGCACAGAACACAAAATCCTTTGAAGCAGGCTGAAGATAGGAAGCAAATGAGCATGCACTTAATAGAGACACTTTTCATATGCCGCATGTGTAAAACGTTAAGTTTTAATGTTGATGTAAATAATATGATTTGAAATATAAATTAATCGTTTTGTAATAGAATAGCAACTATTGCACAAAAACCCTGAAGTTCAAAATAAATGAAATGCTATGTCTTTTGTCTCTTACAGTAAATACAGTTGCAGGCCTTGCACTACAAATTTTTGTGATGAACAAAAAGCATTTGCATAAATCATTGAAATGTCATTTATTTCAGTGTGCTCAGTCTCAGTGTGCGAAACCACTTCTGGTCTCCAGTACATCAAAAGGAGTAGTCTAAAGAGACAATTCAACAACATTTCTCTAACTTTATACGAGTTTCAGGGCCATATGTACGTACACATTTTTCCATAGACACAGAATGGATAAAACCCTTTGATACAGTTGGCCCTCAGTAACTTACTTACCATTGAGATCAGGGCTGTTTGCGAATACCAGTTCAAACTGCCATAAGCGCTTAAAGCATGGGGTATGAAGGGGAATGGTAAATTCGGGTCTACCGCAGATGAGAGTTTCCCTTACCCTAGAATTTCTGAATGCTAAGTGATGCAGTGTGACTGTGTGCTTTTTTTACTGGAATGTATAACATGGGTTTGCAGATTATAAAACAAACTGTACAGTTAAACTCCCATACAATGAAATCTTGGCCCCTAGACACCATGCTTTCTGTCTATTGTAGTGTTCAGCTACACACAGCTACAGGTGCAGGCACCAGCACTAATGACATCTGTACAGGACAGCGTCATATGGCAGATATAAACACTGCCATAGAGAGTATTATGTTGTGGGTTAATGGCCTACAACCATTTTCTAATGCATGGACCAAAGACAAGATCCTGTGCCTAATGTGTATGTTACAGATAACTATACAAGCCAAAAACCTTGGCTTTGTCAATAGTTGGATGGTGCCAGTGCATAGTTAACTCCTGCGCGACCTTAAGGGAGTGTTCCAACATCTGCATGGTGGGTGATCTCATTCAGCAAGTGGGCAAACGCTGAATCACCTCTATATGTCTGTTTTCAAAATATCAATGTTCTTACTCTTATACAGTCTGAGACTCTCCTACCAGCCCCATCCAACCTTCAGCTCCTCACAAGTGTTGTGCTGACAGTCCGGCCCAGCTTAGATCTTATAAGACAACTTGAAAAACACGAATCTGAAGCATACGCGCCATATTCACCAGCAAGGATTCACATCTTGAAGGGGCATGGGCTTTACCTTGTCCTACACCAAAGAAGAGCTCCCCCATTCCAAGAAAAAAGACAAGAAATCAGTCTGATAGTCCTTGACCGATCTATTGCCTAGTAGACAATGCCGGGCCATGACTGGACAAGCATGAACACAAACGTTTTTCTCAAACCACAGTCAAAACATTTGGGTCTGTTTGGATTTGAGTTATCCTCATAATTTCATGTGGCATACTTGAAACATCATGCCTTTCCTGCCTATTGTTCAACATTTACATGTACCTCCTGGCCCAGCTTTTGAGCAATATCAAAGGAACTTCAAAATGTACTATAATATTCAAATTCACTTCAGGCTGAAAAACACATCAGGAAAATCTATAAAAAAAAGTGAAGATCTATAGAAAATCATTTGAATGGACCTAGAGCAAAATTCGTTTTTGAAATTTGGACTAATTTTTTATTTTTAAATTGTACTTTTTAAGGAATTGTTCTGATTCAATTTTTGCAAAGCTTTTGTGTGACCCAAAATTAGGGATACTATGGTGCTTGATCTGGCTAGACTACCCACTCTCACTTTAGTACAGCTTTGTGTGTTGTGTAGGGCTAGGGGTTACTAGCTTCTACTACCAATAGGAAAGGAGAGATGTTAAAGTCCCTTGAAGCATGGGAAGAGGCCTAGCTAGAAAAAACAGAGAATGCTCCAGAGGTAGAAGGGAAGGATGACCCCTGCAAGAGGAGGATGATGACCCCCTGTCCACTACTTCAGGAACCAGGGCCCGGCCTGCAACTAGTGGGCTGGAAGGATCTGTGGGATCCACTAGAGAGTAAGAGGAACTGTCCCTTAGAGTAAGAAAATGTGAGACCCAGTTGGCCTACATAGCTGTGAAGGAGAAGAAGTTGGCCCTGGCTAGTGAAGGAAGTGGCCCAACTAGGGTCTCCCGGGTCACTCTCGACCTCCTCTTGCCTTCCAGTAATGAAAAGTCGATGACGCAGTAGAGAATGCAAGCAAACTAGTTTATTCACAAGATACACTGCAGTGGAGTCCAGTCTGACCAGCCTCCTATGATGGCTGACGAGGGACTGACTCTAACAAGCATAAAGTTACATTATGTAGGTTGCGGAGCCCACAAAGACCCGTCTATTATGGAAAAATACTGGTAGCTGTCGTAATACAATGGGGTCACAGAACATAAGTTTCGATTCCGCAGCCTAGTACAAGCTATCTACTATCCATGGTCGTCTGGCCTATCCTCCCTTCTAGACAGGTGGAGAAGGCCTCTGTGTAACAGAAAAGGCATGCGTTAATGAGCAAGTTTCAGCATTGGAGAAACGAAACTTACCAAATACCATTTCTCGTAAATGAGCAATTAACAGTTTCAATAGCAATAGAAAAGGCGTCTTCGAGAACTAAAATGGCGACACAGATGTCAACCTAACTAACGCAACATCTGTATTTACTGAGTACGTTTACACACAATATGCAAATATAATGTATTAGCCATATAAATGCTAACATAGTATTAGGTAAAACACGAGTAATATTACGTTTCAACTCTATCACTAGCAAGAAGTGGGCAAGGGAGGAAGAGAGAAGATATGGTGGCAGAGAAGAAGAGTGCAAGGTGTCGAGGGCTGGTGGGTTTGACCCAAGGCTGCTGCCCAGGGGATTGTCCCTAAGTACCAGGAGTGAGATGATATTGGTAAATGGCTGACAGCATTTGAGAGAGCCCTTAGAATGAGGAGGGTTAGCTCTCAATACTGGGGTTCACTCCTATGGGAGTTGATCCCAGTAGCTGGGAGGGATAGCCTCCTGACCTTAGATGGGAAGGCAGCAGAATCCTACTCACACATGAAACAGTGTCTGATCAGGAAGTTTGGTCTTACCTCAGATCAGTACAGGATGAGGTTCAGGGACACACAGAAATTCAACACCCAATGTTGGGTCAACTTTGTTGACATCTCAGTAAAGGCACTAGAGGGCTGGATACAGGGTGATAAGGTAAGCACTTATGAGGGGCTCTACAATTTGTTCATGAAGGAGCACATATTGACTAATTGTCCCTCAGAGAAGTGACACCAGTATCTAGTTGACTGGAAGCTGTCTAGCCTCAGGGAACTGGGGGAGACAGGGGAGTGATAAAAAAAGAGAGGGCAGGTCCCCACCCAGGAAAATCCCCTGGATAACCAAGATACAAAAACAAAAGAGTCCTCAAAGGATCCATAAACTCCTGCATATAAGGGGAGCCATTCCATTTTAAAGGAAAAGGGGTGCCAGGGGAAAAACGTTGATCATGCAAAGGCTGGGAGGTTCTTTGACCCTACAAAGGCAGGGAAGTGTTATCACTGTTTTCAGCCAGGACAGAAAAGAGGAGATGCTGTCTGCACAAAGAAGCCCAGCACTGGTGGGCAGTCCCAGGCGAATGTTAGTGTGGGTGTGGGGATGGGGATGGAAGTTGTCCCAGAGATATGGAAGGGGTTCACAGAGGCAAACTTAGTTTCCATGGGTGGGGTCAAAATTGCAACCCTGGCTGCCTTGTCTCCCAGCATGTAGAGGTGTAGGCAGAGGCATAAAAACAATGGCACTGAGGTTGAGGCTTTGAGAGATACAGTAGCCAGTGGGTCCATGGTCATAGACTGACTGGTTTCTCCAGAGCAGGTCATACCTGGTGTATGCCACCAGGTAACTTATGCAGACAGCAGAGCCAAGCTCCTTTCCATGGCGATGGTGAGCTTGGAATGGGAAGGTGTGACAGTCCCTGAGAAGGTAGTTGTGCCTCCTGCACTTCCAGTAGAGTGTCTACTGGGAAATGATCTTGAGGTTTCAGACTGGTCACTGGTGGAGAGGAAGGTCCATGTGCTGATGTTGGCTCTCCCTAAGTGGGTATATGCTGTGACTAGGTCACAGAATGCACAGAAAAGAAATGCTGAACACTTGCATCGTGGAATGATGGGACAGTCTTTCAATGACTAGAGAAAGGGCACAGGGTCTGGTGAGCCAGCCCAAAGAACTTCAGAGGTGCAGGAGGAATCTGACCCTGAGGAGGAGGATCTGACCTCTGAGGTAGGGATTCTACCCCTGCAAGATCTGTCTGACTTGGAAAAGTTGCAAGGAACTGGTAGACCCCCCCAGAGAGGAGTTGTGTCTGGGACAAAGAGAGTGTCCCACTCTTGACAACCTAGGGCAGACTGCCTCCAGGAAAGAACAGGGTGATGTAAGTGGATTCCACAAGGTGGATTGGGAGGATGGATTTCTCCAAACTGAGGCCAGGGACATTAAACAAGGGACAAGCAGGACATGTGTGGTCCTCCAGAAGTACAGAGAATTCCTTCTCACTTTGAGCCATGACATCCCCTTGGCAGGATATATTGGGCAGACCAACACATGGAATACGTTTATTAACCATTTCTATTGGCCCAACATTTCTGCCAAAGTAAAGGAGTTCTGTAGCTCCTGTGAAACCTGGCAAGCCAGTGGCAAAACAGGGGGCAAGCCAAAGGCTTCCTAGATACCACTGACAGTGGTTGGGACTCCTTTTGAAAAGGTGGGGATTGCATTGCGGATCCCCTTGACCCACCAACTGCCTCAGGCAATAGGTATACCTTGGTGGTAGTGGACCATGCCACCAGATATCCAGAGGCAATACCCCTCAGGATAGTCACTGCTCTCACAGTGGTTGGGGTCATACTTGGTGTGTTCATCAAAGTGGGTTTTCCAAAGAAGGTGGTCTCAGATAGGGGCACAAAATTTATATCTGGCTAGCTGAAGGCGATGTGAAATGAATGTGGTGTTACCTAAAAGTTCACCACCCCATATCATCCCCAGACAAATGGCCTGGGTGAAAGATTCAATAAGACGCTGAAGGGCATGAGCAAGGGTTTCTCTGACAAACTCAGGAGCAGATGGGATGTTCTCCTCCCATGCCTGCCTGCTGTTTGCATACAGGGAGGTGCCACAGAAATGGGTCAGTTTTAGCCCCTTTTAGATGCTGTTTGGGCACCCTGTAAGAAGGCCATTGTGTTTGAGGAGCGAGTCTTGGGAAAAGCCTCTCAAGAAATCCAAGCAGAATGTGCTAGATTATGTACTAGACCTGAGATTTCACAAGGCAGCAACCTGGAGGCCAGCCAAGAGCTCATGAAGCGTTGGTATGACCAGAGGGCTACTATGCCTGAATACCATCCAGAGCAATTGGTCTGGGTGTTGGAGCCTGTGGCTCCAAGGGCCCACCAGGACAAGTGGTCTGGGCCCTATCCAATCTTAGAAAGGAAGGGTGAGATCACCTACTTAGTGGATCTTGGCACCCCCAGAAATCCCCACAGGGTCCTGCATATGAACAGGTTGAAACCCCACCAGAACAGCGCAGATGTGAGCATGCTGATGGTCCCTGATGAAGGAAGGGAGGAGGAGACTGAGCTACTGCCAGACCTCCTCTCCAGCAATGTGCAAGATGGTTCAGTGGAGGGAGTTGTACTCTCTCCCAAGTTGGCAGACCAGCAGCACAGAGACTAAAAGCAAGTTCTGATTTTTTTTTTTTAAATTTTTATTATTGTTTTGTTTTTATATAAGGCATTAACATTTTACATGAATATCATTTATATCCACTTTATACAGAAAACAAAAATCTCTAGAAACATATACACAGAAAATATAGAAATTAAACGTAAAACATAGCTAGCTTAATTTAGTCCATAAGGTTAGATATTGGTGCCCACATCCGTAACCCCCTATCTTTTTTCTTACGGCCCTTTAAATTATAGATCGCAACTTCAATATTATAAGCTGCAAAAAGTCGCGCACGCCAATTAGAAACTGTAGGAGGATCGAAACAAATCCATTCAGATGTTATACACAGGCGGGCAATAGCCATTGCAATAAACACAAATTCTACAATTGACCTAGTCCAATTATTTGACACGTTACTACTTATTCCAGAGATAATAAGAGCTGGATGAATTACAACCGGAATCCCTAGAGATAATGAAAAGAAAGTTTCTATGCCCTGGATGAAATCAGTTAGTTTTGGATATGCAAAAAACATATGTACTGTATCTGCGGCTATAAGGTTGCATCTGTTACATTTCCCTCCTCGAACACCCCCCCATTTTGCGATCTTAGCCGGAGTATAGTACAAATCAAATATTGACATATAATGTTGACTTTTTAGACTACCTGTGATTAAAACCTGGTTAGCTAGTGACAAAGAATCTTCCAAATCTATTCCTATCCCCCCCATTTTGTTAGCCCACTTACTTGATTGTGCCACCAAATCATCAGGGAAACATTCAAGCAAGATTGTATATAATTTCCCTAATCGGCTTTTTTTTATCATTAGTTCTATCAAAGGGATTTTATCGGTGTTGAAAGGTACCCTCTGATTTTCTTTCTCCAAATAACTTCGTATTTGAAGATATTTAAAAAAAGTCTCCTCTAGCCAGCCCATATTTATCTTGCAAAATAGAAAAAGGTACCAGTTGACCATGCCTATATAGATCTCCTATTACTAGGAGGCCTTTATTCCCCCAGTTGTATGTAACCTGATCACGAAAAGTTGGAGGAAGAGTTAGTGTGTTCACCAGCGAGGAATAGACATTTAGATTTGGAATCTTTAGCCTCCGTTGGACCTGTTTCCAAACCTTATAGGCTGCCTTCAAGATCTTAAACCGTGTCTTTTTATAATAGCTGGGTTCAAAAATCGCTGCCAGGCAGCCCACTGCTTGTTTTCCCAAACTTAATTCATATATAGATGGGCTACATGCCAGCGATATGTCTACTCCAGAGCCCACAAGAAGTATCGTCATTTGTTGAAGTAATGCTCCCCAATAATATAATAGAAAATTAGGAACAGACAGACCCCCTTTCTGACTGGGAAGCATCAGCCATTTACCTGCTTTTCTTGGTCTCCGGTAACCCCAAAGAAATCTAGTACACATCCTATCGATGTTTAAAAAATAAGAGGATGAGAATTCTAGGGGTATTGTCCGAAAGAGATACAAAAACTTAGGTAAAATTAGCATTTTTAAAACATTACAACGCCCCATTAGGGAAAGGTGTAAATGATCCAATCTTTCTAATTGCCTGTTTGTTGAATTAATGATCGGCTTAATATTCAAATCTGGGATGGCGGCTGACATCTCAGCCGTGTGAGCAGCTCCACGTACTCCCTGAGTAACACCCCTTCACCATGAAAACGCTAACTTCGGAGGATATCTAACAGGAGCAATATAACGGCAGGAGCAAGAAAAAAAAAGCAATACCTGGTCTTTTTTTCAAAAGGATGTTTTGGCGGCTGCAGTTTCGATATTCTTGTTTACCGGCCCCTTCACGTCTGGTTTTGACCAATCCTCTTTTCTGGGCCACCGGACAGTTTACCAGGTCATGGATTACAAGCTCGATGGGGCCGAAAGTGCCAGGCAAAGCTCCCAGGCTACGCGGCGGTCTTCCTGCGGCTACCGGCAGCCCGTCCAAAGTCGATGGGGGACCAGAGAAAAACCACGCCGGAACGGGGAAATCTGCTGGCAGACAAGGAATCAGCGGTACCACGGAGCGTGAAGGTGAGAAGGGAGGCGGAGGCGGAGGAGACCCTGCCACACGCCCGAGACGCACAGTGTCTTCATTTTTTCGCGCACAGCAGTCAAAACCAAAAAATGCAGGAGAGGCTAAATCGGAGGAAAGAATCCAGGGCAAGACTTTGAATCCAGCGGATGAGTCTAGGATTTCTAGTGTTTGCGATGATGTACTGAGTCCCGGGCTAATCATGGAGGCGGTACAGGTAAACAAGCAAAGTTTGACTGAAGGCGAGGATAGCGCTGAACCTGCCCTGGCGCTACAACATACCCCAGTAGTCGTGACTGAGAGTGCTGAGGTTAGTTTAATGCTGATTAATCCCAATGTGGCAGAAGGGAGGGATGCAGACAAACAGCCACAGACCCAAATACAAGGCATTCTGGGAGATGTAGTTTGCCACAATGATTCTAAGGGAATTCTGTCAGATGCGGTAACAGTAACCCATAGAACAACGTCCAGGTCAAATCAATTGATAACCGCTGTACAAGATCAAGATCAGAGCAGCCTCAACTTGGGAAAAGAAGGGGAAAGCGGGGAGAAATTATTTTCTTTATCTGACCCATCCCTTTCCTCCGGAGAAGAGAGTCTGGAGGTGGGGTGGGCTGATGAGGATAGCGACCCGGGTACCCCTGGTCCGACTCTGGAAAAATACGGTATTGATGTTGATAACACCTTAAAAGCATCAAATACGGTCCGCAAAAATAAATGGAACCCCCAAGATCAAGGTAAACCCTTAGACCAAGGTAACTCATTGGCGTGGGATTACACCTACTCCCCGAAACTGGATGAAATAAATGAGTCAACAAGAGCAGCTGGATATGATCAACTTCCAAATCAAGATCAACCAGGAGCACTCACCCTTGCTACCATTTATCAAACCATCCTAGCTCACAGAGAGGAGACACAGGCTGAAAGCGCAAGGATTCAGGGTGGTTATCGCAAAGTTCAAAATGCAATCCGCAGAGTGGCAAAAGCCTGTTCAGACTTTTCTGTTAGAGTTGGTGAAGCAGAAACCAGAATATCTACAGTGGAGGACGAACTTGCTGGGCAACGAACTCGGATTCAACTTTTGGAAGCTCAGAAGCAAGACACTACTTGGAAACTTATGGATTTAGAAAATCGAGCAAGAAGGAATAATCTCCGAATATTAGGAGTTCCGGAAGGCTTGGAAGGTTCTGATGTTCTTCGGTTTGTCCAGGAACTATTTAGCGAGGCATTTCCGGACCTTCAACAGTGGGACTGGAAGAAAGAGCTTCAAAGAGCCCACCGCTTTCCGTTTAAACATTCTTAAAAGTACAGTCAAACAGAAAATAAACCTCGGGCAATTTTGATTTGCCTGAATAATTTTCTTTCCCGGGAGGCTCTTTATGATTTAGGAAGGCCCAATAGAAAACGGAAGGGTAAAGGCTGTGAATTCTTTGTCCGACCAGATTATTGTCAGGGGACTGTAGAAAAGAGGTGGCAGCTCCGGCAGTTAATTCCGGGCTTTCAAGCAAAAGGGGTGCAAGTATTTTTACTTAATCCGGCAAGCTTGAAAGTAATAGTCAATGGGACTGCAAAGTTTTTTAATTCTGAAATACAGGCAAAAGAATTTTTGAGCACCCTAAAGGGTGGTAATATTGATGGTTTGGGTTAGGGATGTTGCGTATATTGATTGCTGAAGCTTTCCCTTTTGGTTTTCTGTTTTTTTTTTTTTTTTTTTGCTTATATGTCTTTGTTGAAGGGGTTAAGCTCAGGGAGAGGGAGAGGGAAGGAGCACGCTCGTCATCACTGAGGGCTATTCGCCCTTACGCTCATAAATCGGGGGTCAGGGTGGGTTTGAGGGATGGGTGGGTGGGTAAGGGAAGCGGGGGCGGAGGGGGCGGTGTGGTTGGGAGGGGAGGGGCGAAAGTTTTGTTTTGTTTTCATTGATTTTCTGGCTAGGTATGTAATCTATATTCGGAATATTGCTGAACAGTCCATATTTTGGTTTGCGGATCGGGTTTTCTCTTTTTAGGTGAGGATGGCTAATATACGAATCTGTTCAATCAACATATGCGGGCTTAATGATAAAAGGAAAAGAGGAGTTTTAGCAAAACAATTACAACTTATGCATATAGATATAGTTTGTATTCAAGAGACCCATATTCAATGGAATAATCGTAGATGGCTGGGGGATGTTGGATATGAATTATTGGCTTGTACAAAACAGAGTATCAACATTAAAGGGGTGGCAATTTTGGCCAAACATGGTCTATGTACATATAAACGGGCTAAGACCGATAAGCAAGGCCGTTGGGTAATAGTTGAGATTTCAATAGCTAATCTTTTGTTTACACTGTGTTCCATTTATGGGGCTAATCTTGATGATCCAGATGTCCTTAATTTTCTGAGTGTGGAATTAGCACTCTGGCCAACCCCCTTAATATTTTGCAGAGATTTTAACATACATTTAGATAGCCATTTTGATTTATGGGACTCAACCTCGCATGTCTACCAAGGAAAGAAGCCTAGGATTTTCCGAGCTTTGCAAGGGTTAGCTACTAAACTTGGGGTGGCTGATTGCTGGCATAAATCAAATTCAAGTGATCCTGGCTACACTTACTATTCTATCCCCCACAACAAATATGTTCGGCTAGACTATTTTTTTTCTGTCAAATCAAATAGTTCATACTTGTAGAATTGAGATGTTTCCCAGAATAATATCCGATCATAATCCCTTAATTATTGAACTTCCAACACAGGGTATTAAAAAGATCATTAAGCCCTGGACTTTTGAAAGAAAGCTTTTGCTCGATCCCACATATCGGGCGCATATGGCAAATTGGATAGTGGAGTTCTTTTCTATTAATCGAAATACAGCCTCTATTAGTATAGCATGGGATGCCTTTAAGGCTGCCGTTAGAGGGGAGACTCTTAGTTTTTCAATAGCACAACAAAAAATAATACATAATGAAACTAAAGAATGGATAAGACAATTACGGATAGAAGAAAAGGAGTTAATTAGTAATATTCAGATGGGGGCAGGCACTGAAGTCACTTTGCAGAAGATTGCTATCCTTAAATCTAAACTTTATAGGAACTTTAGCAAAGAATTGGTGGCCACATATACTCTACAGAGGACAGAGTCATATGAGTTGGGGGAAAATACGGGCAAAGTTCTAGCAAAACGGACCCAACAACGAGAAACTATTAATCGCATACTTAAAATACAGAACCTAGATGGTCAGATCCAGGACTCTCCGGATGGTATTCTTAGGGGGTTCAAGGACTTTTATAAACATCTTTATTCGCAAGACCCCCTAACGCCACAGGGCCCTGATAAACAAAAAGAGGACCACCTAGGGATTTATTAGGGAGTTTCTGAAAGACATTGTAACACACAAAGTCTCCGCTGATCAGAACCTAGCATTAGAAACCCCATTTACCTGGAAGGAAACAGAGCTCGCGATAACTTCGCTGGCAGTAGGTAAAGCAGTGGGTCCTGATGGTATTCCGCTGGAATTTTATAGAACTTTCCGCAAGGAACTTCAATCTGACATCCTAAGGTTACTTGAACATGCCCGTAGCAATCAACAAATTCCCGATTCCTGGTGGAAAACCATCATTATTGTTTTTAAGAAAAAAGGAAAGCCCGAACAGATGCCAGCTTCTTATCGACCAATAACATTGATTAATGCTGACAATAAAATATATTCTAAACTTTTGGCAAATCGATTACGACAGGTTATCACTCCGTTGGTATCCCCAGGTCAACATGGTTTTATCCCGGGAGGGATACAACAGATCATATACGTCGGGTAGTGGCAATATTGGATTGGGCACAGGCCACGGGAGCACCGCTGGGAGTTCTCCTCCTAGACGCTGAGAAAGCGTTTGACAGGGTCTCCTGGCGGTACCTGTGGTCTGTTCTACAATGGAAGGGGTTTAGTTCGGGGTTTGTACAGGCGGTCAAAGTTCTGTATTTGGCACCGGAGGCAAGGGTTCGGATTGCAGGGCAGGAATCAGAGGCTTTTACAATCAGCAGGGGTACTAGACAGGGTTGCCCCTGCTCTCCTCTTTTATTTGCCCTTTATATCGACCCCTTTCTAACAAAACTGGAGAACTATACCCGGATTAAGGCGATAGAAATTGGCGGGGTCAAATACAGAGCATTAGCTTATGCAGATGATATAGCCATACTTACCAGTGACGCTTGCTCTGCGTTTCTAGCTGTCAAGGACTTGGCAGCCCAATTCGGAGTATTTTCTGGGTATAAGCTCAATGCTAATAAGACCCAAATCTTATGTTCTGGCCCGCCATACCCTTTAGATTTTCCGGTAGTTAAGGAAGCAGACTATCTGGGTGTGACAATTTCCACCCAAGTGGAAAACATCCCAGATTTGACTAAAAGCAAGTTCTGAAGTAGTTTCCTGGGCTGTTTTCCCTGACGCCAGGTATCACCACCTGGTGTGTACATGATGTTGACACTGGGGACAGCCTACCTGTCAAAAATAACTTGCACAGGTTGTCTGGGGGTAATTGAGCCCTCTGACAGTCTATGAGCCAGCCCAGTGGTGTTGGTACCCAAATATAATCCTTAGAGGGGAAATAAAGAGTTAAGGTTGTGTGTGGACTACAGAGGTTTGAATGCAATCACTAAGATTGATGCTCACCCAATACCTAGAGCTCAAGAGCTCATTGATAGGTTGGGGCTGTAAAGTATCTGAGTACATTTGATTTGACCTCAGGTTACTGGCAGATTGCCCTAAGTCTAGGAGCAAAGGAGAGGTCAGCATTCTCAACACCAGAGGGTTGCTTTCAATTCAAGGTGAAGCTTTGGTTTGAAGAATGCACTGGCCACCTTCCAGAGGTTGGTGAACAGAGGTCTGTCTGGATTGGAACCTTTCAGTGCAGTTTATCTTGATGATATAGCTGTATTTTCCATGTGGGAGAAACAACTAGTCCACCTGAAGAATGTGCTTCAGGCCCTGCAGCAGGCAGGCCTGACTATCAAGGCAAGCAAGTGCCAGATAGGGCAGAGTTCAGTGGTGTACTTGGGCCACCCTGTAGGTGGAGGCCATGTGCAACCTCTGCAGGCCAAAAATCACCATGATGGATTGGGAGGCCCCTAAGACCAAGACACAGGTTACCACCTTTCTTAGCCTCACTTGTTTCTTACAGAAGATGTGTTCAGAATTATGGGATCAATGTGGCTCCCCTGACAGAACGCACCCCAAGGAAACAGACCAAAAAGGTAATTTGGACTCCAGAGTGTCAGAAGGCATTTGACACTCTGAAGGAGGCTATGGGTTCAACACCAGTATTACTGGCCCCTGACTACACAAAGGACTTTGTGCTTCAGACAGATGCTTCAGAACAAGGGATTGGGGCAGTGTTGGCGCAAGTAAATGAAGAGGGCCTAGATCCGACAATTGCCATCATTAGCAGGTGACTACTTCTCAGAGAACAAAGATGGAGAGCCATTGAGAAGAGACCCTTTGATGTGGTATGGTGCCTGAAGAAGCTGAGACAATACCTGTTTGGTACTCCCTTTCGTGTTCAAACTTACCACAGAACTCTCAGATGGCTCATGCCGACGAGGAGGGAGAATCCTAAACTGTTGAGGTGGTCCATTTCCCAACAGGAGATGGACTTTACAGTGGAACACAGAACTGGAACTGCCCATTGCCAGCGCAGATAGACTTTCCAGGTTTTTCCACTTAGCTGATGAGGATGTAGGTTAGTTACCCATCACCTTTCATCTGGGGGGGCTGCGTGATAAAGTCATGCTTTTTGCCCTGATTACCCCATTTTCTGCAAGATACTGGTGGTCGCTTACTCTTGTTGTGCTCTAGGCTCTGCTAACCAAGCTCAGGGCTATTGCTCTGTTTAAAGGGTGTATGGTAATGAGGTGTAATTACAATTGGTGCTGACAACCTACCTGTAAGTCTCAATATATGGTAGGACATGTAGGTTTAGAGGACCAATAGATTTAATGCACTTATGTGTGCACTCCTGTGGTGCCTGCTGTAATTTTAAAGGCAGCCCTGCTTTGCAGGATGCTTTTAAAATAACTAGGTCTGGGCAGTAAACTCTGCTCTGCTGGCAGAGTTTGTGGAGTTTTGACACTCTGCACTTCGCTTGGAGTACAGAGTTCAGCAAAACTCTGCCAAGCATTGGCAGAGCAGAGTTTACCGGCGCGCCATCCAATCAACAAGGCTTTCTGGTGCAGTCCGGCAAGGGAAACATTGGCACTCTAGCTTTAGTGGTGGCTTTTTTAGACCTTCTTTTGTTGTGGTGCCTCCTCCCTCTCCTGTTGAGCACGTCATTTGATTTCCTGAGAGTTCATTTGCCTTGGCTTAAGATGGCGGTGCTGCCGCTGTGCTCACCTGCTGTGTTGCAGAAAGGTAAGCACTGTCCCCAATGACCCTGCTCTTCTCCCCTCCGTTGAGGGCAAGGGCATCATGCGCGAGGGATCTGTAGAAGTCCCCGTGGTTGGGACAGGTGTGCAACTTCCTTTATTTCTGCATGGGGCTTCACAGCGCTTTTCAGATTCAATTTTTGGATGAAGGGCAGAGTCTCAAGGTGATCTACAGGTCATCGGCTCACAGGGACCTGCAAGCCTGCTCGCGATGGTGGTCTCAAGATGCATGGGGAGGGCAACACCAACCAGACCTTCGTGTACAATGATGGAAGCATGCAGGAGTACACCGCCAGGAACATCCCCCCCATCTTCACTTACTTGTGCACCTAACAGGTACATGTGCCACTTCAGTGAGCTAATGCGCCAACCGTGTGAATTCAAGTGGCAGCGATTCCATCTTTCATCCTTTCATGGTCGATAACACGATTTACCACTAAGTTGGATAAAATTGAATGGGTTTTTTCTACTGGCTTGGAAGGAGCAGGAGAACAGTGATGTAGGAAATGAGTTTGGAAATTTACAAGGTTATCTCTTTATGGAGCACAAGCATTGCACATGTTGCATGTATAATTTCACAACCATCAATATGCTAATGTTTATATTACACTGCCATACTGCTCCCAGTCTGCTATCTCTTGATCCTCCCCTCACACTACATTATGTGTTGCAGTGTTGCTGTGTTGCACTTGGTGATCTGCAGAAGTGGCTATTCATGCTGGTGTCCTTCTGTCTCTCACTCAGCTTTTACATGGTGCATCATTCTAGAATATCTACTGATATTCAGCTGTTTGGATCGCGCTACTTGCTAACAGCAGTGGGTGGTGGTAAAGGGGATATTTTGGCATCTGATAAGTTAGCACCTTTGCACAACAAACTCATCATGAGGCAGTAAAGTTCTGCTGACCACAAGAGCAGAAGGTGTCTCATGGAGAGAGATTACAAGTATGTGTGTGTGGGGGGGTCAACAAATTCAATTTGTGCAGCACACATCACAAAACTGAATCACAAAAACCCAGTGCTTAAACAATAGCTGGTATTGATAATAATATTATTGATAATCATATCTCTGTAGCGCTTCATTTGGCGGTTTTGTTGTCTCAGCAATGTACACAAAAGACTTCATTATCACCCAACTCAAGAGCGCACAGAGAATCAGCCTCAGTACAGTGATAGCCTGCACCTTCCCTACAGGTATGAAAGCATGTGACTTGGTGCTAACGCTTAGATCTCAGTATTCAGGTAGTCATTTTAGTGTCATTTTAAAGATAACAATATTTCCTATTTTTATAAATTGGTGTTTGATTTTTATTGTGTTTTGTGTCTTACTTATTTACTGTTTTAGTAAATGGTTTACACTTCTGTCTCCTAAGTTAAGCCTGACTGCTTGTCTGCCAAACTTCGAAGGGTTGAGCAAGGATTAATTTATTGAGACTTGACTGGACCATATTTGTGATTGTGGTGTTATTACTAGCTGTAGGCACCTAACTGCATCTACTAATAAACCACCTTCCAATACCCACATACACACCCACACAGCCACTCGCACACACACTCACACACCTGTACAGCCACTCACACACCCACACAGAGACCCGCAAAACCACTCACACAATAACTTACAGGCCCACACAGCCACTCACACATGCAGTCACACATCTACTCACACACCCACTTACACACCAACATAAACACTCAGACACTCACTCACATATCCATACAGTCACTCAAGCACCCACTCAGAGACCCAAAATTCCACTCCCACTTGCACACTGCTCAGAGATCAATAGAACCACTCACACACCCACACAAACACACCCACGTACACATCCATACAGCCACTCCCACACCCACTCACAGTCCCACACAGCCAGTCACACATGTACTGACACACCCACCACACACTCTCACACCCTCTTACACACCCACAGAACCACTCACCTACCCACTCACACACCCAGGTTACATGGACGTTATAGTTAGGAAATAGCATTAAAAAATCTTAGAAATTTACTGAGAAAAACAAATGTTCCAGGGATGTTATAGGTTCAGATTTTACACACACAAAACCATAGAAATCTAGCAGCTATAATTATCTCAAAAAACCATAGCTCGTGCCTTAAGGTAACTATAACTCGGGCCTTCACCATGCACTGCTAATTAACCCACATCTTTTTGAATGCGACTACAGCCAGAACCGCTGAACAGAATTACACCAAATTTCGCAGAAAGCTAGATGTTGGCTAAGAAAGTGTGCTTTTTGTGATTTGGTGTAAATTCACTCAGTAGTTTCTGGGATATTTAAGTTTAAAAAATATAGATATCTGGGGACGCCAGTCCTTGCAGTGGACTTGCAGATCCTGCTGAAATTTGAATAGCTGCCAACACTTCAACCAGGAAGTGTTGGCAGCCATCTTGGGAATTGGATTTAAGCTGAGTCCCAAAAAAAAAAAAAAAAAGAAAAGTGGGCAGGGTAGGAAACCCCTGACCCCCCAGATATGGTGGGGGGTCTCACAGGGACCACGCCAGGCATTAAAACCATTTTTTAGATTCCCTTTTCCTGCAAATTTGTGGGTGGACCCAAGGATCTGAGGCAAAATTGAAAATAAATTGTTACTAATCAGCCCCCAGGGGGGCTGAATCCCAGGGGCATTGCATATTATAGGAGGGGGGTGCATAGGCCCCCCACCTGGGGCTTACTATTGCCCCGGGGACCACCATCTCCCCTGGGTTTCTTTTTAAATAAATAAATGCGGTGAAGGTCTGTATGGCCTCCCCTGCTGCCCCGGGTACCACCACGTCTCCAGGGCTTTTTTTTTTTATAAATGGGGACCCTCTTGGACCACCCCAGCCCCGGAGACCACCACCTCCCCTGGGCTTTATTTTTTTTATCAAAGTGGGGAGGCCACGCAGACCATCACCATGGGCCACCACCTTCCCGGGGCTTCAATTTTCATTAATACGTGGGGCCACGCAGAACCTCACGCATCCATGGGGATGCCACCTCCCCAGGGCTTTTGTCAAATTAATTCAGGGGGGCACATCGCAAATTCTAAATAAAAGAGGCGGGCCGCACAGCCCCCCTTCTGGAGCCATACATGGCCCTGGAGACTGCAACCCCCCCCCAGGGTTGGCTCCTGCTATGTCCCGGGGTGCCCACTCCTTGGACATAGCTGTTTGCTATGGCTTTGGGAGAGCTTTACCGCTCCCAATAAGCCATGGCAAACGGTGCCCTGCTTTGAGCTTCCTTGAAGCGAAGCACAATTGCTTTTACACACAGGGAGCTGCAAGTTAGCAGCTCCCTATATGTAAAAGCAGTGCCAGATCCCACAGGAGACAAGGAGCCTGCAGGGACCGTAGGGGTATTCAGGCTCCCCTGTGGTCCCCATGTTTGGTGAGTGGGTGCCCTGGGTGGGACCAGGGCACCCACAGTAGAGGCCTCTCCCTGGGGGTTGGGGTCCTCCGGACTGAAATAGGCCCGGGAGGGGGGCCACTCAGCCCTCTCCCTTTAATTTTAGAAATTAAATTAGAAAGGACTGGGTCCAGGGGCCAAAATCAGCCCGGGGAGGGGGCACCCTCCTCCATTAAAAAAGGCCTGGACCCGGGGAATGGAGTCCCCGGGGCCCAAATCAGCCCAGGGAAGGGGGCAACAAGGCCCCCTCCCATAAAAAATGCAAAAAAAACAATACAGTATTTGCAAGTCACCGGAGGCCCTGCCCCCATTCTCCACTAATCTACAAACACACCTCCTGGAGCACTGTTGGTTGGGGGATGAAGTGCCCTTGGATGCTGAGGGTCCTTTGAGACCAGGAACCCCTTCTGTAACCGCCAGTAAGTCTCAGACAGTGGGATCGCTGAGAAGTCTTTGGAGGTCACGCCCCCTTTCTCCACCACTCTGCAAACACACCTCCTGGTGCACTGCTCCTTGGCTCACGTCTGAGGGTCCTTGGGGGCCAACAAGCCCTCCAGTTACCTCCAGTAAGTACCACACAGAGGGATAGCTGAGAGGTCTTTGGTGGCCCGCCCCTTTTTACTCTACTCTGCTAACCCACCTCCTGGTGCACTACTGGTTGGGGTATGAAGTTCCCTTTGCTCCTGAGAGTCCTTAGGAGCCAACTAATCTTCCTGTTGCCTTCAGTAAGTCCCAGACAGCGGGATTGCTGAGAGGTTATCGGATGCCCCGCCCTTTCTCTGCCACTCTGCAAACTCACCTCCTGGCACACTAGTGGTTGGGGGATGAAGTCCCCTCCTGTTACCTCCAGTAAGCCCCTTCTCTCCATCACTCTACAAACGCAAACTCACCTCCTGGCACACTATTGGTTGGGGGATGAAGTCCCCTCCTGTTACCTCCAGTAAGCCCCTTCTCTCCATCACTCTACAAACGCAACAACTAGTTAAAAAACATTGAAATTCACTTAAAAAACAAAGGTTACAGGGACGTTATAGATAGGAAATAGGATTTGAAAAACATTAGAAATTCCTACAGGTCAGATGTATTTATTATGAAAAGCATATGTTAAAAGCTACTAGGGCTTTAATATGGGTGGATTGCTATTACACTGCATTAAAGGCCGCAGAGAGGTAGATTACCTTGATCAAAATCAAATGCTTCTCTTAGTTTTATTGAGCATTGTATGAATTCAGAAGTGCCATGTAGAGCATGAACAGAATTGATCCTTTCAAAACATTAAAACATGAGTTAGCAAAAGAGAAGGAGACATCTGTCTTCTGGTGCTTGATATGAAATAGAGAAGTTAATATAAAGGGCTGCAATGTGTGCAACCAGAAGCTTGTGTGTGGGACAGAATAGTGAAGGCATCATCAGGCCTGCGCACTGAGGCATGATGAGAGATTAGAGGGTGATCTGTATCCACAAACGGGCACTCCTATGAGTGGAACTGGAAGTCTATAATAGCAGAAGTCCTCACTGAGCAAGAATCTGCTGTCTGATTGTAACACAAAAGTATAGATTTTAAAAAACTATTGCAGCAAGCCACAGGTCACGTCCCCAGATGCTGAACAATGCCATTAGCATCCACTAAACACAGGTTTCCCAAACAGTGAAATCTTTAATGTCTTCAGGGAAGTGTAGCATTAAAATTGCAAAAGTGCCCGCCAACACAGGAAAGAGTCCAAGATAGCAAGTGGAACATTAGGCACGCAGCACTGAATATTTGTGTGCCCAAAGGTAAAGAAATCGTCATAGAACATGCCTCACACTGCCATGACATTGCCATGACATTGCATTTCGTTGGGTCCTAATACAGTTATTGGCACATGCTGCAGAGATCAAATGAACACAGGGCAGAGTGCATGACTAACCTGACTACTGCCATTCCAGAAGTGCCTAGTTAGTGTTTACTGTTTCAATGTTGAACACTTTGATGGCTTGCAGCTTTGACTTGAGCTGGGATGTGCCTCGGGCCACAGCTGACAAGTTTTCCAATTGCTTATGTGTGACATTTTCATGGTTTCGTTGTACTTATCAGTGACATTCATGTGCCAAATGTGTGACACTTAGAGTGACACTTTTGCACATGTAAAACCAAGCAATTCTGTGGACAGACTAACATATACATTGGAAATTATACCCCTTTGAGCAATGAGAAGCTCTAAAAAAAGATCTTGACACTGCTGCAAAATCCTTGAAATGGAAGGTCACTGAGCTACAGCTGTTTTCTAAGACGACCATTGAATATTCACATAGTGTCTTAATTGCTGCCTACGACCTCAGAGTACTATGAGTACAGAAGTCAGTAATCCCCACGGTGGCAACCAAGGCTTAATTCTGTTTCTCTCTAGTTACACACACAACCTACAGTGATTGTATTAATCAATTGAGTTTTCATAAGGTAAACGTAAAAGAAAAAATACTGCATTTTTCCATCAATTTAACTTGTATGATTTATTAACATAATCCATTTAAAGTGTATCATGGGTAGTTTTATATATGGTTACCTGAAAATGAAAGACCAAAATAATTGTAGAACATTTTGTTCTCTAAGCCATGTGATGTCTTTGCCCCCCTCAAACTCACTCTGAAACACATGATTATTCCCCTACATGATTATACAGCACTCATCTTCTGTGCTCTGCTGGGCTCTCACCTCTTGTGCTTCCAGAAATCCTCCTCACTCTAGTGCCAGGCTGGGCAAGAGAGCATCTTCTGCTTGGTTGTTGGTCAGGGTGGACAAGTGAGCTGCACACAGTGCTGAGAGATAGTATGTGCTGTAGGTGGCTGAACACTTTTCATCTGGACCGGCGGCCAGGGCCCCTAACTATAACTACTAGCTCAGTGCCTGAGGAGGTGGGGGCTGGCTGAACTCGATACACAGGCAGCCTGCAGGGAAACCTCCTTCACAGTCAATCAATCAGCAAATCAATCAATTATTTATAGCGTGTGACAAATCACCCGTGAGGGTCTTGAGGTACTAGAGCTGTTCGCTGCTGCGAGGAGGTTGATTATTCAAACAGCCAGGTCTTTAGATCTCATCTGAATTGTTCGAGTGATGGTGTGGTCCTGAGGTACAGGGGAGGTTGTTCCAAGCCTTAGCTGCCAGGTGTGAGAAGGAACATCCTCCCCTGTTGACTCGATGGATACTTGGGGTGTCTGCGATGGAGAGGGAGTCTGATCGGAGGTGTCTGCACAGCTGGTGGAATTTTAGGCGTTTGATGATGTATGCTGGTCCTTCGTTGTGCAGAGCCTTGTAGGCGTGTGTCAGTAGCTTTAACTGGCATCTCTTCTGAATGGGGCGCCAGTGCAGTTTCATGAGATGAGGTGTGATGTGGGTCCTTCTGGGGAGGTCAAGTATGAGTCTTGCTGCTGAGTTCTGTATTGTTTGTAATCTCACAGCATGTTTCCATAGTCCAGGCTGCTGGTGATGAGGACATGTGTGACAGTCCTCCTGGTGTTTACCAGGAGCCACCTGAAGATCTTACGGAGCATGCAAAGGGTGTGGAAGTAGGAGGAAAGAACTGCGTTTACTTTTTTCTTTATGGTTAGCTTGTTATCCAGGATGGTGACGAGGTTGCGGGCGTGGTTTTTTGGATTCAGGAAAATACCAAGTTCAGCCGGCTACCATGATTCGTTCCATGGCGAGCTGTTGTTCCCAAAGAAAAGGACTTCCATTTTGTCTGAGTTGAGTTTGAGACAGTTATCCTTCATCCAGTCCACAATGTTCATCATGCATTTGTGGAAGCTGGCTTTGGTGTTGGAGGGATTGTCAGACAGAGAGAGGATGAGCTGTGTGTTGTCGGCATAGGAGATGATGTTGAGTCTGTGTGATCTGACGGTGTTGGCCAGTGGGGTCATGTAGGTGTTGAAGAGGGTCGGGCTGAGGGACGAGCCTTGGGGGACTCCGCAGATGATCTTCTTGGGCTCTGAGGTAAACGGTGGGAAATGGATCCTTTGGGTTCTGAAGGTGAGATACAAGGTGATCTATTTGAGGGCGTTTCCTTGAATCCTGATGTGATGGAATCAGTTGATGAGGATGTGCTTAGAGATGGTGTCAAAGGCAGCAGACAGGTCCAGGAGAATGAGGGCTGCTGTTTCCCCATGGTCCAGGAGAGCTCTGATCTTCTTTGTGGCTGCAATCAAGGCTGTTTCTGCGCTGTAGTTAGCTTGAAATTCAGATTGGGAGGGGATCCAGGAGGTTGTGGTCTTCTAGGTGTTGGGTGAGACACTGGTTGATTGCTTTCTTGAGAACCTTTGCTGGGTAGGGGAGCAGTGAGATGGGCCAGTAGTTCTTCAAATCGGCAGGGTCAATGGATGTTTTTTCATGAGGGGCCTCACTTCAGTGTGTTTCTTGTACTCAGGGAAGGAAGCCGCAGTGATAGAGGTGTTGAGGACCTTCCTGAGCTCCTCGACTGTTGCTTTGCTCCCGTAGTTGAAGACGTAGTGAGGGCATGGGTCTGTGGGTGCCCCAGAGTGCACAGAGTTCATGATGGAAATTTTGACTTGCATGGTGAGAAGTTCCCAGTGGGTGAGAAGGTGTTCAGCGTTTGTGTTCATGGATGTGAGCTTGGTGATGCTCTCTGCAGTGAAGGGTTGGCATTCAAAGTTTTCGTAGATGGCTGAGATGTTGTTGTGGAAGATGTCAACGAGGCTGTTGCACAATTCTTGGGAGGGAGTGATGTCGTGAATTCCTTCACAATGGCGAAGAGTTATTTTCTGTGGTTCGCACTAGCTTTGATGCAGTCTGCTAGAGCGTTCTTATTGGTTTTTTTCGGAGGGCAGTGGTACTGGTTAAGGGAGGTCATGTAGGTGGTGCTGTGTTCTGCTTTTTTGCTGATGCACCACTTACTTTTGAGTTGACAGCAGTTGCATTTGGTAGAGTGCTAGGTTCTTTAGCCTTGGTTGTTTTGGTGAGGGCAATGGCGTCAGTGAATTTCATGATCCACTGAGCGAAGTTCTTTGCTGCTTATTCTGGCTTGTGTGTGGAGCCAGGGAGCGAAGCGTGTCATTCCATTGGTCCTCTGATATCTTTTTCCAGTTTCCACATGTGGATCAGCGGGGCCCGGTGCCGGGGTAGTTGGGTCCTGCAATGGTGAAGTGTACGGTGTGTTGGTCAAACCAGGTGAATGGGGTACTGTCGAAATATCTGACTCTGTCACTGTATGTGAAGCTGGGGTTGAGCATGTGTCCTGCGATGTGGGTGGGGTCTGCGACAAGCTGCTTGAGTCCAATGTTGCTCATGCTTTCCAGGAGGTGTGTGAAGTTGGCATTGCTGGGGTCATCGAGGTGGAAGTTAAGGTCCCCTAGGAAGATTTAGTGCTCTGAGTCAATTGCGAGCGGGGCAATGATTTCTGGGATGGAGTTGCAGAAGCTGGGGCATGGTCCTGATGGTCTGAAGGCAAGGGTACTTCTGATGGTGCTTTTCGCATCTGTGTGGAGTTGGAAGTTGAGGTGTTCCATTACCGGGTTAGGTCATCGGAGGATGTTGTGCAGCGAATGGTGTCCCTGTAGATGATGGCGATTTCACCTCCATGCTTGTTGGTACGATCTTGGTGCATTATCTTGTAATCTCCAGGGATGGCAGTGGCGATGTCTGGTGCGGACATGGGGTGAAGCCAGGTTTCTGTGAGGAAGATAACATCTAGGGTGAAGGAAGAGATCATGCCCTACAACTCTGTGGCATGTTTCCAGAGAGAACGTGCATTGATTAGGATGCACTGAAGTGTCCTCGTGGGAGTCGCAGTCAATGTAGGGGGTGTAGCTGTTAGTGGTGTTGCTGGTGACATTGTTTGCTTCAGTGCTGGAGGTAAGGCAACAGTAAAGGCAGGAGAATGGCCCTTAGTGGTTTGTGTGGGTGTGTGGCAGCATAGATTGTTGTTGGTGCGTCCGAGGTCCAGGGTTTGGAGGTTAGCACAGTGTATCTTCATGGGGTGGAAGAGCCAGGGGTCCTGGCACTGTGTATGGTCCAGGCACGGACGGGTACGAACGTGATTGCCTGTGACTTGCCTGCGCGCCTGCTGCGCAGCCATGCAGTGGCCTCCATAAGTAGTCCTGGGAGGGGCTGGCAGGTAGTTGGGAGGGCAGACAGCGGGAAAACCCCAGTGGGAAACGGTGGGCTGGACAATGACTATCAATCAGCTAGGAGAATAAGCAGAGAAAACCCAAGAGCCAAATATGCCAAATGAAATCAAAATAAAGTCAAAATAAAGAGCCACAGACTAAATTACCAAAATATATAAAGTGCCACAGACATAATTCCCACAATTGCACTAAATTACCAGGTCAGTTGGACAGCGGTCAACTAACAGCGGGACCGAACCAGCAGCCTTGAGGGCTGCATGCGAGGCACAGACTTGTTGAGCGGGGCAGCGGCAGCAGGGTTAGCGGCGCACTATACCAGGAGATAAAGGCCTACTTCTCACTTACACTCACTTCACAGTAACATAACAAGCTAGCTAAGCTCCTGGACTGGCCACTTTAACTTAGCAAATGGGAAAATGTAACAGCTGCCACCAGCTGCCAGCAGTGGTCTAACAGAGCAACACATCTGCTCTGCTAAATGCATTTCATCTTAGTCCAGTTTATTAGAGATGTTTGTAATGTGCACAATCCAGAACTCAAAAGTTTGATTGTGCTCTCAAAAGTGAGAATGAATAAAAGAAGGGCCGGTGAAATAAAATATTTGCCCAGGATCACACCATTTGGGCAAACAGTAAAGAGCGGGTAATGGGCATAACCACATTGAAAAGAGACCTTCTTAACCCCTTTGCTGCTAGTCCTTTTCCCCCCCTGTGCTAAGCCTTTTTTTGGCTATTTGGGGTAGTTCGCGCTTAGGCCCCTGTAACTTTTTGACCACATAAGGTATCCATGCCAAATTTGCGTCCTTTTCTTCCAACATCATGTGGATTCTAAAGGTACCCAGGGTTTGTGGATTCCCCTGGAGGGGACCCAGAAATTAGCCAAAATATAGCTATATTTTGTTTTTTTGGGGAAAAATGGGAAAAAAGGGCTACAGATGTAAGCGTCTGGTTTTTTCCCTGCAAATGGCATCAACAAAGGGGTTGTGGTGCTGAAATCAACATTTTACCAGCTTTCAGGGACAAGCAGACTTTTGTCAGAAAACCAAACTTTTTGACACAGTTTTGGAATTGTTCTGGGACATAGCCTATTTTTGCTATTTTTTGTGCTTTCAACCTCCTTCCAGTTAATGGTAGAAATGGGTAAGAAAGCAATAATGGATCCTGGAAAGCTATACAGTTTAGAAAAGTAAACAACATTTTGAATTCAGCAAGGGGTCATTTGTGTAGATCCTTCAAGGTTTCTTTATAGAAACTAACAGTTGAATATAGGACAAATTGAAAATTTGTTGAAAAAAACAGCAATTTGTGTCAACGTTTTCACCCGTAAATTCTTCTAATTATGACAGCTGTTTGAAAGCAATATACCGTTACATCCGCTGGACCTTTATGGTTGTGGGGATATATAGGACTCATAGGATCACCAAGAACCCGACGAACCGAGAGCCAATAACTGAGCAGTGTCTTGCAATGGTTTTTTATTATGTATCGGGTATATAGTAATTAATTTGGAAAAATATATACATGGAAAAATCGGTATGAAAGACACCTATGTATTTCTGAAATTGGAACAAAATATAGAATTTAGAAACAGTAGATATTTGCACATTTCCGAAATTGTGAGTACCCATACTAGCATGAGAATTATAGTTCATTTTTCAAAAGGACTTCTTTTTACACATTGTCTTTCATTTGGAAGGCAGAAATGCATCGAAAGTCAATAGGTAATAACAGTTGCTGTGTTACCCTAAGTCTCCCGATAAAAATGGTACCTCACTTGTATGGGTAGGCCAAGTGCCCGCAGCAGGAAACGGCTCAAAACGCAACATGGACGCACCACATTTTCACAGTGAAAACGGACCCTTTTTTTGCAAAGTGCCTAGCTGTAGATTTTGAACCCTAGCTCTGCCGGTACCTAGGGAAACCTAGCAAACCTATACATTTTTGGAAACTAGACACCCAGGGGAATCCAGGATGGGGTGACTTGACTGGCTCTCACCAGGTTCTGTTACCCAGAGTCCCTTGCAAACCTAAAAATATATTTAAAAAAACACATTTTTCTCACATTTCTGTGGTGGAAAGTTCTGGAATCTGCGTGGATCCACAAAATTCCACCCACCCCGCGTTCCCCAAAGTCTTCCGTGAAAAATGGTACCTCACTTGTGTGGGTAGGCCTAGTGCCCGCGACAGGAAACGGCCCAAAACGCAACGTGGACACACCATATTTTCACAGTGAAAACTGACCCTTTTTTTGCAAAGTGCCTAGCTGTAGATTTTGAACCCTAGCTCTGCCGGCACCTAGGGAAACATAGCAAAACTATACATTTTTTAAAACTAGACACCCAGGGGAATCCAGGATGGGGTGACTTGACTGGCTCTCACCAGGTTCTGTTACCCAGAATCCCTTGCAAACCTAAATATTTGTCCACAAAAACACATTTTCCTCACATTTCTGTGGTCGAAAGCTGTGGAATCTGGGTGGATCCACAAAATTCCAACCACCCCGCGTTCCCCAAAGTCTTCCGAGAAAAATGGTACCTCACTTCTGTGGGTAGGCCTAGTGCCCGCGACAGGAAACGGCCCAAAACGCAACGTGGACACACCACATTTTCACAGAGAAAATTGACCCTTTTTTTGCAAAGTGCCTAGCTGTAGATTTTGAACCCTAACTCTGCCAGCACCTAGGGAAACCTAGCAAACCTATGCATTTTTTAAAGCTATACACCCAGCGGAATCCGGGATGGGGTGACTTGACTGACTCTCACCAGGTTCTGCTACCCAGAATCCCTTTCAAACCTACAAATTTGACAAAAAACCCACATTTCTGTGGTGGAAAGTTCTGGAATCTGCGTGGATCCACAAAATTCCACCCACCCCGCGTTCCCCAAAGTCTTCCAAGAAACATGGTACCCCACTTCTGTGGGTAGGCCTAGTGCCCACGACAGGAAACGGCCCAAAACACAACATGGACACACCACATTTTCACATTGAAAACTGACCCTTTTTTTGCAAAGTGCCTAGCTGTAGATTTTGAACCCTAACTCTGCCAGCACCTAAGGAAACCTAGAAAACCTATACATTTTTGAAAACTAGACACCCAGGGAAATACAGGATGGGGTGACTTGACTGGCTCTCACCAGGTTCTGTTACCCAGAATCCCTTGCAAACCTACAAATGTGTCAAAAAAACCACATTTTCCTCACATTTCTGTGGTGGAAAGTTCTGGCATCTGCGTGGATCCACAAAATTCTACTCACCCCGCGTTCCCCGAAGTCTTCCGAGAAAAATGGTACCTCACTTGTGTGGGTAGGCCTAGTGCCCACGACAGGAAACGGCCCAAAACGCAACGTGGACACACCACATTTTCACAGTGAAAACGGACCCTTTTTTTGCAAAGTGCCTAGCTGTAGATTTTGAACCCTAGCTCTGCCGGCACCTAGGGAAACCTAGCAAACATATACATTTTTGATAACTAGACAACCAGGGGAATCCAGGATGGGGTGACTTGACTGGCTCTCACCAGGTTCTGTTACCCAGAACTCAATGCAAACCTCAAAATTTGTAAAAAAAAAACACATTTTCCTCATATTTCTGTGGTGGAAAGTTCTGGAATCTGTGTGAATCCACAAAATTCCACCCACCCTGTATTCCCCAAAGTCTTCAGAGAAAAATGGTACCTAACTTGTGTGGGTGGGTCAAGTACCCGCGACAGGCAAGGGCCCAAAACCTATTGAGGCGACATCAAAATTATCACAAAACAACCTGGTTTTGCAAGGGGAGTCACCTGGGTTTTTGGCCCCGAGCTCGGCGGCCATCTTGGGAAACCTACCAAACCCACACATTTCTGAAAACTAGACACCCGGGGGAGTCCAGCGAGGTATGGCTTGCGTGCGTCCCCCAACGTTTTCCTACCCAGAATCCCCTGCAAACCTCAAATTTAGCTGAAAAAATCCCTTTTTTCTCAAATTTCTGTGTGGGAAAGTTCTGGAATCTACATGGATCCACAAATTTCCTACCACACAGCGTTCCCGCAGGACTCCCTATAAAAATGGTACCTCACTTGCGTGGGTGGGTCAAGTACACGCGACAGGCAAGGGCCCAAAACGTATTGAGGAGACAGCAAAATTATCACAAAACAACCTGGTTTTGCAAGGGGGTCACCTGGGTTTTTGGCCCCGGGCTCGGCGGCCATTTTGTGAAACCTACCAAACCCACACATTTCTGAAAACTAGACACCCGGGGGAGTCAAGCGAGGTATGGCTTGCGTTGGTCCCCCAACGTTTTCCTACCCAGAATCCCCTGCAAACCTCAAATTTAGCTGGAAAAAATCTCTTTTTTCTCAAATTTCTGTCTGGGAAAGTTCTGGAATCTACGTGGATCCACACATTTCCTACCACCCAGCGTTCCCCCAGGTCTCCCGATAAAAATTATACCTTACTCGCGTGGGTGGGTCAAGTACCCGCGACAGTATTGAGGAGACATCAAAATGACCTATCACAAAACAACCTGGTTTTGCAAGGGGGGTCACCTGGGTTTTTGGCCCCGGGCTCGGCGGCCATCTTGGGAAACTACCAAACCCTCAGATTTCTAAAAACTAGATGGCGGCGAGCCCTGGGCCAAAAAACCAGGTGCCCCCCCCCCAAAACCAGGTCGTTTTGTTATATGTAATTTTGACGTCTCCACAACACGATTTGGGCCATTTCCTGTTGCAACCACTATGCCTACCCACACATGTGAGGTACCATTTTTATCGGGAGACCTGAGGGAACACTGGGTGGTAGGAAATTTGTGTCAGCCTGGTGATCTTACAACTTTCTTACACAGAAATGTGAGACAAAAATTATTTTTTCAACAAAATTTGAGGTTTGCAGGGGATTCTGGGTAGGGAAATGTTGGGGGACCCACGCAAGCCATACCTTGCTGGCCTCCCCTGGGTGTCTAGTTTTCAGAAATGTGTGGGTTTGGTAGGTTTCCCTAAATGGCCACCGAGCCCGGGTCCAAAAACTCATGGGACCCCCCTTGCAAAACCAGGTTGTTTTGTGATAGGTAATTTTGATGTCTCCTCGATAGGTTTTGGGCCCTTGCCTGTCGTGGGTACTTGACCCACCCATGCGAGTGAGGTACCATTTTTATTGGGAGACCTGGGGGAACGCTGGGTGGTAGGAAATTTGTGGATCCACGCAGATTCCAGAACATTCCCACAAAGAAATTTGAGAAAAAAGTGATTTTTTTCAGCTAAATTGGAGGTTTGCAGGGGATTCTGGGTAGGGAAACGATGGGGGACCCACACAAGCCATACCTTGCTGCACTCCCCCGGGTGTCTAGTTTTCATAAATGTGTGGGTTTGGTAGATTTCCCAAGATGGCCGCCGAGCCAGGGGCCAAAAACACAGGTGACTTCCCTTGCAAAACCAGGTTGTTTTGTGATAGGTCATTTTGATGTCTCCTCAATACGTTTTGGGCCCTTGCCCATCGCGGGTACTTGTGGCACCCACATGAGTGAGGTACCATTTTTATCCGGAGACCTGGGGGAATGCTGGGTGGTAGCAAATTTGTGGATTTACGTAGATTGCAGAGCTTTCCACCACAAAAATGTGAGGAAAATGTGTTTTTGTTTTACAAAGTTTGAGGTTTGCAAGGGATTCTGGGTAACAAAACCTGGTGGGAGCCAGACAAGTCTCCCCATCCTGGATTCCCCTGAGTGTCTAGCTTTAAAAAATGTATAGGTTTGCTAGGTTTCCCTAGGTGCCGACAGAGCTAGGGTTCAAAATCTACAGCTAGGCACTTTGCAAAAAAAGGGTCAGTTTTCACTGTGAAAATGATGTGTGTTCATGTTGCGTTTTGGGCTGTTTCGTGTCGCGGGCACTAGGCCTACCCACACAAGTGAGGTACCATTTTTCTCGGAAGACTTTGGGGAATGCGGGGAGGGTGGAATTTTGTGGATCCACGCAGATTCCAGAACTTTCCACCACAGAAATGTGAGGAAAATGTGTTTTGTTTGATAAGTTTTGAGGTTTGCAAGGGATTCTGGGTAACAGAACCTGGAGAGAGCCAGACAAGTCACCCCATCCTGGATTCCCCTGGGTGTCTAGCTTTCAAAAATGTATAGGTTTGCTAGGTTTCCGTAGGTGCCGGAAGAGCTGGGGTTCAAAATCTACAGCAAGGCACTTTGCAAAAAAAGGGTCAGTTTTCACTGTGAAAATGTGGTGTGTTCACGTTGCGTTTTGGGCCGTTTCCTGTCGCGGGCACTAGGCCTACCCACTCAAGTGAGATACCATTTTTCTCGGAAGACTTTGGGGATTGCGGGGTGGGTGGAATTTTGTGGATCCACGAAGATTCCAGAACTTTCCACCACAGAAATGTGAGGAAAAGTTGTTTTTTTGACAAAGTTTGAGGTTTGCAAGGGATTCTGGGTAACAGAACCTGATGAGAGCCAGACAAGTCACCCCATCCTGGATTCCCCTGCATGTCTAGTTTTCAAAAATGTATAGGTTTGCTATGTTTCCCTTGGTTCCGGCTGCGCTAGGGCCCAAAATCCACAGGTAGGCACAATCCGAAAAAAAGTCAATGCCTAGTGGGCTTTCTGCCGCCCTAAGGAGGGGGGAAATCGGGGGCTATTGCCCCGATATGCCCCTGAGGGGGGCAGAAAGACTGTGGCTATTCTTTTGGGGGTCTGGGGCATTGGGATGCCCATTCTGGTCAGCCCTCACCCCTGCGTATAAAAAAGTCAGCATAATTGCTGGCGCATAGTGGGTTTCCTGCCCCCCCCGGGGGGAAGATCAGGGGCTACTGCCCCCATCAGCCTCCTGGGAGGGGCAGAAACACTGTGGCATCTTTTTGGGGGTGGGTGGGGGCATTGGCATGCCCATTCTTGGCAGCCCCTACCCGAACTTTGGAAAAAAAAATCCCTGGTGGCTAGTGGGCTCTCTGCCCCCCCGGGGGCTGCAGATAAGGTGCTATTGCCCCATATGCCTCCCAGGGGGGCAGAAATACTGTAGCATTTTTTTTGGGGGGGGTTGGGCATTGACATGCCCATTCTGGGCATCCCCCACCCCTACCTATATAAAAAAAATCCCTGGAGCTTAGTGGGCTTTCTGCCCCCCCCGGGGGGCAGATCAGGGGCCATTACCCCATCTGCCTCCTGGGGGGGCACAAAGTCTTTTGTTTTCTTTCAGGGTAGGGTGGGGGCATTTGCATGCCCATTCTGGGCAGCCCCCACCCCGGGCCTATTAAAAAAAATAATCCCTGGCATCTAGGGTGCTTTCTGTCCCCCCGGGGGGGCACATTGGGGGCTCCTGCCCCCATCTGTCCCCCGGGGGGGCAGAAAGACTAGAATTTTGTGGGGGGGAGGGGTGGGGGCATTGGCATGCCCATCTTTGTCAACCCCCACCCCTACATTCATCGGGGGAAAAAAGACCTGGGGGCCGATTCTGATTCGGGCCGGAAAACGTACCGACCGACTCGGTCCGGGAATAAAGTCCGACCGACACGTACCGGCGCTGCCCGACCTGGGTAGTACGATGAAATACATGTAAAACACGACCGACTCATACGGAACACAAGTCGAACGACCGAACAGGACGGAAACAAGCTATCCGGCCGGAAAACCATGCGAATCGAACCGACCGACACGCACCAGGAAGGAACCCGAACGAAACGTACACGCGAACTCCGAGCCGCGTAGTACGATGCAATGCGTGGAAAACCAGACCGAGTCTCACGGAGACCAAGCCGCACGACCGACACGCATACAAAACCCAGCCGAAGCAACCCAATACACCGCGACCGACGCGTACGCCGCACAATAAACATAGCAGAAACACAGTGTGAACGACTCGGATAAGCTGGCACGAGACAACTGCAGCGTCCTACTCGGTCAGAAGAACGTCTCCTACATGCACAAAAAAACAAATGGAAAAATACAAAAAAAAGGGCCAAACAAGCAATGACAAAGTCAATAAATACAGGGGGAAAAAAACAGGGAACAAGGACACACCCCCAACTCCACCTATATAAAGGCCACAAATTCCTACCATGATCCTTTGCAAATTCTACTGACCTGCCAGCACAGAAACCATCACACAGCAACCACAGACACACTCACAGCTCATCCATCACACAAGCCACACACCATTAGCACCTCCACAAATAGCACCCTCACATACACCCAGCAAAACCTACACACACACACCCTCACTTGCACACACACACACATCAATCACCACCACCACCCATCACCATGCCCCCAAAGAAGAACCATAAGTTCCTAGACAGTGAATTGGAAGTCCTGGTAGATGAGATCCTCAGGGTAGAGCCACACTTGTTTGGCACATTGGTCCAACAGACCCCCATGTCGTAGAAAACCAAGATGTGGGAGAGGATCGTCGTCAGGGTCAACGCACAATCACCATGTTTGCGCACAAAGGAAGACATCCAGAACAGGTGGTATGATGTGCGCAGGAGGGTCAGGGACCTACTAAAGAAGGATTACATCGTGAGCCAGCGCACCAGCAGTGGCCCTCCTGCCAAACCACTATACCTCAGGCCCTGGGAGGAGAAGGTGCGGGCCATCCTACCATCAGTGAGCGTATATGGACTAACAAACATCCCAGAGCCTGGTGAGTACACAACTAATATACCCAATATTGTGTGGCAACACACACACATCACTGTCAAGGGGATAGTCAAACCATGCACCCTTAGCACATCCACAGCAACCAGAAGATAATCATACCAAGATGACTATGTTAGTCAGAGAAACACAATACCTGCCATCTCATAGTGATATGTAACAGTGTCATGACAGGTACAAACATAACAATAAATAGAGCAGGCCAGTGGCACAAATATAACAAACAAACAGTCACATATGTTGCCACCACCAGAACACCACCTCACAGGGAAGCTCACTGAAAGGAAGGAATCCTGGGTATGCTGGTGAAGTCAGTGTAGGCAATAGCATGATGGGAGTTGTAGTCACAGATATTGGTCAGCCTCATAATTGGCCCATCAACACCACTCTCAACCATGCACACATCACAGGGAGTAGAAAAGGACTGACAAGATGGCTGACACTGGATACTGCTGTGGGGAGCACAAGGCCCTGCTGGGAACTGGCCACCAACAAACAACAGGAACACACTGTCAGCCATCTTGCCATTGCTGTCACACTCACACACAGTGAAGTCCACTCAAAAGGAAGGAAGTATGGGCATGCTGGGAAGGGGGGTGTAGGCAATAGCATGATGGGAGTTGTAGTCACAGATATTGCTCAGCCTCACAATTGGCCCATCAACACCACTCTGAACCATGCTCACATCACAGGGAGTGGGAAAGGACTGACAAGATGGCAGACACTGGGGACTGCTGTGGGGAGCACAATGCCCTGCTGGGAACTGTGCACCAACCAACAGCAGGACACCACTGACTGACATCCTGAAAGCCAAATTGCACCCCCTGCAATGGAAGCACGTTCTATGGTGGGATATCTGGCTGGGTAGGAAGGATGACTGATAGCTCTGACCATAGTTACAAGCAGCTCATCCCACATACCCCCTTAACACAAACTCCACACAACTCACCTGGGAGAATGCAATGCCTCACACTGTAATTTAACATCCCACAAAGAACCATCACACTGGGTTATGCTGTGTGAAGCACAGGGACACTTTTGGGACTTGTAGCCAAACAAACGCCAGGACAACACTGTCAGCCATCCTGCCAGCACAGGCACACTACCCCACAGGGAAGCAGAGTCAAAAGGAAGGAAGTATGGGCATGCTGGGAAGGGGGGTGTAGGCAATAGCATGATGGGAGTGGTAGTCACAGCTCAACATCCCCCACCCACATGGCCCAGCAAGCCAGCACTGAAGCATGCACACTTCACAGGGAGTGAAAAGCCACTTCAAAGATGTCTGACACTGGCCTCAGCTGTGGAGAGCCCAAGGCCATGCTGGGAACTGTGCACCAACAAACAACAGGACCACACTGTCAGCCATCTTGCCATTGCTGTCACACACACACAGTGAAGTCCACTCAAAAGGAAGGAAGAATGGGCATGCTGGGAAGGGGGGTGTAGGCAATAGTATGATGGGAGTTGTAGTCACAGACCTTGGTCACCCTAACAATTGGCCCATCAACACCACTCTGAACCATGCTCACATCACAGGGAGTGGAAAACTACTGACAAGATGGCTGAAACTGTGTGCTGTTGTAGGGAGCACAAGGCCCTGCTGGGAACTGGGCACCAACAAACAACAGGACCACACTGTCAGCCATCTTGCTATTGCTGTCACACTCACACACAGTGAACTCCACCCAAAAGGAAGGAAGTATGGGCATGCTGGGAAGGGGGGTGTAGGCAATAGCATGATGGGAGTTGTAGTCACAGACATTGGTCAGCCTCACAATTGGCCCATCAACACCACTCAGAACCATGCTCACTTCACAGGGAGTGGAAAACAACTGACAAGATGGCGGACACTGGGGACTGCTGTGGGGAGCACAAGGCCCTGCTGGGAACTGTGCACCAACCAACAGCAGGACACCACTGACTGACATCCTGAAAGCTAAATTGTACTCCCTGCAATGGAAGCACGTTCCATGGTGGGATATCTGGCTGGGTGGGAAGGATGACTGACAGCTCTGACCATAGTTACAAGCAGCTTCTCCCACACACACCCTTAACACAAACTCCACACAACTCACCTGGGAGAATGCAATGCCTCAGACTCCAATTTAATATCCCACAAAGAACCACCACATTGTGTAATGCTGTGTGAAGCACAGGGACACTTTTGGGACTTGTAGCCAAACAAATGCCAGGACAACACCGTCAGCCATCCTGGCAGTATAGGCACACTACCCCACAGGGAAGCAGAGTCAAAAGGAAGGAAGTATGGGCATGCTGGGAAGGGGGGTGTTGGCAATAGCATGATGGGAGTTGTAGTCACAGATATTGCTCACCCTCACAATTGGCCCATCAACACCACTCTGAACCATGCTCACATCACAGGGAGTGGAAAACTACTGACAAGATGGCTGAAACTGTGTACTGTTGTAGGGAGCACAAGGCCCTGCTGGGAACTGGACACCAACCAACAGCAGGACACCACTGACTGACATCCTGAGAGTCAACCTGAACCCACTGCAAGGGTGGCATGCTTCATGGTGGGATAACTGGGCTGGGGGGAGAAGGAGGGCCGGATGTCCACCAAATACAACCAATGCTGGCCATGCACACACCTCAACATTCACATTTAAATGCCTCAGGTTTGCAGGACAATGTACTACACCAATATCAACCTCTTACTGTGACAACTTAGGTCAATGCAATGTACAGGGCCGCATCCAGAGGTACAGTCACAACTGTCAGGTGTGTGAACCATTGATGCCTGTAGAAACATAACATACATTGTGTGTCTCTTCCAAAAACAGGTGATGATGGGGACACAGCAGCAGACGATGAGGAGTCCCAGTCCCAGGCTCCGGGGGACACTGAGCTCACTGGTGTGGAACAGCCTCTGCCCTCCTCGGATGGCGAAGACCTACCTGGCACCTCCGGTGTGAGTCGTCATGCAGCACCAGCAGGACCAACATCTGCACCCCTGCACCCACTCCTCCAACAACTGCCAACACACAGACCACCCCCGCCGACACGGACAGACCAAGGACCACCAATGACAGCAGCACAGGGACCCTGGCCCAACATCGAGCTACGGACAACGACCCCAGTAACAACCCACAAGGGGGCCCAGGGACACCTGTGCGTGCCACAGCAGGTCCCGCACGTGTCGCCAGGGGTGGTGGGAGGGGTGGTAGACATAGGTCGCTGTTTGCAGAGGGGTCTGGACTGCATGATGACCCACAACTGGTACGCATTGCTGATGCGTACCAGAATAGCACCGGAGAGGTCACCCAGGTAGTGGGGATCCTCAAGGACATTCAACAGCAGCAGGCTGCCCATCATGCCCGCTTGGACTCCCACATGTCCCGTGTGGAGACACACATGTCCCGTGTGGAGACACACATGTCTGGCATGGAGTCCAAGTGGGACACATTGCAAGAACTGACAGCGGTGCATAGGGACATATTGACATGCCTCCGCCAGATTAGCACCAACATGGCCACACCTCCCTGTGTGCCCACAACATTGGTGCTGCAACACCTGCAACTGCCACAGGGAGGGAGGAGGACTCTGGCGGAGAGTCCCCTGCACCGCAGCAACCTGCACGTGAGGGTCCCCCCCAAAGAAGAGGGGTCATCCGAGGAAGGAAAACTGAGAGGTCGATGGACATGTACATCCCCCAGGAAGCCAACACCTGTTCTGGAAATTCTCCTTTGTGTGCAAACAGTTCACCGTGTTGAATGCAACACAACTCACCCACATGACATGGGGAGTTCAAGTTGGACCAATGTATCAGATCACTGTTGACTTTACCCTGGACATTTCTGCCACCAAGACTTCCAACTCACCTGGGAACTTTGGATCACAATCCCAATGTACAGCACCCACCATCCTGTGCACTAACCTCACACATGTATGTACTAAACTCACCAATACACCATACTTGCCTCTGTTGTGATTACTACGTTGTTATCGTCACGGAGATGATGATCTGCTAAATGACACCGTGCATGCTAACTGCCACAGCAAGTTCAACACCGTCATGTGACTCATGGTGACGTGACACATATGAGGGAGACACACCACTAGGGATACACAACACATAGACACCAGGGCCATCGGACTCATTGCCTACACTGATGTTGCCAGGAAATATTGTGGAATGCACAGACACCACACCTATTCAGAGTCTGTGTTAACTAGCCCAAAGGTGCAGTAAGCAAATGTCAGTCAGAAGTGTGACCACAGACAACGCACATCCCAAAGTGAAGCACAGGTTTATTACACATTTGCAACATGTTGTTTCCACCACAGATGCAAGGTAATCCCACGTGGCAGTGGCCACAAAGCCAACAAGTGTAGAAGAAAGAAAGTCCAGGGGTGTGGGGCACATCACCTGTAGGGAAACGACTGCTTCCACCCTGGAAGTTGAATCATGGTGTCGGGGATCCGAGTTGACCAAACAACTCTGAGAGCGCCCTGTGAAGGACAGACATGACACACAGTCAAAAGCGCTGAAGAACAGGACAGAACTGCAATACCCATGCACAATACATGTCACAAGATACCTACACAAAAACAAGTTAGCATGTCAACACTGTTGGGGAGTACAGACTACCTGTAAGGACACATCGCTGCACGCATCCAGTCAAGTAGCACATGGCCACACTCAAACAGCAACAGAGCACCACCAACACATATCATGCAAACTCAAATCATTGACATGACATCTCTGGATACTCACATTCAGCTGAAGAAGCTGGTGATGAGCTGTGTGCGGACATCACCATCATCATCATCATCATCATCACTGGCATCGTGCCCCAGGCCAGGATCCTCCACAGGTGGCGGATGTTGGTCATCGTCATCCAGGATGAGAGGCAATTCCTTCCGCACTGCCAGGTTGTGTAGCATGCAGCAGACGATGACAATCTTGCACACCTTTGCTGGGGCATATGGGAGGGCCCCTCCTGTCTTGTCCAGGCAGTGGAAGCGGCTCTTCAGGAGACCAAATGTCCGCTCGATCACTCTCCTGGTCCGACCATGTGCCTCATTGTAGCGCATCTGGGCTGGTGTCACAGGGTTCCTGAGGGGTGTCAGCAACCAGGCATGTTGGGGTATCCGGAGTCACCTACAGACAGACAATTGCACATTAGCTGAGTTGGAAAAGAGTGCGGAACACAACATAGCAGAACACACACAATGGTACAAAGTCAGTACACACCGACAAGCCAGGCACGCTGGTTCCGCATCTGTGACATCATCCTCGGGATGCAACTACTCCTCATCACGAAGGCATCGTGTGCCGAACCAGGGAAACGGGCACACACATGTGAGATGCTCATATCTGCAAGACATACCACCAGAGCATTGATCGAGTGATAATGTTTACGGTTCCTGTATGCCTGCTCATGTGCCTGTGGTGGCACCAAAGCCACATGTGTCCCATCAATGGAGCCAATGACATGTGGCATCCTCCCCAGGGCATAGAAGTCACTCTTGATGTCAGTGAGTTGGTGACGTTTAGGGAAATAGATGTACTGGTTCAGACATCTCAACATTGCCTCCAAAATATCGCGTAGCACATGGCTGAACATAGTCTGTGACATCCCACCAGCAGTCGCCACAGTGTGTTGAAAGGTACCGGTGGCAAAGAAGTGTAGGGCTGCCATCACCTTCACCTTGGGGGTCAGCGCTGTAGGGTACGGCGGGCCAGGTTGCAAATGTGGTGCCAGGCGCACTGCCAAATCCTCAATCAGCTGCCTGGTGAAGCGGTACCGTCGGATGCAGTCACGTTCCACCATCGTTGCAAGGTCAGGGAATGGTCTATGGACAGCTGGTGCCCTGCAGTGCATAGGTGAGGAAAGGAAGATTGTCAGTCACCCCACATATGTGGCATAGACCAGACTCAATATCACATGATACAACATTACGAGACACAAGTACATGATGTGTGTGCCGTTCCATAAGGACATGTATGGCACCGAAATGGACAACATCTAACATCACAGTTCAACATGTGTCCTCAACAAGTCCCAGGTTGTGCTATGGGATATCATTAGGCTGTGTCACAGTACCCATATACTGCTGTCACGTTCCAAACACACACCACAGTGACATGTGAGGACAGATGTGCCCCAGGCATCACAGCTCATTGACAGGTAGATTCCCAGGGACCCTGTATTGCCACATGGACACTGGCATGACATGGTGCATCATGAATACACCACAGCAAAACAACCATGACCCCCACAGGTAGTGCTCCCTGTTGCCTCGGCAGGACAGACATGGACGTCTGTGACACACACACGCACAACATCAAAGGCCATGCACAAACAACGTGGATGTGGAGACTGTCTCCCATTGTGCACATGGAATCAGAGTCATTGTATACACAACATGCACACAGACTGTGGAGGGCCATCACCATTGTGGCAATGGGTCACCCTGTGACGTACATACCATCCCACATGAGACTCAGGGGGTATGTGACATGACATACACATACACAACCGTGAAATGTGACCATGCCACATGCTCTGAAATGAACAGTTGCACATCACAGTGGTCATGTGCACAACACACAAAGGAACCTGTCCCCATGAACACGTGCACAGCCTGGGAGTGGCTGCCCCCAAGTGCCACCCCAAAAACCACATGTTGACCCCCATACACAGAAAAGGTAATGCAGCCTTACATGCCTTAGGATACAGTGTGGACAGGCTGTGGTGTTGTAGGTGTGCCCCTGAGTCCCTGGCAAGTATATGTTACTGGCATACGTTCACCAGTGACAAGCATGGTGACATATGCGAGAGACCTGTACAGGGAAGCGTCGTACAGCAATGGACCGATCGGTGTGCACGCACTGGCCATTGAATCTGTCATGTGCGGGTACGCGTTGTACAGCAATGGACCGATCGGTGCGCACGCACTGGCCATTGAATCTGTCATGTGCGGGTACGCGTTGTACCCGGAATACGCCTTGTACAGCAATGGACCGATCGGTGCGCACACACTGGCCATTGAATCTGTCATGTGCGGGTACGCGTTGTACAGCAATGGACCGATCGGTGCGCACGCACTGGCCATTTAATCTCTCATGTGCGGGTACGCGTTGTACAGCAATGGACCGATCGGTGCGCACGCACTGGCCATTGAATCTGTCATGTGCGGGTACGCGTTGTACCCGGAATACGCGTTGTACAGCAATGGACCGATCGGTGTGCACGCACTAGCCATTGAATCTGTCATGTGCGGGTACGCATTGTACACGGAATATGCATTGTACAGCAATGGACCGATCAGTGCGCACGCATTGGCTATGGCCTGGCATGGCAACGGACGCGTTTTCAAATGTTTAACGAGTCTGATGCTGTGAATTCAGTTGGCCCCCCACAACAATGTTGCAAATTCATGGGTGTCATGAAGTTGAACTTTCAAAGGATGCTGTGGGCGTGTGTAAGTGGTGCAATTCCATGGATTGGCCAGATTCAGAAGATGCAAACGACTTGGACCTATCACTTTGGACACATGGGACAGTATCTGCCTCTGCAGCACACATATAATGCTGGCTGTTCCCCTGAGGGCTCACTTGCCTGCACTACATGCTCCAGGATGACATCTGCCACCAACACTGCTGCTGTCTCTGCATCCTCTGGATCCTGCAATGGCACGTACTGTGGAGAGAGCCCCAGCCTTCAGCCTTGAGGAGAACCAGGCCCTGCTGGACAGCCTCCTTCCACAGTACAACAAGCTGTATGGGAAACCAGGGGAGCAGGTGAGTGTGCTGTCCACTGCCTTACTAATTGTGCATGTTGTCATGACTAGCAAGACTTACAGTGTGCACACCACTGGCTAGCATGCTCACTGAGTAGTTCTCCCCCCCCCAAAGTGTGTAGTCACATGCACTGAACAGGTACAGTGCAGTAACAGTGCATTCCAACAAGGTTTACTTCCCATGCAATGATACCATGTAGTAACTGCTGGCAAACTGTTCTTAGCCATCGTTGCACTGCCTGTGAACATCATATGCCCCTGTGATTGAGACATGTATATCCAACTGTGTGATGCACGGATATGTTGCATGTGTAGTAATGGCCTTTTCACTTTGTCATCCTCACAGGTTGATGCCCACCAGAAGCAGGAAATCTGGCTGACCATCGCCCGGGCAGTAAGATCCGTGGGGGTCTACAAGCGCCGGATCCGCAACTGCCAGAAGAGGTGGCAGGACCTTCGGGGCTGGACCTGGAGGATCGCAAGGGTCCAGCTGAAGCTGTCGCCTCCTCGCAGGAGGGGCGGACACTGGACCCTGACCCCCCACATGCTCCGGATCCTGGCTGTGGTCTTCCCTGACCTGGATGGGCAGCTGAAGGACAGACAGCAGCAAGGAGGGGGTGAGTCCATGACTGCACTGTGAACTTTGTCTGACATGCTATGTGCCCTCCTCTGGCCTTGTTAAACTTCCACAGTACATCAGTCTTGTGGTCCAGGACACATGTCCCTCAATTGTGACATGCCCACTACTCATCTGATACGCAGGTGTGGTCCTTACAATCAGGAAATGTGTCACTTGGGTACTGTGTCCTTGCATTTTGCTTCGCTCAAGGTGGGGGACTGCATTTCTTCCCGTGACTTTGTGGTGTGCTTCATGGGTGGGTCAATTGCTCACACAATGCCTTAGTCCTGACATGTAATCTGGGTGTAACTTTGATATGTGGTCCACTTGCTGATCTGAATCACCACATGTCCCTGGGGTATTTGGCACACCCCCATGCTGCGGGTGGGAACAATGTTTGGGCCTCAGGAGTATGTATCAAGTGTGTCACACATGCGTAGCCACCTGCCTACTGTCCAGGGCTCATCCCTCCTTCAAGTGGAGCAGGACAGTCATGCCTACTCCAGGGCATACAATACACTCTGTACTCCCACTCCCGTGTATCAGCTGACATGTTGTGATCAGTGAAATGTTCTCTCAGGTGTCTGCCTCTGTGTCATTGTGCTGTGGCTTCGTTGTCAGGACTACTGGGATGTTAATCGGTTAGGGCTCAGCATGCCATCTGAGATGTGACCATAAGAGACGATACTTCTGTGACTTATAGGTGTTTGATCACTTGACTCTGCACACAGGTGTATGCGACTGTGAATTTCATGCAGCTGTTTTTCATTCACAGCAGACTGTGAGGTGCTCAGGTTCTGAGAGTTGTGTTTCATGTCTCCCATATGTCCAATTGGTATGACGTGGACAAATAAGAGTTCAGATGATGTGGTTTGTGGGGTATGGACATGTGCACTTGTCAGATACATAACTTGCATTCACCATGTCCTAGGATTGTGACACAGTGCAGACTGTTGTTGGCTGGCGGCTGCCATGCCCATGTGACTGGAGACAGTGATGTATGACTTTGCAGGCATGCCTGTGCCATGGCATTGAACTACCTAAGAGTGATCCTGCAGGGGAGTGACATGTGCAACATGCACCCCATTGTGGCATTGACTATCCGGACATGGGTGCATCATGGTGTCTGGTGCTGGTATGCATCACATGCATTTCTATTTAGACTCTGGCCATCCCTTTATCCGGACACCTGTACTGACTCAGTGGCAAGAGATGTGATGTGTGCATGTTCACATACTTCACCGTGTTCTCTGCAATGTCCAACAACTGTGTAGGTGGTGCATGTGTCCACACTGGGGTATTACCATCAGACAGGCACCAGACCGATGGGTGCAAGGGCAGTAGGGGTGTGAGTTCCATGGTTGACCATCAGACTGACAATTGGCTTCTCCTAATCTGTGTGAGGACTATTGGCAATGCTCAACTAAGTATGCCAGGGCTTGCTCTGTAATGTGCTGTACTTACTGTGGTGTGTGCGGTCAGTGCAGGTGACTGATGTTTGTCTGTTTCCCTAATTGTTTGCAGATACTTCCATGGCCACAGGAGGGGACAGCTCCACGGACCAGGAGGAGCTGCAGAGCCAGACTGGGTCAAGAGCCGACGAGTGGTCGGAGGGACCCAGTGGCACGGAGGGCGAGGGGAGCCACACCGAGGAGTCCTCAGCACCATCCACCTCAGCTGAGGACCACAGCAGCTCGGAGGATGACTCCCTTGTAGAGGCGGGTGTCAGCAGCCACCACACCACAGCTAGTCTGTCTGGCCCCGCCACCACCACCACCACCGCCCTCCCATTGGCTCCCATTCCAGAGGTCCGTGGAGGCTCCCGTGTTCAGGAGCGTGTCTCCTTCGTGCCAGGCACCGCACCTCCTGCCCCTGTGTCCCCTGCTGCCCTGAGTGAGGAGTCTGTGTACCTACTTCGGCAGCTCCATGTAGGGCAGACAGCAATGTTGAGTGTCCTCCATGCACACACCACTCTGTTGACACAGCTGGTGTCGTTCATGGAGGGCATCTCAACGGGTATGTCTGCCCTACAGAGGAGCAATAAGTCCATGGACTCCTCCCTGACGGCAGCAGTGTCCCTCCGCCAACAGTCCCTCACCCCTCCTACCTCTGCCCCATCCACACTTCCTGGCACCCTACCTGTCCCAAGCACATGCACACCTGCACGGTCACCCAAACACACAGACACGAGCAGCACAGAAACACCCACAACAAAGGCAAGACGTGCACACAGGCATCCTCAGGGGACTGATACCACACCCACAGGGGATGGGGAAGAGACACACACACAGGCATCCACAGTCACTCCGCAGTCCTCCAAATCCTCTCCCTCCAAGACCCCTTCCCTTGCCTCACCTGCAACCCCACCTACACAGAAAATCTTCCTCTGTGACCTCGGCCTCTTCCCCTCCGATCCCGCTGATCCAGCATACAGGGGGAAGAGGAAGTCCACCCACACAGAGGGGAGTGCCCCTCGCCCCCGGACACCCTCCCCCAGGCGCAGACAGATGGGGGCCCCCACCCGCAAGTCCCCCCGGTCCCGGAAGAGCAAGACCCCGCCACCGCCCTGCAAGTCAAGCACACAGTCTCCTTCCTCCATCCCTCAGGCCCCCACTCCACAGGTTCCCCCACCACACCCTGCCCCAGGTTCCCCCACCCACAGATACACCATCCCCAAAATGATCCGTCCTTCTCCACCTCCCACTTGCTCTTCCAGCACCACACCCCGCTGCACATGTTAGTGCCACTGGTGTGGAGACCGTGTCCTCCCCCTCTGTCCTGCCCACCTTACCTGAACCCCATTCTACTCCCCTGGAGATGGGCACTGCAGTGGAGTCCAGTAACACCCCGTCTGACTTGGGCACTGCAGTGGGGAACCTGTCCTCTCCATCTAGCCAGCCCACTGGAGTTGTGCCGGCACCCACACCATCCGGCTCATGCCCCCCAGTTGTGCCGGCACACACCATGTCAGACACCTCCACTGCAGTTGTCAGTGACTCTCCAGCACCAGCCACCCCTTCACTGCCTCCTTCTGGTGAGCCCTGATCCTGTCCCTGCGGTGCCTGGCCTGCCCCCCCGTATACCCCTCTGAGGGGAATGTCCCTGCTCCATTTCAGTGCAGGCAAGCAGAGGGTGACATCTGCCACTGTCACCCTGTTTGGACTTGATTCATGGACTGGACATTGGCCTTTGTGTTTTTTCTTGACTTTAATTTTCTATTTAACATATGCTGAATAAAGCTACTTTCAGTTCTCTAGTGGTTTTGCTTCAGATGTACATGATGTTGATGATGCTAACCATGCCCTTGCTGCAGTGATGTTGATTTTTGATGTGAGGTAAATGAAGTGTTACTGTGCAGGACCCCATGTGGTCCAGGGGGAATGTGTCCTATCCTGGTGTGTAGCCATGTCATCCTTTGTATCAATATGGGGGTGTCATGTTTTCCATATTTGCAAATGGGATTCCCTACCTGTTTTTCAATATCACATCTGTGGCTTACACCCCTGCACATCAAATGTGCTTGCCATTGTTCAATTGGTCTATTTCCCTGACCGTGTGACCATCTCAACTGGACATGCATGTTTGGGCATCAATGGGGAAGGACTCATCTGTGGTATCAGTGCAACTTGCTATACATGTGTATTTGATCGGTGCTGATGATTTGGGTGACAATGCCATGACCAGGCTGATGTGACGGGAGCCTTCATTTTGTGCTAATTGTTGACTGAGTGACCAAGTGTTCTGCTGACATGATAGCGCCCTGCAGAGACAACGTATGGCACAGCTTTTCTTACACAGGAGTGGAGTCCCCTCATGGCAGTGTGTAATTCCGTGACATTGCTTGAGCCCAAGGTGTGTGTTGTGTGAGCATGTCTGTGTGTGTTCACTTCCATTTTGCTATGCAGGCTGGGGGCCCTAGTGATGTTCCTGTTTGTGATGCTTGCTGAGTTGAGCAATGTTCCCCCAGATCTTCTCCCTGGGTGCTCTGTGATGTGGGTGCATGGCACATTACTGGTGATCAGGGTGTCATCCATAGGTGTGTTTGCTGTCAGGGCTGAGTTTGTGGGCAAACGCAGATGAGACACAGTCAGGATTCCCCTTGGCACTTGTTGGTTACACAAGTCATGTAATTTACAATTTGCGTTAGCTTCCAGTGATTGTGACACGTTGTATGTGTGACTGCTGCCACTCCTCAGGGTCAGAGCTGCAATGTTGGAAGTTGTCTATGTGTGTTGTTTGTGGGTGAGCTTGCCATCTTCATTGGTGTGTGACTGTGTCCGGGATCCCATTGGTTGGTGTGGATTTGACGTCATGCCCATGTACAGCGTACTGTGCAGTGTGTGAGACATTCACAAGTCTTGTTGACTGGCCATGTGTCATGGGTATCTCCGCCTTAGTTCCCCCCACCACCCCTGGGATTGTCATGGGTGCATGTGCAATGTCACCAGTCCATGTGAGCTTCACTGCTGCACATTGTTGGAGATCAAGGTGTGTGGTGTTGAGTGTGTGCAAATGAGAGTTGTTGCACGGCTGGACCCCTACCTCCATGTTGGCCTTGGATGACAGGCCGTGCTGTTTTATTTGCGCTTGTGTAGGTGTGATGGTAGTTTGTTGCTCAGGACACATGACTGTGGTTCACAGTGTGTACGACATCTACCTTTGTCATCACAGTGGGATTATCATGCAGGCCAGTGTCACCACAATGTGGGCTCCCTGGGGGTAGTGCTGTGGTGGGTCTGTCTCTTGCTGTGTTAGTTGCTGTTCATACAAGCTTGTGTGACATTTGTGATTTGGGCTCCCTCTCATCTAACAATGCCGGATTGCCCACATAGGGGATCCGATCCATGAGTTACTTTTGTGTGGCACTGTGTTGACATCTGTGTAATGGGGATTCAGGCCTCCTCGTGTGTTGTGTGTTTGCCTGGGGACACTGGCACACCACCCCCCTCACCTGTGGAGTTTGATATGCAGTGTGAGTCTGCCTGTTTGTGTTTGTGCATTTGCACCACTGCATTGGCATATCTTTCGTGTGCCATTGGCTGTATGTTGTTTGGTGGCTTACCCCTGCTGTCCCTGGGAATCCTACGTCATCAGTCAGCACAATGATCATGGTTTGTATGTCCCATTGCTGCCATGGTATGGTATTTGTTCACCTGACATCTACAGTCTCCACAGGATATCTACATTTTTGTGTCCATTGGTGCAGATATGTGGATCTGCATTGTGATGGTCACTTCTGTCATTGTGTTATTTGTGAATGTTGACAATGTGAGCCCCCATGGGTGATGTTTGTCTGCACATGGCCAAAGCGATGTTTCATTTGCACTGCACTGTGTGCCTCACCCAATCTCTGTTGCTATGGGACACAAGCACTGCTATGCCACTGATGTGTTTGTTGTTGTGTGACCAGGAATCATCCATGCAGTTTGGCATTTGCAGCTTTTACCATGACTACACTTACATTTTGGTCACTGTGGTGATGGGGCTTTAGACCCCATTGCCACAATGTTCAAAATGTGCTTCAGCTATGGTCCCCACACTTCCCTTTTGGTCACTGTGATGATGGGGTGTTCGACCCCATTGCCACAATGTTCAAAATGTGCTTCAGCTATGGAACCCACACTTCCCTTTTGGTCACTGTGATGATGGGGTTTTAGGCCCCATTGCCACAATGTTCAAAATGGCCTTCAGCTATGGACCCCACACTTCCCTTTTGGTCACTGTGATGATGGGGGTTTAGGCCCCATTGCCACAATGTTCAAAATGGCCTTCAGCTATGGACCCCACACTTCCCTTTTGGTCACTGTGATGATGGGGCTTTAGACCCCATTGCCACAATGTTCAAAATGTGCTTCAGATATGGACCCCACACTTACCTTTTGGTCACTGTGATGATGGGGTGTTCGACCCCATTGCCACAATGTTCAAAATGTGCTTCAGCTATGGAACCCACACTTACCTTTTGGTCACTGTGATGATGGGGTGTTTGACCCCATTGCCACAGTGGTCATGGTCGGCTTGCATTGTGGAGGCCACACACATTTATGTGTGACACATGTGATAGGGGGTCACATTGTATGTTCAATGTCATGTTCAGTGTTGTAGGCATTTGTCACAGACTACACACTCTTGTCATGGTGTTGGGGGTTGTAATTTTCAGGCATTCCTTATGTTGGAGTATGCTGGTTGTGTCATGCATTACCCGTCCTATGAGTGGGGGTTGTGTGGGTGGTAGGCATCCATCCCCCTATGAGTGGGGATGGTAGTAGTGACAGGCATCCAGGCCCCCATGAGTAGGGGTGGTGGTAGTGCTAGGCATCCAGGCCCCCCTGAGTAGGGGTGGTGGTAGTGGAAGGCATCCAGGCCCCCATTAATAGGGGTGGTGGTAGTGACAGGCATCCAGGCCCCCCTGAGTAGGGGTGGTGGTAGTGGTAGGCATCCAGGCCCCCCTGAGTAGGGGTGGTGGTAGTGGGAGGCATCCAGGCCCCCATTAGTAGGGGTGGTGGTAGTGGAAGGCATCCAGCCCCCATGAGTAGGGGTGGTGGTAGTGGCAGGCATCTAGCCCCCCATGAGTAGGGGTGGTATTAGTGGTAGGCATCCATCCCCCTATGAGTGGGGATGGTAGTAGTGACAGGCATCCAGGCCACCATGAGTAGGGGTGGTGGTAGTGCTAGGCATCCATCCCCCTATGAGTGGGGATGGTGGTAGTGACAGGCATCCAGCCCCCCATTAGTAGGTGTGGTATTAGTGGTAGGCATCCATCCCCCTATGAGTGGGGATGGTAGTAGTGACAGGCATCCAGGCCCCCCTGAGTAGGGGTGGTGGTAGTGGTAGGCATCCAGGCCCCCCTGAGTAGGGGTGGTGGTAGTGGGAGGCATCCAGGCCCCCATTAGTAGGGGTGGTGGTAGTGGCAGGCATCCAGGCCCCCATGAGTAGGGGTGGTGGTAGTGGCAGGCATCTAGCCCCCCATGAGTTGGGGTGGTATTAGTGGTAGGCATCCATCCCCCTATGAGTGGGGATGTTAGTAGTGACAGGCATCCAGGCCCCCATGGGTAGGGGTGGTGGTAGTGCTAGGCATCCATCCCCCTATGAGTGGGGATGGTGGTAGTGACAGGCATCCAGCCCCCTATTAGTAGGTGTGGTATTAGTGGTAGGCATCCATCCCCCTATGAGTGGGGATGGTAGTAGTGACAGGCATCCAGGCCCCCTGAGTAGGGGTGGTGGTAGTGGTAGGCATCCAGGCCCCCTGAGTAGGGGTGGTGGTAGTGGGAGGCATCCAGGCCCCCATTAGTAGGGGTGGTGGTAGTGGCAGGCATCCAGGCCCCCATGAGTAGGGGTGGTGGTAGTGGCAGGCATCTATCCCCCCATGAGTAGGGGTGGTATTAGTGGTAGGCATCCATCCCCCTATAAGTGGGGATGGTAGTAGTGACAGGCATCTAGGCCCCCATGAGTAGGGGTGGTGGTAGTGCTAGGCATCCATCCCCCTATGAGTGGGGATGGTGGTAGTGACAGGCATCTAGCCCCCCATTAGTAGGTGTGGTATTAGTGGTAGGCATCCATCCCCCTCTGAGTGGGGATGGTAGTAGTGACAGACATCCAGGCCCCCCTGAGTAGGGGTGGTGGTAGTGGTAGGCATCCAGGCCCCCCTGAGTAGGGGTGGTGGTAGTGGTAGGCATCTAGCCCCCCATGAGTGGGGGTGGTGGTAGTGGCAGGCATCTAGCCCCCCATGAGTAGGGGTGGTATTGGTGGTAGGCATCCATCCCCCTATGAGTGGGGATGGTAGTAGTTACAGGCATCCAGGCACCCCTGAGTAGGGGTGGTGGTAGTGGTAGGCATCCAGGCCCGCCTGAGTAGGGGTGGTGGTAGTGGTAGGCATCTAGCCCCCATGAGTAGGGGTGGTGGTAGTGGTAGGCATCCAGCCCCCTGAGTAGGGGTGGTAGTGGTAGGCATCCATCCCCTATGGGTGTGTATGGCATTGGTGGTAGCCATCCCGCCCCTATGGTTCTGCTGTTGCTAGTGTACGTCATTTCTGCATCCCTATGTGTGTGTGACATATGTTGGGTACGTGTGGTTTGTTTGTGTAGTGGGTGTTTGACTTACCGTCTTCATCGTACGCGTCCGTACCGGTCCCGGTAATAGATGTAGAGTATTGGTAGGACCTGTGCGATGGGATTCATGGTTTGTTCGTCTCGTTCGGGTTTCTTGTGGCTTCGACTCGTACTCGTCGCTGGCTTGTTCGTCTCATAGCCGTGGATCGTCTTGGGGCGCGAATCGGAGCTTATGTGCAGCTCTCCCGGATGCTCTGTCGTGCCGGACGTAGCGACGGGTTCGGCGTGTACGGAAGGCACATCGTACTAGTCCGGCCAGAAGGTGCTGTGTATTTGCTTCCGTGCGACTCGGTTGGACGTTTACGGATCCGGCTCGGGCGGGGAACAGGAGCTGTAATGGGTGAGTACGGCTCGCTCGGAATCTGGGCTGTTATGCGCATCGTACTTGTTCGTTCGGACGGCTGTTCGAATCGGTCGGGAAACACGCGTTCAGCTTGGTTTTTTTCCGGACGAATACTGTTAGTTGCGCTTCCGGCCGAGATCGGAATCGACCCCCTGGTGTCTAGTGGGCTTTCTGCCCCCCCAGGAGGGGCAGATTGGGATCTACTGCCCCCATCTGCCCCCCAGGGGGGGCATAAAGACTGTAATTTGGGGGGGGTGGGGGCATTGGCATGCCCATATTGTGCAGCCCCCACCCCTAATTTCATTTAAAATAAAATCCCTCATTTTTAGTGGGCTTTCTGCCCCCCCGGGGAGGCAGAAAGACTGTAATCTTGCAGCGAAGGGGCGGCCCCCACCCCTAATTATAATTTAAAAAAATATCCCTGGTCTCTAATGGGCTTTCTGCCCCCCCGGGGGGGGAAGATTGGGGGCTACTGCCCCCATCTGAATCCCAGGGGGGGCAGAAAGACTGTCATTTTGCGGCGGAGGGATGGGGGCATTGGCATGCCCATATTGGGCAGCCCCCACCCCTAATTCCAAGTTGAAAAAAATCCCTGGTGTCTAGTGGGCTTTCTGCCCCCCTGGGCATGGAAACCGTGCATGCAGCCTCGGGAGCTGGGGAAGCTGTTCCCCAGCTCCCCAGCTCCCGTGGCTGCTGGGGGATTAAGGGAATCCCTCTGGTGCCTGCACCAGAGGGATTCCCTGTGCCATGTGCGAGGACGGCCGGGGGCCGTCCGACGCACATGAGCACTGGTGCGTCGGACAGCCCCCGGCCGTCCGACGCACCGAAGGGGTTAACTGAAAAGCAGGTCGAAAGGCAGACATGATTCTCTCTCTCTCTCTTCCTACTACCAGGTCTCTCTCTTCAGATCGCTGCTTGGACTGAATAATAACTGCTCCTGAACCAGACGTACATTATTGGCACACAAGATCCAAATCCCTAGCCTAAGAGCAGCATGCACAGTTTTCCAAATAGGTGTGTTTTTTAAAATCATAAAAGCCAGCCATGTCCAATACGCCATGTCCAATACAGACCTCTTTTAGTGTGGAACTTTGAGACAACCATAGGGAAAGTGCGGTGTAACTCATTTCTTAAGGAATTGTTTCTGGGACTTTTCCTGATTACTTACTAATCATGTCTGCATCGGACACACATCCACTAACATATAAGGATTACAGGACACCATTTAGATTCATGGTGCTCTGAGACTTTTACTATAACCCTGGCAGGACAACCATCCTTTCTGCAATCTCATACTTTGTGAAAGGGGGGGTGACATCTAGCTGGAGATTACATAACTCAGGGGCTGCAGTTGTTTTGGACAATTGCAATTCAGAGAGTACAAATGAGATTTATTGGTACATTTAGAGACATGATGAGCTTTTGGCAAAATACAGAGCAAAGATTGGGATCTCTACTCTTATTCCTGCCTGGAAAGAAAAAAACCCAGGTGTCCAGCCTCGTATCGATCCTTTAGCACAGATTTATCATCCCAAGCCCTTTGACCCCACTGACTTCCTAAAAACGCAATCCACCTGACACACTTGCCACGCTGACCGCTGCCCTTTAGCGAATTGAGTTCATCGCCGACGGTTGTCAGTCACAGTAAGTTGGGCCATGTCAGTGGTCTTTAATTCTGCTCTACTCATCTGTGACCGACACCGGACACTGCAGCCCCAGCCCCCGCTCCCTCAAAGCACATGGCAGGCAGGAGAACAGTTTAGTGTTGAAAGGCCCCAGGCCCCAACAACAGTATATATGCTCACCTCTAGGTGGGAGGCATGAAAAACATCATCCTGGTGGAGACCACTCTGTGTGAGAGCACAACCTCCACAGTAAAACATAGCAGCACTGTCAGCGGGATTGATTTGAACCTAGTCAAGGCAGCTGGCAACACATGTCTAAAAAGCAAATCTGCTGCTACAGTGACTACTTGCGACCAGCTAGTCAGACAGCAGAGTTATAGTTGGGCAGGCACTTTGCAGTGAAATGCAACAGGCACAACACCACTGCTGGATCCATGGGTTGGCACTGCTGGAATGAATCCGGAGTTTGTTTTTCTCACCTGACTTAGACCACATGATGCTGAGTTACCATGGCCAGGCTCGGCTTAAATGAAGCGAGCCACAACCCTGCATGTATAGCACCTTACATGATAGAAATCCTCATGAAAAACGACTTCTGTGTGTAACACAGCAGACTTTCCACAGCACAGTGCACACTGCTCATAATGCCCACTGCAGCTTACTTATGTATTGCATGCCTCGGATTTCCCCCTTGGCACTATAAAAACGGGACTTATGCATTTTAGTGCGGTGATGCGGACACCACACTAAAATACTAAGAAGAAGCTTGTCTGCAGCCATCAGAAATAGGGATATTCCACTGACACGCGAAGTAAGGAGGCATTATAAACAGGCACAAAACAAAGCTAAGAGAGAGTGGGATTAAAGGAGATGGGAAGAACTTGGGGAGGCCATTTTGCACCCAGACAGCAGGATGTTTTGGTCCCTTCTGTCTAAGGGCAATTTTGAAAATCCCTTCAGTGCTCTGTATTCCATTACCTGCACCCAAGACAGAGCTCCAATGGTACTTGACATTGGTCAACCAGTTTTGTAGCCTCTCGTTTACTAGAGAGGACATTTTGACCTCCCTGAAGGCAATTTTACCAGCAAAAGCTCTGGGTCTGGACGGTATCCCTGGTGACCTCTTTCGCTCAGATAGGGAAAACTGGGCAACCTACCTCACAACTCTGTCCAATGACATCGCTGGCGGGGGAATGATTCCTAAATCATGGACAGGGGCCGAAGTGATCCCCATTTTTAAGAAAGCTGACAGGTCTAACTCCTCCAACTACCGCCCGATCAGCTTGATTGATTGTGCCCAAAAGGTCTTCTGCCGCTCTCTCCTAGTTAAGATCCAGGATTTGATGGATGAGAATCACATCCTCTCTCCGTTCCAAGCAGGCTTTCGACGGAAGACCGGCACAACCGATCAAGTTTTCCGTCTTGTCATGCTATATTGGAAGGTAGTTATGCTGGGCAAGGGTAGTCTATATATAGCTTTTATAGACTTAAAAACAGCCTTCGACCTTGTTCCCAGGGACCTATTGTGGCGGGTGCTCAGGAACATGGGAATGCCCTCTGGAATTCTGGAACTCCTAATTAGGTTGCACAAAGAGAATTTAGCCTGTGTAAGATGGGGTAGCCAGGGTCAAATCTCCGAGCCCATTAAGATACAGTGGGGGGTCTGCCAGGGCTGTGTCTTAGCCCCAACTCTCTTCTCATTGTACATTAACCAAATAGCTGAGCTCCTATCCTCCATTTCAGCTGATGCCCCCTTGTTGGCGAACCATAACATTTCCACCTTATTATTTGCAGACGAGACCCTTCTCGTTTCAAAAACTCCCATGGGCCTGCAAAAATTACTGAACTAATTTAAGGTTTTTTGTGATGGGAGGGGTTTGGAAATTAACACCTCCAAAACCAAGTTAATGCTGCTGAATCCCCACAAGTCCTTCAAGGGAAATCTGTTCCTGGACAATGCTCTGCTTGAGAGAGTTAGCTTCTGTGACTACCTGGGAATCAAGCTGTCAGAGGGAATGGCCTGGAAGCTCCATCTTAAGAAGGCCTTTCTCAAATTTTCCCAGGTAACCGGGGCTCTGAGGAAGGAGATTGTCTCTCATATACCAAGCCAGTAGCACCTGCTCTCAAACAATATAGCTGCAAGGCTGTGAGCAGTGCCCTATACGGGGCTGAGTTGTGGGGCATGGTAAATGCAAGTGACCTCTAAGCAGTGGAGAACAAGTTTCTTAGAAATTTGGTATCCCTCCCACAAAGCACCCCTCTCTTTCCACTTAAACTTGATTTGGGCATTAAGCCTATCAATGATCTTGCAAGGCTCCGCCCACTGTTGTTTTTGCACAGAATGGTCACCACTCCCGATCTGGCACCTTATGCTGCAGCTTTTAATTAGGTTTGCGCTCTGGATACCACTAAAAAGATTGGCTGGATCAAACACGTAAATAGCCTTTTGTCCAGCATTGGTTTGCCAAAGCACGACACTGGCTGCCCACCAACCCATACCAGATGCCAGGTCAAATTATTATATTGGGCATGGGCTGAGCAGAACATATTCTCGAAAAACAAACAGGGCAGACTAACAGAAGAGTTTGGAGACTTGAAAGCCAGCCGTTCCTTAGAAAGCTATTTCGATACCATCAAGGTCCCAGCTGATAGGAAACTTTATATTCATTTCAGGCACAGCGGTTTACCAATTAATGCTTTCACAAACTCTTGGCTGATTAACAAATCTCAACCCAAGGGCTGCCCTTGTTATCCTTGCTCACATGAATCGATAGGCCATGTTCTCTTTGCTTGTACAGCCTATGCGAAACCCAGGAGCAAATGGCTAGCTCCAGTATGCAGACAACTTGGGACTCGAAATTCCAAAGTGGCCTTGCGCATATTGAAATCAGATGCCAGACCTTTATTCGCTTGCGCTACTGCTAAATTCTTAGGCCACTTGTGGGCGATTAGAAGGAGGGCGCTGTTAATCCCCTTGCCTAGCCCCGAGAGCCAAAAATGTGACGACCCGTTTACACAAGATCAATTGCCATAGATGTTACTATTTTTGTATTGTAAATAGCCGTTTTTGTACTAATATTCAATGCATTTTTAACTTTGCCATTGTTGTTTGTATAATGAATAATGGTGATTTTAATATGTTATTATGAACTTTGTAGTGTTATGCTTGGAATGTAAATTCGGGGTCTGTCTCACACAAAATTACTTGAATGCATTGGCACTTTAGACAAGGGTTTTTATCGTTCTGTTACAAACTGCTTGAGGCATCATAATCATGAATTATTTGACAATTGTCTCATTTACACCCTTTCCGTATGTTGTTATTACCACGTCAATTCCTGACATTCCTAATTGTATCTTCTTTTAATACTCATATGAATGTTGTTTCGTAAGCTAAATGTATCAATCACGACTTGTATGGCTGTATCTTTTATGTTTTTTTTAACCGAAATAAAGAGAGTTTGATTGATTGATTGACTCCTGTGTGTAACACAGCAGACTTTCCACAGCACAGTGCACACTGCTTATAATGCCCACTGCAGCTTACTTATGTATTGCATGCCTCGGTTTGCCCCCTTGGCACTATAAAAACGGGACTTATGCATTTTAGTGCGGTGATGCGGACACCACACTAAAATGCATTAGTCTAATCCGTGATTGGTGGTACTTGGCAGGGCTGCCACTCGGGGGCTAAAATACAAACAAGCAGGTGAGACTGCGTTTGTTTATATTTTTTAATTTTTACATCAAATTAGCGAATCCGTTGCAATTTTACGAAAACACTGCCCCCTTCTCTTTTATTTACATTTTTGTTTGGGACTTAGCTGGGTCTGAGTCCCAAGATGGCTGCCAGCACTTCCTGCTTGAAGTGTTGGCAGTCAATCAGATCTCTGCACAAGATCGGGAGGATTCACGTGTCTAGATATACAAATTTGCTTTTTCTTTAATATTTCCAAAACTACTGAACATATTTATAGAAAATCACATAAAGGTCACTTACTGGACCAAGATTTACCTTTCTGCCACCACATACACCCCTCACATTATTGTGGTGCATTTGCAGCAAAGACAGCAGCCATGTCCCAGGGTGGCTGCAGGAGCCGCAGACACCCTCCAATCTCTTTTCAAGCCCAGAGATCATGTAACAGCACTCAGAGAACACACTTACCTCCCCTCACAGAGAGAAGCAGAGTTCAGCGGCCATAGAGCCCCTGCATTAAAAGGTGATTAAAAAACAGAAAGTGCTGCAAGAAAGAGCTGACAAGTGCCTTCTCACATCACATTCTCAGGGCGTGCGACAGAAGAGCAATCACAGGAGCTTTTACAGTTTATAGTGCATGCACCACTGAATGAATAATCTCCCAGAGCTTCAAAGAAAGGGACAGCCAGGGAAGTTTGGGAAGACACTGCACTTGCTGCAGATATGTGCAGCTGGCAGCTCACAGCGCCACGTAAAAGGCTGGTAAAATCTGGACTTTAAGTTGAATTTTAAAAAAGTATGTTTGGGGTAATGGGAGGGTTTCCAAAAGGGGTGTGGCCTATGTAAATCAGGGCATGGTTAAACATCTAAACTGAATTTTTGTGACCCCTATAGTGTACCACCTGACCAGTATTTTGCTGCATGATTTAGTAAAAAATGAAATATAAACAGGAACTAAATAGCTGAAATGGAGTACCTGGAGGTTTTTTACATTAATTGTTCAGAAATCAATCAGTGTTATTTGCCAGTAAATTTTAGGGCATGAATATAGGGACCCGTTTCAATGCCCATTTGTTATTACGTGGAGATACCCCTTTGGTAAAACGTGCATTGTTGCATAGCACACTAGACTTAAGCTCTCCAACAACACATGAGTGTGTTAGAGAGCGCTATATCAGAAACAGCTTCAAGTGTGTACTGACTGCGGAGATTTGAGTGCCAGAAACTGGGTACAAGTTCGAATCAATGAGAGGAGACTCAGCCATTCATGATAACATTCCCTTCTCTTTCATTCCCTTGACTACAGTGCTTTCAGTGGTCATGCACCCACTCACAAATCCACTCAGAGACTCACGTACCCACTCACAGACCCACTCAGAGACTCATATACCCACTCACTCACCCACTCAGATACTCAAATGCCCATTCACAGACTCACTCAGAGTCACACACCCAGTCACAGACCCACTCAGAGTGTAGTGTAGTTCCTATTTCCCTAATAGTCTCTGCGCATTGGAATAATATAACCTATAGGTTTGACATAGGACTAAGGTCGGTATGTCCCTATCGATTATATTAAACTTAATTACCTGTGCCAGCTAGCTCAGAGGCCACTAGAAACTCCTTGAGAACAAGAAGGGAGTAGTTTCTGGCAACCAAAAAACATGACAACTTTGTTTCCCTTTAGAAGCGGAACATATCTCAGAATCGTGGAAACAATAGATAACAGTTTCACTCATTCAATCATGCATGCTTAGTTTCTGCAGAGTTACACAGAAAGGAAAGACCGGCGTTTCAATAAAAAGGGTTTTATTGAACAGTCTTGTTTCTCATGTAAGAGATATGTGCTGTTATGATCACAAGACAGTATGCAAGATAAATAATGTACAGCGTAAGCAGTAGAAATAAATAATACTGCGCTAGCATTATCTTTTAGCATATAATCACGTACATAAATAATATGAGCTAAAAATGCGAGTACTCATACGATGCGTCTCTAAGCTAGTTCTACCCCAGTGTACCTAACCTAGACTAGGTGTAGGGAAGAGTAGAAGTAGGTGGAGTATTCTCTAGTATGGTAGACTAAGAGTGTGTTGAGTCTAGTATTGCAAGAGTCCCTCTAGGATCTAGTCAGCTCCATACCTTGAGAATGAGAGGGGTGGGAATCTCCTGCCGGATCTTGGAACTCTACCACCCCGCGAAGGGAGTCAGAACACTGGAAGCTGGATTCGTCTGCGCGCAGGAATGACAGCGTCTTCTCAGTGCGTCAGGCCGGGATACGGGCTCCTCTGAAGTCGAGGTCTCCTCTAACTTGCTTGGGCAAGGGAAGGTATATTTATACCTGGTAGGTGTCGAGGAATGTTAGCATTGACGTGAAGTCGGACATAGGAAGACGTCAGGAATGAACCCTTAAGGTATAACGGTTCATACATAATAGATGAGTTCTTGGAGAAATCAATAGTCCTGTGCTAGGGGAACTCCCGAAGCTTAAGGGTCTGGTTTCTAAGAACTCGTTGTGACGTTAGGGTGGACGGATGTCGGTGACCATGCCTGTATTTGGAGTGCATGGTTAATGCCTAAATAAGGACAGGGATTCTATGTCTATATAAGGGCAAGGCGAATTGTGCCTATATAAGGACATGATTCAGGAAAACCTATATACCGACCCCTAAAGCGGAATACAACACCCACTCCATCTTCTATTGAATGATAAGACTAAATGCTAAACATTTTGAAATGCTAAACATAAAATTGAGTACCACATATCGCTAAAAACATTTCTAAAAGCATTTTAAAAGAAGCTCAAAATTGTTGAAATGCAATAGGTACTGTACATTTTAAGCATTGTTTTCATTCTAAGCATGTAACAGAAGTGGAATGCAACGTGAATGAAACAGTAATATATACATATCATGAAATGGTCGATAGGTTCTTACAATCAAAGCCATTGCATATCATGGAATTAAATGAAATGGTAGACAAGTTAGGTGACAATGTGTCCCTGGAAGTATTCAAAGAAGTCAGTTTTATAAGACTAGTTCTACTGTAAGCAGATTGTTCCTTTGCCATGTCATTTTCAAAAATTTTAAAAAGAAAAAAGTTCAATTCTGGGAAAAGTTCCAAGTTTGAAAAATATGTTGGCCAAATTTAATTGTTGCCTTGGTATACTGTGAGCCCAATCAAAGTCAGTGTAGGGGTCTGGCGTAAACATTAGATCATCTATGTCCGTAGCCAAAATATCATCCACCGAAGTCGGTGCCAGTTGGAATCCCTCGTTCAGAATGTTAATTGCACAGAGATGAGAAACATCGCCTTCAGCAGAAGATGCAATGTTCACGTCCGTTGTTACCTGTGTGCCCGTTGATCCATCTCGTACCTCAGCAGCAGCCGGAAGCGTCTGTGAGATCTCAATGAATGCCGCCATCAGGATTGGAAGCCTCTGGGGACAACACACAGCATGGGCCGTTATCGGGTCCAGCAGAGTATCGATATCCGTTGGCATGACTGATGGGAGTGTTAGACAGATGTCTAGCACGCATTCTTCACTGCAAAACAGGCAGCGTAGAACAGGTAAGATGCAATCTTGCCAGATTGGTCTGAATGACAGGAACCAAGTTGTATTAAGTTCCCGTAGACGAGGCATGCCCAAAAGCTGTACTATTCGCTCACGACATTTCCGTTCAAGGAGGGCTCTCTTCACATCGCTCGGAGTGATGTTGGCAAAGAGGCTTGCCATAGCGTAGTAGGAGGAATAGAAACAGGATTCCTGCAACAAGTGCTAGAATTAACAGCACACCACCAAACACCGAATGTGCGAAGTTTGGGATGATTCCGAGGACAGCCTGGAAAGGTGCTAATAGTCCGGAACAGATGGTCTTAAATACATGTACAATTCCGCTTGTATCTGACATATTAAAGATACGTCCTATCATTTCTACGAAATGTATAGGGCAGTTTGTACAAATTAAAGCTTGTATCTCAGCCGAAGTCCTTGCAACTTGTAGATCATAGGTTTCTTTGGCCGAGGTCAAACGCACTGATTGTTGTATAAGCATGGCTTTCATTCTGCTTAAAGTATCCAATCGAATAAAAGAGACATCCAGCGAAGGCCATAACGGCGACTCCCTGACTGTGTCTATTGGGGCAAACAATACTTGCATACAGCAAGTGACCCTGGAGTTGACCGTTACTAGATATGGGATGCCTGGCAACATGCCACATCAACTCTGATCATTCAACATGAGGTAACTCCCATTAGAAAGTTGTCCAAATGTTGGATTAATCACAGCAGCAGGTGTACCCTGCTGGTGGCAGGACACGTTTGCCACAGAACCATTACAAGCCCCGTGTAAAGAAATGTCCTGACAAATCAGTGTGAACCGCTTAGTGCATTTTCACAGTGTGTACCGCTTAGAAACACTTCACGATCCCCACTCCAACATCTATAGGTGTAAGGTAAATTCCAGGATGTCTTAATGTATTCTTTACCAAAGTGGATGATGGACAGAGTGCTTGAGTTAATCAAACACTCACCCCCAGTCAACTGATCTGGGTTTAATCCATCATCATTCTTTAGCTCACTCCACCACCCCAGTTCAGACATGGCCATATGCAAATCAGTCTGATCCTGTGCCTCATGGGAACAGTCCAGCCCGAACTGCCAAGCCAAGTCTTCCCTGGACCGGAAACAAGCATCCTGGGACCGGTTTCTGGCTATTCAGCCGTCATCAGCCAGGCTAGCTTGAATCCAGTGGCAAAGTGAGCAAGGGACCCACGTCTGGGCATACCCTGCCAACTTAGGGCGAACAAAGCGATACCAAAGTGGATGATGGACGGAGCGCTTGAGCTAATCAAACACTCACCCTCAGTCAACTGATCTGGGTTTAATCCATCATCATTCTTTAGCTCACTCCACCACCCCAGTTCAGACATGGCCATATGCAAATCAGTCTGACCCTGTGCCTCATGGGAACAGTCCATTAATGTATTCTTTACCCAACCTTTCATATTTGCCTGCTTGCATCTGTTTAAGGCAATACTGAAACTGGAAAGTAGTCACAGGGAGACTAATTTTGCCATGAATAAGCCATTCTGTAGCTGGTTTTTCTTCCACTGTAAATGGTAACTTTTCAAGTTTTTCAATGCTCAGTACTGTATACTTTGCTCCCCGTTGTGCCAGTTCGATCTGTTTATCAGTTAGATTGTATTCTGCAAACAGAGCCGTTGTGTTGATAAAACGCCAAGGCACATAGCCCGCACGCAAAGATTGCAGAGTCCAGCTTAATAACATAATAGAACGTAACTGTGTTTGGCCTTGTTGTAACATGGCTAAATCTTGTTCCAGTATGTCGATAGCAGAGGATACAATACTGTCCAATGAATAAATTCTGGAGGACAAAGTTGTTAACCCATTGTCGACCACAGAGAGAGTTTTCTCTAAGTTAATACGATCAAGTTCACGTATTCGGTCTGCGGCCTCCATCTGTGACACCTTCCATGCTTCATTATAAGCAGCATAAATGCCGGCATATATGAAACGTTTTTGACGCGGTTTTCTTGGTCCAAACAAGAATTCCCTATGGTCTGCGTCTTCTTTAAGTAAAGATAAGTGTTGTTTCACATCCTTAAGTGTAGATTTTTGCAGCCAATCGATGCATAGTTTTCCTACACTGTATGTTGTTACTACCCCCGGATGCTGTCTTTGGCCGTATCGTGGGTCTGGCCTATGAATAGTAAACCCCTGTGTTTTATTTAGGAATCTGTCTTGACAGTTGCTTGTGTCAGTGGGCCAGATCAACCATTTTCTCCAATCAGGATTTGTTCTGTTGAGTTGTAGTATGGTGTCAACAGTAACCGCTGCCTGTGTATTGTTATCACTTGCAGGTGTTGGTACAGAAGTATTTTTCATGTCTTTAATCTTGGCTAACCCAAGGCAAGACGTTAGTTGGACCGCGTCATTCAAAAACATAATTTGCTGAGGGACGATACAGGCTCTAAATAAAGCTTCTATCCCCTGCACTTGCCAATCTTTAGTACCCCAGACAGATTTTGTGTCTATTGTGTCTTTCCATAAGTCGAAACCCTGTCTAGACAGTTGGTCACTAAATGTTGCAGAGTAAATCTGTTTTGTATTAATTAACATAATTTTCAGTCCTGTTTTGTTTACATTTCTATAGTAAAATGTTTCTGGATCAGATGTATTGTATCCTGAACAATATGGAAACTTTTTAGCAAATGTTTTCGAACTTCCTTTTGGTGGTGTAGGACAATGCTCCCATTGGTTAAACATAAACACATTTCTAGGTGTTGCAGATTTATGCAAAAAATGATGACCATAGTGGTTATAGCAATACAGCTGTTCATAGTCTGATGAACCCTCTAAATATTCATTATTAGAAAATGCAGCAGATTTTTCTAGGTCAAACATCATATTATTCACAGTTTCAAAGTCCCAATCATCAGAAAAGGTACTGGATGAAACAAAATCACTTAGTGAAATTTTAAATAAATGTGGAATGTTCAAATGTTCCGTCGGGCCAAAGATATCAAAATCTGTTTTGTCCCACACTATACCATCCTGTATAGGAACAGCTGTGATGTTCACTGCAGACAAGTATCTTGTTTCACGATGGGATGATTTGTGAGGTTTCAAAAGTAAGTTCACTTCTTTTCTTTCAATGTCCAAATGGATGTATCTCCCATTTATAAGCACGCTCATAGTCATAACCAAAGCTAGCCAAAGCAGGAAGAAAAATATTCCAGAAATAACCCAAAGTTCAATCCATGGTGAAATTAGATAAGACTTTTTCAAAAAATGCAAAAAGTCTTGTACTTGCTGTTTAAAAGTTTTTGATGCTGGCGACGTCTCGGGCTCACTCGGATCCTCGGAGAACGTATCAAAGTTAATGAAGTAGCCAGAACCAGTTCTGTCAATTGTTGGAATTGCATCAGGATTTGTAGAAATCGCTGGTACCAGTTGATCACTTGTTACATTGGTGTAGACAGGTGTATTTGGACGAACTGTTACTTGTGTCTCAAGAGGGATGAGTTCCATAGCATTGTTGCTCAGTCCTTCATCTGTTACTGCTGAAGTCTCGATGGTTATCAGTCTTTCAGTCTGAACCTCTTGGATAGTAGCAAGAGGAGTGTGTCTGCTACTAGGTCAGAGTCCACGAGGCCTACTATTTAGTATTGGCCACATACTGTGGTTTGATGAGGTCGATGAACACAAATCTTTTCTCCTTTTTTCCAGCAAGGGGCGGCAGAAGTACTGTTCTTGTTCCTTGAACGGCTAGGACAGGTGCACATGGCCAAAGCGATGTTTCATTTGCACTGCACTGTGTGCCTCACCCAATCTCTGTTGCTATGGGACACAAGCACTGCTATGCCACTGATGTGTTTGTTGTTGTGTGACCAGGAATCATCCATGCAGTTTGGCATTTGCAGCTTTTACCATGACTACACTTCCCTTTTGGTCACTGTGATGATGGGGTGTTCGACCCCATTGCCACAATGTTCAAAATGTGCTTCAGCTATGGAACCCACACTTCCCTTTTGGTCACTATGATGATGGGGTTTTAGGCCCCACTGCCAGAATGTTCAAAATGGCCTTCAGCTATGAACCCCACACTTCCCTTTTGGTCACTGTGATGATGGGGGTTTAGGCCCCATTGCCACAATGTTCAAAATGGCCTTCAGCTATGGACCCCACACTTCCCTTTTGGTCACTATGATGATGGGGAGTTAGACCCCATTGCCACAATGTTCAAAATGTGCTTCAGATATGGACCCTACACTTACCTTTGGTCACTGTGATGATGGGGTGTTCGACCCCATTGCCACAATGTTCAAAATGTGCTTCAGCTATGGAACCCACACTTACCCTTTGGTCACTGTGATGATGGGGTGTTCGACCCCATTGCCACAGTGGTCATGGTCGGCTTGCATTGTGGAGGCCACACACATTTATATGTGACACATGTGATAGGGGGTCACATTGTATGTTCAATGTCATGTTCAGTGTTGTAGGCATTTGTCACAGACTACACACTCTTGTCATGGTGTTGGGGGGGTGTAATTTTCAGGCATTCCTTATGTTGGAGTATGCTGGTTGTGTCATGCATTACCCGTCCTATGAGTGGGGGTTGTGTGGGTGGTAGGCATCCATCCCCCTATGAGTGGGGATGGTAGTAGTGACAGGCATCCAGGCCCCCATGAGTAGGGGTGGTGGTAGTGCTAGGCATCCAGGCCCCCCTGAGTAGGGGTGGTGGTAGTGGGAGGCCTCCAGGCCCCCATTAGTAGGGGTGGTGGTAGTGACAGGCATACAGGCCACCCTGAGTAGGGGTGGTGGTAGTGGTAGGCATCCAGGCCCCCCTGAGTAGGGGTGGTGGTAGTGGGAGGCATCCAGGCCCCCATTAGTAGGGGTGGTGGTAGTGGCAGGCATCCAGCCCCCATGAGTAGGGGTGGTGGTAGTGACAGGCATCCAGCCCCCCATTAGTAGGTGTGGTATTAGTGGTAGGCATCCATCCCCCTATGAGTGGGGATGGTAGTAGTGACAGGCATCCAGGCCCCCTGAGTAGGGGTGGTGGTAGTGGTAGGCATCCAGGCCCCCTGAGTAGGGGTGGTGGTAGTGGGAGGCATCCAGGCCCCCATTAGTAGGGGTGGTGGTAGTGGCAGGCATCCAGGCCCCCATGAGTAGGGGTGGTGGTAGTGGCAGGCATCTAGCCCCCCATGAGTAGGGGTGGTATTAGTGGTAGGCATCCATCCCCCTATGAGTGGGGATGGTAGTAGTGACAGACATCCAGGCCCCCATGAGTAGGGGTGGTGGTAGTGCTAGGCATCCATCCCCCTATGAGTGGGGATCGTGGTAGTGACAGGCATCCAGCCCCCCATTAGTAGGTGTGGTATTAGTGGTAGGCATCCATCCCCCTATGAGTGGGGATGGTAGTAGTGACAGGCATCCAGGCCCCCCTGAGTAGGGGTGGTGGTAGTGGTAGGCATCCAGGCCCCCCTGAGTAAGGGTGGTGGTAGTGGTAGGCATCTAGCCCCCCATGAGTAGGGGTGGTGGTAGTGGCAGGCATCTAGCCCCCCATGACTAGGGGTGGTATTGGTGGTAGGCATCCATCCCCCTATGAGTGGGGATGGTAGTAGTGACAGGCATCCAGGCACCCCTGAGTAGGGGTGGTGGTAGTGGTAGGCATCCAGGCCCCCCTGAGTAGGGGTGGTGGTAGTGGTAGGCATCTAGCCCCCCATGAGTAGGGGTGGTGGTAGTGGTAGGCATCCAGCCCCCCCTGAGTAGGGGTGGTAGTGGTAGGCATCCATCCCCCTATGGGTGTGTATGGCATTGGTGGTAGCCATCCCGCCCCTATGGTTCTGCTGTTGCTAGTGTACGTCATTTCTGCATCCCTATGTGTGTGTGACATATGTTGGGTACGTGTGGTTTGTTTGTGTAGTGGGTGTTTGACTTACCGCCTTCGCCGTACGCGTCCGTACCGGTCCCGGTAATAGATGTAGAGTATTGGTAGGACCTGCGCGATGGGATTCATGGTTTGTTCGTCTCGTTCGGGTTTCTCGTGGCTTCGACTCGTACTCGTCGCTGGCTTGTTCGTGTCGTATCCGTGGATCGTCTTGTGGCGCGAATCGGAGCTTATGTGCAGCTCTCCCGGATGCTCTGACGTGCCGGATGTAGCGACGGGTTCGGCGCGTACGGAAGGCGCATCGTACTAGTCCGGCCGGAAGGTGCTGTGTATTTGCTTCCGTGCGACTCGATTGGATGTTTACGGATCCAGGCGGGGAACAGGAGCTGTAATGGGTGAGTACGGCTCGCTCGGAATCTGGGCTGTTACGCGCATCGTACTTGTTCGTTCGGACGGCTGTTCGAATCGGTCGGGAAACATGCGTTCAGCTTGGTTTTTTTCCGGACGAATACTGTTAGGTGCGCTTCCGGCCGAGATCGGAATCGACCCCCTGGTGTCTAGTGGGCTTTCTGCCCCCCCAGGAGGGGCAGATTGGGGGCTACTGCCCCCATCTGCCCCCCAGGGGGGCAGAAAGACTGTAATTTGGGGGGGTGGGGGCATTGGCATGCCCATATTGTGCAGCCCCCACCCCTAATTTGCATTTAAAATAAAATCCCTCATTTTTAGTGGGCTTTCTGCCCCCCCCGGGGAGGCAGAAAGACTGTAATTTTGCGGCGAAGGGGTGGGGGCATTAGCATGCCCATATTGGGCAGCCCCTACCCCTAATTATAATTTTATAAAATATCCCTGGTCTCTAATGGGCTTTCTGCCCCCCCGGGGGGGAAGATTGGGGGCTACTGCCCCCATCTGCCTCCCAGGGGGGGCAGAAAGACTGTCATTTTGCTGCGGAGGGATGGGGGCATTGGCATGCCCATATTGGGCAGCCCCCACTCCTAATTCCAAGTAGAAAAAAAATCCCTGGTGTCTAGTGGGCTTTCTGCCCCCCAGGGGGGGCAGAAAGACTGACTGTGATACCTCTCCCATCTTTCTACGTGCTCAGGGGGCTGAGATAGCCCCCTGAGCATGTAGAAAGCGAAACTGAAATGAGCCTCTTGGCTCATTTCAGTTTCGGTTTCTACTGAAATAACATCAGCGCGACGTGCGCGCTGATCGTCATTTCAGGGAAACCGTGCATGCAGCCTCGGGAGCTGGGGAAGCTCCCGAGGCTGCTGGGGGTTAAGGGAATCCCTCTGGTGCCTGCACCAGAGGGATTCCCTGTGCCATGTGCGAGGACGGCCGGGGGCCGTCCGACGCACATGAGCACTGGTGCGTCGGACAGCCCCCGGCCGTCCGACGCACCGAAGGGGTTAACTGAAAAGCAGGTCGAAAGGCAGACATGATTCTCTCTCTCTCTCTTCCTACTACCAGGTCTCTCTCTTCAGATCGCTGCTTGGACTGAATAATAACTGCTCCTGAATCAGACGTACATTATTGGCACACAAGATCCAAATCCCTAGCCTAAGAGCAGCATGCACAGTTTTCCAAATAGGTGTGTTTTTTTTAAATCATAGAAGCCAGCCATGTCCAATACGCCATGTCCAATACAGACCTCTTTTAGTGTGGAACTTTGAGACAACCATAGGGAAAGTGCGGTGTAACTCATTTCTTAAGGAATTGTTTCTGGGACTTTTCCTGACTACTTACTAATCATGTCTGCATCGGACACACATCCACTAACATATAAGGATTACAGGACACCATTTAGATTCATGGTGCTCTGAGACTTTTACTATAACCCTGGCAGCACAACCATCCTTTCTGCAATCTCATACTTTGTGAAAGGGGGGGTGACATCTAGCTGGAGATTACATAACTCAGGGGCTGCAGTTGTTTTGGACAATTGCAATTCAGAGAGTACAAATGAGATTTATTGGTACAGTTAGAGACATGATGAGCTTTTGGCAAAATACAGAGCACAGATTGGGATCTCTACTCTTATTCCTGCCTGGAAAGAAAAAAACCCAGGTGTCCAGCCTCTTATCGATCCTTTAGCACAGACTTATCATCCCAAGCCCTTTGACCCCACTGACTTCCTAAAAACGCAATCCGCCTGACACACTTGCCACGCTGACCGCTGCCCTTTAGCGAATTGAGTTCATCGCCGACGGTTGTCAGTCACAGTAAGTTGGGCCATGTCAGTGGTCTTTAATTCTGCTCTACTCATCTGTGACCGCCACCGGACACTGCAGCCCCAGCCCCCGCTCCCTCAAATCACATGGCAGGCAGGAGAACAGTTTAGTGTTGAAAGGCCCCAGGCCCCAACAGTAGCATATATGCTCACCTCTAGGTGGGAGGCATGAAAAACATCATTCTGGTGGAGACCACTCTGTGTGAGAGCACAACCTCCACAGTAAAACATAGCAGCACTGTCAGCGGGATCGATTTGAACTTAGTCAAGGCAGCTGGCAACACATGTCTAAAAAGCAAATCTGCTGCTACAGTGACTACTTGCGACCAGCTAGTCAGACAGCAGAGTTATAGTTGGGCAGGCACTTTGCAGTGAAATGCAACAGGCACAACACCACTGCTGGATCCATGGGTTGGCACTGCTGGAATGAATCCGGAGTTTGTTTTTCTCACCTGACTTAGACCACATGATGCTGAGATACCACGGCCAGGCTCGGCTTAAATGAAGCGAGCCACAACCCTGCATGTATAGCACCTTACATGATAGAAATCCTCATGAAAAACGACTCCTGTGTGTAACACAGCAGACTTTCCACAGCACAGTGCACACTGCTCATAATGGCCACTGCAGCTTACTTATGTATTGCATGCCTCGGATTTCCCCCTTGGCACTATAAAAACGGGACTTATGCATTTTAGTGCGGTGATAAGGACACCACACTAAAATACTAAGAAGAAGCTTGTCTGCAGCCATCAGAAATAGGGATATTCCACTGACACGCGAAGTAAGGAGGCATTATAAACAGGCACAAAACAAAGCTAAGAGAGAGTGGGATGAAAGGAGATGGGAAGAACTTGTGGAGGCCATTTTGCACCCAGACAGCAGGATGTTTTGGTCCCTTCTGTCTAATGGCAATTTTGAAAAACACTTCAGTGCTCTGTATTCCATTACCTGCACCCAAGACAGAGCTCCAATGCTACTTGACATTGGTCAACCAGTTTTGTAGCCTCTCGTTTACTAGAGAGGAAATTTTGACCTCCCTGGAGGCAATTTTACCAGCAAAAGCTCTGGGTCTGGACGGTATCCCTGGTGACCTCTTTCGCTCAGATAGGGAAAACTGGGCAACCTACCTCACGACTCTGTCCAATGACATCGCTGGCGGGGGAATGATTCCTGAATCATGGAAAGGGGCCGAAGTGATCCCCATTTTTAAGAAAGGTGACAGGTCGAACTCCTCCAACTACCGCCCGATCATCTTGATTGATTGTGCCCAAAAGGTCTTCTGCCGCTCTCTCCTAGTTAAGATCCAGGATTGGATGAATGAGAATCACATCCTCTCTCCGTTCCAAGCAGGCTTTCGACGGAAGACCGGCACAACCGATCAAGTTTTCCGTCTTGTCATGCTATATTGGAAGGTAGTTATGCTGGGCAAGGGTAGTCTATATATAGTTTTTATAGACTTAAAAACAGCCTTCGACCTTGTTCCCAGGGACCTATTGTGGCGGGTGCTCAGGAACATGGGAATGCCCTCTGGAATTCTGGAACTCCTAATTAGGTTGCACAAAGAGAATTTTGCCTGTGTAAGATGGGGTAGCCAGGGTCAAATCTCCGAGCCCATTAAGATACAGTGGGGGGTCTGCCAGGGCTGTGTCTTAGCCCCAACTCTCTTCTCATTGTACATTAACCAAATAGCTGAGCTCCTATCCTCCATTTCAGCTGATGCCCCCTTGTTGGCGAACCATAAAATTTCCACCTTATTATTTGCAGACGATACCCTTCTTGTTTCAAAAACTCCCATGGGCCTGCAAAAATTACTGAACACCTCCAAAACCAAGTTAATGCTGCTGAATCCCCACAAGTCCTTCAAGGGAAATCTGTTCCTGGACAATGCTCTGCTTGAGAGAGTTAGCTTCTGTGACTACCTGGGAATCAATCTGTCGGAGGGAATGGCCTGGAAGCTCCATCTTAAGAAGGCCTTTCTCAAATTTTCCCAGGTAACCGGGGCTCTGAGGAAGGAGCATTGTCTCTCATACACCAAGCCAGTAGCACCTGCTCTCAATCAATATAGCTGCAAGGCTGTGAGCATTGCCCTATACGGGGCTGAGTTGTGGGGCATGGTAAATGCAAGTGACCTCTAAGCAGTGGAGAACAAGTTTCTTAGAAATTTGGTATCCCTCCCACAAAGCACCCCTCTCTTTCCACTTAAACTTGATTTGGGCATTAAGCCTATCAATGATCTTGCAAGGCTCCGCCCACTGTTGTTTTGGCACAGAATGGTCACCACTCCCGATCTGGCACCTTATGCTGCAGCTTTTAATTAGGTTTGCGCTCTGGATACCACTAAAAAGATTGGCTGGATCAAACACGTAAATAGCCTTTTGTCCAGCATTGGTTTGCCAAAGCACGACACTGGCTGCCCACCAACCCATACCAGATGCCAGGTCAAATTATTATATTGGGCATGGGCTGAGCAGAACATATTCTCGAAAAACAAACAGGGCAGACTAACAGAAGAGTTGGGAGACTTGAAAGCCAGCCGTTCCTTAGAAAGCTATTTCGATACCATCAAGGTCCCAGCTGATAGGAAACTTTATATTCATTTCAGGCACGGCGGTTTACCAATTAAAGCTTTCACAAACTCTTAGCTGATTAACAAATCTCAACCCAAGGGCTGCCCTTGTTGTCCTTGCTCACATGAATCGATAGGCCATGTTCTCTTTGCTTGTACAGCCTATGCGAAACCCAGGAGCAAATGGCTAGCTCCAGTATGCAGACAACTTGGGACTCGAAATTCCAAAGTGGCCTTGCGCATATTGAAATCAGATGCCAGACCTTTATTCGCTTGCGCTACTGCTAAATTCTTAGGCCACTTGTGGGCGATTAGAAGGAGGGCGCTGTTAATCCCCTTGCCTAGCCCCGAGAGCCAAAAATGTGACGACCCGTTTACACAAGATCAATTGCCATAGATGTTACTATTTTTGTATTGTAAATAGCCGTTTTTGTACTAATATTCAATGCATTTTTAACTTTGCCATCGTTGTTTGTATAATGAATAATGGTGATTTTAATATGTTATTATGAACTTTGTAGTGTTATGCTTGGAATGTAAATTCGGGGTCTGTCTCACACAAAATTACTTGAATGCATTTGCACTTTAGACAAGGGTTTTTATCGTTCTGTTACAAACTGCTTGAGGCATCATAATCATGAATTATTTGACAATTGTCTCATTTACACCCTTTCCGTATGTTGTTATTACCACGTCAATTCCTGCCATTCCTAATTGTATCTTCTTGTAATACTCATATGAATGTTGTTTCGTAAGCTAAATGTATCAATCACGACTTGTATGGCTGTATCTTTTATGTTTTTTTTAACCGAAATAAAGAGAGTTTGATTGATTGATTGACTCCTGTGTGTAACACAGCAGACTTTCCACAGCACAGTGCACACTGCTTATAATGCCCACTGCAGCTTACTTATGTATTGCATGCCTCGGTTTGCCCCCTTGGCACAATAAAAACGGGACTTATGCATTTTAGTGCGGTGATGCGGACACCACACTAAAATGCATTAGTCTAATCCCTGATTGGTGGTACTTGGCAGGGCTGCCACTCGGGGGCTAAAATACAAACAAGCAGGTGAGACTGCGTTTGTTTATGTTTTTTAATTTTTACATCAAATTAGCGAATCCGTTGCAATTTTACAAAAACACTGCCCCCTTCTCTTTTATTTACGTTTTTGTTTGGGACTTAGCTGGGTCTGAGTCCCAAGATGGCTGCCAGCACTTCCTGCTTGAAGTGTTGGCAGTCAATCAGATCTCTGCACAAGATCGGGAGGATTCACTGAGGGTTCACGCGTCTAGATATACAAATTTGCTTTTTCTTTAATATTTCCAAAACTACTGAACATATTTATAGAAAATCACATAAAGGTCACTTTCTGGACCAAGATTTACCTTTCTGCCAATTTTGGTGTTATTCCGTTCAGCTGTTAGGGCTGTAGTCGTGTCTAAAATCTCTATGGGAATTAACAATGGAAACACACTTTTTTTGACCTCCCTTTTTCCTGGCCCCTGCTTGATGAACCACCCCAAAACTTTCCATGCACAATAAGACCCAGCACTTTTTTGGGAAATTTTCATGAAGGTTCATCAACCTGCACCAAAGATATAGGCAAGTCAAAAAATGCTTTTCCTATGGAAACTAGGTCCTAACTATAACAACCCACTCGCAACTATATATACATATTCAGTGAGAGAACCAAAGGTTACAGGGACATTATAGTTAGGCTCAGATTTTACACCCACAAAACAATAGAAATGTTGCAGTTATAATATAGTTATCTCAACTGGTTATAACTTGTGCTCTAAGGTAACTAGACCTCACACCCTCCCCATGCACTGCTAAATACCCCACATATTACATCACTCATGACATCTTCTATGACATCATTAATAATATCACTCAACATTGCAGTGAAATTATTGATGAGAAAACTGTGCATGGCGGGGGGTGAGTTATAGTTACCTGGGACATGAGTTATAGTCATTTGAGATAACTCTAACTCTAACTGCTGAATTGCTATGGTTTTCTATGTGTAAAATCTAACTATCACATCCCTGTATACTTTGGCTTTTCAGTGAATTTCTAAGGTTTTTAAAATTGTATTTCCTAACTGTAATGTCCCTGTAACCTTTGTTTTTTTCAGTGAATTTCTATGGATTTTTAATGCTATTTGCTAACTATAACATCCCTGTAACCAGGGTGTGTGAGTTGGTGTGTGAGTGGTTGTGTGGGTATGTACATTGGTGTGTGAATGTGTGGTAGGTGTGTGAGTGCGTGTGACTGGCTGTGTGGGTCTGTGAGTGGGTATGGGAGTGGCTGTGTGGGTGTGGGAGTAGGTGTGTTAGTGGCTGTGTGGGTGTGTGAGTGGCTTTCAAGGTCTGTCAGTGGGTGCCTGAGTGGCTGTATGAGTCTGTGAGTGGTTGTGTGGGTGTGTGAGAGTGTGAGTGAGTGTGTGAGTAGGTGTGCCTTTTCTTTTTTTTGGGGTCTGGATCTGCGGACCCACATCCACCCAAAACCTAATCTGAATCCATTACAGACCCCTCCGTTAGTCCCATGGGATCAGGGTACCGCTACCCTGACCCCTTCTATCACTTTTTTATTAATGGTGACTGAAACTTTCCTTAGAGGTTGCAGCCATCCAATCACAGCATAACGGTTGGTGCATGGATTCATGGATCCACAGAGGGACCACCCCCTTTTACTCAGCTCCGGCTTGATGAATCACCCTGAAACTTTCAAGACAGCAGATGAGGTGAGCATTGTAGTAGATTTGAAAATTGCGTTAAGACTCATCAAACGGCGCCAAAGATATAGGCAAAACAAAAAACACTCTTCCTATGGAAACTAGGTCCTAACTACAACTACCTACTGGTGACCCGGGGTGCCCACCTCCTGGGACTTAGCTGTCAGCATTTGCTTGCTCCCACTCAGCAAACGCAAACCCTCTGGTTCCAGTGGGTGGAAGATGTCAAAGTGCTCCCACCTTCTTGAAGCGGAGGTTTCATCTCTTTTCCTGCCCGCAGATATGTGGACAGGGAGAGAGATGAAACAATTGCTCTCACACACAGGGAACTGCATTTTTAGCAGCTCCCTGCATGCAAGAGCAATGCTGATTCCCGCAGGAGGCAGGGAGTCGGCTGGGACAGCAGGGGCCTTGAGGCTTCCCCCACGGTCCCATAGCACATTGGGTGCCCTGGGTGGGACCAGGGCACCCAGGGACAAATAGCCATGCCCCGGGGGATGGTGTCCCTGGGGCCAAAGACGGCCCGGGGATGGGGGCCGCACAGTTCCCATCCCCTATTAAGCCATGCATGGATGAGGTCACAAAAATTAAATCTCAACAGTAAGCATTTACATATATAAACATAGCAAGTGCCCCTGTTGAAGCTCCACTTCTGTAAAGGACATATGATTCTAACTCCTAGGCTTGGTGAAGGCAAAGCAAATGTGTTTTCATGGCAATTCTATATTGAAAAACTATCTGAAATCCTTTGTGGAGGTGACTGCAATATTGCTCTATTAAAGTGCAATCTGTATATACGTGTGACAAGTGGGTTCATTGCTGTCCTATCCTGATGAGAGCAGAGTCCATAGTTCTTCCTTTAAATTACTAGGAGTATGCAAATGTAGAAATCACTTGGATGCTTTCCCGTTGGGCCCCGCCCACCTTAGAAGTTTCCAAAGGCGTTCTAGCCTTTTGCCACGATGATGGACAGCTTAACAAGCAGCCCCCCAGCGTGTTACCCACCGATTTTGATGAGGAATTCTTGATGCCAAAGAATATGAGGAGATCTCCATGAAGCTAAGTACCATACCAACTCATATACCCACTCACAGACCTACTCAAACTCTCTCACATGCACTCCTTGACCCACTCAGACACTCATGCACCCACTCACATGGGTACTCAGACATGCTCACACCCACTCGCAAACCCATTAAGGCACTCATGCACCTACTCACAGTAGCACTCAGACACTTCCACAGTCACTCAAAGACCCATTTAGACACTCATGCACTTATTCACAGACTGACTCACACACTGATGGAGGTACACACAAACCCGCTCAAACACTCATCCACCCACTCACAGACCCACTCAGACACTCATGCACCCACTCACAAACAAAGTGAGGCACTTATGCAGCCACTCCCAGACCTACTCATACACTCACATACCCACTGACAGACCCACTCAGATACTCTCACACCCACTAACAGATCCACTAAAACACTTATGGACTGACTCACACACTCACTCTCAAAGGTTAGAGTTAGGAGATAAAAAATACAAAACCTTAGAAATTCACTTAAAAAAACAAAAGGTTCGGGGACGTTATAGTTAAGAAATAATATTAAAAAACCATAGAAATTCACTGAAAAAAAGGTTACAGGGACGTTATAGTTAGGCTCAGATTTCACTTGTATAAAACCATAGAAATTCAGCAGTTATAGTTACCTGAGCTAAATATAACTTAATCCCCCGGAATGCACTGCTTATGACCTCACATATTACATCACTCATGACATGGTCACTGACATCACTGATGACATCTCAAATGACTGGTGCTGGGGTCCTGCAGAGACCTCGCCAGGGCAAGAAAAGCATTTTTTTAACAAAGATTTGCAGCTAAATCACCAAAATTCACGAATATGTCTAAACAAAAAAAAAGCAAGCACAGTCTCTTTCGCTTCTTTGTAATTGATTGGGGGAATTATGCAATATGTTTATTAGTCATAAAATGACAGTGCATATGGCTGCCTGGCAGTGTGAGATGCAAAGAAAATCTGTCTGTCTGTCTATGTTATGCCGAAGCTTCCTACACAGTGTCATATTAAAATTGCTGTAGAAGCTCCACTTTGGACAACTGTAGATACTCTGGGCGCTTCTGCATGAATGTAAATAAAAGGCAGCCCCTCTGCGCACGTCTTCCTACAAAAGGCAGCAGAGCTTAACACGTTAAGCTTTTCAAATCTACTGAGGCTCAGCATCAGCCTTCCTGGCACAGAGCAGGTGCACTGAGGCCGGGGCTAGAGTGTGCTGGGGTGGGGGATGCAAAGGTCCCTGTCTGTAGGCTGAGTGCCGGTTCTGGGTAAGGAGTTGCGTGACTGACAGAATAAACCCCATCTTTCGTACAAATTGCTGGGCTGGGGGTGATAATTCCAGTTCCCCTCCATAAGGGCAGAGGACCCCATGCCATTATTTACACACTCTCCTTGTCTCTTTTTAAAGATGTACCTAGGGCCAGGAGCCAAAGTAGTGACCACAACACCAAGGGATTGGTTTTGCGCTAAAATGACCACAGTCTAAAATATTACCGTAAGGGTATTGGTGGGGCTGTTAATTAGGCAAGGAGTTTAGATGCAAATTGCAGAAGGCAGAGGCACTGTTAAAAATTGAAATACAGTATACTGCATTGTGAAGATTTTACTGCGCAAATACTGCCCAGAACCATGCCCCAGCCATCGAGGCTTTGAATCTTTGCAGTGTGGCATTTTATTTAGGTCCCACACTGGTTGTAGGGGGAAGAGTACGCCCCATGAATGCCTACACCGCACTACTCGGTCTCCGTTACCAGATATCATTTCATGGATAGGGCTCAGCAGAGGGTCTAGGACTGCTGGGCTGAGCCGGATTCCTTAGAATAACTGGAAGGATCAAACTTTTCACCGAAACGCGGGGCGGTACCTATACGAGCAACAGAAGCAATACAGCCACTGCTCTGCCTCATAACGGATGTAAGAAACATCAGAAACCATGTGACGCACAACCCCCATTAGAAAACACCAAAAGTGAAGCTGATGTCTGGCTGCCAGGGGGCATAAGAAAAAGGAGAAAACACTGCTCACACCCGCCTCCTCTCTCAACCTCACATTCTTTTTTCCTTACTAAGTATCATGTCCTCCCTCCACCACATACACCCCTCACATTATTGTGGTGCATTTGCAGCAAAGACAGCAGCTGTGTCCCAGGGTGGCTGCAGGAGCCACAGACACCCTCCTATCTCTTTTCAAGCCCAGAGATCATGTAACAGCACTCAGAGAACACACTTACCTCCCCTCACAGAGAGAAGCAGAGTTCAGTGGCCATAGAGCCCCTGCATTAAAAGGTGATTAAAAAACAGAAAGTGCTGCAAGAAAGAGCTGACAAGTGCCTTCTCACATCACATGCTCAGGGCGTTCAACAGATGAGCAATCACAGGAGCTTTTACAGTTTACAGTGCATGCACCACTGAATGAATAATCTCCCAGAGCTTCAAAGAAAGGGACAGCCAGGGAAGTTTGGGAAGACACTGCACTTGCTGCAGATATGTGCAGCTGGCAGCTCACAGCGCCACGTAAAAGGCTGGTAAAATCTGGACTTTAAGTTGAATTTAAAAAAAGTATGTTTGGGGTAACGGGAGGGTTTCCAAAAGGGGTGTGGCCTATGTAAATCAGGGCATGGTTAAACATCTAAACTGAATTTTTGTGACCCCTATAGTGTACCACCTGACCAGTATTTTGCTGCATGATTTAGTAAAAAATGAAATATAAACAGGAACTAAATAGCTGAAAGGGAGTACCTGGAGGTTTTTACATTAATTGTTCAGAAATCAATCAGTGTTATTTGCCAGTAAATTTTAGGGCATGAATATAGGGACCCGTTTCAATGCCCATTTTTTATTACGTGGAGATACCCCTTTGGTAAAACGTGCATTGTTGCATAGCACACTAGATTTAAGCTCTCCAACAACACATGAGTGTGTTAGAGAGCGCTATATCAGAAACAGCTTCAAGTGTGTACTGACTGCGGAGATTTGAGTGCCAGAAACTGGGTACAAGTTCGAATCAATGAGAGGAGACTCAGCCATTCATGATAACATTCCCTTCTCTTTCATTCCCTTGACTACAGTGCTTTCAGTGGTCATGCACCCACTCACAAATCCACTCAGAGACTCAAGTACCCACTCACAGACCCACTCAGAGACTCATATTCCCACTCACACACCCACTCAGATACTCAAATGCCCATTCACAGACTCACTCAGAGTCACACACCCAGTCACAGACCCACTCAGAGTGTAGTGTAGTTATATTACACTAGATAACAGTTTCACTCATTCAATCGTGCATGCTTACTTTCTGCAGAGTTACACAGAAAGGAAAGACGGGCGTTTCAATAAAAAGGGTTTTATTGAACAGTCTTGTTTCTCGTGTAAGAGATATGTGCTGTTATGATCACAAGACCGTATGCAAGATAAATAATGTACAGCGTAAGCAGTAGAAATAAATAATACTGCACTAGCATTATCTTTTAGCATATATTCACGTACATAAATAATATGAGCTAAAAATGCGAGTACTCATACGATGCGTCTCTAAGCTAGTTCTACCCCAGTGTACCTAACCTAGACTAGGTGTAGGGAAGAGTAGAAGTAGGTGGAGTATTCTCTAGTATGGTAGACTAAGAGTGTGTTGAGTCTAGTATGCCAAGAGTCCCTCTAGGATCTAGTCAGCTCCATACCTTGAGAATGAGAGAGGTGGGAATCTCCTGCCGGATCTTGGAACTCTAACACCTCGCGAAGGGAGTCAGAACACTGGAAGCTGGATTCGTCTGCGTGCAGGAATGACAGCGTCTTCTCAGTGCGTCAGGCCGGGATACGGGCTCCTCTGAAGTCGAGGTCTCCTCTAACTTGCTTGGGCAAGGGAAGGTATATTTATACCTGGTAGGTGTCGAGGAATGTTAGCATTGACGTGAAGTCGGACATAGGAAGACGTCAGGAATGAACCCTTAAGGTATAACGGTTCATACATAATAGATGAGTTCATGGAGAAATCAATAGTCCTGTGCTAGGGGAACTCCCGAATCTTAAGGGTCTGGTTTCTAAGAACTCATTGTGACGTTAGGGTGGACGGATGTCGGTGACCATGCCTGTATTTGGAGTGCACGGTTAATGCCTAAATAAGGACAGGGATTCTATGCCTATATAAGGGCAAGGCAAATTGTGCCTATATAAGGACATGATTCAGGAAAACCTATATACGGACCCCTAAAGCGGAATACAACAAGAGACTATGCTCCCACTCAGAGACACACTCAGAGACTCACACACCCACTCACAGACCCATGCACTGACTCAGAGACCCAGTGAGACACTCACGCACCCACTCACACATCCATTTAGCACTTACACACCCGGTCACCAACTCATACAGCCACTCAAACACTCACTCACAGACCCACACAGCCACTCACACATCCACCCTCTGGCTTATATAGCCACTCACATGCACACTCTCAAAGGTTACAGGTTATAGTTAGTAAAATAACATTTTAAAAACCTTATAAATTCACTGAAAAAAACTAAAGGTTACAGGGACATTATAGTTATGAAATACCATGAAAAAAAACATAGAAATTCACTTAAAAAACCAAGATTACATAAACCAGTGAAATTCAGCATTTATAGTTACCTGAGCTAACTATAACTTATGCACCCACAATGCACTGTTTATGACATCACATATCACTCATAACATGGTCAGTGACATCACTCATGACATCACTGATGACATCTCAAATAACATCACTAATGATATCATCCACAGAACCACTCACACACCCTCATTCACCCACATGACTCACATACTGATTCACAAACCGATATAACTACTAACACACCGATTCATTCACACATACAGCCACTCATACAACCACTCACTCACCTATACTACTCCTCACACATCCACTTATACAGCCATAGAGACACACACAGCCACACACTCACCCATACAGCGAAGGGGTTAAAGGTAAGTGGGTCACAAATGTTTTTTTTTTTTAAAAGGGGGTCATAATTCTAATACGTTTGGGTATCCTATTCTATACTATTTACACTTATAGGGAACTTACAAGTGGAAGTGTCTAAGGTGATTACGAATCATGTCTTTTCCAACCCAATCGTGAGACAACTGAAAGAATGGTAGGAAGGCTGCCAACAGGTAGATCATCAAGATAATGAATGAGCTGCCATCATGGCAGGATGTGATAAACTGTGTAGAGAAGGCTGACTGAAACTGGGACAAATGCTTGCACTTTTTGCATTTGTCACAAAAAAGTTAAGTGATGCAGGACTTCTCCCTTGGCCACGGTGCTGAAATCATAAAAGTGATATAATACACCAGCTCTGGGAATGCTGATCATGAGCAGTTGTTGGGAAGATTACTCACAGTTAATCCAGATCTCAATGATTATAAATGAGTGGCCCTAGCAGTGTAACATTTACTGCTAACTTTTTGACATTGTTATATGTGTGCAAATAGATTGGGGGTGCATAGGGAGGGAAGGGGAAGAAGAGTAATATACCTTTTATCTATCTGTTGAAATATCATATTCCCAAGGGTTGAGCATCTGTGTGGTGGACCAATTGCCTGCAACAGAGAAAGACCAAAAATGTTTAGAGGTTGAGGGGATATCACAGCGTGTTGATAAGCGCAATTCTTTTTTATATATTTTTAAGTGAGGTATCATTTTTATCAAAAGACCACGGGGAACACTGGGTGGTCTGCTCAAGCCACACCGCCAGCCAAGTGACAGTCCACACACATCGCTAGTCAAGTGCCAGTCCATGCACAAAGGCAGGTAAGCACCATCCACACACACAGCCAGCCAAGTGCCAGTCCACGCACTCTGGCAGCCAAGCACCAGTCCACACACACTGCCAGGCAAGCACCAACCTACACACTGCCATCAAGAGCTACTCCACACACACCACCAGGCAAGCACAAGTCAACACACCACCATCGAAATGCCAGTACACACATAGCCAGCTGAACGCCAGTACATGCAGACTGTCAGCCGAACTCCAGCTCACACAAACACACAGAAACTTTCCCTAGTATATAGTGGTTTTCTGCCCCCCCCCCTCTTGGGGGCAGATGAGCCCAAAAATATTGCTGATCTCCCCCAAGGGGGATGAAAACATTTAAAATGTGTTCCTAAAAAATGGGGAGCAACCCTTGACTATGGGGCTGCTCCCTGACATGCCCATAAACATATCCCCAGTGCCTAGTGAGCTTTCTGCCCCCACCCAGTGGAAATAAGGTGTAATAACCACAATCTGCCCCCCGGGGGTGCAGAAAGTCTGTGCCCATTTTGTTTAGGGGTGGGGGCATCGATCGGCATGCCCATTCTGGGCAGCCCCCACCCCTTACAAAGTAAACACAGTCCCTGGTGTCTAGTAAGCTTATGGGGGCTGTTGCCCATATATGCTTCCAGGGGGGGCAGAAAGACTGTGCCCATTTTTTGGGGGACGGTGGGGGCATCAGCTTGCCCCTTCAGGGTAGCTCCCACCCCTGCACAAACAAAAGTCCCCCAAAGTCCCTGGTACCTAGTGTGCTTTCTCCCCCCTGGGGGGCAGATCGGGGGCTATTGCCCTGATATGCCCCTGGGGGGCAGAAAAACTGTACACATTTGTTTCGGAGTGGTGGAGGCATTGGCATGCCCATTCTGGGCAGCCACCACCCCTACACTAGCAAATAAAATAATCCCTGGTGCCTAGTTGCCTTTTTGTCCCCCGGGGGACAGATTGTGGGCTATTGTCTCACCTGCCTCCTAGGGGAGGCAGAAAGACTATGATCCATATTTATGTGGGGTGAGGGCATAGATATGGCCATTGTGGGTAGCCCCACTCCTCTTTAATAAAAAAATCCCTGGTGTCTAGTGGGCTTTCTGCCCCCCAGGAGCAGATTGGGGGTAATAACTCCCACCTGCCCCCCAGGGGGAACAGAAAAACTGTCTCATTTGTGTTTGGGGCTGAGGGCATTGGCAAGCCCCCACAACTACATATTAAAAAATAATAATTTCTCGTGCCTAGTGGGCTTTCTGCCCCCCTGGAGGGGAAGATCGGGGCTATTTCCCCTATATGCCCCTCGGGGGAACAGAAAAACTTTGGTCCCAATTTCCTTTAGGTGGAGGAATGGCCTTGCCCATTGTTGGCAGCCCCCAACCCTCTAGTATAAAAAAAAAAATCTCTGGTGTCTAATGGGCTTTCTGCCCCTCTGAAGGGGTAGGACGTGGTAAAAACCCCATCTGCCCCCAGAGGACAGTCTTTCTGCCTCCTGGGGGCAGATGAGCATCATTGTGTTTGGGGGTGGGGCATTGGCATGCCCATTTTGGGCAGCCCCCCCTACGTATTCCCCCAAAAATAATCCATTGGGCCTAGTGGGCTTTCTGCCCTCAAAGAGTGGGCAGATTGGGGGCAATTGCCCCCATAAGCTCCCCGAGGGGGCAGGAAGACTAATCTGGCCCAAAAAGTTTGGGAGAGCAAAAGCCCTTGCCCAAGGGGCCGCTCCCGCTCCCTGGTGCCTAATAGAGTGGATCCCTGCTTGGGGATCATCCTCCTCCTGCGGCGATACCAAAGCAGGGATCGGCTAGGGAGTGGTACCTTTGGAAAAGAGAGATTCACCTCTATCCAGTGATACCTCTCCTGTCTGCCTAGGGGCTCAGGGCTGAGATAGCCCTATGAGCACATAGGCAGTAAAAGCGAAATGAACCGATCAGCTCATTTCACTTTCACTTTCAATGTAATGACGTCAGTGCCCCACACACGCGGATTGTCATTACACTGAATTTAAAAAAATGCATTTGGTGGCTGGGGAAGCTCTTCCCCAGCTCCCGAGGATAAAACATAAAAAATGAAACCCCACTGCTGAAAACAGCAGAGGGATTTCCCAGTTCTGTGCAGAGGACGGAATGGTTTTGTCCTCAGCACACGACCACTGTGGCTGAGGATGGAACCGTTCCGTTCTCAGCATGGATGTGGTTAATGAACATGAGGCGGGCAATTTTTTAATGTAACTAAAGCATCATGTGGTAGCGCATTGCCAGTTACAGACAGCACATTTTCCATTAAAATGGTCACTAAGGCCTAGATTTTCAAAACAGTCAAGGAACGCAGCACAGCTGCCAAAAATGCTGCACCGCATTGCGTGACAGAGAGGGAGCAGGAGAGCATCATATTTACAGAGATATGGCTCTCTTCTCCCCTCTGCCTAGCACTGGCGCAGATTTTAGCTGCCGTGGGCTCAAAAGTGCAAGGGTGTGTGCCGGATTCTACCATAGGTTTGTACAAAATACTATGCTTAGACACACTTTAAAACTTTTCCTACTTTGTATGTGTGCTTCACAGTGCAGCATGCATGCAGAGTTGGAAAATAATGAGAAACAAAAACATTTCTCCTTTTAATGCCTCCTTTCAATTGGCGCTTACTTTTGGCTCTAAATCCTGTCTACTATTGTTTGTAGATAGGGTTTTGCATCAAAAGGCATGGGTGATTGCATGGGAATGCCCATGTACCACCCATGTAATGCCCCCTTGGTGCTAAGTAACGCAAAGTAGTGTTTGGTGCTGCTTTGCATTACTTTCAGGGGACTTTCCAGCGCCAAACAAGTTTAGCACTGGAAAATAAATTAGGAAAAAAACATTTTGTGCTTGTTAGCGTCACTTCAGTGACTAAACCAGCACAATCTGTTGTAAATCTACCCTCATATTTGCACAGGCATACAGTTTAACCGATAAAACTATATAGCACGCAGATAATAATGTGCTACACTTTTGCATTCCTAACTGCTGGATGCATACAGTTTATTTACATGTATTTACATTTTGTTGTGTATTGCAAAAAACAACACCCTGCATTGTCACATAATTCACTTTAAAAGCTCCTCACAATTTGCTGTCAGAGAAAGAAAAGTAAACATCAACTTTGAATCACTGGCAATTGAAACAAGTTAATCACAGAATTTAAAGGCATCTTTATTTATGGCTCTGATTTCGTGACACACCAAAAATTAGCTTGCGACCCACAGTTTGGAAAACACTGGGATAAAGGATTCTTTTTGGCACTAGGAGGAAGGGTGCAGTAGTTCATGCAGGCAGTAAGTGAGACATTAATAGTTTCAGAAAGATTGTGCTTGGAGATTCATTTTGGCTTGTATGTCTTCAAATATCTTCATTTGACCCTCCTTGAGTAATTGACTGACCATCTTGAGACAGCGTAATTCAAAGTCTGCCCATTTAGATTCATTCCACCTATTTTTATATTTCCACTACACAAAAGTGTAGAGCGTGTTCATGTATTTTGGTGTTCTCTCCTAGACGAGAGTGTGCACTTCGCCAAGCACAAGTCATCAAAGAAAGTATGGGTTTGGTCAAAAGTACCAGCTGTGTTTTCCCTGTGTAGAGGGCATTGATGTCCCTTATTCTGCTCACTAGAAACCTCCCGAGTGATACTCAAGGGTTGTCTAAAATGTAATAAGTCATTAATCAGATTTGTGCAAGTTGAAAAGCTAACCAGTAGGATTCCAAGTAGGGAAAGATCAAGCCCCGAAGTCATTAGCTGCATGAAGTTTAGATATTTTGAACTGTGGAATATGCCAACCTCAAATGAACAATTTTAGCTCTGTGGAACCTTCAGTAATTATTGGTGCATAGGGAGATCATTGAAAAATGGTAGTTGAAAAGAGGCATAACATTCATTTCGACTACCTGAACTTTGTCCCATAGAGAATTTGGGTCTCATTCCGATGACGGTGGGACCGCCAATGACAGCCTGTCAGTGGCGGTCCCACCACCATAGTACTGATGATTCCCGCCCGCCACATTAGGATGGCCGGCAGATGGGTGGCAGTCAGAGTGACCGTCAGAGGGATCTTGAATCCCTACAATGGTGGCGGTGCCTTCCAGGCACCGCCGTAGGGATTATGACGTCCCTCCCCGCCGGCCGTTTCATGGCAATTTAGCCACCATGAAAAGGCTGGTGGAAAGGGACATTGGGTGCCTGTAGTGGGCCTCCCTTCCCCCCTGGCCCTCAGTTCTGGGTTTTGGGGGGCACCGCATGGTGCCTTCCACATAGTGCAGGAATATGTACAGAGTACACTTTTTGTACTGTGGTGTGTGCTGCATCCCGCAGCACCCGCCGCAATGCAAAGAATACATGGTGCGACCGCCTTGCAGGCTGTCGCATCATAATCCCTATGGCGGGACTGCCGACAGCTAGTCAGTCGGTCCCGTTCCTGAAGGGATGGCTGTCGGACTTCCATCCGACCGCCATCCTAATCAGGCCCTTTTTTCTGTGTGAGTAGAGGATATAGATTATCCTCAAACATGTGATTGGCTGTTGTGGTTATGTTAATCCGTTGATATATTTCAAGCAGGATGGTTCCATTTAACTGAGTGGGTTCCTATGGATTAATTGGTGTTGGATTGAGTGAGAAGAAGGTTTTCACATGCCTCCCAGTTAATTTACCAAAATGTTGCCTGCATAAAACAAGGCTTTGTTTTCCTCCACAGGCATTTGGACTCTTTCTGCAATATTTCTGTGACAGTTTGCAATTATAGGAGTTCGAGCGCCAGCATAAGGAGTAACTGAGAGATGGGGCAACCCTGTCTCGTGCTTCACCTGATTTCAAATTTTCAGGATATGTTGCAGTTCCACCTTACTGTTGCTATCAGACCACTATAAAGCCCATTGACTTTTATGAGGTATTTTCCAGCAGTTCCATTTTCTCCAGGACCTGAAACAGGTATTTCCATTCTTCCCTGCCAAAAGCTTTCTCTGCGTCCAGTAAGATCATCACTTTTTTTAGTTATCTTTAGCATTTCTCGCCTGCCGCAGGGAGAAACTGAGTAATCGCACAATGGATGCAGAGGAAAGGTAAGGGTCAAACCTACTTGGTCTCTATGGATGAGAAAGGGCACCACCTGTCTCGTTCTATTGACTAATACCTTAGCAACAGTTAGTCTCGACATCCTTGGCATGGTATACCCCTTTACTCCTCCTCTTTGCTCATTTTGTTTTTGTTGGATTTAGGACTCACTAGTGCTAAAGTGATTGTTCTCTCTCCCTAAAACATGGTAAAATTGGCTTACACCTAACTGACACATTTAATTTACTTGTAAGCCCCTATCAAATGATACTACATGTAGCCAAGGCCTGTGATTTAAACACTAAGGGGCCGATTCCGATCTGGGTCGGAAAGCTCTCCAACCGAGCCGGATCCGGAGTGTTTTCTGACCGAGCCGGAGTCCTGCAGTCCGACCGAGCGAGTACGATGCGGCCGCATGCTGCCGGACTCGATTCGGTCGGACTCCCATTGAAGTCAATGGGAGCCGGTCGTACGACGCGTACATGGGCTCCCATTGACTGAAAGGGTACGTCGCGAACAAGTGCGCCCCCTACAGTGGGTATGCGTTGGTGCAACCCGCACCGTACATACCTGTGTTGGGGAGACCCATGGGTCTCCCCCTGTGTTCGACTCGTAAGGCTACGGGTTTTGGGGGGTCCGGCACGGACCCCCAACGTCCAGCTCCGGGAGCTTTTTCGAGCCGGGCGCTCCGACTCGATCCGGCTGTCCGACGCGTACATCGTACTCGCTCGGTCGTATGACGTCTCCATTGCGTGGTGCGATTCGTTTCCGTACGAGTCGGTCGGAGCGGTTGGGATCCGGAAACGGTTCGGTCGGAACACACGCGTACAATCGCATCGTACTCGCTCGCTCGTATAGCTGTATGAGTCGGTCGGAAAACAAGCGTACGGCTCGTACTTTTTCCGTCCGGATCCCGTTCGGAGAGCTTCCGACCGAGATCGGAATCGGCCCCTATAAGTGAGCATACAGTACTGCTTTTTCCACCCACTGAAGGAACCTTTTAAAACATGTCTCAGGGATCCCACTGCAGCCTGAAGTGCAGTTTTAAACTGCCATTTCGACCTGGCAAAATAAACCAGGATAAGGTGTAGATATTAGAGGCTATTCGGCCAGTATCTGGAGGGGCGGAGCTATTCCCAGTCTCACATTCATTTCTAAGGACTTTGCCTCCTGCACACACAATGGACCCTGATGCTAATCTTAAGTCAACCCAAACTTTTTGGAACCTTGACAGGAGAAGGGAAGAACTTTCCAGAACCAGATGTGGGGGGTAGTATAGGGAATCCATCCAACTTGAAAAGATGGAACCAGGTAAAAATATTGGACCTTGTGATGCACTCTTCAGGAGACTCCTGGACCCGGGAGATTACAAAAGAAGGACTGCCTTGTTCCCCAGTGAACTTTCCTGCTGATTGAAGACTGCCTTGTTCCCTAGAGGACTGCCATGCTGCTTGAGGACTGCCTTGAACCCCAGAGGGCTGACCTGCTGCTTGAGGCCAGTCCTGCTCTCTGAGAAGAAAGACTAGACCTGCTTCCTTCTTCCTACGTTACCTGAGTGACTCCGTAGGTCAGTTGTATGACCTCCTGTCTGAGCTACAGGGACACCACAACAAGTTCTAGAGGCCCCCCTGCAACTGGCCAGCTGACCTGCTGCACTGGGCCAGCATGGACATGCAAGTGGACCTGCCTAAGTCCTGCAGGCCTTTGCTGGAGTGCATTCCTCACCCTGAAGAGGTGCTTTCCCAGTACCTGGACCATTGGTAGGTCTCCGTTGAGCTCCTCCTTTGAAAGCAGGTGAAATCCTGGAGTTTTGGGCTTCTCACAGCAGTAAATGGGCCCAATCGCCCAAGCCCCTGCCGCCTGTGATTGCAGCTAATGTGAAGCTCCGGTAAACCCAAGGCTTCGCAATACAGTGTCTGCCAGCAACAAGGAACTATGCTTCTTGCTACATCAACAGCCCACTGTGACTTCCAACGGGAAGCTCCAGCAATGACTGTCTGCGACACCTGTCCAAATCTTCGAGCTTCAGCAACGACCGTCCATGATACCAGGTCTGCTCTTCACGCTACAGTGACAACCATCCACAACTCTCTCCCTGCTCCTCGCGGCTTCCTCCAACATGAATTGAACACTTTGCACTGGTCTTTGAAATGGTAACTTTTTCAGCAGGACTAACGTGGTCCCTGTATCCTGCCCATGCTCCATTGCCGTCAGTTGACTTGTTTGTTAATTTATCTGAGAGTTTTGTATAGAGCTGGGTAGACCCGAAGGTATCAGAGCACTTTATAATACATAACAATGATAGAAGGATTCATGGTAGTCATAGTAGTCATAGTATAACAAGAGGGAATAAAAACAGTGCAACATAATATATGTATCTCAAAGAGTAACGGATGATACAACATTGTCTGTCCAAAGCATAGATGCTGAATTGGGTCAGAGAAACATTATGAATGATCCTGTTGGTGTAGCAAACTCAGGGGAGCAGGTTGAGGTATTTTTTTCAGTTTTGAAATTGTAGTTAAAGAAGGTATAGGAAGGATTGCAGCAAAGGGTTTTGGAAGTGAGTTCCAAATTGATGAAGTGTTACCTGAGAAAGAAAGTTCCTGGGATTTTTTTTTTCAATTTGGGAGGGATGAGAAGAAGTGAGTCAGAGCTTCATAGAGCCCAAGTTTTGCTCACTTTCAATAGTTTGTTTTCTAAATATTTATAGTTTACCGTGTGAAGAGCTTTCTTGGTGATACTGGCTGTCTTGAAGATGCATATTCCTTCTATTGGGAGCCAATTGAGACACTTGAGAGCAGGCAAGATGTGGTCAAATCCTTTGGGACCAGTGAGGACTTTAGCAGCTGCATAAAGAGTTGTTATAAGAGGTGCTCAGTGGCTTTTTGAGGTTTCAGTGATTATGGCATTGCCATAATCAAGCTTTGAGAGGACAAGAGATTGTGTTACAGTCTTTAGGTCTTCAAGTGGGACAAACGGTTTGTTTTCTTTAGATGGTTTAGGGTGTAGAGCACCTCTTTAACTGAATTACTGATGTGGTTTTTTATTGATATATTTTCGTCTAGGTTGATTCCTAGGGACTTCAAGGAGATGGAGAGTGTGCGTGAGCAGTTAAGAGCTTCCATGCTCTTGAGCCATTTTGGATTGACAATAGCTTGCCATTTGGGGAAAAGAGTAAAAGTGAAGTTTTATTGGGGTTCAGTTTTAGGTGATTAAGGCTTAGCCAGTTTTGTACCTGGTTTAGTGTGGTATTCAGATGGAAGATGTCACTGTGGGATGATATGCTGCAGTAAAGTTGTGTGTCATTGGCATAAAGCTGATACATCACTCCTGCTTGTTTCAGGATAATGGTGAGGGGTTCCATGAAGAGGTTGAAAAGGGCTGAGGTGAGGATGGAGCCTTGTGGAGCTCCTTGTGGAACTGGTGTAGGTTGTGAGAGACAACTGCTGATTTGTATTAGTTGTGAGCGATGTTGTAGACAGAATCAATCTCAGGACCGTGCCATTGATACCATTGCCATTTTTGAGGGTCTCAAGTAAAGCTTGGTGGTTGACTGTTTCATATGCCGCCAATAGGTCTAGTAGGATTAGGAGGCAAGAGGTGCCTTCATCTAAAGTTCTGAGAATGTCATCTGATACATTGAGCATAGCAGTTTCCATGCTACACACTTTTCTGAATCCTGTTCGGAAGGTATAGTGCAGTTTAAATTTCTCGATATGTTGGATGAGTTAGATCAAGAAAGATTTTTCGATTGCTTTTGCTAGGAAAGGAAGGTTAGTGACAGGTGGAAAGTTGTTGAGGTCATTAGAATTCGCTTCAGGTTTTTTGATAATGGAAGTGACTGGGCCTATTTGGAGGGAGTCAGGCACACAGCCTGACAAAAGGGAAGCATTGATGATTTTGGTCCAGAATGGCGAGATGATGTTATTCAGGTTTTGTACTAGGGAGGATGGGAGGGGATCAGTGGTATGGGATGTGGGTTTCAAGTTTGCAATTATTTTGTGGACCTCACCTTTATTCAACAATTTGAACTCTGACCAATTGGCAATGGTGAGTGAGGCTCCTCCTTGTTGTTGTTTATTCTGTGTTCCTCAGGTCTAAGGTAGGGCTTATAGAGGGAGTTGCCATGTAGATGGGTACATCGTGAGAGCAGGGGAGCTGAGTTGTCAAACCTGCGATGTGGATAAGAGCTTGTTCAATTTTCAACATTTTCTCAGAGAAGAAATTTGCTATTTCTTCACAGCGTTCATTAGTGGCTATAATTTCCTGTTGGGAGGTGAGGGTAGTTTGTTATTTAATAAAGTTGTGGAGATCCCTCCATCTCTTCTTCGCCTTGTCCAGTTGACTGAGAAAGATAGCAGCCTTTTCGCTAAAGATGTGTTTCTTGTACGTGAGGCATTCAGATCTGAGGAGATCAAGGTGTGTTGGTGTAGGGTTCTGTCTCCAAAGTCTTTCAGTCATTCTTAGTTGTCTTCTCTCTCTTTTTAGATCTAGATTGAACCAGGATCTAGCCTGGGTCTTTCTGGATCTCTTGAGTTTGAGCGGGGCAACATGGTCAAGCAGGTTTGTCATAATTGAGTTATAGTAGTCAGAGAGGTCATCTACTGTGTGTAGATGAGGAGGTGAGTGAATTGTGCATCGATTTTAGATTCCAGTGTCAATGGGGTAATTTGTTGGATGTTCCTTGCCCAATATGTGTGTTTATTGGGTGTGTTTTGGTAGAGTGTGGGGTAGGCCCTTAGTCTGAAGTGTATGAGATGGTGATCCAACCATCAATGGGTGTGATGGATTGGAGAGAGCAAGTTCACTTCTGGAATTATTTCATCTAGAGTAGCGCCTCTGTTGTGGGTCTGTTCTTTGTAGAGTTGCTTGAGGTCATTGATTTTGCGAAGGTTGATTATGTTACAAACCATGTTGTCATCTCTGTCTTTCCAGTGAAGATTGAAATCTCCTAATAACACATATTGGGTCTCAGTTAGAGATACCTGTGTTATCAGGTTTGATAGTTCTTTGATGTAGGTTGAGTGATTTGCAGGGGGTGATAGATGGTATGAAGTTTGATAAGGGTTGCACCTTTAGTTATGAGTTTGACTCCTAGTTATTTGAATGTTGAGTAGATTGTGGTCTCAAAGGAGTTGAGGCATGTGACATTTTTGTGCATGATTGCTAGTCTGCCTTCTGTATGTCCTGGTATGTCCCATCGAATAATAGAATAGCCAAGTGGTACAAGCAGATCGAGTATGGTGGTGGAGTGTTCTTTGTTCCTAGATTCAGCTAGGAATGTAATGTGTACTCCATTCATTATTATGGTTTCATCTAGTTTAGTTGCATGCTTACCTGATGATCTAGAGTTCAGGAGCAAATAGTTTAAGGGGTCAGGACCGTTTTTGAAGAGTGGAGTGTTTGTATGGTGGTGTATTGAGCTGGGGGTCTGGGCACTCTGTTTGTTTGAGGGATTCCGTTCTTGCCGGTGATTACTGAGATACTGCATGGTGGCATGGTGTTCCTTTGAGGTGCTTTTTGTGCAATATAAATCGCTAAGTACTAACACTTCGGAAGGAGATAGTGGGTTAAGTGCTCAATGAGGTCTGTGAGATAAGTAAAAAAAAAAAGGATAGAGGTCCAGTGGGTTTGTAAATTATCACTCAGGAGACCTTTGCAGGAATTCCCTGTCATAGAGTTAGCTTTGTAACATAATCTGGTCTGAGTCAATAGTTCCTTTTTGTGTGTAAGATTTATTCAGCAAGGGCAGCAATTGTATTTACTATTTGGTCAAGGGTTGTGTCTAGTAGGTCATGGAAGGTTATGTTGCCATAAGAGAGGGGACAGGCAATGGTTTCAATGTCTGTAGCTGACTGATGAATCATATTCATAATGAAGTCAGGTGCTTTGGGATAAGAGGTGTAATGTGTTTGTTTTGGCTGGGTGGCTTCCCTGTTGGAGATCATGTTTAAGTTGGAAGGGCTGGAGTTGGTTCTGTGGTGTTCTCAGTGTTGGGACAGACACTGTCCTGGTCTTGGTGTATGGTGGTATTACTCCGTCGCTTGGTTTAAAATGTTCCTCATTCTGAAAATGGATATGATGACCTTTTATCTGAGACTTAGGGAGGGGGCAATAGTGAGTTAGGTTCTGAAGGGAATTTTGGTTATGTTTGTTACTTGTAGATGAGCAGAGATAAGATTTCTCCACTTTGCTGGACGTTTTGAGTAGAATATGAAATCAGTCATTTGAATACCCTTGTTTATTGTATAGTAGATGTCTGATGTTAGTTGTTCTGGATGTTGTTTGAAGAGGTTATGTTTGGACCTTTTCATAGCAGTTTTTGAAAGATTATTAGGATAGTTAATGCTGTAGTAGTTGGCACCATATCTCTCAATGATGCTCCCGTGAAATTTGGGATCAAGGCCAGGCATCATGGTAGTTATTTATGATGAATCCGCCTGCAGGTGTGTAGTGACGAATATAAGAGACAAAGGACTGGGCAGGGGGAACGTGTCCCAGTATGACTAGAGCTCTACAGAGTTATGCGTTTAAAATGCAACCGGTTACTGTTAATTAGGGTGACAGAGTATGCGGGTGAGTCTGCCTTGATAACCCATATTAAATGACTGCCCCTCAGCTAGGCCTCTTTTGAATTCACTCCTCCTCTCTCTACAGAGGAAGCCTTTGGGTAGTCCCCATTCAGATTATAGTTGGAGGAAGTCACTCTGCCTCTCTTTAAGCTGGGAGTCTTCAGGTAGTCCTCATTCTGTTTTTAGTTGGAGCAGGTCCTCAATCATTATCAAACTGTGTGAGGGAGGAGTGTCTCTCCTCCCATCAGCAGCTTCTGTCTGGTAGTCTTCATACAGATCTATTAGAGGAAAAGTCCTCTTTTGTTACTGACTTGTGGGAGGGGGAAGCATCTCTCTTCCAATCCTTATCATTTTCTCCCAGGCCCAAGCTCCCGTCCCTGGCCAGTCAGTGCTCCTCACCTCCCAGTTCAACACAATGGAGGAGGAACAGAAGGAATGCTAAAATATGTTGTGGATAGGGCAGTCTCAAAAGCAGCATCAATGCTGCCATGATGCACAAAAATAAGGGCAAAGCAAACTGGGCATAGGCACTCCATATTCTGCCCCTCCCCACATGAGCATGGCTCCGTGAGTCAGAGCAACAAGGGAGAGGTGATTCAGTGCACCGTGGCCACAGCTCTGCTACTTTTTTTGTCCAGTATACACCAGACAGCGACCTGGGATTCTCTCATTTGGGAGAATGCCCTAGAAGCCATCCGAACTAAAAATCAAGCCACCTTCTGGCATATGCTGAGCCATGGAAGCAAATCGAGCACCATGAGACCTAAAATCAACCTATACCCACGCACTGGGTGGCCTATTTCTAATCCCTATATAGCAAGGGTAAACCAATTTACATCGAGCTGGACTTGCGCGCACAAGAGCCTCTGTTCAAAGACCAACCCAGCACGGGCTGAGATTTATCTTGGCCCTGGCTAGGACTCGCAAACAATACTCTGGTATTTACTGGCTAGGACTCACAAACAATACTCTGGTATTTACCCTGAGAGAAACACAACAGGCTATCCTTGAATTGAAAGCGGGAAAGGCTCCTGGGCCAGATAAAATTCCTGAGGATCTGTTCAAATCTGTACCTGATATCTGAGCACCATACCTAAACTGCATTCGTAACTCCATCGCAGCAGGTGCACATATCCCAGCTTCCTGGGAGGGAGCAATAAAAGTCCTCATATATAAGAAAGGCGTGAGATAGTTTCCTGCAAATTACCAGCCAATAAGCCTGATAGACTAGCCCAGAAGATCTTTTGTAAACAAATCCTGAGCCACCTCAACATGTGGCTGGTGGACGATAATATTCTGTCCACGTTCCCGCCCAAAAATAAGTACCATAGATCAGGTCTTTAGGTTCTTGATGCTGAAGTGAAAAACTGTATATCTTAATGGAGGAAGTCTTTACGTAGCGTTTGTGGATCTCAAGGCGGCCTTTGACATGGTTCCCAGAGATAAATTTGGTCAGCCTTGAGAGACATGGGAATCCCCTCACACTACTGGAAATTATCGTGAGACTACACATTGGAAATTATGGCCACATGAGAAGGATCCGAGAGGGTTCAGTAACTGATTGTATTTCAGTAGATAAGTGTGTAAGGCAAGGATGTGTCCTTGCTCCAACACTGTTCCTACTTTTTATCAACAAGTGTGTTGAATTCCTAATGGGGTGCGTAAATGACTCCCCGGTATTGGGTGGTATCAAGATTCCGGCATTATTATTCGCAGATGACACCTAAAGATTTGGAACTACTGTTAGAAAGGTTTAACTTGTTCTGCACCACCAATGGGCTAGCAATAAATGCTGACAAAACTAAATGTATGGCTATCCATCCGCACAAACAATTCAGAGGAACAGTATGACTAGGGGGAGTCAATCTAGAGAGAGTCTCAGACTTCAATTATCTGGGCATACGTCTTTCCAATACCAGCTCATGGAACAGCTAGGTTGTCAAAAGTGGACTTTTTAACCATAGGGCAGCTGCCACCCTGAATTTTGCTAGGAACACATCTTTCCATCCAATGTCCCCACTACTGGAAATCTGGAGAGCCCAAGCCGTGGCTGTGGCTACCTATGGCTCTGAACTATGGGGCTATAGCAATGGTAATCCATTGGGTATTGCTGAAACCACGTTTTTGAGAACAGCACTTAGACTTCCACAAGGCATGCCCTGGGTATTTTGCAGAGTGGACCTAAATGTTCACCCAACTGATGCCATGGTGAGACTGAAACCAATCTTATACTTGCTGAGATTATGGCTGGTCCCTGAGCTGGAACATTTTAGAAATGGATTGAAGAATATCTTTCTAATCCCAAGGTGTGTCAACACTTTGCCGTGGCTAAGCTATTTCAAGCAATCCCTCACTGCACTGGGGACCTCTGATCTCTGGAAATGCCCAGGGGGCACCTCTGCTGCTTCCTCTGTTAAGGAGATTAAAGAAGCCTTCTGGACAAAAGAATTGAGGAAGGTATTAGAAACCACCAGCAGTGGTAGTCAGGGTGATTCTTTACTAGATCAAAAAACTGAGCCAAGGTTTGAAACTTTCTTGGACAAAATCAACCCACCATTCACTAGATCTCTGTATATTAAATTTAGGCTGGTTACCTTGCCACTTGCATCCTTCACCAGCAAATGAAGATCCCACTCAGAGGGTAGCGTAGCCTGCTCAGCATGTGGAGCAGCACAGGAGACAGATGCCCATTTACTCTTTTTGTGTCCAGTATACACCAGACAGTGAAGACGCTGGATTGTCCCCTTGTGCAGACACCTTGGAATACGGCTCCATAATCAAGCCTTGCATATTTGCAGGTCAGACACAGGGTCTTGCGTGGTTTTCTCAATAGCCAAATTCTTAGAATCAGTCTGGCCTATTCATATTAAGATTCTCAACCAAATGTCAGAATTTAAACATTAAGAGCATAAGTTGACTGTAATTATTACACCTTAGCCACAGCTGCACGCTACTGTTGGGCGAACTATCAAACATAGCCTGCCAAGAAAACACTCACTTTTTCATAAAGATTTTATTTAAACTTTAAAAAAAATGTCTTTTGGGAATTTCAGCTTTTCAGTGTATTTATTTGTGAGTTATTATAATGTGACTCTTTTATGCTGCTTTTAGGGTCATTGACCAAAATAAAGGATTTTTAATAAAGAAAGATATGTACACGGTTCTTTCCTAAAGTAGCCTTCCCTTTGTCACATCGACTTTTGACACACATTTGCATTGTGGCACTTGGGTTAGTTTCTAAGAAACACTGATCTTGCTGACACAAAGAACTTTGTGAGAACACTATCACACTGCCTTGGTATTATGTGCAAGGCCCTCATGTGTGTAATACAAATGTGTTTGTTATTACATCCATATACCGACTCAGCTATCTGTGGAATACAAACAATGGCAGCCTGATCACAATGTCGGCCCGAGGCAAGGATGCCCTTTTCTATATATATCCTTTTGTTTCCAAATACAATCAGAGGAGGCGCTTCTGCTGACTTCGTGGGGTCCCTGCATGCTAAAGTTTTTGCCTAGCAGCTGACTGACATCTCCATGAAGGGTGTCCAGTTCATGACCAAGACAGGGTCCTACATTTTTACCCACCAGGTAAAGGGGTTAGATCATCCAGAAGGGGATTTCTTGGCAGACCATACATTCACAACCTAGACACATAGGTTAGGGTTGGCATTGTAGGAGTAGACTAGATTCTTATAATACTGTATATGTATGCATATATAAGTTGTCTCAACAAGATAGTGGAACTCTTAGTTTTATTCACTGTTTTGACACTCTATGATTTTTGTCTGCTTCTGTCTATTACTCATTGCAGCACATAATATCTATACAAGAATAACTATAATTCAATGAATTTAAAAAAACGTCCCTTTGTGTATTCTTTGTATATTTCTCTGTGCGGAAGAGAGCACGAGGGACTGAGTGAAAGTTTCTAGGTTTATCACCACAGTTCTTTAGGGAACTGGGTTGTCATATTCAGTAGTTGGCAGAACTGTTTACTCCCTGTCTGAGCTTAGAGCGGGCCAACGGTGGCACTGTGAGCTGGCTGGTCCAGGGGACAATATATTCTGTGGGGGTCCTAAGTCTATGTTGTCTGCAAACGTGCAGTTCCTGCTGATTTGTGGAAACTACACAACACCACTGGGCCACCTTTGCCAACCCTGAGATGGCTTGCAAAGTCCTCGGCTGGATCAATACACAAGTCGCTCACACTCCGGCGGGCGACATGCAGAACCGGTCCATGCAAGTCAGAGTTGCGCTGTGTTGCTGGCAATCATTGTAATGGTCAAATGCAGTGGCTGGGCAGCTGTCCGAGAAAAACCCATGTGCTAGTTTTCTCTTGGTTTAGCACAACAAGATGACAGCGAGTAGGGCTTTGTGCTTTTAGGTGCTATATCTCCTTAAAACTTTAAAACTGTCTCTGGTTCTACTTATTGGGTTTATGTAGTTCTGGTATCAATTTATTTATGTAAACATACTCTACTTTTCAAATTTTGTGTTGGATTTTTCTTGTGTTGTATTTTCACATTTGTGTGCTGCATAGATACTTTGCCCTAACGTAAGCTTGACTGCTTTGTTCCAAGCTACCAAAGGGTTAAGCACAGATTTAGTGACTTCTGTGGTCCACCCTAACAAGGATTGTGGTTTTTAGCTGAGTGGAGCTTCACCCCTCCTCAACTAATAACACAAATTCTTACAGCAATGCTCTTTGTGTTTCGATTAAGCAGTGACATTGGCTTAAAACAAGAGCAGTTTATTGGATCCTTGCCAGGTTATAGGATGAAGAATATTTTTGCATCATTAAATTAAGTCAGAGACTCCAATCCCTCTTTAATGTCCCTGAAGATTCTGCATAACAGTGGTTCAAGTAGGTCTTGCTAACTTTATACAATTCAGATAGATATCCATCTACTCCTGGTGTTATATTATAGGGGAGATCATCTATACCTTTTTTTTTAGCTCTGATCTCTTCTTCTGATATATTTCTTCATCTAGGCTTCGTGTCTGCTCTGGTGGAAGTTTCGATATTGAAATATCGAAAAAAAAATGTCTGCTTCCAATATAACGTTTTGGCATTTTGGGGAGTATAGGGTTTCATATTAGTTTATTTAAGTTGATGAGTATATCTAGGGGGTGTATATGGATAGCATGATCTCTGGCAGTGTGCCACCAGAGCACCACGTTTTCCGATGCTCCGGTGGCACAATGCCATGCTCCATATTTACAAGGTGGCCTTAAGCCACTTTGCATGTCTTAAGGCCGCCTTGGAAATATGGCACTCCTCGTCGCAGTTTTCTGTGGCAAAGGGGCGTGCTATGAGTGTTGCTGTGAGCCTCCCCATACAACACCCATTGCTTTTTGACACTGTTCCAGATTTACAAGGATCTGTAAATCTGAGGCAGCACCAAAAGCTAATGTCTTTCAAAAGGAGGCATTAGAGTGGGGCAACAAAGAGAAATACTTTTATTTCTCCTTGTTTTTTTTCTATGTGTGCTGCATTCTGTAAAATGAAGGAGCAAAACACCATTAATGATTGTTTCTGTGCAGGAAGGTGTCCCTTTATGCACAAACACAATCATCCCTGCAATGCAGGCACCCTTGCACCATGCAAGGGTGCCTGCGCTGGTGCTAGGCAGATTTTTCAGTGTTGGCGCAAGGGTAAACAGAGGGGTGCACTGTATTCTTGTAAATACAGCACATCCCTGCATTTTTTAAATGACACAGCACGGCTAAATTGCTTGCAGCACCATGTTGCGCCATTTAGTTGTAAATATGCCCCCCCCGAACGGGAATGTTGCTTTACTCCACGTCGCCGCCATGCAAGGAAACACAGTCAGTGGTGAGATATTATTTGATACTCCTATAAGACTGAACCAGCTGACACAGCATTCAGCTATGTGTCGTGGGCTCTGGGTGCCCCGTTACTGCACTAACACTGCGCACAACATTCGCTGCAGGATGAAAGGTAGAAATAGAATTCTTATTTAATTTGTTACAGTATTAATAATTACTGATTTCCTATCATTATCACTTTCACTCTAGAGACTAGGCATGCAATTTAAAAGTGACCAGAAACACTGTGAATGTCCCAGTGTGATATCTGAGTAATATGGCACTGTATAACACTTGCACCCAACCTACACTGCACACAACTGAGGGCCTTTCATGGTTTGCTATGTCTTCACAGAGTTTTGTCACAGGGGTTGGACTTTGGCCAGGCCTCATGCCAAAGCCACATTCTGCAGGCAATGTGCAGAATTTTTATGTCGACATTGAGAATGACCCAGTAATTAACAGAAGTTGAGGTGGCATCACATAACATTACAATTAACAACATCAGCATTCAACAACCAACATCAAATCAATGATGTAAGCAGGGATACGATATGTGATGTCCCCAGTAATGTCATCGATGATAATGTGTGATGTTAGCTCACACCACAAATTATCAGCTGACTGCACCTACCTGTTTCTAGCCTGAAAACTGCGGAGCTGCATGCTGCCAGAGGTGACTTGCCAGTGACCATTATCTCTCCACAGTCTGATAAAGTAATTGCTAAATATCTCGGGCTCATTTATGAGCTTGTGACGCTTGGTGTGCTGTGCTGCGTGACAGGGAAAGGAAAGGAATATGCTGTATTTAAGTCAATAGGGCACATTCCTGTCCTTACCCTTGTACTTGCTCCATTTTGGCAGTCCAGTGCCAACACAGTCATCCTTGCACCATGGTGCAAGGGTGCCTGTGTTGCACGCAGGATTGTTTTTGTGCAGGAAGGGACACTCCTGCATAAAAACAATCCTGGCAGGCATATTCTTCTTTCAATGTGTACTGCAGAATACAGCACATATAGCAAGAGGAAGGAACTAGGAGAAATAGAGGTATTTCTCCTTGTTACGTCTGCCCTGGGAAGGTGTAAGATTTTGGCGCATTCCCAGGTTTAAAAGCTTTTTTAAAACTGGGGATGCATAAAAATCCATGGGAGTTGCATGGAAACACCCACGCAACGCCCATGGAACGCTTTCCCAGGGCACAGTAATGCAACGTAGTGATTTGTGCTGTGTTGCACTACTCCAGATTTGTAAGTCCCTCAAATCCTCGCAGAGGGGCTTAGCATGGCTTCAAAAATCTAACTTTAGAGGTTTGCGTCACGCATGTACCACGTTGCGTGGTGCAAACATGACGTAACCCTCTCATGAATTAATCCCATGAATTTCACTTCAGAGACAACAACTGATTCAAGACAGGAATTGTTGTTGTTCATTAGGTTGAAAATGAATCTGTGGAGAAATGTTTGCTCTATTTCCTAGCCTGTTTTTTTTTTTACAATTTGTACAGCACCTTAGTGTCACTATCTGAAGTCTGAAGCGTTTTTGTCAGTAGGTGAACAGGAGAACATTGGCTGCCTAAAGTAATATAAATTGGCTGTTGACAGAGTGGCAGATCAAATTATATTGAGGCATTAGAGAATGACGCTTACAGCATGAATAGAAGTTCGAATCGATAGGCTATTTGATTCAGTAGTACATCCCTCTTTTATACCGGCAGTGAAAGTTGAGCGATACGTCTTAGATGTTTGCAGAGAGGCCTTTCTCTCAAGTGCTCTCCTCCACTGTCTTTCATGTGTGTTGAAATTATAACATAAGTCTTTATTTATCAGGCCTTTGGGCTCTTTGTGTGGACGGATAGAGTTGAGCAGATATTATTCGAAATTCTCATCGATGGTGGTTGTCGAACTGTGATTAGTGCAAAGGGAACACATACTCCGCAAAACTTACCAGAATTATAAGCCATATATCTGCCACATTCAAACAGCGCATTTGTTTGCTATTGGCACATATTAAACATACTGTCACATACTTTATCACAAGAGTACTGACACTACACAACAACCATATGTTTACATGACTTATTTTCTAGTCAGTTACGGGTTAGAGGTGTGTGCCACTATTCACCTTTTCTAACCCATCATTCTCTGATGTGAAATTAAACCACTCCCCATCCAACAATCCTCTACATGACCGATCCATAAAAACGAGAGTTTAGTAAAATATCTTTAAAAGATAGCCATTTATACAAATCTCTAAGCCCCCAGGAGAGCAAGGGAATTGCCTTCATCATATACATCGAGTAGGAATGTGTGGTAATGAAGGTCCACGCAGGTAGGATGTAGATTATGAAAATGTATTGAAGTAGGTTACATGTAGATATGTTCCTGTGAAGCAGGTAGTTGAGTTCTGTAGAGCAGCCCCACCAGGAGCAGCCTGCGACCTGCTCAACCCATTCTCAACTGTCACTTCACCTCACAGGCACCCAACATTCCGAAGAGCATCATCACTCCAACATTCCATGCAGCACACAGCACAAACACACTGGCTGAGCAGGTGGTGAAAATGGCATAACATTAACATGGACAGGATACTACATATCCCCCTTTCTTATACAACAGAAGCATTAATGCAGTTACCTGAAAGAAGGTAAAACAATGTGGTGAAGAGGAAGCAATAGATAAATATAAACAGGTAGATGAAACCCATCCTCCCCTTCTAAATGAAGGCAGAATGGAATGAAAGTGTAAGGCAAAAGAAACCACGTGAAAAGGATTGACGTAAGATCACCAATGACTGACCCCAAACACACACTGGGCAGACAGGCATGCAGGAAGTAAAGACATAGCACAACACAAAATGAAGACATGCTTTACACCCAGACACACAAGGTAAGGTAGGTAGGATCTCCCTCTAAACATAGAAGAAAAAGAATCACACTACAACAAGGGAAAGACTGGAGACAAAGGAAAAACGACAACCAATTATAGTCCAGATACCAAGGATGCAAATATTATGTAATATCACGAGGAGAACTGAACAGGAGAGAAAACAGAGAAGATGAGAAGAAGATACAATAAGTATAACTCATCCTTCCCCATATTCAAATTGACAATATGATAATACAAGCATAATGTAAGGTATAACTAACAGCAAAGTCTTAGTGTAGACTGAACCTAAACTGTGCCCCAAACGGGGATAGATAATGTAGACGATGGGAAAGAACCCAATAAAACACACCCTGTGTGAGGGTTACAGTGTACGAATGGTACATGAGGATGGGACTAAGGCCTCATAACCTACCCCTGGCAAGAGGGCGTAAGCTAATGTGAATGGGACTTAACCCAGTCACACACACCCTGTGTGAGGGTAACAGTGTATGAGAAGATGGGACTGAAACCCATGACCTACCCCGAGGCGTAAGGGAGGTTCTACTGTAAATGGGACTGAGCCCATAACCAATCCCCAGACATAGGGATGGATAGCTACTGTGAAATGGGACTAACACCCATACAACGATGCCCTGTGTGAGGGTAAAAACCGTAGGTAGCCCATGTAGGCAAATGTACTCTGAGCAAATAGGACTGGAACCCATTCCCATCCCTACGTAGAGAAGAAAGAAGTGTAAGGTGAACACATTTGAAATGAACAATGAACCCCTGAAGGTGTGTACCCAGAGTCCATGAACGTAAAATAAAGAGCCAACGAAACCCACCATAAAATCCCATGGTGGATAAGTGTGGATAAAAGCAATTCCATCGTGAAATGTACAAAAAGCCAAAACATGAATGAATGTTGCGTAATGATAGCCAAGCATACAATAAGCTTAAATAACGAATCACATTAACATTTCAATTGCCAAGTGTTAGAGTTTAGGGTGTGCGTGTCACCGTAGTCCTGTGAAACACACTGGAGTTCGCAAGCAGACAAGCTTTGCAGAGATAACAAATAGCTGACTGAGTCTTGTAGCACCCTAATGCACTGGCAGCTCAATCGTGGATTTAATCCAGTGGTTGGCACACACATAGAATATGCTGATGCAGTACACAGTGTGCCTGTGGTGGGCCACAGAAACCGCACCCACAAGTTATAATCACAAAATACACAACATGTCTGTAGAAGAACATTTCCAGTTCCTCAGAAGTGCCAGCATTCCAGAGTAAACATGGACATACCTCACTTGAGGGTGGACATCCACAGATCCTTGTCGACCACCATGGATAAGATCGAATGCAGCTAAAACATAGTGCTGCACTGGAAAGCACCATGGCCAAACCACCGGGAGAAACCACGACCCGCTGTTTGCGTGCTGTCACCAATCACAAGATGGTGGCATGCACGATGCACAGTGCCGGATGGCTTCCGGCGCGCACATGCGCCAAACAGTGTCCCTCAGCAAGCGCTGACGTGTCGTAATGGAGGGTTCTCGTCGTCGAGATGTCCCGCGCGGCTCTACCTGTGAGGTAAGCAGCGCGCGCAATGACAAACGGCTGAATAACGGATTCAACGGCCGAAAAACCAGCCGGACCATGTATTGTATGAGGAGAAAAGTGATGTTGAGAAACTCACCACAGATAGTGCAGAGTACACACAAAGCAGTCCCCTCCATCCACAGCTACCACAGTCATCGCGATGCGTGTGGAGAGGGAGATGAAACACCGTTCAGTGTGGATTGGCACAACAACAGCAACCTGACACTAACAAGCGCCGCATTTAAAGATTTCATTTCCGTAGAGCTGTGAGGTAGAAGTGCACAGAATCACACAGCGTAGACAGCATAAAAGAACATGCCACACAGGGGTAGTTTGAATTATCCACGATGTCAGCGATACTTTAAGCACTAAGCTAAATGCCCAACGTGGTGAGATTACCAAACAGGAACACACGCCTTGATTGACAGAAGGGCTGTCACACGTTTTGAAGATGATGTGATACTGATCCTCTCGCGGTTTCCAACTGGTAGTAGGCTCAATAAAATTGCCTTGCACTACTGCTACACGAAATACCATTTCTTGTGAAGAGTAGAAGTCAGCCAGGTCCTTCACAGAAACATCTTCCTTGCGCCGGCAGACCAACATTTAGAGAAGACAGCTGCCAGTAAGTTGTAGTGAGGGTACCACAAACTTATGTTGAAAATACAAAGTTCTTTTAAAAATGTCAATGAGCGCAGCACGCTTAGACTGGGGCTGTCTGATGGAATGACACTGGTGGGGCTGCGTTGCGTTGTGCCTCATTTTCACTTGTACCTTGTTGACATCTTGATTATAGTGTGGAGAACTTCTTACTTTGCTGTGGTCATCTTTGGTGAACTGTGAAGAACTTCTTTGTTTCATGTGAGCGCTATTTCTTTTCTTTGTTCACTTACTTGTTTCTTCTTTGGACTTTTCCTTTCCTGTGGATACCTTGTCCTGTACTTTGTGTTGGCAGCATCTGTAGGCTCTGTAGTTTACTCCATCTTCAGGTCCTCTTTTGTTTGCCAGATCCCTGAATTCCAGTTGTAACACGTAGGTAGTCACCAACTTGTCGCCAAAATAATGTGGTAATGAAGGTCCATGCAGGTAGGATGTAGATTATGAAGATTTATTGAAGTAGGTTACATGTAGATATGTTCCTGTGAAGCAGGTAGTTGAGTTCTGTAGAGCAGCCCCACCAGGAGCAGCCTGCCTCCTGCTCAGCCCATTCTCAACTGTCACTTCACCTCACAGGCACTCAACATTCCGAAGAGCATCATCACTCCAACATTCGATGCAGCACACAGCACAAACACACTGGCTGAGCAGGTGGTGAAAATGGCATAACATTAACATGGACAGGATACTACAGATTGCATACTTTAGGATTGTTTAATCACAGTGTTGTCGGGGGTAGGTGATCTCCAGGGGGCATTCATCATTCTGGATGATGGATGTCAAGGTTTCTGATTAAAAAACACAAAATCCAGAACTTGTGCTCTCAAATGCTTTCTCAGGCTTGCTCCTTCCCCTCTGTGAAGATGAGTACTTACGGATTTTGACCAGGAGTCTAAAACGTTACTCCAAGCTGCAAATGTTGAGGGCAGGGGGGAATATTTCTTCCCTGAAATCATAATGTTTCTTCTAGCCAAAAGCATTGCTGTTGGAAATAGGGCTCTAGTTGGCAGAGGTATGCAGTCAGCCCAAGTAGGGACCATAGTTCTTGTCAGGGTAAGCTAGATACACACTAAAAGATATCCCGTGCTCATCCTCTGATAGCTTGGAACAGAACAGTCAGGCTTATCTAAAGAGGCAATGTGTAAAGTATTTATGCAAAATACTCACACAGCAACACAACGAAAACACTAGAAAAATACTCCACACAGGTTTAGAAAAATAAGGAATAGTTTTATGAGAAAATCAAGACCAAAATGAAAAATCCATTAAGTAGAAACAAGTTAGGAATTTTAAAACAATAAATCAAAAAGTAGTGCTTAGAAGTCAATAGCACTAAAGGGTTACTTGAGGCTGCACTGAACTAGGGCAAATTAAATGTTCAGGCTTACCTCGATGGAGGGCAGGCTACCTACAGGACTCACGCAAGTCCCGCTGAGAAAGTATCTTAAATAGAGCAAGCGTCGACATCGAAGACTCGATGAAAGAAGTCAAAGACGTGCTGCATCAATCCCATGGATGGAGGTGAAGCGTCTGCCCCGATCTGCGCAGTCGATGAAAGCTTTGTTGTCGAACCCCTGTACAACGCAGCCACTGCATCTTCATCGAGCTGCGCTGTCTGGCGTCGTTGAGCCGCGCAGTCCATTGAGGCGATGTCAATTGGCTCATGCGTCTGCCTCAAAGGGCAATGTTTCAGCTGCCACTGCGTCGATATTGATGGTTCTGTACAGCAGAAATCACCTTTCAAGGGCCTAGGACTGGATTGGCACCCCTTGGCAGGGCAGGACTCACAGATGGTAGAGTCCAGGTACTGTTGCAGAATTTAAGGAATCCTTTGATGGCCCTGAGACTGCAGGACATGGGGCAAGTTAGCAAGCCCTTGGAGTCACTGTGGGTTCAAGGGAGATGGGTCCAGTCCAGTCCAGTCCAGGTCCACAGCAGGGCAGATATCAGCAGGCAACAAGGAAGCTCAGCAAAGCAGAAAGCAGTTCCGTCAGGGTGGCAGTCAAGCAAAGTGGAAATCCTCATAGAACAACAGTCTTTACTCCTGGCAGAGTTCTTCACAGGTTCAGTAGTGTACTGTCTTGGTAGGGTTAGAGCCCGAGAACTAAATGTGCCTTTGAAGTGGGGGTCACTTCAAAGCAGGTCCTTGAAGTGCACAGGTCCCCTTTCATCTCAGCCCTGTCTGCCAGGCTATGTGTGGGGGGGGTAATCAGCCCTTTCCTTGGGAAATAGGGCACTGCCTATGCAGCTCCCCCTCTCTCTTCCTGACCAGAGAGAGCTATCAGAATGTAGATGAGTTCTCTTTCACACCTACCCTTCCTTAGTTGTCTATAGGGATTGCACAAAGTGTAGCTGTCACCCACACCAGAAGTGTATTGGAGACAGTCTGCAAAGCACAGAGAGCATTAAGAGCAGAGAAATGTCAACTTTCTAAAAGTGGCATTTCTAAAACACTAATGTTAAATCCAACTTTACCAGTAAAGAGGATTTATCATTACCAATCAAAAGATATAAAACATGATGTAGCTACTCCTATCTAATCAGGAATTACAGCTTAAAAGTGTTCTAAGGAATTCCCAATGCTAGCCTATGAGAGGAGCAGGCGAAAAATGAATTTAGCTTATTTGTCACTACCAAGAAATGCAAAACATAACAGTACATGTCCTACCTTTTACTTACACAGCACACTGCCCTTAGGGCTACTTGGGGCCTACCTTAGGGTGATCATGTGTAATAAAAGAGGAGTTTTAAGACTTGGCAAGTAGTTTTAAATGCCAAGTGGAAATGGCAGTAAACTGCACACACAGGCCTGGCAGTGGCAGGCCTGAGACGGGTTTGAAAGGATATTTGTGTGGGTGACACAACTACTGCTGCAGGCCCACTTGTAGCATTTAGATTACAGGCCCTGGGTATATGGTATACCACTTTACAAGGGACTTATAAGTAAACTTAATATGCCAATTGAGTATACACCAATGTCACCATGTTTACGATTGAAGCGCATGTTCTTTAGCACTGGTCAGAAGTGGTAAAGTGCTCAGAGTCCTAAGGCCAACAAAAAAATACAGCAAAAAGAGGAGGTAAGCAGGCAAAAGGTTTGGGGCAATATCACCCTAAGGATGATAGGTCTAACAATTGCTGTATCAATAAACTTAGTTGAAGCTCTCTCATTCTTAGAGCTGTGTGAGAGGACCAAAACCATAAAGTGTAAGGAATTAATCAGTGAATTAACTGGTACTTGGGATAACATCTACATCTTCAGCATCCTCTTTTCACTGTTCCCCGAATGCCTTTCCTCTCATCTCTGTCACTTCACCGTTCCCAACATGCACTGCACTCCCTCAAATTTAAGCACTTTAATTTTTCTTACTTTTGCCTTGCAAATATTTTGACATCAGTGTACCCCCTTCACACACATATCCACAGAATTTCAGTTGCAAATAGAATACACGAACATTGTTCTGTGTGCTCTGCAGAGAGGCCAACCCACTGACAGACACTTTGTTTGGCTTTCGCTTTAGCGCCTGAGCGCTCAATCAAAGCCCCTCATAAACACCTGGCATGGCTCAAGCTTCAAAGTATGCACAGAAAAAAATACAGATAAACAACAACATTATAAAATAGCTAACTCGTGGGGAATGCAAGATTAAGTAAAGCACGTAAAATAAGAGAGGAACTAAATCGCTGAAATGCATTCCCTCGACATTTTTAACATTCATTGTTTGCAAGTCAATACATGTTTTTAGCATCAGTGTTAACTTAGGGGCATGTACACAGGGCCAGTTTTAATACCATACATCAGAGAACTGGCCACTGTAAGCACATGTTATACAGTTAGCACATATCTCTTGCTTTGGGCCTGACTCGGATATTTGGATCCATTTCGCAAGGGAACAAGAGCGAACTCTGCTCCTTATTTGGATCCATTTCAAAAGGGAGAAAATGCTGCAGCTCCACTTCTAAAGGGCAATGTGCAGCGAGGGCCTGGGGTATCACAGTGGGGAGGTTAGAAGGATGAGGGGTCTCGGCACAATATACAGAACACAGCATTAGCTTGCAATCACTTACCATTACCAAGAACAAGGCACAGGATCAGAAGTGCTTGAATCCTTTCTCTCGCGTATGACGAAAGGGTGGGATCTACATCTTTGAATGATGGACGTCTGAAATCACGCAGTGATGAAGTCTCCTATGCCTGAGACCGTGACGCTTATTGCGTAACTGTCCTTCAGTGTGCATACAACCAGATACCCCAATGGCAATGATGGTCTTTAAAACAGAAAGCCCTGCGTCATGCGTCACTTTAAGAAAGTTGATTTACTGCCTGTCTTCCGTCTCCTGTTTCAGAGCGAGGCGGATCAGGCAGCCTGAAACAGACAACCCAGACTTAAATACATCAATTTATTTAGAGATACGATCGTATCACTAAATAAATCGATCTATTTTATAGTTTTTTATGTAAATGTGTAGGAATTTTCAGAGGGGCGCAGCCTCACAGCCCTAATGGAGAAACCGCCCCTGGCATAAACCTCTGGTAACTAGGCACAAAAGCAGTCAGGCTTAACTTAAAGGTAATTTGTAAAGATATCCATTGTTGAATGTCGAAAATCTCCAGTGGGATCAAGCTGGAGGCTGAAGCCTCTAAGGCTGGCATGGGAGTACTAACAATAATGCGTTTCCCTTGAGTAAGTGGCCATTCTTTAAGGATAGTCATCTGCACAGCAGTCAGTATTTTTTCAGTGGAAGCAAAATGCATTTCTGCTTTGGAATATAAATGTGATTTATATGCTGTAGGCACTGCTTCACCTTCGTTTAAGGTGATGTATGTAAATCCAGTTACACCTGGTAAAATATGGATGACCAGGTTCGTGTATGCAAGTGGCGTGTTTCAAGTAAATCAGATTGTAAAGATCTGAGTGTATCTGTATGTTCTGAGGTCCAGTATGCAATGGAAAAATCAGGGCGTATCAATGCATAAAGTGTTTTTTAGAAATCCTAGCAGGGACTGCAACTTTTTGAGTGTGTTTGGAGGTTGCAATGTGCACATTACTCCAAAAAATGAGAGGCAAGACTCTTTCCCTCATGCATAAGTTCATATCCTAGGAAAAAGACACTTAGGAAAGCTATATTAGACTTTTTAAAGTTTAATTTGTAGCCTAGTTCAGCAAACCCCAATATTCTGTGATCTACTCTGACCAAGTGGGAATTCAATTCATCGTCCATTAAGCAGATAAGTAGATCGCAACTACGTAGGACAGGATGTCAGGGTCAATATCTTGAAAAATCAACAGAATACGTGCTGAAAAAACTCTTGGGGGCATATTCTCAAGGACTCATCGCCGAGTTAACGGCACTTTAGCAAAGCAAAAGTGGCGAAAGAATTATCGCCCCATTCACAAGCTGGTGCAAACTCCCCACATCGCCAGTATACCAGCGATAGCTGCCGCAAAAAACATCGCCACAGATGAGAGAGACAACTAACGCTAATGATATGCAGAGTAGGCGTTCCCGTGCAAAACCTCCCAAAAACTCCACTTCGCGATATTCACAACGACCAGCCAGATCTGCGATGCAATCCAAAAACAGGCGATAAGGCGCGTTAGCAGCAGGGATTTAACACCTGCCTTCTACTGGTGTTAAGCAGGACGACAAACTGCAGTATAAAAGGGAGCCCAGCCCAGAGCCACATCTGAAGACCAAAAGATGCCATGGAGACACTGATCATGCAGCTCGGAGACTCAAGAGGGCCACAACACCCACCGCCTCCCCCCAGACCCCCACCCCCCCAGGACCACCCCCCCCCCGGACTACCACCGAGGCAGCGCAGAATGAGACAGCGGTCCTTCCGAAAACGCACCAGCCTCAGAGACTTAACGCCAGAGGAAGTCATTGCCCACTACAGGCTCAAAAGGACGACCATCCTCCGCATCCTGACCCACATTGCCCACAGGCTGACGGTACCAACACAGCGGAGAACCAACATCGCTCCGCAGACAAAGCTGCTGGCTGTGCTGCACCTGTTGGCCTCTGGTACTTTCCAACCAACAACTGCCAGAGTCGGAGGAGTCTCACAGCCAGCCCTATCAAACTTCCTCACACCTGTCTTGGATGCCATCAGCTTGGTACCCCAGTACCTTCACTTCCCCCACACTGCGCAGGAACAGCTGGAGACCAAGCAAGGCTTCTACGCCATAGCTGGCTTCCCGCACGTGTTGGGGGCAATTGACTGCACACATGTCCTACTTGTGCCCCCTGCTGACACTGCACACAATTACTGCAACAGGAAGCACACGCATTCCATCAATGTGCAGGCAATAGTGGACCACCGGGGACTCTTCACCAACGTCGTCGCCAACTACCCAGGCAGTGTGCATGATTTCTACATCTTCCGACAGTCCATCATCAACCAGCGCTTCGAGGATTGCACCTACGGAAATGCACTGCTCATTGGTAAGTACCAACGGAACACACCACACACCTCAACTCCACAATCATGCAACTCGCAACTGTGGGAATGCACACGTTACAACATCACATACGACATGCCAAACAACATGTCCACCTACCAGACACGACAACACATGGAACTGTGGTAACAGGGGCCAGACATGTAGACAAGCCATCCACGTCATGGCACCTCTGCCACACAATAGCAGGATGTGGTGAGAGGCGGGAACCAAGTATGTGCGAGGGAGGCAAGTGACCCATGAATCAGAATGTACACAATGCCAAGTGTGGCGGGGATGTGCTGGACAGACTCAAGTATGCAGAGCACAGACATGTCCATGTGGACATATACGGCTGGTGTTTGTAGTGTCGTAGACAGTGGGCGCAACCATGTTACCTCAGGCAGTGGGGTAGACTCTGGACATGTAGCTATGTCGTCCCGCCTGTAAGCGTAAGCGGAGTGGGCTGGGCCAGCTTAGGAGTGGGAATCAATAGACCGGGGTTCAGGGCGTGGTTCACTTCCGGGATGGCCACCAAGGCAACTACTGTGTGTGTCTCTGTTTCCGCCATATCCTGACCATAGGCCTACACACACGTGGCCGACCACGTTCAACAGCCAATATCACAGTGTCGTAGTCAGGCTTGTAGTCATGCGCAGACAGTCATGACAATGGTGTGTCCTAGGAGTGCAAGTGATGCAACCGCGCAGCGCACACAAGTAAATAGGCTTGGGGGGAGTGAGGAGCAGCTGTGAGGCAACGTACTACACATGGATGCCGCTCATTGCCACATGCAAGACATGTCAGACATGTATCCCAAAGTCCCACACCAATATACTGATGAGCCTGCCAACACAGAATGCCGAACCACCGATTGACACATCTCTCTCCCCTGTCACAGGTGATCAAGGATATGCACTCTGCCCGTGGATGATGACACCCCTCCGAGCCCCGAACACCCAGGCCCAGAGGCAGTACAATGCGGCCCATATACGCACCAGGGGCATTGTGGAGCGCTCATTTGGCGTGTTGAAGACACGTTTCAGGTGCCTGGACATCACAGGTGAAAGACTCCTGTACAGCCCGCAAATAGTGTGCAAGATGATCATTGCATGTTGTGTGTTGCACAACATATGTGTACGCACCAACGCCCCATGGATCCAAGTGCCAGATGCACTGGACGATGATGATGGGGATGAGGCAGGTGGACCACACCCCAGTGCAGCTGCATCTGGAATAGCCCGAAAGGACACTATCATTCACAATTTCTTCACATAAGCACGTCACATAGGGACTGTCCTTGGCAATCATGGGAAAGGTCAAAATGACCACAGGCACAGCATGTGCAAATAAATTCATTCCTAGACACATTCCCTGTGTGCATGTCACTCCTCTGCATTGGCACATCGCTCTGACAAGTGTATGTGCAACATTTAGTGCTGTCAATTTCACCAATGGCAATTGGATGGTGGGAGTGTCACCTCCGTTATTGCGATCCTGTTTTCCTGCGGACCGAACCGCGTCTTCCTCTTCTTCTTCTCCTTGCCCTTCCCTGGCCCCGAGGTCCCAGGCTGGTCCTCCGTGGGGCTTGTGGGGTTCGGGTTGTCCTCTGTACTTGCTCCAGCTCCCTCCATTGTGCTTCACAGTTGTTATGTTATTTTTATTTATTTCTGGGGTTTTTGCTGCTTTTATGGTGATTTTTCCCGCCTGACGTGGGAATTGCAAGCCTGCCGCTGCTTGTTGATGATTTTTCTATCGCGGTTGGGCCCATCACAACTTTTTTCACGTTCGGGTTTCCTTTTTTATCGCCGTCGCGGTAGTTGTATCGCGGACATTTGACGCGTTAGCGGGAAACTATCGCATGTTACCGCCATGTTGGGAATACGACGTTAACACGGAGTTATTTTCCAGCGATAGACGGCAATATGAAAACGTGCGTTAGCCTTTTTTGGCGATGATTATCGCACGTTCTTGGGAATATCCCCCTTGGGCTATTCTTATAGCCCATCGGAATTCGTGTGTAACACATTTGAAAGCTAAAAGTGGTCCTGTCATGGCTCTTAGGAGCCAAATTGTGACTGAAAAAGCCATTGGAAACATCCAATGTGGTTTTATATTTTTTACGGACTACATTGTTGATGAGTGCAGTACTGTGTGTATTTTGCACCGCAAATGTGCGTATATGACTATTTAAATATCGATATTCCAAGACAATGCGATAGGAACAATACGGTTTAAAAACTGAAAAAAAGGATTATTCATCTGAGAGACACAGGGTTCAATTACTCCCTGGTACTCCAATTGGGAGAGAATTTGCTTAACGGGTGCTTTAGCCTCCCGCTTAATAGGATATTGGAGTTGCACCTGTGAGATGGACCGTAAAGGTATAATATGATAAGGGGAATTCTTATCCCAGCCAACATGATTACGGTAAAGTGCAGGACCATTGCAAGGGCCCATTCAGCTGCATAAGCTTGTTTGACCGGGTCAGGGACAAGGGCAGAAAAAGAAGGAAGAATCACATCCTCTCCTGGGTGGAAAGTGAGTACAAATGGTGGGGGCCAATGGACCTCCACCAAGAGAATGTTATAGGACAAAGTAAAACTTTCCCAGAAGATTGTTTTAATGGTGTGTTTAACGTCACATTCAGTTTGAATATCTAAGTGATATTATCTATCTGGAGGTGCCACGCTTGTATCAGCAGTTTCAACTGTAACAAAGGCATCAGTTGCTTTCACTACCAGAAACTCCTGGAGATTCCGGCATACGATAGTGACTTCTGCTGCGTTGTCAAGGAGAGTCACCGTCCAACTCCTGTTCAGGAGGAGGGTTCTCACTGTTTGTGGCATATTTAGCAATTAAAACGGTTACGTTCTTTTTCTGAAATGGGGCTTTATATTGAGGAGTTTTGTCCTCCTTCTTTATCTTCACGTCAGGCAGGCGTTGTGTCTCCCTTTTCGGTTTTGCATACTCTTCCTATCTGCGTTCAGATCACCCTCCTCTCTCGTACTGCTGGTCAGACGATTCCTGAAAGGAACGAGGAGAATGTGTATCAGGAACCTGATACTTGTCTAGATTCTTGATTTTAGTGTGATCACAAAAATCGAACCGCCTCTAGGAGGACTCCAGGGGTGGAGAGCCTCTGCGAGGTTTACCTTTCTGTTGTTGCTTAGATTTATCCCATACTTTTTTAGCAAACTCACGGGTTGCTCTGGCATCCTTGTCTGTATTAGGCTTGCTAAGGGGTGGTGCTGAAGATCTGGTCCCCAAATTATTGCGTCACAAGGTATGAATTTTAGCAATAATTATAGGCACATCTGTAAGTCACTGGCATATAGCCAGAGATGCTGCTTCTCCTTTAACATTAGAAAGAATCATTTCGGAGACTATGGGAAAATTACCCATTAGTTTTATCCCTAAATCTAGGGCAGGACCTGCCCCATGTTCATTCTGTATCTGTTTGAGAACGTTTGGTAAAACGGCCATTGAGGGAGTGCCATCACAGATAGTATAGACTGTGGCAAAAATTGTCCCCAAGGTGTTACAGTCTCCAAGAGTGGGAACCATCCTAGTGGGTAAGCACATAGTTACAATTCTGTGCTTGTCTTGTGGTCCCGTAAGGTGAAACTCAGCTTCAAGTAGTGGGTCTTTTGCCCATAACTGAATGAACAATTACAGGACTAATAACAGATGCTGCTGGCAAATGGGCTTGCGCTTGCACACCATGTCTTGCTGGACCAATGTACGTGAAATGAACTGAGTTAGGCGCCTTTATACCAGCGGGTCTGCACGAGATTTAAATTGCTTAAATCATGGTATGGTGTATATCCAGCTGATGATGGCCAATTAGCCCCCTCATTACTGAGAGGGCCAATTCAAACTGGCCCAGGCACATGGGGAAGGGCGCCATTTAATCAGGTCTGGTGTTCCCAGACTGTAAGAGGAATTCCAACAAGAGCATAAGGTCTGTATGCAGCAGGTGCCTGTGGGACAGTGTATTTGTGAAAAGTGTTTGTGTTAGCATCTACAGCTGGAAATGTGACCCAAGAATACAAAACTTCAAAGTGGTATGCAGCATCCGCACTTGCTACAAAGATCACAGGAGCACCCACATTAGGGACTCCATGTTGTGTGGAATGTGCATATACCACCGGTCGGCAGTTGGCTGCAAAAACTATAGGTTGCACCATTGGGAAATTATAGTGGATTAAAAGTGTAACAGAAATTAGGTGTCCAACTTTTAGTATACAAGCTTGAAAAACCAAGGAACAGTTTATCCCTAAACACTGGGGAGGATTAATCCACAACACCACGGACGTCTCCGGTAAAAGGTGCAAGGCTAATGTGGACACCCAAGTACTACTCAGAGTTCCCGCAAATAAGTACCTGACCTAACGTTGGCGGCACCATGTTGCCCGCGGCAGCCGGCACGGATCAGAGGTAAGGGGGCAGGGGCGGGGGGAGGACGCAGGGGAAGTGGGTATAAGAAAATAAATACATACCTTCTTGCTGCTTCCTCGCCGCGTCTCTCCTCTGTAGTCCTCCCTCGCTTGCCTACAGGAAGAACACCCAGGCTCCCAGTCAGCCAATCACAGCGCTGCCTTAACAGAGTTGTGATTGCTCTGAGCGCCGTGTTTCGGTGCTCAGATGCTGACTGGAGGCCTGGGCATGTTCTCCACGTAGGCTGCGATGCAGCCAGCACGGAGAACATGCGAAGTTGCAAGACTGTTTTGGGTGGCAGAGAGGGCTGGCTAAGCAGTTATTGCACACTTAGGAGGGTGCGGCCTACCACTTCTCCCCTGCCACTGCACCCTCACGTAAAGCTGCATAAGCAGGAGAAAATAAAATGATAAAAACGCAAGTTTTCACTGCAAAAAAGCAGTGGGCGACGCTCCTCTGCCTTAGTGGAGGAGCCACCACTGCATGTTGCTGGGATTCTGCTCAGGAACAGAACTAAGCTTGGGACCGTAAAACATCAGTATGTAGGAGACTGAGTCACCATACCACAAATCAGTATCTATGAGCCTGAATCTGACTAGCTATAGTGCCTCACTTGCCCTCCTAACCTTTCCAGAGATACAAATGATTAGGTACCCCAGAACACATCACTTTCAACCCCATCAGGGATCGCCGGAACATGACCCACACTTTTGCTCTCTCACTCATACTTGTCCACAATAAGATAAGAAAGAGACACAAAGGAAGTTGACAATGCTTATTTAAACTATTGTGCTCTAAGGTGCAATAGCAATAATTGCACCACAATTAGAAAACAAATACGAATTTATAATATCATCAGCATGATTAATAAACCTTATATCATAAAAAGCCCTGTCATGATATCTGAAGATCTGCCTAACCTGTCCCGTACTACTGAAGCAAATTTATTATATAGTATAGATTTCTGGATCTAGTGGCGGACCCCGTACCTTAGCATACATAGGTGGATGTTCTCCATCCCAGCTGACGCTGCACTCTGGTCTCAGGACTTTTGCTGTGTGTGTGTTTTTCTGGAACTCCTGTCCTCAGTTATATGACAAGATATGTGTAGTCAAAAATAGCAATTGCATTCCTTTATTATGTCTAGGTGCTAGTGTCTGACCAGAGAGAATAACAAGGGGCAATGCTGTTTGACCTTGCCTAGGCTGTTCAGACTAAATCCCACAAAAAGAATAAAATATAAATACATGTTCTGGTTCCGTGTAATAATATAATGTGGCACAAATGCAAGCATGATATTTAGTAATGTGTACAAAGCCAAAGGGGCCTACAGTGTGCATGATTAGGCTAACATAAGTAAAACGACAATGGGCCATATTAGAAAAACATGATAACTTCTATCAATAGTTATACTTTGCTAAAGTGTTCACAAGTTTGCCTACTGAGCCAATGTGCTACAATGGGGAAAAACAAAATTGATTGTTTTTTTACCTTACCAGGGCATACAAAACATCATTTATAATGTCCCTGCTTATATTTACAAGGCACCCTACCCTTGGGGCCCTTAGGGGAGACCCTAGGGGTGACATATGTAAAAATAAGATACAGTAGTTTAAGACTTTGGAAGTACCTTTAATTCCAAAGTCAAATTTGAATATAATTTAATTTTAAAAACAGCCTGCAAAGCAAGGCTGCCTTTAAAATTACAGCAGGCAGCACACCAGTGCTTACATAAGTGCATTAAATCTACTGGGCCTCTAAACCTACATGCCCTACCATATACTAGGCACTTACAGGTAGGTTGACAGTACCAATTGTAATTACAGCTAATTATCATGTACTTTTAATCAGAGTAGAGGCCCTGGGTCCTAATTATCATGTACTTTTAATCAGAGTGCAGGCCCTGGGTCTGGTTAGCAAAGATCACAGCAAAATCAGAGTCAGGAAATCAGCATCTAGTTGTCAAGATGGGGGCAAAAAGTGGAGGACACTGCAAAAAGTCCTGGTTTCTCACACAGTATCTATGAACAAAAGCTAACTGACTGATTTTGAGGCATCAGAATAATGATGTAACACTGTTCTAGTCCAACTTATGTTTATTTCAGGGGATGTCCCCCATCAAACATGAATTTCACTTAGGTGGCTTCTTTCTCCACTCGTGTAACTTCTTTGCTCAGTGGTTGTTTCACACCTCATATGCATAATGGCATGTATGGTTCTTCAGATTTTTTATTTATCCCTTTAATGTATTGTTAAGTGGTGATTATGGTCTGAGAGTAGTTTATGGTGGGGGTCATATCCATTTAAATCATCTTATTCTGTACCACAAGGGCCAGAGGTCATGGAGAAAGAGTAGGGCTACTTGGCTAATTATCTCACAGGAGGCCAAGCATTGTAGTCCTGCACCCAAGTGCCCTGGTTCCTAACCTGATTATGCAGTTCAGGCCACCTTTTATCAACTCAGCATTCAATGAGAACCTGCTGGTCAGGTCTTTCTGGGAGGGGTGGAATTCCATATGACTTAATTGTACAATGACCTAATTGTCTGTGTCTTGTCCCACAATTACTTTTATTCACAGATATGGATAGTAGGCCAAGTTCGAAGTATCCTTCTCATCTACCTTCAGTGTTTGTCAGGTGTTGCTCTACAGCTTGCAGTCTACCCTTAATGAACCTAGTCTCTGAGAGTTACTGTTGGAGGGCCAGCTTCCATTTGCAAGGGATATTCACTTACTGCCTACCATTTGGGGCCTCCAAGTCACCACCTCTCTGAGGTTCTTGTCCTCTTTCAATGACCATAGACTGCGACTGAGCGAGGTCCATGCAACCGCTGTGCCACATCTTGTGTCTTCTTAATAGGTGAATTCTTAACAGGTCTTGACCTCATTTACACCAATACTAAACAAATAAAAATGCAGGAGTAATGTTTTTAGGACTTTATGCCTCACACTCTGAGAATGAAGTTAAGGTGCAAGTGAGATTTTTAGAGCTCTGAGCGCCCTAGCTCTGGTGTTTGAGACTCATTTTTCATCTCTTCTTTCTCCATGCACAGCTTATCAAATTGTTTTCAGCTAAACATGACATAGGACATAGACTGTGACCACCCAGGCCTTCCTTTAACACTCTAGAAGATACACCAATACATTTCTGCCCCACTGAACACTAAGACAGGTTTAAGGTCAAGGGAGGAATACATAAAAGGTGAGGCATGGCAGAAGTGATCTTGCAAGGTAAAGTAACCATTTGGCACACTTAAACGTGCAGCAGGTACTACTTGACACAGCCCTCTTCTGGTCTCTGGTGAGGTATATAGAGGGCTTCTAGATACTGTGCCGCATTTGAGACAGGCTGAGGTTCAGAATAGCTTCAGAGTTGTTCCAAGAATAAAGAGACAACATTCAGCTTCATATCCTAGAACCATCACAGCTGGGTACCTGCTGGAGTCTTAAAATGGGTTAAAAAAGATGTTCAAAATCATGGAGGGTGGTGAAAGTATATAAATGTAATTCTTGACAATTGAGGCACAATCCTTCACAACCTGATTAATGGCATCCCATAATATTCCAAATTCATCAATGAAGTTTGGGCAGAGTTTACAAAGCAATTTCCGGGAATGCCTTCTCTTGCTCTTCCCTGAATACAATGGGGGGTTGAAGATTGTAAGCAATCCACATCTCTTGTCTGTAGGTTGCAGTTCTCACCTCCATTAGCCTTTCCATCCTTGAGGTTAAAAAATGGAACTCACAGCCCTCCATGTTATATTCAATGCATACACACACATACATCCCAGCATGCACACATAAGTATACACTCTCCATCCATGCAGACAAAGGGTGAGTTAAGTACTGAGGTCTGAAACTTCACAAGGGTGGGCTGGAAGGCACCACTTTCCTGACACAGGTAAAAGGCTTGTTCACACTACTGATCCCTACTAAACAAAACAGGTATTCTTCCACCACCATGCTTGTGTCATTTAACTCCAGGTAAAGGCAGCAGCTCTCTACTACAATGAGGGTAGTACTTAGTACACCCCCCTGATCTAACAAGACCACTTTACCATGAGACAGACCTAGGTCCTGATGCAAATACATGATCCGTGTTCGCAAATGACCAAAAATCAGTACTAGAAATCTAGATATCCAAGCAGCTAAGGCACTCAGGGCAGGGGTTATGTCTGTCAGTATGCAGGGGGCTTTTCCATCCCAGCAGGCGGTGACTATTTTTAATATCTCTCCCCTCATTACAGTAGCCACGTCTTGCTGGGAGGAAATTTATCTCCATCTTCAGGCCAACAAACATTTCTAATCTTTATTCTTGCCAGCCTGTAAACTGTCTTTTCCGCCTGGCTATTGGTGGGGTTCCCCTTCTTATTTAACAATACCACATTTCCATGAGAAAAACCTAGGTCCTGATGCACATGCATGATCTGTGTTTGCAGATGACCAAAAAACATTACTAGGGATCCAGATATCCATGGAGCTTGGGCACTCAGGACAGGGGTGCACATCTGTCAGCATGCAGGGGACTTGTGCGTCCAAACAGATGGTGACTATCTTTATCACCCCCACCCCCTTTACAGTAGCCATGTCTTGTTGTGAAGTCCATTATCTTCATCTTTTGGCCAAAAAACATTCCTGAGCCTCATTCTTGCCAGCCTGCAAATTGTCTTTCCCACCTGGCTGGTGGTGGGGTTGTTTCACTGCAACTTGATTTGGATTTAAAAATGTGATGACTGTAGTACATCTGTTGTCACTACACAGGCACATACATCACTCATTGACAATATATAATACTTCTCACAGCTCCACCAATCAACTTGGCTTTAATGAGCAATGATTGCATGATGATTTATTTTTATCTAGCAATAATTCTAGATACATTGCCTGTGAAGGGGGTTCTTGAGGGTAGGGGACATTTAGGAGGGAAGTTTAAAAGTTAGTTATCATTTTGTTTGTTGTTTTTTGGTTTATTAATATCTATTGTTGTTACTATTTTACACTAGTTTGTCATTTGCATTTTTTACACTGTTTTAATTATGTATTAGAATGTTATGTTAAGTTGTTTAGTGTTATATTTTGATGATTATCTGTTATGTATTCGTACTTTTGGGAATTAAATGTGTTTTGAGGTCGGTTGTGTCAATTTCTTTTATTGGTTTTTGTCAAAAACATGTTCTTCGAGCATTTGGAGCTGTCTTTTTTCAAAAGGAAATCAGTTTGGTTTATTATAAACCAATGGCCTTTACTTTGATTTCCTTTTTTGGTTTTCCTGGACCATTTCTATTTTTAAAACAATTCTTTGTTTTTTTAATGGGAATTTGATGCTGTGGATTACTTTAAGGGATTTCGATTCGAATCATTAAAGTTTTGCATTTTTGGGGAAAATTTTAGGATTTATTTATGGTATTTTTGGTTGATTTCGTTTTTTTTTTTACATGGAGTCAGAGAAAGACCTGCAGCTACAGAACAGTAGGCTTTAATTTTTTTATTCATTTTGAATAGGAAATGTGATTTTACATTGTTTATGCAAAATATATGTGATTGTTATGTTAAGTTGTTTGGATTATGAGCTGTTATTATTTTATGTGATGGATTATTTTAATAATGTATATATAATTTTATTATCTCAGTCTTTATTATTATTGTTATTTTAAATAGATGTTTGACTGATCTAATAAAATATTATATTTGTTATTTTTTTTATTTTTTTTATTTGGTATGTTGGTTTACAGTTTGTTGTGCTTTTTGAGGCCTTTGGTAGGTTAAGATTTGTGTTAGCATATGCTTTTGGCTACCATTTCTAAGTAATGTAGTCCTTTGTTATTTAAGAAAATTTAACTTTAAGTTGTAACATATCATACATTCATTTGTTTTGTTTGCTAAGTTTAGGGCCAATATGATTAACAACTTGCTCCATTGTTAGTTCTTGGTAGCTTTGCTCTTTTTGCAATGCTTCTATACATTTGTTTAGTGTAGGTGGAGCTCTGCCTAGTGCAGATTGGAAGGCATTGTGCCATCCTTCCTCTGCACTGTTTGCTTTGGCTTCCTGTGCCAAGGTACTGTCATAGGCATTCCTCCACGGAATTTAGAATTTGGGTTGGCGTCTGTGTCCGGAGCGATGCAGTCTGTCAACCATAGTGTCTTCGAAATAGTGCATTAGGGGCTAAGTTTGTCTTCATGTTGTTCATGTCTCCATATACTTTGATTGAAATTATAGTAATAGCCTTGAATAGCTGTGTGGGTGTATATTAATTATTTTAATCACGCCTTGTTCAAAGTTTGAATATGTTTTTGGGGATAGCATTTATCTGTTGCATGTTTTATGTGGTTTAAGCAAACGGTTGGGCAGAGCTCGCATAGTTTCACTCAGTGGAATTCCTCAGAGTTACATAAAAAAGTCTTGTGATTCTGTGTAGTTCCCTGAGCGGGTGAGATTTGGCACGTTTCACTGATTTTTAGTGCCAAGGCCTTGTCCCACACTAAAAATCAGCACAAATGGCACCACACGGCGCACCTGAGGGTGTTTCTTTCTGCTGCTCACGTAGATTTTTTATTCGAGTGGCAGCTTTCTCACCGTGAATGGTCGCGACCCGCCACAACTGCCCAGGTTGAGAAAATCTCACCAGGCGGTGTTCTAGCACCCAAAAATTGTAGAAGGGTACACAAATTCGAACTCAACAATTTAACGTTGGCGAGCCACGCGTGAGAAAAAACTCCACCATGGGGTGGTTGGCAGAGTTTTGCCAGATCTCCATGCTACAAGCGTAACATGGAGTGGGCAGAACTCCGGGAACTCTGCCGGCCAAGTGGAGTTTATCACCCACCCCTATTTTAAGAGCTCATAATAAGCATTGCTTTGTTTATTTGGTAGTAGAGCATCGAAAAAAGGGACATTTATGTTTTGATATTCACCATGTATGGTGTTAATCTGAGTAAATAGTTTGACACATAGTAAAGGTCCCATTTATCATCCAGGTTTGACATTGGCTAAGTTTCCTTAAGTTATTTGCTGTAGAAAATAATAAAAGATGTTTTTCATTAATTAGGTTGCCATTTAAAACTAAACGTTCTTCACTATATGTAATTGTTAATTCTTAAAGGGGCAGGTGGGGTATCGCTGATGGCTTTTTTAGTTTGTGCAATTAATCTTTTTAAAGTAGGGATGGGTAGTAGCTGCCCTGTTATGTGTTTGGGGACTTTAGGAAAAATATCCTTTAAGATTTTCCTTTTGGGTTCCTAGGAGCTAGTGCCTGCCTCTCTTATATCTTGCAATATTTCTCGTACTTCTATTTCTGTCACATTTGGGTGGTGGTTATGTTCTCCTACATGAATTACTACATTATCATTTGTAGTTGCCCTGCCATAGCATGCATTTACTTCTATTTTGTATACTTACATGTATATGTTGTTGAGTTGTTTCACCCAGTTTTGCACCGTTTCCCTTGGAGGTGTTTTAATGTGCAGCATGTACTTTTGTTTCTTTGGATTGAAAAGGAAAAACATAAGTTACATTTTAAATGGTACTTTGATGATAGTTTACAAGGATTGAGGTCATTAGTTTTGATTTTGTTTGTGTATACTTACTTTTTATTTTCATTTCATTTCAGATAACGTTATTTCGGCCAATGTGACCATAAAAGTATATATATATAATACAATAAATTTCATTCAATTCAAAGATAAAATAATAAAAGAAAATCCATTCATCTCACAGGAGTGCATGTTCATCATGTAAATATAACATGGAAACAAAATATGTTTTGACCAGCCGAAACCCAATAACTTCATTTAAGTGCATGTGCAATATATGTGCAATATAGAAAACAAGCAAAAGTAAACACGCGGTAATCCTCGTGCGCACGAGCTTAAGCCCACTTGCCCTCCATTACAGTAGCTATGTGCCTATCAACTGTAAACTGTTTACATGGGCATACTCACTATCCCAGAAACCACCATTCAGCTTGTTAGTGATTTTACACACATGTACAGTATTCATAAAACCAAATATACATCGATAATATAGTAAAAAGAGCTCATTAAAAAAATCATAAATATTACATACAGATTAAAAGACATCCAAAGTCCAATAAAAATATTATAAAATAATCAGCCAAAATCTATGGGGGTCAACGTCAAGAGAGCTCTGCGAGTGCACCACATAGAGAATAAAAAGCCTGCTGCCGAAAATGAGACAGGGAGACGCGTGTCATATTTCAATATCCTAAAAGCCTCAATGCAGTGCCCGGTTCCCAGGTTTCTACATAGCTGAACCAGCCATCGTTTTCTCGCCTTCTTGTATCCTAGTCAGAAAAAAAGTACATGATATTCTGTCTCTTCTACGTTATTACAGGCTGGGCAACCCAAAGTTTGTGAGCCCGCCCATTTGTTTGTGAAAGCACGCAGCGGGAGTACCCCATGCCTGAACTGCAGATATAACTTCCTCGCAGCAGCCGGTTTAATATCATCCAGTACGGGCTCTAATATGTACTGTTCTTTAATTTCTAAAAACACTGTGGTAAGCTTGCCTATTGTAGAACTCCCCTGGAGGCAGGCCAGTTTATTTTCCCAGTAGCTCCCTTGCAAATCCTTCCTTGATACTAAAGGACAAGTTACTTCTGGGTTATACCACAGATTGCCCCTTCCCATGGCCAGAAATGTATCCCGGACAAAAGCCAGCCACAGTAGTTTCCCCACCCCTTCTATACTCAACACCTCTTTCAGTTCTTCCCTGTACTCAACCAGCTGTGGGGTGGCCCACAGACTCCGCCAGAATAGAATAGGTCTAATGGCGGCTTCGTCTGAAATTGATCTGACCCCAAGGTCTAGACGGAGCGGTGTAAGGGGGGAGCTACGAGGAAGGCCAAATAGTTGCCTGGCAAAGGTGTTCTCGACTTTTACTATGTTGCCAGGTGGGCAGTGGCCCCAGATTTCAGCCCCATATAGGGCAGCACCTCTAGCTTGCACTTTGTATATTTCAACTACCGGGCCAACAGGTTTATGGATGGAATTTCGAAATACCTTTGTCAGGCCCCCCGTTGTCTGGGCTAACTTCAAACTGGCTTTTTTAATTTGGGCTCCCCAGTCCATTTTTTCTGTGATCGTGATGCCGAGGTACTCAAAAACGGACAGCCTCTCCAGGGGTCTGCCTTCCAAACTCGGATTTGGCCGGGTGCTATTGCCTGAGTTAAACACCATAAATTTTGTTTTCTGCAGGTTGATCTCAAGACCCCTTTCCTTGCAAAAGGTGTTAAACTTATCAAGGACCCTCTGTATACCCATAGGTGTTTTTGAGAGTAGCAGAGTGTCTTCAGTGAACATCATGTTGTATTCCTCTTAGGGTGTCCATACACGGGCTTTCCTGTATCATGTCCTTATACAGGCACAATTCGCCCTGCCCTTATATAGGCATAAAATCCCAGTCCTTATTTAGGCATTAAACCGTGCACTCCAAATACAGGCATGGTCTCCGACATCCGTCCACCCTAACGTCACAACGAGTTCTTGAAGAACAGACCCTTAGGCTTCGGGAGTTTCCCTAGCACAGGACTATTGATTTCTTCAAGGACTCATCTATTATGCATGAACCATTATACCTTAGGGGTTCATTCATGACGTCTTCCGCTGTCCGATTCACATCAATGCTAACATTGTGAGGTACCTCTCAGGTATAAATATACCTTCCCTAGCCCTTGTAAACTAGAGGAGACCTCGACTTCAGAGGAGCCCGTTTCCCGGCCTGACGCACTGAGAAGACGCTGTCATCCCTGCACGCAGAGAGTCCAGCTTCCAGTGATCTAACTTCCCTTGCGGGGTGTTGGAGTTCGAATCTGGCAAGAGATTCCTACCTCTCTCATTCTTAAGGTATGGAGTTGACTAGAACCTAGAGGGACTCTTGGCATACTAGGCATACTAGACTTAACATACTCTTAGTATACCATAGTAAGGAATACTTCACCTACTTCCTACCTCTCCCTACATTGGGGTAGAACTAGCTTAGAAACGCATCGTATGAGTACTCGCATTTTTTAGTCTGTGTTATTTATGTAAATAAATATCTGCTAAAGATCATGCTAGCGCAGTATTATTTATTTCTACTGCTTACGCTGTACATTATTTATCTTGCATACTGTCTTGTGATCGTAACAGCACATTTTACTTACACAAGAAACAAGACTGTTCAATAAATCTTTTATTGAAATGCCCGTCTATTTCTTTCTGTGTAACTTTGAGGAAAACTAAGCATGCACGATTGAGCTGAGTGAAATAGTTATCTATTGTTTCCACGACTCTGGGACACGTTCTGATTCTAAAGGGAAACAAAGTTGTCATGTTTTGCGGCTGCCAGAAACTACTCCCTTCTTGTCGTCAAGGAGTTTCTAGTGGCCTCTGAGGTAGCTGGCACAAGTAATTAAGTTTAATATACTCGATAGGGACATACTGACCTTAGTCCTATGTCAAACCTATAGGGGATATTATTCCAATGCGCAGAGACTATTAGGGAAATACGAGCTACACTACATGGCTCCCAACGTTTGGTAAGGCGGTAATTTAACGCTAGATACTGAGTAACTCAGCCGTGCTTTTTCTCTCAGGGACCCCTACCCATATACTCCAAAAAGATGTCTGAAGTGGGCAGGGTTAAGTATCCACCACGGCTACATAGGGAAACACCCTATATATTAGCTGTTTGGTTTGCTCAACGTTGAAGGATACAGTGTTCCAAAATATTGTGCACCTTATCTTTGTTTCCTTGAAACTTGTTCTACATTTTTCAAAAAAACAAAATGACTGAAACCGGAAACGGTGAAGCTGCGGCTCATCCAGCCCAAGCAGCAGTTTTTAACATTACAGGTTTAATTGAAACCGAGGAGGGTGTCATAAACATCCCTCCAAATTTAAGAAGAGCCATCACTCTAAAACTCATAAAACACGGCCTGCCACCAAGAGGCGGTAGAGCAGTTTTCGTGATAGAGGCACACGAATCCTTTCAGACAGAGGTATTCTATTCATGGGTAATATTTCCTGAATCAAATTCAGTAACACACATGTTTCACTTCTACAAAGAAGATGATCCACCAGAGGAATATATTCCTTTCGAGGATATTGAAATTCCATTAACATACCAGGAGCATCAGCTCTGGTTTAAAGGCGCCCTAAAACATCACAGAAACATTACCAGGCTCGGTCCACTAGGTAGACCAGGAGCAACATGGCCGATTCTAGCCAGCTACACACCTCATCCTGAACTAGATATAATGTCAGATGGGGAATTACTTATTCAACTTACAGAGTTAATAAAAATCTACAGACAATTGGTCCAATATGTCATGCGGACTTTCACAGTCCAGCAACCATTGACACTTCCAAATTCAACTCCCCAACAGGGGAATACACTAAAAATTACACCACAGACTCTCTACGCAGTCATGGGTAAAATGCCCACAAAACGTGAGCAAATTCCATTCTGGATAGCTCAAAAAATTACTCAAATCGAAGCAGTATTTCCAAATACTAGCCCGTATGAGAAACACAGAATCCTAACAATAAGTTTACCGATGGGGATCACACCACAACTAGAAGACTGCACCACTTGGGGCTCAGTCTTTGCTGCCATCTATACTAAAACACATGGCATTCCGTCAATTGCGGTAATACCTGATGTCCTGAAACAAATTCAAAATGAATATGGGGCAGAGCCTGCTCTAAATTTAGGTATGAAATTACTGAAAAATTTCGACCAGGTCTCAACAATAATATTATCTAATATTAAAGGGGAGGCAGCGGCAGTGGCGATCCGCCAACGATTAAGGGAATTCGATGTTACAGAACATCAAACTGAGCTACCCAGAATAATTGAACAATCATATGCAGAATTAGGCAGAGATAGTTTGGGTGGAAGACCAGTGAAGCCGACAATATCTAAAAGTCCTGAGAAGGACTCTATTAAACAAACTCCTACATCTTCTAAAAAGAAGTGGGAGTCTACTAAACAAAATTCAAACGAGAAACGTTCTCAATCCCGAGGTAGGTCTCCTCAAAAGGAGCCCTCTGAAAGGAGGTATAACCTCAGGAATAGGGATAATTTGAGAAAACCTGACAGGTATCAAGATACTGATACACGTTCCTCTCGTCCCTTTCAGATCTCATCACAGACTTCGGAAAGAAGAGGACGATCAGAACATAGAGAAGAACGCGTGAAATCCAAAGAAGAAAAACACGCTCCAAAAAATAAAACAAAACCTCAATTCTCCAAAAAGAAAGTAGCAGGTCTGAAGATCAGACATGCCGAGAATACTGAGAACACAACTCAAGAACGTAGAATGGGCTCAGACAATGCTGGACAGTGCAGCAGAAGTCACAATAGCTCGCCAGAACCTGAAGGAACTTCTGGAGATAGTGGACTTGAATGAGTACATTACAGTCGAGACTGTAGACACCAGGGTTAGTACTCCACAAAAGTTATACGAAATAACACTCCGGCTGGAGGGAGACAAACCTAGACAGGTGAAAGCACTTTTTTGGGAAAGACTATCAAGGGGCTATGACATACTTCTAGCAGAAAAAGACTGGCCACCACAATTTATCAGGGAGTGCCCACATGGCGAGGACATTATTATGCCTGCCTTCTCCAACCATATTCCAATACACCTAAAATACACATATGCCAGGAAATGGGCAGTAGCCCAGGCCCCAGCATTATATAAAAATAATGTAGGATGGGATGAGGACTCACCTCACCATAAAATACATCTGAAACATGAACCAACTGCACAAAGGCAGTACCCAATAAAGCAAGAAGCTAAAAAACAGGTCAGGGAGATCTTAGATCAACTTGAATACCAAGGGGTGATTGAAACATGCACCTCCTCAATGAACAATCCTTTGTTTCCTGTCTCCAAACCAGACAATACATATCGTCTAGTTTTGGATTACAGACACCTAAACACTTGTTCTAAAACTTTTGCAGTGCAAAATGCACATAGCACAGCATTAATGAATAACATTGTGCGTAAAAATACAAAACAACATTAGACATCTCAAATGGTTTATTTTGTCAAAACATAGCACCTGAAAGCAGGTACTTAACAGCATTCTCCATAATGGGGACCCAGCGTCACTTTTGTCGACTCCCACAAGGGTTCAAGAACAGCCCAGGTTTATTCTCAGCGAGGGTAACGGAGTTACTACAAATTTATGGCCATGAGGCATTGTCCTATGTCGATGACATCTATCTGACAGACGATGACCTGGACAAACACTTGAACAGGGTGAGCACCATTATACTGGGATTCGCCTCTGAGGGCTACAAGTTCAACTTTAAAAAGTCCCGAATTGCCCATCTCAATGTCCTATTTCTAGGATATGAGCTTTCAAGTGAAGGCAAGAGCTTGGCAGCTAACTTTTTAGAAAAGTGTGCTCTGCTCCAACCTCCTAAATCGCTAAAAAACTTACAATCCATCCTGGGTTTCCTAAATTTTGGAAGAACATACATTCTAAATTACGCAGAAAGGGTTAAACCTCTCTACGCATTAATCAAACCTGATTTTTCTATCAAGAATTGGACACAAGAACACACAGAAATCTTGCGTTCACTCCAGGCTAACATGTTAGCAACAAATCACTTACAAACACGAGTAAGTCAACGCAACTTGGTGATCCGAATAATTTCGGGTCAATGCGGATTCACCTACTTAACCTTCAATGAGGGTGAGAAAATACCAATCGCATACAAATCTCATTTGTACACACAAGCGGAAATGCGCTTCAGTTCAACTGAAAAAATTCTAATAGTAGTTCAAACCGCTGTAGCAAAAGAAAGAGCCTTAGCCCAAGGGAAACGCATTATTGTCGTAACCCCAGTACCGGCTTTAGAAGCGGTCACAAAAGCAAGCATTCCAAATGCTAAAGCATTACATCCAAGATGGATACAATGGGTTAATTCTCTTGCTGCAACAGATGTTGAATATGTTTTTGATCCTGATTTAAAAACACAAGCATTCCTGCAGTATGAACAAGAATGTCCTCTGCCTACAAAAATTCTGCCTCTCGACCAGTACGAATTCATAATTTACACTGACGGATCCGCACAACCCGCAACAGGGAGTAAGCAAGCTTACAGTGCAGCGTGTGCAATCGTTAAAGGTCGCATGCGAGATGGCATCTTCAGACCTATGGTCACAAAAACTCAATCTCTAGGGGATTGTACAGCTCAGCGAGCTGAACTACAAGCATTCAAACTGGCACTTGAAAGTACAGATCGAGAATTCCCCACACTAATAGTGTGCGATTCCTTTTACTGTGTTCAGTCGTATAATGACTATATACAAAACTGGCTTGAAAATGGTTTCAAAGATGCGAAAGGTGGCACAATAAAGCACAAAATGCTTTGGTGACAAGTAGTTCAGTTGAAAAACGAACTACCAAAGGCTCACGTGATCCACACACTGAGTCATCAACATGATGGCGTTCACGTTGCAGGGAATTTATTGGCTGACGAAGCCGCAAAGGGGGCTGTTCAGACGGCTTCCGTAGCTGCGATCACTCGTTCAAAACAAAAATAGACGGTGAGATAATGTTGGCTGTCAATGCTTCAAGCAAAGGCAGCAGTGCAGCGTTACCAAAAAAGTTTCCACTCAAGTACTCTTATGTAATTGATGCGAGCAACATTCCTTTTGCTCGAATCCCTGGAGTGGGGGATAGGGTAATTCCAAACAAGGAACGTAGATTAGGACTAATCCTAGCAGCACACGAAGGGATAGCTTCTGTCCATGCAGGTGTTTCTGCAACAGTATCTTTACTCAAGCAAAGATATTGGTGGCCTGGCATTAGAAAACAAACAAAGAACTATGTTTTAGAATGTGATATATGCCAACAGATGAAAGTCTCCACAGTGAAACGCCCTGCGCAGACACCCCTGTTAATTTCACACAAACCATTAGCTTGTGTTTACCTGGACCACTGCGGTCCCTTGCAAAGGGACGGTAACTATAAATATATCATGGGTGCAGTGGATTCATGCTCTAGGTTCCTATGGATATGGCCTCAGCGCTCGGCTGACGCTCGAACTGTTATAAAAGATTTGCGAGTTTTTATCGGCACATACGCAATAGGCACGCTACATTCTGACCAGGGCCCTGTAGTCTCTCAGGCTTACAAAGAAGCCATGGCCAGTCTGGGCGTTGCATTGCGGTACTCCTCTCCATTCCATCCTGAGGGAAATTCGGTTGTGGAAAGGAAAAACTGGGACATAAAGCAGTCTATAACAGCTAGGGTATTAGGTTCGGGTGATGGGTGGGTCAAACATCTTAATGGGGTCCAACGCTCATTGAATAATCTGCCAAGAAGTTCTCTAGGGGGGTCACTCCATATGAGGTCCTATTTGGGACAAGAATGTGGGTACCAGATCTCGATGACGTAGGCACAGTGGTGGAAAATAAAACGTTTGATATCAAAGATCGTTTGGCTGTTTTACAGGAACTGAATGAGTTAAGAACGAAACAAAGCAACGTATCCCTACAGCCAACCACCACTGGGGAAAAACCGGCGGTCCCAGCAAGGCCTGTCTGGATTCCAAAAGTGGGGGATCTAGTCAGAGAAACAATTGCGGACAAGAAGGAATTTGGACCTTCTTACAGACAACCAGTACCTGTCCTAGCAGTTTAAGGAACAAGAACAGTACTTCTGCCGCCCCTTGCTGGAAGAAAGGAGAAAAGATTTGTGTCCATCGACCTCATCAAACCACAGTATGTGGCCAATACTAAATAGTAGGCCTCGTGGACTCCGACCTAGTAGCAGACAAACTCCTCTCGCTACTATCCAAGAGGTTCAGACTGAAAGACTGATAACAATCGAGAATTCAGCTGTAACAGATGGAGGACTTAGCAACAACGCTATGGAACTCATCCCTCTTGAAAACCAAGTAACAGTTCGTCCAAATACACCTGTCTACACCAATGTAGCAAGTGATCAACTGGTTCCAGCGATTTCTACAAATCCTGATGCAATTCCAAAAATTGACAGAACTGCTTCTGGCTATTTCATTAACTTTGATACGTTCTCAGAAGATCCGAGTGAACCTGAAACAACGCCAGCATCATTGAAATTCAAGCAGCAAGTACAAGACTTTCTTCACTTTCTGAAAAAGACTTATTTGGTTTCTCCATGGATTGAACTCTGGATTACATCTGGACTTTTTGTTTTCCTGCTCTGGCTAGCTTTGGTTACAACTGTGAGCGTGCTTATAAGTGGCAGATACATCCATGTGAACACTGAAGGAAAAGACGTGAACGTACTTTTGAGACCTCATAAATCTTCCCATCGTGAAGCAAGAGACTTGTCATCAGTGAACATCACAGCCGTTCCTATACAGGATGGTATAGTGTGGGACAAAACAGATTTTGATATCTTCGGCCCGACGGAACAATTGAACATTCCACATGTGTTTAAAATTTCACTAAGTGATCTAATTTCGTCCAGTACCTATTCTGATGATTGGGACTTTGAGACTGTTAATGGCATAATGTTTGACTTAGAAAAATCTGCTGCATTTTCTAAAAATGAATATTTAGAGGGTTCAACAGACTATGAAGAGCTGTATTGCTATAACCATTATGGTCATCATTATTTGCATAAATCTGCATATCCTAGAAATGTGTTTATGTTTAACCAATGGGAGCATTGTCCTACACCACCAGACGGTAGTTCAAAAACATTTGCTAACAAGTTTCCATATTTTTCAGGATACAATACATCTAATCCAGAAATGTTTTACTATAAAAATATAAACAAGACAGGACTGAAAATTATGTTAACAAATACAAAACAGATTTATTCTGCATTATTTAATGCCCAACTGTCTAGACAGGGTTTCGACTTTTGGAAAGACACAATAGACACAAAAACTGTCTGGGGTACTAAAGATTGGCAAGTGCAAGGGATAGAAGCTTTATTTAGAGCCTGCATCATCCCTGAACAAATAATGTTTTTGAATGAAACTGTCCAACAAACATCTTGTCTTGGACTAGCCAAGATCAAAGAGATGAACACACCTTCTGTACCAACACCTGCCACTGATAATAATACACAGGCAGTGGTGACAGTTGACAAAATACTACAACTCAACAGATCTAATCCTAATTGGGAAAAATGGTTGATCTGGCCCACAGACACGAACAACTGTCAGGAAAGATTCCTGAATAAAACTCAGGGCTTTACTATTCATAGGCCAGACCCAAGATACGTCCAAAGACAACATCCGGGGGTAGTAACAACATACAGTGTAGGTAAATTATGCCTCGATTGGCTGCAGAAATCTACACTAGAGGATGTGAAACAGCACTTATCCTTACTTAAAGAAGACGCAGACCTTAAGGAATTCTTGCTTGGACCAAGAAAACCGCATCAAAAACATTTCATATATGCCGGCATTTATGCTGCCTATAATGAAGCATGGAAAGTATCACAGATGGAGGCTGCAGAACGAATACGTGAACTTGATCGTATTAATTTAGAGAAACCCCTCTCTGTGGTCGACAATGGGTTAACAACTTTGTCCTCCAGAATATATTCATTGGATGGCATTGTATCCTCTGCTATCGACATACTAGAACAAGATTTGGCGATGTTACAGCAAGGCCAATCTCAATTACGTTCTATTGTGTTATTAAGCTGGACGCTGCAATCTTTGCGAGCGGGCTATGTGCCTTGGCGTTTCATCAACACATCGGCTCTGTTTGCAGAGTACAATCTAACTGATAAACAGATCGAACTGGCACAGAGAGGAGCAAAGTATACAGTGCTGAGCATTGAAAAACTGGAAAAGTTACCATTCACAGTGGCAGAAAAACCAGCTACAGAATGGCTTATTCATGGCAAAATAACATTACCTGTGACTACTTTTCAGTTTCAGTATTGCCTCACACATATGCAAGCAGGCAAATATGAAAGGTTGGGTAAGGAATACATTAAGACATCTTGGGATTTACTGTATACATATAGATGTTGGAGTGGGGATCGTGAAGTGTTTTTGAGTGGTACACACTGTAAACGTGCACTGAGCGGTTCACTTATATGTCAGGACATTGACTTTACACGGGGCTTGTAATGGTTCTGTGGCAAATTTGTCTTGCCATCAGCAGGGTACACCAGCTGCTGTGATTAATCCAACGTTTGGACAACTTTCGAATGGGAGTTACCTCATGTTGAATCATCAGAGTTGCTGCGGCATGTTGCCAGGCATCCCATATCTAGTAACGGTCAACTCCAGGGTCACTTGCTGTTGTAAGTATTGTTTCCCCCAATAGACACAGTCAGGGAGTCGCCTCTATGGCCTTCTCTGAACGTCTCTTTTATAAGATTTGATACTTTGAGCAGAATGAAAGCCATGCTTTTACAGCAAACAGTGCCTTTGACCTCGGCCAAAGAAACCTATGATCTACAAGTAGCAAGGACTTCGGCTGAGATACAGACTTTAATACGTACAAACTGCCCTATACATTTCGTAGAAATGATGACACGTATCTTTAACATGTCTGATACAACAGGAATTGTACATGTATTTAAGAGCATCTGTACCGGTCTGTTAGCACCGTTCCAGGCAATACTCTGAATAATCCCGAACTTTGCACATTCGGTGTTTGGTGGCTTACCATTAATTCTAGCACTTGTTGCCGGAATTCTATTTCTCTTCCTGCTATTACGCTATGGCCAGCCTATTCGCAGACATCACTCCGAGCGAAATGGAGAAAGCTCTCCTTGAACAAAAGTGCCGTGAGCGAATAGTACAGCTTTTGGGCATGACTTGTCTACGGGAACTTAATACCAGGTGGTTCCTGTCATTCAGACCAATCTGGCAAGATTGCATCTTACCTGTTCTACGATGCCTGCTATGCGGTGTAGAATGCGTGTTGGACACCTATCTAACATTTCCATCAGCTACGCCAACGGATGTCGATACTCTGCTGGTCCCGATAACGGCCCATGCTCTGTGTTGTCCCCAGAGGCTGCCTATCCTGATGTCAGCATTCATTGAGATCTCACAGACGCTTCCGGCTGCTGCTGAGGTACGAGAAAGATCTACAGGCACACAGGTAACAACGGACGCGAACATTGCTGCGGCAACCTATGCTGAAAGCGATGCTTCACATCTCTGTGCAATTAATCTACTACACGAGGTGTTCCAACTGACACCAACTTCAGTGGACGATGTTTTGTCTACAGAAATAGATGATCTCATGTTTACACCAGACTCGTAAACTGACTCTGATTCAGACCACAGTGTTCTAGAGATGCAGTAACAATTTGGCCTTCATACTTCAAAAACTTGGAATTCTTCCGAAAATTGAACTTTTTCCCATTTTTTCGAACTAAAATGGCACTTCAATCTGCTTAAAGTAGAACTAGCCTTATAGTACAGACTTCACGGTACTTCCTCAGACACTTTTATCATCGTGTTAGTCTAAAAAATTTCCATGACATGAAATGACTTTGATTTTGTACAACTTATCGATCATTTTTTTGTCACATGTAAATATTACTGCTTATTTCATTCTAATTGCATTTTATTTTCAAATATATGCCTGAAATGAAAAGCAATGCTTCAAATGTACAGTACCTTTTGCATTCTAATGGGTTTTTAAATGCCTTTTTAAATGGTTTTAAGAAATATTTTAGAAATATGCGGTACTCCATTTAATGTTTAGCATTTTAAATGTTTAGCATTTTAGTATTATCGTACACACGAAAGTGGAGTGGGTGTTGTATTCCTCTTAGGGTGTCCATACACGGGCTTTCCTGTATCATGTCCTTATATAGGCACAATTCGCCCTGCCCTTATATAGGCATAAAATCCCAGTCCTTATTTAGGCATTAAACCGTGCACTCCAAATACAGGCATGGTCTCCGACATCCGTCCACCCTAACGTCACAACGAGTTCTTGAAGAACAGACCCTTAGGCTTCGGGAGTTTCCCTAGCACAGGACTATTGATTTCTTCAAGGACTCATCTATTATGCATGAACCATTATACCTTAGGGGTTCATTCATGACGTCTTCCGCTGTCCGATTCACGTCAATGCTAACATTGTGAGGTACCTCTCAGGTATAAATATACCTTCCCTAGCCCTTGTAAACTAGAGGAGACCTCGACTTCAGAGGGGCCCGTTTCCCAGCCTGACGCACTGAGAAGACGCTGTCATCCCTGCACGCAGAGAGTCCAGCTTCCAGTGATCTAACTTCCCTTGCGGGGTGTTGGAGTTCGAATCTGGCAAGAGATCCTACCTCTCTCATTCTTAAGGTATGGAGTTGACTAGAACCTAGAGGGACTCTTGGCATACTAGGCATACTAGACTTAACATACTCTTAGTATACCATAGTAAGGAATACTTCACCTACTTCCTACCTCTCCCTACACCTAGGTTAGGTTAGGTACATTGGGGTAGAACTAGCTTAGAAACGCATCGTATGAGTACTCGCATTTTTTAGTCTGTGTTATTTATGTAAATGAATATCTGCTAAAGATCATGCTAGCGCAGTATTATTTATTTCTACTGCTTACGCTGTACATTATTTATCTTGCATACTGTCTTGTGATCGTAACAGCACATTTTACTTACACAAGAAACAAGACTGTTCAATAAATCTTTTATTGAAACGCCCGTCTATTTCTTTCTGTGTAACTTTGAGGAAAACTAAGCATGCACGATTGAGCTGAGTGAAATAGTTATCTATTGTTTCCACGACTCTGGGACACGTTCTGATTCTAAAGGGAAACAAAGTTGTCATGTTTTGCGGCTGCCATAAACTACTCCCTTCTTGTCGTCAAGGAGTTTCTAGTGGCCTCTGAGGTAGCTGGCACAAGTAATTAAGTTTAATATACTCGATAGGGACATACTGACCTTAGTCCTATGTCAAACCTATAGGGAATATTATTCCAATGCGCAGAGCCTATTAGGGAAATAGGAGCTACACTACAATCATGGCCGGTACTTTGCGGTTCGCCAACTTGGGGGTGTCTATGTCCTTCCCTGCAATTAAAGTTTCAACTAATCTGTTTATGAAAAGGCAGAAAAGGGTTGGGGCAAGGACACAGCTCTAATGGACACCTCAGTCTATGGGTATGGGCATAGTAAGTTCACCGATTTTGCCAAACCTAATTTGGGCAAAGTTGCCTTCATGTAATCGTTTCAAAAGTTGGCAAAGATACACTGGAACCCCCAGGTCTAGTAGGATTGCCCACAATTTGTCCCTTGTCACCAGGTCAAAGGCAGATTTTAGGTCCACAAATATTAAATAGAGTCTGCCACCCTCTATGCACACAGTTTTCCAGTGTAATAATTGGAGCCTGAAAATTTGATCTAATGTGGACATCTTTTCTCTGAACCCAGCTTGAAACGGGCTAAGAACATTATGCTCCTCCATCCAGCTCTGGAGGCGATCCAACAGCACTCGAGCAAATATTTTTTGACTAATGTCGATGAGGCTTATAGGCCTGTAGTTTGTGGGAAGAAGTGGTGAACCCTTTTTGTAGACTGGTACGATTTCCGCGCCTGCCCAAGTGGCGGGAATCGCCATTCCTAACAGAATGGCGTTAAACAGGGTCCTCAAATAGGGTGTCCAGATGGTAGGTTCACTGCGGAAGAGGTCCCCGGGGATCTTATCAAGCCCTGGAGCTTTAGATGGCGCTACTTTGCTCAGTGCTGCAGTTATCTCTTTAAGGGTTTTCACAGGGGCGTCGGCTGTCTCCTTTGAGGTTATCGTATGGGCCTCTGTGCATTTAACCTGTGGGGGGGTAAGCTTGTTGCCTGCTGCACTATCGACTGCCTCTCCCCTCGAGTAGAGGGATTCAAAATGATCCCTCCACACATCAGCCCCTAGGTTAGGTTCTACTGCCTGTTTGCCTTCAGAACTGCCCGTGTTTACCACGTTCCAAAAGGACCTCATATCATGAGTGCTCAGGGAACTTCTCAGGGTGTCCCACCTGTCGCATTCCCAACCCTTTTTGGCCTCATCCATATTGCTTCTATAGGCCGCCCTTTTCTCTTTAATTAACGGCCTATCCTTGGCCTTAATGGCTGAAATTAGAGCTGATTTTGCTGTACAACAGCTCTCATTGAACCAAGGGTGTCAATGCTTTTTACATTCCCTGATTCTTTTATTGGGGTAAAAGAAATTGGCCACAGTAGTTGTTAATGTTGTGTGATTCTCAGCAACTTTCAGAAGTTCAATTGAGGTGCCATCAGCCAAAACTGATTGCATCGCAATCGTGAGGATCGGAATGATGGGTTGATATAAGGAGGACAGCTTTTCTTGGGATTGGCATATGTCCACCCATCGAACTCGCTTCCTACAGTTGGCAAGGATCAGTCTATCATCAGCTGGAAATTCTGGGCCGATTACGCTCTCAGGGTGTGGCGAAACCATCTCTAGAATCAGGGCATTGTGGTCGCTATCATGGCGAGGCACAATCTTAAAATCTATTACTGTGTACCAGGATTTTATGTCTATCAGCATTTAATCTAGAATGGAGGCATGCCCAGTTCTATTAAATGAGTAGTTGCCTGGTGAATCCGATTTTGTTCGGCCATTACATGCCCTCAGTGAATGTTTTAGTGTGAGGGAATTCATCTGATGCACCAATGCGGTCCAGGCCCTAGCTGACGGAATGTTGGTCTCTGGGATGCCCCAGTGTTGATCTTCTTCACTGGGATTTCCTCCGTCCAGGCGGTCCAAGGGCTCGAATTGGCAATTAAAGTCACCACCAAGAATCACCAGAAAGTTATCAGGGATGGTAGACAAGAGGGTGTTAGCTCATCAAGGGTCCTTGACTCCTGGCTACAGCTAACAGGTCTAGAGTAGACATTAATTAAGGCAATTTTAATCCTTGATGGAAAAGTAAGATGGATACATAGGTCATTTGAGAGTGTCTCCATCTGTTTTACTACACAGCCCAAATGTATACCGACCCAAGTACAAAGCCCCTCTGAGGGCCTTCCCCCCGATATAGCAGCTACACTGTACGATGCGTAGCCTGATCTAAAAGTGTCCACCCTAGCCCAGGTTTCCTGAAACATACAGACTTCGTGTTTTTCTACAAATTCCCCCCATTCAGGGTTGTCCATCTTGGAGACAAGTCCAGCTACGTTCCAGATAGTACCCACAACCTTAGTGGGCCCAAACGGCTATCTATGATTGTAGGTGTGGGGGGTAGTGAGTGTAAGGCCTCCTCTGTAATTAAGTCGGGCAGCTGCACAATCTTGTTAGGTAGGTTCAAAGATGGTCTACATGTTTTGTCCCTATGATCCATGTTAACTCCTTCCATTTCATCTCCAAACGCCTTCCCATGGGTCCCACCCCACCTGGGTGACATGCTCTGTTGGGGGACCTCCCCTAGTTGAAAAACTCCCCCCTGGTGCTCCCTCAGGCGATGGAATTTCTCTAACTGATGCCTTTCAGGTACAAGTCAATCCACTCCCTCTAGGGCCCCATATCTATTTGTTATTGGTATGTTAAAGAGTTGCTGCCTGGGCCGTTCATAACCTGAATTAACGGTTTGATAGTTCTGGTTCAGCATTCCCCCCTCCCATCCGTTCTGCCATCTAAATTGTGGGGCTCTCCCCAGAGAGTAAAAATAGCCCAACGGAAGGGCCCTAATGCCCCCCTCCTGTCTATAATCCTCCCTACCTAAGAGGGCTCAGGCAATGGCTGGATTTCTGAAATTAATCACGATACAGTCCCCCGTACATCTTTCGGTCTCCAGCCCAACCATCCAACTCTACATGTCAGGTGGATCTCACCTGCATCCTTATAGGAAAATTGCCTCTGTTTAGCTAGCCATAACATGCATTTGTTTTTTAATTCCTGATGTAATTCCCTGTGCCCCCTCCCAAGCTCTGGTACACCTGTTAAAACAATAATATATGGGGTTGCGGCAGGTGGAAGATTAATGCAGGGCAAGGCTAGCCCTTCTTCACTGGCTTCTATACATCGAGCAGATCCTTCCCCCTCCCGCTGGCTGTGCCCCTGGCATTGCCTATTGTCAAGTGCTCACAGGATGGTTAGATTAGCCCTACTTGAATTTGTGTAGCACTGGTTAGCCTGGTTTGGGGCAATTGTAGGGGTTGATTTTTGTATAGGTGGGGAATCAGCTCTGCTAGTACAAGGTACAGCTTGTGCTTCCTGGCAACTGACATTCTCATTCCCCCTAGTGGTTACTCCTTGAATGGCTACCCAAGCCTCAAACAGTGATGCTAACGTATCCACCTGTGTTATCAGAGATTTGAGCTCATCCTTCACAATGGTCCTAACTTGTGCTTGTAAATCCATCACCAGGTTTGTCACCCATGCTGGGTACTCGTTGTCTATTGCTAGGCAACTAGCTGTTCCACCCTCCCCAGTGTCACTGGTGTCCGTTATTTCTTCTGCACCCTTCTTCCGTTTTGCAGCTGAACTCACAGCTGGCTTGAATTTCCCTTTTTTCTTGGCCCGTGGTAGAGCAACGTTACGTAGTTCACCTGTAGTCACATGCCCCTTTAACTGAGTCTTGGAGGAGTCACTAACCAAGGTCACTGAAGTACGTGAGGCATCAAGATCTGTCAAGGGAAAGTCTAAGTTTGGAGTTAACGATAGCTCCTTTCAGTCAGTTCAATTTCAGCGGCTACCACTCCTATAGCCCTCTGGAGCATCCTGTCAATAGAAGTAGGTTGTACTGAGAACGAGGTTTGCGGGAGTGTCATTTGCTTTTTGGCAATGCAGGTTTGTTTCCCCATTATTCTACTTATTTACAGTACGTTAGAGTATCTGGGGTCACATCCTGTAATTAATACTCTAGTACATATTAGATATCAACAGGAGCCAGATGTTAAACAAGACTTGAAGTGAACCACACAATTTAAAAAGGGGCTCAAAGGCACAGTATATGCACTACAGAGGGCTAAAACACTAACCTCAGTCCGTACAATATCTAGGCGCCAGGTCCAGCCAATTCTGGGGGCAAAACTCAGGGGGGTGGCCCAGCCCAGCCTCCTCCGGGCTCTGATGGGCGCAGATGGGCCCGCCCTTGGCCCGGGCTGCGGGAGCCCTGGACTCCTTTTAAGCACCTCCTGGCACGTGTGTGGTGACGGTAGCAGTGCGAACCACTTCGCCTGCTGGGCAATGTAGTCCGGGTCCCCCCGCAGCAAGAGGCAAGGCTGTAGGCTGTGGTGAAAACAGGCTCCTGCGCTGCGGGAGCCCTGGACGCCTTTTAAGCGCCTCCTGGCGCGTGGGTGATGACGGTGCGAACCTCTTTGCCTGCTGGGCAATGTAGTCCGGGTCCCCCCGCAGCTAGAGGCAAGGCTGTACGCTGGTGGAAACAGGCTCTTTTTATTTCTTCTTTGCTGCTTGGTGATAATTAAATTTTCTGGTATTTTATTGGTTTTCAAGTTGTAGATTTTTTCTTTTACGTCATCTGTGTAAATATGATAAAAGTTTGAAAGTGTTCAAATATTTATTTGCTATTTTATATTGTTAAGTTTGTTAACAGTCACATTTTAGTTTAAATATAAGTGTTACTTACTTGGTTATATAGTTATTAAGATGTATATTTTTCTACTTTAATGGTTTGTAGAAAGAATCCGGCAGAGTTTCCTTGTTTTGCAGAATTAGTTGTTCTAGTTAGTGTGCTTTTTATACTTTTGATTTAATCGTTTTTTTTATTTCATTGGTTAAAATTGTTTAAAGTTTAATTTTATTGGTTTGATTACTATAGTTTGAATTGTTTTTATCAGTTGAATCCTTCTATGGTAAATGCGAAGTTGTGTTTTACCATTTATGTATAGTACATAGTTCCATAATTTTTTATTTTATATTTTTATATATTTATATTTACTAATAATTAGTTTAGTGTTTACTTGTTTGTAGTTATATATATTAGAATTGTAAATTATTGGGGTGAATAGAAACAGCAGGTTTTTCAAAAAAATCTACACTGGGAGTTACATGTATGAAAGCTTTAAGAACCCATAAATAGACCAGCTCTTGCTTAGTCTTTGGACTCTAATACACTCACAAAACTGACTTATCTATTCCCTTAGCACCAGACAGATATCATATGATGACTTCATAGACTTTATCATCCTTGACTTGCATTAGAGTGTTTTCAATAAAACACATTCACATTAATACACACATAAGGCAACAATCCTCAGTCAAAGTGTTTGTCCTCACTGTGGCATCACATACAGTAATGATGTGAGAAAGTGGTGTATTGGATGGGGTTCATTGAGATCCACCACAAGTAATAAAGGCACTAACTTGTTAGGTTCAGTTCAAAGTTCCAGTATTTTAAACTTGATCTCAAACCCTGGTAGATAAGGCACAGAGTAGAAAGGCTTAACTTATAGAAAATGTGTAAAGCATTCAAAATTACCAAAACAATAACAAAAGTAAAAAACACAACACAGTAAAAATCCCACTCCAATTTTTAATTGAGTAAAATTAATTAACAAAATGTTACCAAAATGACAATAATCCTGTAAGGGGAACAGGAGATATACATTTTTCAAGATTCAAGGAGAACAAGTGGCAAAAAGCACAAAGCATCAATTGTAGTCATTGGTCACAGTAGACCAGGAACTAGGTGCGATTTCAGGCCCACCGCGATAGAGCACAAGTAAAATACATCAACAGGTTCAACCTAGTCCGATGTTTTACCCTGGGACTCCTTCTTTTTTCTGGAAGTCAAAATCCTTGGATAGGCTTTGGGCGAGGCACCTTTGATGCAATATGTTTTGGCAGGAAAAGCTGAAGATAGGAGTAATACAAATTTCACACTTATGGTACTACTATCCCTGGTTGAATACTTTGTATACCTTCACAAAGTCAAGATTCTTACCTTCGGACTTATGGCCTGATTACGAGTTTAGTGGTCTTACCACCATACCTCCACTGTGGCATTGCCAAGAACACAGTGGAGTCGGCGGTCTTCCACCCACCCTATTACGATGCATGCAGCCTGAACTGTTGATCGTGTCGACGGAGTGTGTCCCACCTGCGACGTGGTGGACTGCAATGTTGGCAATTTGCACTCAATCGGTGTCAGGGCCACGGGTCCCCTCCGAGCAGATTACAAAAACCCAGCTGTACTGGTGGTCCCCGACGGCGTTAGCCCATTGTGGTACGCTCTCAGCAACCATAACAGTGGCAATTGGATGGATACTAATATAACACGCCTGATGTCCATTGGCGAAGTGGATACACCTGCCAATCACACTATAAAACACACCCCATTTCAGACCATGATCCTTTGCACTCCCCCGCAACACAGCAATTCAGAGGCAACATATTGGTAAGAGAGAGCAGGCCTTGTTTCTCCATCCCTTTCACCACTCTCCAAACACTTTTCCAGCACATTTTCTTTCTTCCCTTGGTGTATTTTTGGTTGTATTGTCACCGGCTTTAATTTGGGGATATGAGCAGGCAAAAACAAAAATAATCCACGTTTTTCAGGGGTCAAGTAGTCTACCATGGTGGATGAAATCATAAGAGTAGAGCCACAATTGTTTGGCGCCCAAGTCCAAAATACTACTATCAGCCAGAAAAGGGACATCTGAACCAGAATTGCAGACAGAGTGAATAATGTAGGTACCACCCTGCGCACACAGGAGGAAATTAGGAAGAGGTGGAACAACCTAAGGGGGAAGGTGCATTCTCTGGCCTCCAAGCAACACCTGGAGGCCCAGAGGACTGGTGGTGGCCCTTCCAGCACCCAAATAAGAATGTTTCCCTGGGGGGAAAAGGTCTTGCAGATCCTACATCCTGAAGGCTTGACAGGAATACCTGGGGAAGTGGAGTCTGATAAGTTACACCTCACTAACTGTCACAATACCTCAAAGTCCTATTTGCTCTTAACTCAGCTTTTGACATTGTGTTATGTACCTAGTTTCACAATATGCAATCCTCAAAGTAGCTGGGATGTGGGATTGTCTGTGTTAATGTGTATTGTTGCATATAAGATCATGTGTATCACTCTCCATTACATGCCACATGTTGTAATGGTGTCTGTAAGTGTATTTCTATAAAAATTTAATTCTAAGACCCAGTTAAAAAGTGAATAGTCCATCACAACTGCATTTTGGCAACAGGTATGTTACACTAACCATTTCGCAAGTGTTGGCAAGTAGAGATTGAAATGACTATAACTACCATGAGGCCCTTTTTATGTAACGCAAAACAAGATGCAATTGTGATTTTGCCCATTCTCACTTGTCTGACATATTACAACTGATGCTCATTTCTCATGGAGTTAACCATTTTGCAAGTGTTGGCAAGTGGAGATTGAAATGACTACAACTACCTTGAGGCCCTGTTTCTGTAACTCAAAACAAGATGCTATTGTGATTTTTCCCAATCTCAGTTGCCTGACATATCACAACTGATACATACAGTGCTCTACTCGGAGACATTTCTGCCTACTTTGATTTATGTTGTCCTGGTCTCCTCAACTGAAAAAATTGATGGAATGAGTGACACTATACCAAGTGTGTGGCTCAAATCTTTGTAAGGCATGAAGTTAACTCAGCTGATTAGAAGTGGCAGGTGACCCCTTGACTCTGCACTGCTCACATAATGGCTAATGCTAAATATACAACCAAGGGGCATATCATCAAGCCGGCGATAAGAAATTATCGCCGCTTTAGCGTCTGTTTTCAGACGAAAAGCGGCGATAATTTTATCGCTGTATTAGCAAGGCCACGCTATCGCGTGAATCCTTGCCCTATCGCCCTTTTCCATAACGCCACCTTTGCATCTCTAATGAGATGCAAAGTGGGCGTTCCGTCCCAAAATAACTGGAGAAATGTCGTTAACCGAGATTTCTCCAATTATCAAGGGAATCCCCAACAAGCATAGCGATGAGAAAAGTAGCGCTAACCTTGGTTAACGCTACTTTCCTTACGCATGCTTTTAGTTTGACTTAGCCATGATATCCAATGGAAGGTGGATATCATGGTTAAGTATGCCCAGCCCTATCAACAAGCTATTGCCAAATGTCGTGCGATTATCGCTGGATTTCCAGCGATAATCGGACATTTGGCGGCTTGCGCCAGGTATTTTATCGATTCTGAGATAAGCGTTGCTAATAGCACGCTATCTCAGCGATAAAATTCATCGATCGCCGGCGATAAATATCCTAGCGCTAAGTGCGCTTAGCGATATTTATCGCCGGTTGTTGATAATATGCCCCTAAGTTGTGTGATCACCTGCTTTGTACACAGCTACACCTTGGAATGGTCAAATACACTTTACCTCTCCACTGTGTTGGCTTGAATGTTTGGGAGATGTCATGTTTATTCCTTAATCTAAAATGCAACATCTCCGCACAATTAATGAGCTACTTAATTTGAGTACATGTATTTCACATCTACAAATGTCTTGTTAACAAGTTGAATAATATATCACAAAAGAAATCTCTACCTATTTTGTTTTTCCTAGGTTTCAACTTGCTGTGTCACAAAATATTTCAATGTAGATACCATACTTCCACCAATAACAATGTTCTCTATTTCACAACAGGTTTAACTGGCAGAGCAACTGCCCAGAGCTTGCCCACAGAAGAGTAACCCACTCCACCACAGGAGCAAGCCTTCTGTGGTGACAACACTCCTGGTGATCTGGATGAGGATGAGTTCATCCGGTCATCCTGAGCAGACGGCAACTGTAAGTCTCACTGGGCCCAGAACAACACCTCCCACCCCAGCTGAAACACCTCAGCCAACCTCAGTCCTCACAACCTGTGTACCTAGCACAGTAACAACCATTGTGTGCCTCCAGTCCTGGATCCTGATGTGACAATCACCAGCACAGCTACAAAGGAGCCAGGACCCAGTGGGAGAGGGCACCCTGAGCCAGGGGCACAGGCTCGTGGGGGTAGGGGTCATGGGAGGGTAACTGTGGGCCAGCAGAGTTAGGCTACTGGGGCCACTCACACCCAGGACACCATTGAACATGTCTTGGAAGCCTCTCAGAAGTCCCAAGGGCTGATGGGCCAGGTACACACCGAAATCCAGGAGATGAAGCAGCTGCAGAAGGACATACACCATGCGATGCAGGCCCATAACTCCAACATGGGCTCCCTAATTGGGGTGCTGTAGGACATTCACACACACCTGCCCAGGGCTTTTCCACCACCATCTACCTCTTCCTGTGGCCCAACAACATCAGGCCCATCAACATCTGCGGCAGCCACAGCCACAGGAAGAGAGGCCATGCCAGAGGAAAACACACCTGTAGACACCCCTGTCCCTGCAGCTGTGGATCCCCCCTTCATTAGCAAGCGGGGACGTCCATGCAAATTACCAGAAAGTGCAGATGGCAAGACATCCACCATCAGCACCAAGAAGACTTGAACCTGAGTTCCTCCAGTGTGCATAACACATTCACTCTGTGGACTATTTCTGGACACATTTACCTTTCTGATGGCAGTAGTATTTTAGACATTGGATTACAAACACTTGTCATCTACAACTATGGTTTTATTCACCATGACTGACTTATTCACTTTTCAGTTTTTCTGTTTGGTTTTCACGATGTTTCTTTTCTCGTTGTTAACTTAGATAAACCCACCAGTCTGAAACGTATTGCCTGCTGTAGTATATATCACATCTAGCAATGTATATATGTACTCCCATCTGAACTTTACACTTGTAAAAATATCAACTTGTGTAAGCATGTATATGTTACACGCACACAATGTTTAGCTCAGGATCACAACTATGTCTCACCAAAACATACATACTAGTGTGTTCTCTTATATCATCTTTATTCCATTTTACCAACAATAGGCTGGCATTATGTCACAAACATAGCAAATCAAACATGACACCAATAATCGGTGCCAGTGGTCACATTTTCAGTTGCAGACCTTAACAACATAGAAGGAGGGGATACATCAGACAATTTGATATTGAAGACGAAAAATAAAATTGGTCAATGTCATCACCTCGCTCACTAATGGAATCCCATATCAATAAGACTGTTGGACCTGACCCCTTTTGCAGGGTTTTCCCCAAAAATGTTGCCTTCCTCCTGTATTTTTCTGACATTCTTGTTGTTGTTGGCATTAGGATTCTGGACACTTTACCACTGCTAATCAATGCTAAAGTGCATATGCTCTCTCCCGAAAATGTAATGGAAATTGGCTTTTCCATGATTGCCACATTTGTTTTACTAATAAGGCCCTAGTACAGTGTACCATGTGCTCCCAAGGCCTGTTAATCAAATGCTACTAGTGGGCCTGGAGCACTGATTGTGCGACCCACATGAGTAGCCCTGCAAACACATCTCAGACCTGCCACTGCAGTGTCTGTGTGTGCAATCTTAAACTGCCATTTCGACCTGGCAAGTGTATCCACTTGCCAGGCTCAAACCTTTCCTTTTATTACATGTAAGGCACCCCTAAGGTAGGCCCAAGGTAGCCCAATCGGCAGGGTGCAGTGTATTTAAAAGGTAGGACATGTACTGTTGTGTATTACATGTATTGGTAGTGAAATACTGCTAATTTTGTTTTTCACTACAGCAAGGCCTGTCTCTCCCATAGGGTAACATCGAGATTGACTTGAAAAATCTTTCAAGTGTAATTTCCCATTGGGAGCAGATGGAGATTTTGTGTTTGGGTTCTCTAAACTCACAATTTAAAAATACATCTTTGGTGAAGTTGGTTTTTGAATTGATTGTTTGAAAATGCCACGTTTAGAAAGTGGGCATTTTCTTGCTCAACCATTCTGTGCCTCTACCTACCTGCAGAATACACATTTCGGTGGCTGACAGTTGGGCTCTTGTGCATTCACTCTAGACAGTCACACAAAGGGAGCTGAGGTGTGCCTTACATATCCTGATGGGCCATCACCAGGCTGATGGGCATTCCTGAGCGACAGTGGTGGGAGGAGTTGTCGCTGATATCTGAATAGGGCTGTGCTTGTCTTCACAGAAAGCAGTCTCCATCCCCAATAGTGTCTCTGGAGCCAGGGCAGAGAAAAGCAGGGTCTCGTGCACTACAAGGACTTTCTTTTGAAGTTTGCCTACTTCAAAGGCTGAAATGGGTATATGTACTAGATCTTTGACACCAGGTACTCAGAACACTTCTTGAGGACATTCAGCCAGGAAGAAGAGCTGGATTGCTGTCAAGAGGGACTGCCACTTTGCTGTTTGGTTTGCTGTGTTGGCTTGCTGCTGGCTGCTTCTCTCCTGGGAGTGAAAGGACTGGAATTTGCTTTCTAGATCTTGCTTCTAAGGTTCTCCAAACACTTGATTTGAGCTTGCCTCCTGTTAAGTAGTCCCAGGGACATCAAAGACTTCACCTGCAATCATCTGGACTCTGCTGCTGTGAGTCCTAATCTTCCAAGTGGTGCAAAATCCAGTTCCTGTGCCCTTGGAAGTGAGTTCTGGTGATCCAAGAAGAAAACCCACACATTGACTCCAATAGCAGTTCGGAATCGGCGCAGCACTGCCAAAAGTCTTCGCATTGCCACTGCCTGCACCGGATCATGATCCCCTCTTGACGCAACGACCGCGGTTTACAATGCAGACCCCAGCTTTTTGTCACGGTGCCTCTGAAAAACTGCCGCTGCGTGAGCCTCGAGCACCACATCACCGAAGTCTGTGGCACACCGCTCTGACTCCGACGCAGCACCTGCTTCATCACTGTGAAATCAACACAGCGTGACTTGACTCTCAACGTATCGTCCTTGGGTGACAATTTCTTCATCGGCACCACAGTAAGGAAACAACATATTGTGTGCGCAACCTATGCATCACCTCTCTTGCAACAGTAAGGAACCGACACATCACCTCCCCTGCCTATCAGTAAGGAACCAACCCATCCTCTCCCCTGTGGCAGTAAGGAAGTGACGCATCACCTGCTTTTTCGACGCGTCACCTCCCCTGCTCCTCACATTGTCCTTGATTTTTTGATGCATCGAAAGCACTTTGTCCTGATCAAGCGCATCCATTGATTTCAATGGACAAAACTTGCTTTACTTTTTAAATGTGATATCTTGACTTGTGTATGTTGGATTTTTGTTGTTTTGGTCTTGTTTTATTTAGATAAATATTTGCTATTTATCTGAGCTGGTGTGGAGTTCTTTTGTAGTTTTTGTACTGTGTTACTGTTTGTATGTGCAAATACTTTACACATAGCATATGGGATAAGCCTGACTGATCTGTGCAAAGCTACCAAGGGGGTGAGCAGGGGTTATCTTAAGTGTGTAACTTACACTGACTAAAGTGAGGGTCCCTACTTGGAAAGGAAGCAAACCACTGCCAACTAGAGACCTCATTCCTAACAAACATCCAATAGACACATGCATGGCAGTACTACATTTTCTGATCATAGGATCCTTCCAACCCATGGGTCTAGTATCTGATGGAATGTCACAAGTACTTTGCCCTACAATGAAGAGACACATCAACAGCTACATACACTTTACACAGAATGATGATTTAGCCAAGTAAAGGAAGAATATCATGATCTGCCTCCCCAGCATCATTTTGTTGCAGCACACGTATTTTGTTAGGACCACCATATGACAAGGAACAAGTCCAATGGATTCCTCATAACTTCCATCCTATCACTGTGCAAGATATCTTGGTACAGGTGTTGCACGCTCAAAGTCTGTGTCAGTTATTCCCAGCAATAACACATGTCCCCATTGTCCTTCCAAATAGCATCATATACCCACAAATGTCACAACATATAAGGCAATTCACATAGTCAACTTCTGGAGAACACAGTCCGAGGCAGAAATCTGAGAAAAGTAAAAAACACAACAAAATGACCATGTGTCAAAACTTTGTTCAACAAAAGCCTTTCTCCTGCATTTCCCAAAGCTTGCCCTTCCTAATATTTTCCCTTAAAATACTCCTCTCATCATCAAAACAAGAGTTGCTGTAACAGTCAAGGACTGGAATTTGCTTTCTAGATCTTGCTTCCAAGGTTCTCCAAACACTTGATTTGAGCTTGCCTCCTGTTAAGTAGTCCCAGGTACATCAAAGACTTCACCTGCAATCATCTGGACTCTGCTGCTGTGAGTCCTAATCTGCCAAGTGGTGCAAAATCCAGTTCCTGTGCCCTTGGAAGTGAGTTCTGGTGATACAAAGAAGAAAACCCACACATTGACTCCAATAGCAGTTCGGAATCGGCGCAGCACTGCCAAAAGTCTTTGCATTGCCACTGCCTGCACCGGATCATGATCCCCTCTTGACGCAACGACCGCGGTTTACAACGCAGACCCCAGCTTTTTGTCACGGTGCCTCTGAAAAACTGCCGCTGCGTGAGCCTCGAGCACCACATCACCGAAGTCTGTGGCACACCGCTCTGACTCCGACGCAGCGCCTGCTTCATCACTGTGAAATCAACACAGCGTGACTTGACTCTCAACGTATCGTCCTTGGGTGACAATTTCTTCATCGGCACCACAGTAAGGAAACAACATATTGTGTGCGCAACCTATGCATCACCTCTCTTGCAACAGTAAGGAACCGACACATCACCTCCCCTGCCTATCAGTAAGGAACCAACCCATCCTCTCCCCTGTGGCAGTAAGGAAGTGACGCATCACCTGCTTTTTCGACGTGTCACCTCCCCTGCTCCTCACATTGTCCTTGATTTTTTGATGCATCGAAAGCACTTTGTCCTGATCAAGCGCATCCATTGATTTCAATGGACAAAACTTGCTTTACTTTTTAAATGTGATATCTTGACTTGTGTATGTTGGATTTTTGTTGTTTTGGTCTTGTTTTATTTAGATAAATATTTGCTATTTATCTGAGCTGGTGTGGAGTTCTTTTGTAGTTTTTGTACTGTGTTACTGTTTGTATGTGCAAATACTTTACACATAGCATATGGGATAAGCCTGACTGATCTGTGCAAAGCTACCAAGGGGGTGAGCAGGGGTTATCTTAAGTGTGTAACTTACACTGACTAGAGTGAGGGTCCCTACTTGGAAAGGAAGCAAACCACTGCCAACTAGAGACCTAATTTCTAACAAACATCCAATAGACACATGCATGGCAGTACTACATTTTCTGATCATAGGATCCTTCCAACCCATTGGTCTAGTATCTGATGGAATGTCACAAGTACTTTGCCCTACAATGAAGAGACACATCAACAGCTACATACACTTTACACAGAATGATGATTTAGCCAAGTAAAGGAAGAATATCATGATCTGCCTCCCCAGCATCATTTTGTTGCAGCACACGTATTTTGTTAGGACCACCATATGACAAGGAACAAGTCCAATGGATTCCTCATAACTTCCATCCTATCACTGTGCAAGATATCTTGGTACAGGTGTTGCACGCTCAAAGTCTGTGTCAGTTATTCCCAGCAATAACACATGTCCCCATTGTCCTTCCAAATAGCATCATATACCCACAAATGTCACAACATATAAGGCAATTCACATAGTCAACTTCTGGAGAACACAGTCTGAGGCAGAAATCTGAGAAAAGTAAAAAACACAACAAAATGACCATGTGTCAAAACTTTGTTCAACAAAAGCCTTTCTCCTGCATTTCCCAAAGCTTGCCCTTCCTAATATTTTCCCTTAAAATACTCCTCTCATCATCAAAACAAGAGTTGCTGTAACAGTCAATGTTATGACATTTGACAAAATACTTACACTCTTGAGAAGCATTTGTTTATGAGATCTTAACGCAAGTCAGCTCCTTCTTCTTCAACACTATCATCATCATTTGGCAATTAAGGATCCTCACCCGGTGGCACTTCATATGGTCTCCATCCATGCGATATTGGGGATGTTCTGTTGCAGGGCGATGTTGTGGAGCATGCAGCAGGCCACAGTGATTTGAGACACCTTCCCAGGTGAGTAGAGGAGGCCTCCCCTTGTTTTGTCCAGACATCCAAATTTGGACTTCAGGAGCCCAAAAGCCCGCTCCACAGGCCGCTGTGTCCTTGCATGGGCATCATTGAAGTTGATTTCCCCTGTTGTTGTTGTTGGATTCCTACCACGGTGCCAACAACCATTGCCGGTTTGGATAGGCTGAATCTCCCAGATGGAAGACAGACATAAGTGCAACAATAAGTTACACACTTTCTTATAAGGCCCCTTACTTCCTCAGGTTTGTTTTCACAGTTCCATGAGTATTGCTTGCACTGTACAGTCCTATCTCACATGTAACACATTAACAGTGCAGATAGTTGGTTACTTCATAAATTGTGTTGTATGGGTAAATCAGCAGCTTTTTATATTCAGCCAATCCAACAGGACATACAATGGTATGTTGATATGATCCCTGTAACAGTGCCACATATGGCAAAAAGTGTGTCCTGTGTTGCTAGTACATTCCACACATACTCCATCACCCGTAGTATGATATCCCATCTATGAGAACACATGTCCACACTTTTCCAGAGAGCAAGCTCTTACTGACACACATGGCAGCCCTTTCATAGTGACCTTAGTCATAGGATGTAGTCTATACTAGGGCACCTGGCTCTATGGACCATATCCATTATTTCAATGGGCCTGGCTGTAAAGGTGTCAGTTAACCCTGGGCGTAGTTCGCATAGTGGCGCTACGCGTAGCTACGCGAAGTGCACTTCGCATTACGCACGCTGCGCGTAGCTACGCGAACTGCGTAGTGCGGTAGGGAAATGCTGTTCGCACTGATTGCACAGTGCCGGATGCTTGTCCGCACTGTGCAATCATTGCAAACGGCATCTTGCATAGTGCAAGCAGTCGTTTTCTGCCGCTCGAGTAGATTTGTACTCGAGCGGCAGCTTTCTCAACGCGGACTGGTAGTTTCTCATCGCAAGCGGTCGCGAGCATACGCGACCACTCGCAATGAGAAACCTGACCTCCCCGCGTTGAGAATCTCGCCGGGAGGTTTATTTTCCATGCTCGCGATCGGCAACTTGATGTTGCTGATCGCGAACGAGGAAAAAGTCTCGCCGGGATGTTGATTTTGCTCGCTCGAGGTCGCCAACTTGACGTTGAGGACCGCGAGCAAGCAAAAAATGCCCGCTACGCGTTTTTGCACTGTGCTACGTGCAATTCGCGTAGCGCGTAGTAGTGCAAACTCCGCAAACTCCGTGAGCGTAGCGTAGTTTTCCGCCCAGGCCTAGTGTCAGTACAATAATGCAAAAGTTGGTTAGCCTTCAATAGGCCACATTGTTTTCTCCAGTGTCATAGTACCTCACATGACAGTACATGTAAGATGGGCCTGGCCTTCATGATGTTAGTGGGCTGGCTTAGTCAGTTTGGGACATGACCAGGGATGAGGATAGTCAGAATGTTGATACAGATGAATGCATCCAGGTATTTGTAGTGCTCAGCATGTGAAAACTATACATGTTGTGGTTTAACTTTTGAGTAATGAGTGTGCTAAATGTATTCGCAATGTGTTCATTTACAATCTGGTTTATCCTCTCTTGTATCTATGCAGGCCAACGCCCATCAGAAGCGGGACATATGGAAGGGCATTGCCAGAAAGATGCGGAGCCTGAGGGTCTACCAGCGGCGTAGCGTCCATTGCCAAAAGAGGTGGGAGGACTTGAGATACTGGTCCTGAAAGATCATTGAGGTCCAGCTAGGGAAGTCCTCCCAACGCGTGCATGGCCCGCGCCACACCCTGACCCCTCTAATCGCCCACATACTGGCAGTGGCCTATCTTGAGCTGGATGGGCAGCTGAGGGCCCTACAGCAGCTACAAGGGGGTATGTCCTGATCAGCAGCCATTTCCCAATCAACATTGAAGGTGACTCATGTCCAGCACACTACAAGTGTTGTTGGATGTGTAGGTCTGGTAGTAGGTGCATGATGATATGCTTTGCTTATTGTCTTTTTCACCAGGAACAAAGCAGAGTCCAGTCAACTACCAATTTTTTGACTTGAGCAGACACATGGCTGACTAAAGTTATATATCACCTAAAGTTGTTTGATGTTCTGGGTGACAGTTGTCCCAAACAGCCCACTTGTCTGCATTGTGCCAAGAGTGATGCTTCCTCACCACTGTGTCTCATGTGATGGTGGCTCTCTTACAAGTGGCCTAGCACACAGTGCACTTTGGATGCAGTGACTGGGCAATACTTCTCATTGGTAAGTTGGGAATCTAGAGTAGCATGAGAGTGTAAACTTCACTGGTGCCATCAGTATTAGTGCCTACATGTTGGCATTTGTACCTTTCCCTGTTGTTGTATCATCTGCACTCCTGTTTCATACCTGATCTAAGTGTCTTTATAAGTTGATGTCCTATTTCATCACAAATGTGTGTGTAGGCCAATCTGTATTTGGAAATAGTTATTTGTGATAGGTATACAGTTCACGTGTTACCACAGACAGGACTGTATACACATTGGTTTGACACATACCCAAAGCCATTACTCAATGTCATTGGTCAGGTCAAAATGATGAAGCAATGAAGGACATGACAGATAGACTTAAAGTAATTTGTCACAATTGGAATTTCCATGGCATAAATGTGGGAGTATTCAATTATGTGAACTGCACATGTCGATTTGGCAAGGTTCATTCACTGACCGTGACATGTGTCAGAGAGTAACATACAGAAATGTAGGGATCATATGTGAGTGTTTACACTCAGTATTACAAGGCATTTTGTGTTTGCGTACAAAAAGGTACTGTGATGTGCCTTCTCATTAGGACAAAAATGAAACCACCTCTTTATGTCATAGAGATTCCCTGGACCTCAGCAACCTTCAATGGTCTATTGGCTTTTGGGTATGCAATGTAAGAATAGTGTTGTCCCCAGTACCAAGTTGGATTGGGGATGTCCCTATGCCTAGGTCAACTCTTATGCTGTGGATATTTGTAGACAAAGCTCCCACAAAATTGGGCCAAATTGCCTTCAGTCTACTCTTCTGTGCCACATGTGATACATGACAAAGACACTTAAGTACAGTTTTAATTGGACTATTCTAACAGTGGTCATATGAGGAAGGTTCAATTAGAAAGTGTCAACAGTGTGAAATGATCATTTGCATGTCACCAGAATTCTGCTACTGCACCTGTTGCTGCAACATAGCTGTATTAATTGACCATCATTTCATCATGATGTGTTTTTAGGCATATGACCCTTTGCTGATTGCAGAGCTTTGTGTAGATATTGTTGAAATGATTTTGTTCTAGCCATCATATTTGATGACATCAGGTCACTATGGTATATACAAGGGCCAAAGTATACAATGTGATCAAGTATCCTGGTAGATACATGAGGATGGAGTTGAGACAAGTTCACTCATGCTATTGGAGCTGTCTGTGGTTATGGCATCACTGTGAGCAATTGTTTACAGGTCATGTGGCATGCATGCATGTGCTCATGCTAATGTTGAAGCCACTATAGTGGACCATGTATCTGGAGTCATCTCTGCACTTTTGAAATGTTCTGTGGTAAAAGATATTGGTCCAGTGTGTTCACACAGATGTAATAAACCTATTTTAAATGTCATTTCGGCATCATCCCAGGCAAGAGGAGGAGAAAGGGCCAACATTGTTGGGTAAGCAGCTGGCCACAGTGGTTCCAGTTGTGACACTACAGACACCGAGGGAGCCAGTGGTCCAGGGGGTGAGGGGTGTGACACAGAGGACGCAGACTCAACAACATCATCTGCAGAGTCAACCTCCAGTGGATACTTCCTAGTGGTGGCGGACCACACAGGAACAGTACCAACAGCATTCTTGTCCGCTACCCCAGTTCCATCTCCACCCTCCCTGTTGCACCTCATCCTGTTGGCTGGACCTGCTTCCCTAAGAAGGGAGCCGTCTCCTCCGCTCCAAACACCTCAGCCCCTGCCCCCCCACTGCCCTGAGTGAAGAGGCTATTGACCTCCTGAGACAAATCTCAGTAGGCCAGATGGCACTTCCGAATGCCATCCAGGGGCAAGGCAGCCATCTGCAACAGATGGTGGCCTACCTGGAAGGCATCCACATTGCTATGTCTGGCCTACATAATTCTTTTCAGGCTCTGGCCTCCTCACTCCTCCAAACTTCTGCCCCACCTCCAGCCTCTTCCCTTTCCCTTTCCCCACCCAAATTCCCTATTCCCATGCCTGTCCAAAGCACACTCACACATATGATTGCACCCACTTCAACAGCCCCAAGGGGCACACGCAAACACAAACACCATAACACACAGAAGAACGCAACCACTCACCTGACAGTCACCCCCTCACTACCACACAGCATACCCCACACACCATAACCGCAACCACAGACACATCCCCAACATCCAGCATACTCCAAGACACCCCACCCGCAACCACAGACACATCCACAATACCCACCATACACAGCACCACCACATCACACACCCCTAAAAACGCAAACACCCACTCTCACCCACACAACAGACACCTAGAAAACTCTACAAATGTGCACAAGCTATATCAGACCCACAGATCCCTGCACCAAGAACACACACCTGACGCTTGCACTCCCTCTACCTTCCAACCCCTACTCCCTCCCGAGCATCCTACCAAATCTCCCTGTGAGAGTATATTATTTGCCCTTGCCCTTACCCCGTCACAGCCGCTTCCTTCCTGGGGAGGTTCCCCTGGCAGTGTACTTGGAGGCAAGCGTGCCGCAGCACAACAGTCCGTAGGACTTGGACATTTGAAATGGACTGCCATTAGGCTTTGTTTTTGTTTCCTTTCTTTGTGACTTATTGAGAGAGGTATCTCCATTGTGATTCTAAATCACTATTTTGATTTTGACCAAGTTAGTCCTGGCATTAATTTTCCTTTGCAATCGTTTGATTTCTAGCAATGTTTCATTTAAAGATGTGTAGTAAATATTTTTCTTTAGCATGAGGGCAGGAACTACTGCTTACTTTTTAAATATCTACTATTTTAAGTGCATACACTGGTTAACATGGTATGTGATTGTCATTTGAATTTAGGTGCAGCCATTCAACATAGCAGTGGACACTTGCTCCAAAAATAAGCTGTTGACAATTGCTGTCAGGATATTTTACTACAAGTGTGTTTGAGTCACCTTGATTACTGATGTACATATATGCATTGCACCTTGTTAAATGATGTGACCTTTGAAATAGTATACAATACAGGACTTGCTCTAGACACGGGGAATAGTCAGACCCCCCAGGATATTGCGGCATTGATTAGCAAATTTTGCAGAAACATAGAAATTCCGCAAAAACACAGATTTTTAGATTTTGCGGCATTTTTGCAACACTCTATATTGCTATTCTGCAAAAATAATGACTCCCTGAGCCCACTGCGTGCCCCATGGGCAGCGGGCCCTAGATTTAATTAAAAAATATTGCCTCCATGTCCATTGCATGCCCTGTTTCCACTATGATCACCTTCCACCCCCCTTCCTCCCGGCCCTCGCCCTGCTGGCATCATTAAAGCCCTCGGTCAAGCCACAGAGCATACTTTTTGGCCCCTGGGAAAAGGTTTGTGTGTACCTATGCAATAGGGGCTGATGAGGTAAGTGTGGGGATGGGATGAGAAGGGAATCAGGTGAGTGAGATCGGGCATGAGAGGATGGGATGAGATGGGAAAAGGGTGTGCGGGGAGGGGAGATGGGATCTGGGAATAGACCCATCATCCAAAGTGTCATGTATGCCCATCACCAGAAATGATTTGTGAAAAATTAGATAAGGAGCTCATTGAGCAAGTATATCACATGTGCATCAAATGGGCAGGGAAACTGAAAAGGAAGCTGCCTGGTTTTCAAGAGGCAACTGGTAGAGGTAGATTTTGAGAAGCCGGCTTGCATGGCTCATTTTTGCATCTAAAGCACTGTAAAAATTGGAAAATATTTCATTTAACCAATTTGCATTTTAACATGATTAAATTATTTTAAATCATTTATTATAAAATGTAAAAGATCTAACTTCTGTTATGCTCCTGGCTCACCCATACCACAAAGCTCCACAGTGATAATGCAATGGCAGAAGCATACAATATGAAGTAACATAAAACAGCACACAAGAGTCCCACAAGGGTGATTAAGTGTACTCACCGAAGTGAAGTTGTTTCTTAAATCTTTAAGGAATCATCTAACATGCTGAATTGGCTACTCTCAATATTCCATTGATGCGATCTATGTCAATGTGTGCATATCTTTATGCCTATATGGTTATGTATTATGCACAACTCAAGCCTTTTAGCTTTGCCACTGATTGTTGTACTTACAGCGCAAACGGAGGAAAGAGCAGTAGAGTAGATTCTTGTGGTGCACAGGACAGTGTGAGAAACATGGTATAGTCAGTATTATACATACAAATAACGAAGACGCCTTTCTCCTGCTATGCTGTAAGAACATAGCAAGGAGCAGGGAGAAGCAGCTGACCGAGGAACTGGGAGACCTGAATTCTAATCCATTATTTCGCACTTGGACCAAACAATGTGTGATCCTGGGCATATTACTTATCTGATCTCTCCCTGGGTTATTTTATTATTTAGAAACCAGCACGTGAGGGGTTTAGTTCCAGCAGCTTTGCAAGGTTTATTTGTGGAAATACACAGGGGCATATTCTCAAGGAGCTATCGCCGAGTTATCGGCACTTTAACGCATCCAAAGTCGCGCTAAATTTATCGCCCCATTCACAAGCTGGTGCTAACAGCCCATAACACCAGTTTTCCTGTGAAAGCAGTCGCAAAAAACATCGCCACAGATGACCCCGGCAACTAATGCTAATGAGATGCAGAGTAGGCGTTCCCGAGCAAAAAGCCGCAACAACACCACAACGCAACATTCTCAACGACCAGCCACATCGGCGATAGGAACACAAAACAGGCGATACGGTGCGTTACCAGCAGGAAATTAACACCTGCTCTGACCTGGTGCAAAGTCGGAACGTCAACCTGCACAAGAAAAGGGAGACCAGCCCACAGCCACACCTGAAGAACAACAGATGCCATGGAGCCACTCACCATGCACCCCGGAGCCCCGAGAGGGAAACAACACCCACCGCCACCAGCCCCAGGACTGCCAACCCCCCACGGACCCCCCAACCCCCTCCCGGACCACCACAGAGGCAGCGCAGACAAAGACAGCGGACCTTCAGGAAATGCACCAGCCCCACAGACCTAACACCAGACAATGCCAATGCCCACTACAGGCCCAAAAGGACAACCATCCTCCGCATCCTGAACATCATTGCCCACAGGCTGACCATACCAACACAGCGGACAACCAACATCCCTCCGCAGACAAAGCTGCTGGCTGTGCTGTACCTTTGGCCTCTGGTATCCTCCCAAACAACAACCGCCCGAGTCGGAGGAGTCTCACAGCCAGCCCATCCAAGTTGCTCACACCTGTCGTGGGTGCCATCATCAGCTTGATACCCTGCTCAGCTCTTCAGGTGCCACTAACTCAGTGCACCACAAATCAAGGAACATTCTGCTTGCATGTTGGATGAACACTGTACTCCCTCCGGCTACCACTATGATGCTTCACAGTTGTTTCTGTTGTGCTGGTGTTTTATGTTTCTGCATCAATTGTGATCACTGTTCAAGTTGTTGCCAGCACCAACTACTGGCTTAGACTCACGCCACACACATCCAGCACATGCATCACTGTACCATGCCAATAAAGGTGTCGAGCGCACGTGCCCGTGGCCAGTTCAACGAACTATCTGTGTGTGTACGTGTGCTCATGATGTATGCATTAGGGCCCCGGCCCCACAACCTTACATTGTGCCCTGTACAGAGGATGCAGCCATGTCACCGCAGGCAGAGGGTGGGACATTGCACATGTTGCATTATCGTCCCCCACTCAATACGTAAGTGGAGTGAACTTGGCCGGTGTACGCCAGTCCGGCCTGAGGGTGTGGGTAATTGTCCTGTGGCTCTGGGTGTGGTTCAGTACTGGAAATGTGCAAAGGCATGTGTCTCTGTCGCAGTGTGGGTCTCTTTTGGGGAGTGTAGGTGGTCCCTGATGGGACTTGGACACCCACATATGTGATCTAGTTCGTCTTCCATGAGGTAGTACCCCACCCGCACATGTTCGGCCAGCCCCTTCTGGCAGTCTGACAACTGGCCTTGGAATGGGATGTGTGCTTAGGTGGGCTGCTAGGAGCCAGCCGGGGTGGTGGGTGCGTCCAGCTGTGTTGCCCGTGCAGGGGGTGGTGTATCCTCGATGCAGCGGTGCTGCCCAGCTCCTGGAGCTCTATTGCCTGGGATGTCCATGGACTGTTGTGGGGCGTCGGTGTCGGAAGTGTGGAGGTCCTCTTCAGCATCACTGATGGGTTGTCAGGTCTGCTCTGCTGGAGGTGTTGTTTGTCCCTCTGCAATGTGAAGGGGAGATGCTTGTTGACATTGTGTTGGCATGTATGTTGACGCATTGTTCGAGTTTACATACAGACTGCATGACAATGTACATTGTGACTGTTTGGGAGGGGCGGACTATTTGATGCATGATAGTGGACATTTGGACTACATGAGGTGGGTGATGTTGTACACGTACATTTTCATCTCACAGTTTCCTGCAATGTCAGATGTGATTGGCCATTTTCTATGCACAGGCGGACCCAGTTGTGTCCTCTGTTCTGCAGTGTAAGTGTTGCACTGTGTCCCACCTTGTCGTCCATGTGGATGTGCTGCTGCGTACCTGCATCTGTGATTTTGCTGCCCCTTATCCCTTGGAGGCGGTGTGCCTTTGGCTTTCGTGCTTTTGAGGTGCTGTGATGTTGGCGACTTGGGTCATTTGTGCTCTTGGAAGGTTTTTGTACTCTTATGCATTGTTTGTCTGCAGATGTATTGTTGAAGTCAGTGGTTGTTTGTGCACGTGGATGTGTCAGAGTGTGACCTGCTCCTTCCGGATGTGGTCCACAATCAGCCACCTCAGTCTCGTGGCATGCACAGTGTCATGGTGATTGTACTCCGGCCATGCTGCTCGTCATGTGGTGTCACTTGCGTTGTCAGTGTGGCTCTCGCATACGCATCTTTGCTGTGTTTCGCACTGGTGCATGTGTGTGTTGTGGAATTGGTGTTGTGTGGGGTGGGACCCCTTCGGGCACATGGTGTACGGGGGCCTACTTGATGTTTGTATGTGTGCTGCAGTGTGCCACGGGGATCAGGGACATGACCCAGGGTCATTGTGGGTGTGCGGTGTGCTACACGTCGTTGTGCATGTGTGCCATTGTGCCCGTCCCCCCAGTCTCTGTTTGTTACTTACCCTGTTGATGTTGTGTAAGGTCATGGCGAGCAGGGTCCGGACTCCAGACTCCTTGCACCGTCTCCACAGTAATGACTGTGGCCACCATTTGCTCCAGCTCCTCCTGTGGCGCAAGACTCCCACCTCCATTCGCTGTTGCCGTCTTCCTGTTGGCAGCAGATTTCTGCTTGGTTTGACTTTTGACATCGTGCCAGGGCATCTTGGCCTCCTCGGCACTCCGACTGCATTCACAATGGGATGCCATTTTTCCGTCTGTATTGCCAATGACACGGTGGTGGTGACGGACAGTTGTTGTTAGTGCTCTGTCACCTCCGTGACGACGATCGTGTTTTCCTGCGGACTGTACCCCGTCTTCCTCTTCTCCTTGGCCTTCCCCGACCCCGAGGTTCCTTGCTGGTGGTCTGTGGGGCTTGTGGGGTTCGCGTTGACCTGGGCACTAGTTCCGGGTGCATCCATGTTGCTGCGCAGTTTGATTTGTTTATGGTGTGTTTTTCTTGTTGAGCTTTTATGGTGCATTTTCCCGCCAGATGGGTGGGAATTGCAGGCCTATCGCTGGTTGTCGCTGTTTTTTTTTTCGAGGTTGGCCTCATCGCAACTTTATTCGCGTTGGTGTTTTGTATTTTTTCGGCGTTGCATTATTTTTAACACGGTCATTTGACGCGTTATCGTGGGACTATCGCATGGTGACACCAGGTTGAGAATGCAACGTTAACACGGCGTTGTTTTCCCACGATGGACTGCGATGTGCAAAGTTGCGTTATGCTAAACTTGTGGTGGTTATCACACGTTCTTGTGAATATGCCCCACAGTGTTTTCAACTTTGGCCAGTTATCATGTTTAAGATTAATCAGTAAAGTTGAAACGCATCCCTGAAGAACGAATCATGCCGGCACATGAACTACAATACACAGTGTGAGACTGCTAGGCTGTGAGCATACACTGCAACGGGTGTCAGGTTAACCACTTTAGTTACACTTTATCACAGGTTCTATGAAAGTGCACCATGTAAATAATACCTTTCACAATGTAAAGGAACATGAGAGAAACATTGTGAATTATGAAACATAGTGCACAATGCTTGTGCAACTCTTGGCCCTGCACCCTCTGGCACAGTTAAACCAACCAGTTATGGAAAACAACATCTAAGGATAACGAGCACTGGCAAGTGCAGGGTGCAACAATGCACGGACTGTATCAGGGCGGGGTACGGAGAGTCTGTTTGGAAATGTGGAAAACAAATAAGCCACAAATCCCAGAGTATAGACACTATGTCGGACAGTTATTAAACGACCCACTGGCCAATGGGTTGTCCTGGATACAAGATGAAAACAACAGCTTTTCTGCCATAAAATCCTTGACTTGCAGTTCATGGGGTCTCTTGTCTCTTTTTCAGCATCTTAGGCAGGGGTGTCCCTGCATGCAACATTGCTCTAGCAGTACCACAGCCCAAGCAGAGCAGAGCAGCGGCTTCATGTGAAAATGTTCACTTATTATCCATAAAGTCACTTAGGATATCGCAACTTCCAATTTTTGACCGGATAGACAGTATTGAAGGTCTCCCCTTCTGTATTAAATTGTCCGCTCGATCTCTTTCTCGGGGCTCCTCCTCTATAGACCCCCGGATTGCCGTCATAGTTCTTCTCTCACCCTAGTGGATCATATTGCCCAGGCTAGCATGTGCTATTCTAATTTCACTATCCTGGGCGATCTCAACCTCCATGTGGACGATCCATCCTGCTCACACAGCGCAAATTTTATCTCAGCACTCGCCGGTTGCAATTTGATCCAACTAGTTTCCTCCCCTACTCATAAAGGTGGTCATATATTAGACCTTATTTGCTCGAACATACCAGACACCTCTGTTCACAACCCTGAGCCCGTCATTTGGTCGGACCATTTCCTGATCCCTTTTCAGATACACCTGATTGGTGAGCTAAGGGTCACGTCCCGACCAAATGACTTAAGAAGGAATTGGAGTAGGGTTTCCCTAGAGTCCCTTACCCCACTCCTGAAAGATTCCGAGCCTTCCTTATCTAATAATCTCGATAACAGCATCATGAACCTTAATGCTTGTGTCAGTGACGCCCTCGATATAATTGCGCCCCGGAGGCCTGTTACCTCTGCAAGAACCTCCCCTTCTGCTCCCTGGTTCTCAGCGAATATCAGAGCCAAAAAAAGTGAATGTAAAAGACTGGAGCGCAAATGGAGATCATCGTATTCTCAGGAGGACAAAATTGGTTATCGAGCAGCACTTAAAGAGTATCGTAAACTTCTCATCGGAGCAAAAAGAGATTTTTTTACTGAACGCATTGCCAGCGCTAAGAACTCTTCCAGAGAAGTTTTTAAGGTTGTGAAGTCCCTCACTAACCCGACAGCACTCACGCACTCTATTACGCCTTCACAGGAGTTTTGTAAGGAGATTTCGGATTTTTTTGAGGAGAAAATATTCCAGATTTACGCTTCTTTCCCAGTAGCACACCCTTACCCTGGAGAGGTCACTCTTAGCAGCCCTTGTGACACTCAGTCAGTGTTCTCGGAATTTGCTACTATCTCTTTAGAGGCTTCCTTGGGGGAACTCCAGAAATGTAAATCCGGGTCACCTGGCGATCCTTGGCCAGCGAAACAATATCGTGCCTTGGTTGAGTTGCTCAACCCCCCCTGAACGCTATCTGTAATTCCTCGCTTAGACAGGGGATCTTTCCATCGGCCTGGAAACATGCGTTCCTCCTTCCCATTCTAAAGAAAGCCAATGCTGACCCTGCAGTCACCTGTAATTATAGGCCCATTTCCTTGTTGCCTGCTCCCGCTAAAGTACTAGAGAAGCTAGCTCATCAGCAGCTGGCAGCTTTCATTGAGTCCAATGGCGTACTGCATGAATCCCAGTCCGGCTTCCGCCCTGGCTTCAGCACAGAAACAGCTCTGATTGAGATGGCAGATGCCATTCGATGGGCGGTGGATGGTGGCTCTGCGGTCATGCTGGTGCTTCTCGACCTGTCAGCAGCGTTTGATACGGTGTCCCATTCCATCTTACTGGATCGCCTTAAGCGGATTGGCATCCAGGGGACAGCGCTAGACTGGATTGCGTCTTACCTACATGGCCGAGAACAACAGGTCTCGATCCATCCTTTCACCTCCCCCGCGAAACCATTAAAATGGGGGGTACCGCAGGGATCGGCCTTGAGCCCGCTACTTTTCAAAATCTATTTGACTCCGCTCGCGGAGCTCATTGCTGACACAGGGATCAAGGTGATATCTTACGCCGACGACACTCAACTGATGTTTACCTTCAGTGGAGTGTCGGCATCTTCCTTTGACTCTTTGAATGTTTGCCTAAAAAGCATTTCTGTCTGGATGAGCACTAATTTCTTAAAACTCAATGCTGAAAAGATGGAGGTCCTGTTCTTTAATCAAGCTGTAGCACCCTCCTCAGCGTTATGGTGGCCAGCTGATTTAGGATCCCCCCTACACCTAAGGATTCAGTTAAGAATTTAGGAGTCAGGTGGGACAAAGACCTGTCCCTTGTCACCCATGTTCAACAGGTATCCGCGGCCTGCTTTGGCAAGACAAAAATCATTAGAAAATGTATTGACTTCTTGCCTGAGTCAGCACGCAAAACCGTTGTTCATGCCCTAATCACCTCCCATCTTGATTATGCTAACGGTCTCTACATGGGTCTGCCAATTGGACTGATCCGTAGGCTCCAGATAGTGCAGAATTCAGCAGCCAGACTGGTCTGCAAGGTCCCTCTTTGCAAACGTATTTCCCCTTACCTGAGACAGCTGCATTGGCTACCTGTGGCCAAGCGCATCGAATTTAAGGCCCTTACGTTTGCCTTTCGGGCATTTCAAGGTAGGGGGCCCAACTACTTGAGGAAGAGACTTCGTTCTTACCAGCAGAACAGATCTCTTAGGTCTAACCACAAACGGTACCTTACCACCCCCCGGTTCGCAAAGGCCAGAATGGGAGGAAGGACATTCGAGGTGGGGACCTCTAAATGCTGGAATAACCTACCTCCTCAATTGCGCGCTTTGCAGTCCAAACAGGAATTTAGAAAGGCCTTGAAAACCTGGCTCATTAGTCGCAATGACTAAATGTATACTGACCACTATCTCTACTGCTGTCCGTACTAGCGCCGGGACACCCCATCCGGGGTAGCTGCGCGCTATACAAATATCTTTATTATTATTATTATTATTATTATTGCGAGGGGGTGGTGGGGAGGGCAAAAGTTTGAGCATTTTCCAAATTTTGCGGGCACTTTTGTAAAAAGCATGGCTTTTTTACAAAAGTGCTGATTTCTCAATTTGTTTGCAAATCGCAAATTCTTAGAGGGTCTGAATAGTTACATGGATGATGTAGTAGAGTATGGCTCATAATTGGACCTGCATTTGTTTTTCCAGGCAATGTATGGCTAATGGTTACAATTGTGCAGAGAAATTTATACATGATCTTACATTTCACGTATCCCAGTGATGTGTGATGCATATTTTTTCCTGGTAAAAATGTAAGTAATTAGTTTAAACCTGCCTATTTGGTGAGTTTTTGCTTTTAGATTTGCTATCCTTTTTTGTTCAAGTGTGCATTTTTTGATGGCAGCTAGCATCAAAGTTATGGACACAATGTGGATGTACAGGTGAGTTACTTTAAATTTTGTAAGCGTGAACATTTGAGACATATGTATGCATTGGTATGCTATTGCTTGCGTGAGTGATTTTAAAAACACGATCCCAGAGCTAATGTTAACAGCCAAGTGGACAGGTGACAGGTATTAGAGTGACTTAACTTTGGTTCTGACAATGACAGTGTTGACTTGCATCAAGTTCTACCAGCAGCAGAAGACGCAGGATCTGCAGGGTCGGCTCAATGGAGGAACAGGAACTGTGAAGGTGAGTGCAGATGAGTTTGTGCTTAATATACGTGCTATTCTGCCAGCTCAGGTGTGAAGGTTTGACCGCAACAGTCATGTTGCCAGAAAGGCACATCGTGATTGGGCCAGCGAAAAAACTGGCGGTCAGCACTTCACCAAAAAGCATTGGCCTATCCCCCCATGGTGAGATTTTCTGGTGGTGGTGATGGGACCTTGGTAGTCTTTTGAATGCGGAACCGCATGCATCGTAATTGGGCGGATGGACCACCAACTAGGCGTTGGGGAATCCAATGCCATTTTAATGGTGGTACCCTTTCTGCAAAACTTGTAATCAGGCTGATAGTCTCTTTGTCCTTGTGCAGAGCCTGTGTACCTACAAGAGCTTTGGCCAGGGTAATGAGCTGTGTTCTCCCCCATCATCACTTCAAACTAGTTCTGGGTACAGTTGTCCCCTACTGGGTCTGGTACCTGTTGACAAAAGAGAAGCTTGGGTCTATCTAGGTATCTAGGGTCAAGAATAATTTGCATATGGCTGGGTCTGAACTGGGGTGGTGAAGTGAGCTAAAGAACGATGATGGATTAAATCTAGATCTGAGACTGGGAATGAGTGTCTGAAGAGTTTCAGCGCTCCGTCCATCATCTCCATGTGTTTGCTCTGTTCGCCCTAAGTAGGCAGTGTATGCCCAGACATGGGTCCCTTATTCACTTTGCCACTGGATTCAAGCTAGACTAGCTGATGAAGGGTGTTACCCCGAAACCGGTCCCAGAATGCTTGTTTCTGGTCCAGGGAAGATCTGGCGTGGAAGTTCGGGCTGGACTGTTCCCATGAGGAGCAGGGTCAAGACTGATTTGCATATGGCTGAGTCTGAACTAGGGTGGCGAAGTGAGCTAAATAACGATGATGGCTTCAACCCAGATATGTGACTGGGGTGAGGGTCTGAAAAGTTTCAGCGCTCCGTCCATCATCTCCTTGTGTTTGCTTTGTTCACCCTAAGGTGGCAGGGTATGCCAGGCGAGGGTCCCTTGCTCACTTTGCCACTGGATTCAAGCTAGCCTAGCTGATGAGTGGTGTTACCCTGAAACCGGCTCCAGGATGCTTGTTTCTGGTCCAGGGAAGACCTGTATTGGCAGTTTGGGCTGAACTGTTCCCATGAGGAGCAGGGTCAAGACTGATTTGCATACGGCTGGGTCTGAACTGGGGTGGTGAAGTGAGCTAAAGAACGAGGATGGATTCAACTCAGATCTGTGATTGGGGGTAAGTGTCTGAAAAGTTTCAGCGCTCCGTCCAACATCTCCTTGTGTTTGCTTTGTTTGCCTAAGTTGGCAGGGTATGCCCAGACGTGAGTCCCTTGCTCACTTTGCCACTGGATTCACGCTAGTCTAGCTACTGAGGGATGTTAACCTGAAACCGGTCCCAGGATGCTTGTTTCCGGTCCAGGGAAGACCTGACTCGGCAGCTCGGGCTGGACTGTTCCCATGAGGAGCAGGGTCAAGACTGATTTGCATATAGCTGGGTCTGAACTGGGGGGGGGCGAAGTGAGCTAAATAACGATGGTGGATTCAACCCAGATCTGTGACTGGGAGTGAGTGTCTGAAAAGTTTCAGCCCTCCGTCCATGATCTCCTTGTGTTTGCTCTAGCTAGGTATCACCTAACATTTGCTTGAGACAGGGAAGGCCACTTTGAAGTAAATTAAGTTCCTGGGTGCACTTTCAATTGGTCTTCTTGCAAGGTGGAGAGAAAACCCTTACCTTCACCTAAGTATCTGCTCTGGGAGCAATTGTCACACCTCTTCAAGGGCTATTCATTACTTAGCTGCAGTTGGGGAACCAGTGCAAATTGGCCTTCAGGGGCTTCAGGCAGGGAAACAATATTATTCTAAAAGTTACTTTTCTTTACTATTTATTACAAATCCAATTTCACCTTTAAGTGGGGCTTTTAATAATACTTATTAAAAAGGGTGGTTTAGTTATGTTTCTCACTAGCTGGACTGAATTGAGAAATAGCACAGTTAATATTTAATCCTAGACACGCATATCCTTTTGCAAAGGACAGGGCTTATCAGAGCTCTCCACACCAGTGTCCCTCATGACTGAATAGCTACTCCACTTCACTGTGAGCTTGAAAAATATTGAAGACAAACAGATGAGGATGACTACATTTATTATTAGGAAGAATCTAACAATGGAATAGGCCACAGAAGAGATTCCCTATAAGAAATGTGTACTCCGACACCTTTATCATCTTATTTCATGTATTATTATATAGAAATAAGTAATACAGTTTGTAATCACACACCTTGAAAAAGTCCCATTGGGGACGAAACACATGTAGGTTGATAATCACGTACTTGGGTAGAAAGGTGTAAACACAACAAAAATATACCACATGACCTTGGACTTATGGGCTGACATTTCTGGTTATTTGTCCTCAAACCTTGTTATTCATACAAATTGTTGGAATGCTCCAGTAAACAATTTTAAGATATTGTATTTGTTATTCATTGGAGTAACTGCATCATTTCCCTTACATGTAGCAGGGGTGTGTTTTGTGGTAGCACCGGCCTTTGAACAAGTATTCTTTCTGCATACTTTATACCCTGATTAGTCGAGCACTGTGCAAGGTCTGTTGTGATTGGCACAGCTAACTATCTGCATTTAACATGCACTGTAAGGACATATTTACTTTAAATTTCTACATGTACTTCTTGTAAATATCCTCCACCCTGCCTTATGGACTGTATGACCAACATTGGGGTGGCTTATTGACATTGAAGGCAGATAATCTTTGTCAAAAGTGATCTTGTGAAATTCCTGAAAATTGCTCAATTATGTCTGTTCATAATTTGGATTAATTTGGGCCAACAATGCCTACACAAGAAGGAAAGAGCACGAGCAGCTGCTAGCTGCTGCTGCTCCTGTTCTTTTGCATTTAGCTTTTCTTAGTGCAAAATATATCCTTCCTTTTAGATGCAAGGGTGCATTTTGTGCTAGGAAAATAGTGCTAAACATGAAGTTTTTCTACTTGTGTGATTTCATGTAATCTTGTGTCATTTTGCTGTGATTTGGCATAATTATGTTACTGCAAATTATGCAAGCTATGCCCGCCCTAACTGCTAAACTTAAGCCTCCATATCCGCCCCCAGTCTCCAGGGTTGAGACCGAGTTTGATGTTTGGAGAGATTTGCACTAAAGCCTTCATAGCATATTATTCCACAGAATGTATCCAGCCCAAATATTGGAGATTGGGGGGGGGCGAAGTGAGCTAAATAACGATGGTGGATTCAACCCAGATCTGTGACTGGGAGTGAGTGTCTGAAAAGTTTCAGCCCTCCGTCCATGATCTCCTTGTGTTTGCTCTAGCTAGGTATCACCTAACATTTGCTTGAGACAGGGAAGGCCACTTTGAAGTAAATTAAGTTCCTGGGTGCACTTTCAATTGGTCTTCTTGCAAGGTGGAGAGAAAACCCTTACCTTCACCTAAGTATCTGCTCTGGGAGCAATTGTCACACCTCATCAAGGGCTATTCATTACTTAACTGCAGTTGGGGAACCAGTGCAAATTGGCCTTCAGGGGCTTCAGGCAGGGAAACAATATTATTCTAAAAGTTACTTTTCTTTACTATTTATTACAAATCCAATTTCACCTTTAAGTGGGGCTTTTAATAATACTTATTAAAAAGGGTGGTTTAGTGTGGCTCAATGGTTAGAGCGGCAGACCCTGATGCAGAGATCTGGCCCGGGACCAGGGTTCAATTCCCGCCTCGGCGGGTCTTGGACTCAATTTCCTCGGACCTGATAATTCTCGCCTCGGTGCCTATTCTAATCATGGGTCCCACTCTGCAACTCTGGGCAATAGCTTGCTTAATCTCCACAACGGCCCCACCAGCGCTGGGATGCCTGGCTTCACCTTGGGGGTGCCCAGGAGTGGACATTTCACAGGGAATAGCCAGGAAGGGTTCCACAGCGGTATGCGTATAGCGCCAGGATGCCCCAGTTGGGGTGGCAGTGCGCTTTACAAGTACGAATTTACAACTGCAGTTGGGGAACCAGTGCAAATTGGCCTTCAGGGGCTTCAGGCAGGGAAACAATATTATTCTAAAAGTTACTTTTCTTTACTATTTATTACAAATCCAATTTCACCTTTAAGTGGGGCTTTTAATAATACTTATTAAAAAGGGTGGTTTAGTTATGTTTCTCACTAGCTGGACTGAATTGAGAAATAGCACAGTTAATATTTAATCCTAGACACGCATATCCTTTTGCAAAGGACAGGGCTTATCAGAGCTCTCCACACCAGTGTCCCTCATGACTGAATAGCTACTCCACTTCACTGTGAGCTTGAAAAATATTGAAGACAAACAGATGAGGATGACTACATTTATTATTAGGAAGAATCTAACAATGGAATAGGCCACAGAAGAGATTCCCTATAAGAAATGTGTACTCCGACACCTTTATCATCTTATTTCATGTATTATTATATAGAAATAAGTAATACAGTTTGTAATCACACACCTTGAAAAAGTCCCATTGGGGACGAAACACATGTAGGTTGATAATCACGTACTTGGTTAGAAAGGTGTAAACACAACAAAAATATACCACATGACCTTGGACTTATGGGCTGACATTTCTGGTTATTTGTTCTCAAACCTTGTTATTCATACAAATTGTTGGAATGCTCCAGTAAACAATTTTAAGATATTGTATTTGTTATTCATTGGAGTAACTGCATCATTTCCCTTACATGTAGCAGGGGTGTGTTTTGTGGTAGCACCGGCCTTTGAACAAGTATTCTTTCTGCATACTTTCTACCCTGATTAGTCGAGCACTGTGCAAGGTCTGTTGTGATTGGCACAGCTAACTATCTGCATTTAACATGTACTGTAAGGACATATTTACTTTAAATTTCTACATGTACTTCTTGTAAATATCCTCCACCCTGCCTTATGGACTGTATGACCAACATTGGGGTGGCTTATTGACATTGAAGGCAGATAATCTTTGTCAAAAGTGATCTTGTGAAATTCCTGAAAATTGCTCAATTATGTCTGTTCATAATTTGGATTAATTTGGGCCAACAATGCCTACACAAGAAGGAAAGAGCACGAGCAGCTGCTAGCTGCTGCTGCTCCTGTTCTTTTGCATTTAGCTTTTCTTAGTGCAAAATATATCCTTCCTTTTAGATGCAAGGGTGCATTTTGTGCTAGGAAAATAGTGCTAAACATGAAGTTTTTCTACTTGTGTGATTTCATGTAATCTTGTGTCATTTTGCTGTGATTTGGCATAATTATGTTACTGCAAATTATGCAAGCTATGCCCGCCCTAACTGCTAAACTTAAGCCTCCATATCCGCCCCCAGTCTCCAGGGTTGAGTCCGAGTTTGATGTTTGGAGAGATTTGCACTAAAGCCTTCATAGCATATTATTCCACAGAATGTGTCCAGCCCAAATATTGGAGATTCCAATGGTACCCTGTAACGGAAACAAGGAAATATCATGATATGGCAAAATTTAGGATTTTTTGAAATGGGAAAAGGTGCTCTGCAAGAAATCATATGTGCTTTTTTTTAAACGCCCTCAACAAACATTTTGCTATGCTAAGGTCACATTTCAATCAGCTAACGGGAAAAGTAGTAGACAAATTATTTCTTTTTTTTTTACAAAGTATTTGCATTTTTCTAAGTGAGAGTCGCATTTAACTATGTTTTGAGGATTCTAGCTACTTGCTGTTTCTGGTGGAAACAGGTGTGAAAACTATGGGCGTTATTATGTCTTGACGATCTCGGAGCGAGGCCACCATGCTGCCGTCCAACTCCGAGACCAACCAAAGCCATAAAAAAACTGCCCAACAGAGTATGACTTTTAAAGTCTTTGGCAGGCAGTTCTTTGGCAGGCCTACGGCGGTGCCTTTGTGGGAGCATCAAAGGTAGTTCCTGCAGGGCATGGACTGCAAGTACATGCCCTGCAAGAACAGGGGGTGCATGCAGACAGGGGGCCCCAACATGTGGCCCCCTGCATGCATCCCATGGCGCAGAGGCATAAGGGGGCTCTGTAGGGCCCCCTGCGTTTCCTCACCGCCACACTTTTCACGGCAGTTGCACTGCCATACATTTTTTGTATTAATAAAAAATAACAATCCTTGGTGTCTACTATAGTGGGCTTCTGTTGTTCCCCTAGGGAGGAGGCTGATTTAGGTTAAAGTGTTGGACCTTTTAGGGGCGAGGGTATGGCCCGATACAAGGGCAGGCCACCCCTACCTATTTTTTTTAATGAATCCTAAGTGTCAAGTGAGCTTTTTTACCCCCCTTTAGGGCAGAATGAAGATAAGCCTAAGAATCCCTTTATGGATAAGGAGCATGGGCCATTGCCAGGCAACCCTCAAACTATTCTTTTTTGTTTTTAATGTCCCTGGTTCCAGTGAGATTTCTACCTCCCTAGGGGGGGAGATTTAGGGTAAACAAACAGTTGCACTCTAGGGAGGCAGAAAGACTAACTGCCCATATTTTTGAGGAAGCGCTTGACCATGCCTGAGGAGCAGCTTCCTATTGTTGAGTGGGTGAATTCCTTTTTGATGACTGCGATTCCAGCAGGGAGGCACAAGGGAGAGATACCATCAGAAAGGGCAGATTCTCCCCTTTCTCACAATACCCCTCGCATCGAAATCGGTTGACAAGGGATGTGACATGCTGATGGATGTGAAAGTAAAATTAGCCAAATTGCTAATTTTACTTTCACTTGTGCTGTTTATTTTAATGCACCCAGGCATGCAGATCATCATCAGAAATGTCTCTTCCCAAGCAGCATAACTCAAAAAGCAAAAAAGGGAATAGCTCTGATGCCAACACCCTAGGTGCTTGAGCGTGATGTCCACAGTGCTTGATGGATTGCAATGTGCATGTGAAAGTCACATCCATAGCACCGAAGAGGTTAATAATAGAAAACCTACAACCAATAGTGTGATTTTTTTGTAATCAGTCCTTAATACAGATTTATTATGTTGGTAATTTTTCGGTAGATTACATTATGACACACAACAGGATACTTAGTTGATACAATGGAATGTTGGGACTTCTTTTTGAATGGGAGTCACAAAAACCAGTGGAAGAGAGTCTGTAAGAGGCTTCCAATTATGATACTATGGAGTCAAAATCCATCCTTTGGCTATATCGAGCAATAGTTGATAAGGAGGAACTAATTTTAGTTTGCATTTAGTTAAACATACACTGCAGAATGTCTTGATTGTATGATGTCCAGAGGGTCTCTTGGCTACACTGCACTTTGAGAAAAAGATTGAAACACCTAGAGAAGGGGTTCAGGTGATTGCTAAGCTTCAACCTTCTTTTATAACTGGGGCTTCATACCCCGGAAGAAGTCCCAGGGAGACAAAATGTGTTGGCTTTCCATTTTGGATATTTATTTGGCTACTATCTAGTAGGTTTATGAGACGGATAAAACAATAATGGTTTGATCATAAAACACACGCAGAACCCTTTATCGAGTAATTGAAATGTTAATGAAAGACGAACATTGATTTGCACCGCATGGTCTACAATACAATGTGACATCTGTGATATTTTTTTTGAGTGCTGATTAACTTTTAATGCTAACGCTACCCACGGTGAGCCTATGTGAAGCCGCCAGCTTGCCACTTTTCTTCATAACTGAACAGCCAAATGTGTTTTACAGAACCCTAGGGCTCTAGTTTTAGACGAAATGTCAAAAGATACAGCACTAGTTTTTCTGATGCATCTTGTTTTTGACGTACAGAACCAAGCCCTGTCAGAAAAACTAGAGCTGGGCAAAATAAAGAAAGATTCTATTCCTTGGAGGTGTGTGGAAGTAAATGAAGCTGTGTTACTAATTTAAGCATTTTACAACATAGCTAAAATTAGAGCTATGAGATTTGTTTCTCCCTACGAAACACTTTTTCACTATTGATCTATGAAGAAAGGTTGATACTGCCCTATGCAATGGCCGAAGAGATTTGAAAAGATTGGCCTGTTGAGGATTAAAGAAAGGTGGATTATGGCCTATGTTACAGATAATGAGATTGGAAGAGACTATTCAAATATAAAAGAAGTGGTTTTCGAAGGTAGACCTCAATTCTGGATACCATCAGCTGCTGCTGGAAGAGTGCATCATTTGTTTGTGATGTTATATCATTTTCATCTTTGTTTTTTATTTTTTATGATTGGTTTGGAGGGATGTAGTGAGCCACTCGGCCGCTATCAGACAATGTATCCACTTGCAACCTTCTGGGCCGGGCGCGGACCAGAAGGTATAAATAAACGTGCAGCCTGCGCTCGTGGCTGACCGCGTGGCTGACCGCACTAATGAAGCACCGTGTGTGGTGTACTGTCATTCAGCGTCGTAATAAGGCCGTCAGATAAAGCACCTCCCCACCGCCTGCCGGCTAAAACAAGGCTCCTTATCCCCCTTCTACAAGGCCCTCTATTTCTGTATGATATAACACAGGTACACATTAGAAGGTTGTACAGCACCCAGCATTTATCATAGATCATGACATATTTTCATACACAGGTATTGAATATCTGAAATCACAATTTGGTGAGTTATGATACCTATCCTTGTGTAAGGTGATACATCATTCTATTTTAATGTGCATTTTAATGCTACAAAGTGATACAGGACGAATTTTTAGCTGTAGGCTAATAAATATATCAATGTGATAGGTGGATTTTAGAATCACAGACAGGGATATATAAAGAAGTTGTGTTATAGTCCCAATCCTAATGGAAGGAGGCAGTTTAAGGAGAGGCTGTTGTTTTATCGTATTTCAACATTAATGTGAGGACTTTGGGGCATATTAGCAAGACCGGCGATAAAATTATCGCCGTTTTAGCGGCAGGAAACTGCCGCTAAAACGGCGATAATGGGCTTGCTAATATGCGTTATAGAATTCCAATAGAAGCCCAGGTTAGATGTCCTGCACATCTAACCTGGGCTTCTATTGGAATTCTATAACGCATATTAGCAAGCCCATTATCGCCGTTTTAGCGGCAGTTTCCTGCCGCTAAAACAGCGATAATTTTATCGCCGGTCTTGCTAATATGCCCCTTTGTTTTAGTGCACTATTTAAAATGTTCACCTGTACCGTATCTTTGTATTTCACCTGCCGTCCCATGAACTGAGTCTACCCAGTTTGATTTAGAGAAAATAACGCACAGTAAAGTATCATAGAATGCAATTTTATTTTAGCTACATGCTAACTATTTTACCTCTCCCCTTACCTCATGATGTGAAAGTAAAATTATTGTGTGATCTTAGAAACGTGGGGCTTTTTCACGAATGCATTTTTACTGATGCAGCCAGGTCGGACAGTCGGTCTGGGAATAGTTAACACTGGGGCCTATTACCAACAGCGTGCGATAATTATCGCAAACCGCGCTTAGTGCGATTTTTTTTATCGCCGACTATTGCTGGTTTTAATCGTGGAGATAACGCGTTATTATCAACGCTTATCTCCAATGCGATATTAAAACCAGCGATAGCGGCAAAATCCTCCAGTAACACAGGTACAACAGCGATAAAAATGTTATCGCTGACGTAAAGCTTGCTAATAGGCAGGTGAGGATTCAGCCTATGAATCCACCTCCCATTGGATATCATTGTTAAGTCAGGATTTTAGTAGGTGTTAAATATCCTGCGCTAAACTCGGTTAGCGCGACTTTTCATATCACTCACCGGGGCCGGGGACTCATTGCTAATAGGCGTTAGGCCTGTTAGCGGCTGTTTTCGTGGTGTTTATGTTGGGAACGCCTACTTTGCATGTCATTAGCGATAAATATCGCTGACATGCAAAGGGGCACCCAAAACGGTCGCTATCACTGAAAAGCTATCGCTAACACCTGTTAGCGACAGCTTGCTGATAGGGCGTTAAAAATATCGCCGCTTTAGCGGCAAAAAGTGCCGCTAAAGCGGCGATAAGGCCCTTGGTAATATGCCCCACTGTCTGTTAGTGGTACGACTAAGGTATTATTGAGCTAAAGCAAGAGAAAGGCGGGACTAATCTTAGCTAGCATATGGTGAGTCACATTAAAAGCAGTCATCGTGCCCAGGTCATGGGGAAGGTTGAGGCGTGTTTCTTCAAAGGCAGCCAGCAAAGTTCAAATAAAGTCTAGGAAGAAAAGGTTGTCCATGGATTCAAATATACAAATGCGTAGGGGTCAAGAAGGGCGACAGACCAACTGAGACTGAAACTAGGATACAAATTGGACTTTTATCTTGCTTGAGATATTCGAATACTGCTTGTGTCGTATAGGTGAAATACATAAGGAGCTTAAAAGCAAAAAAAGGAAAAAGTTGTCTAGTTTGCAATCTTAATTGTCAAATTGTATTAACCTTAGAATGTAATCAGGTTGTTGAATGTAATTTGCTGCCCACAAGTACAACATATGAGTATACGTTTTAACGAGGTGTGGGTAACCGGTCAAGGAGTAGGCACCTATTAAATAAGTGCCAGCAAATAATCTAATCGCCCAGGTTTGAATGAATATACTTAAATGCCTCCCACAAAATTCCTTCCGGGTGGGTGAAGGAGGGGCTTAACAATACAGTGGCCCTCATTTTGAGATTCTTATTACATTCTCATTACCCCCAGGTCCCTCCTGTCCTCGTCCCACTCATAGACAAAGTGAGACAAACCTATCTCACCAACAGAAAAAAAGAACGAAGGAATGCTGGCCCTACCCCACCCCTTCCCCTTGGGAGTACATAAGAGTACCTATCCAAGCATTCCTCTTGTTCTTTTTTTCTGGCTGCCGACAGAATGGGATGAGGCAGGAGCTGGGGAGCTCCTGGGTATACTTACGGTTTTGCTGCTGGGCAGTGGGATCGTTGTGGCATTGCCTCATCTCCTTCCTTGGGAGGAGTTGGGCGTGTTTCTTCCTGCTGGAATATGGTCTTTGCAGGAGTTCTGGTCCATGCCTCCCGGGTTGCAGTGCTCGTTGGGAGGCGCAGCGTCACTCTCCCGCATCGTGTTTATTCCCAGGGAGTCTCTGCTTCTGGGTCTCGCGACCTGACTTCCAGGTGGCAGGTGGGACCGGAAGTCAGGCACTGCTTTGCCGGTCTCCTACGAGACTGCTGTATTTTGGAGCCGGCTACTGTGAGTACCGCATAGCAGTTTTTGTTTTCTTGACATTTAACATTGAGAAGTGACTTTATCGGTGATCAGGCAGGCGGGGCTGGTTTGGTGCCCCCGCGTTGTTGATCGTGTATACTTCCTGGTTTCCCTATCCGGTTTTGCTGGAGCTGTTGCTGCTTCTGGCACTGGGGTGCTCTTGGTTTCCTGTCCTGTGGGGTTTTGATGGAGTCATTACCTTCCTGGAGGTGCAGTATCTCTGGGAACTATCCGACTGTGATTCCTAGCACTGATTAGTGCATGGTGGCATCTGATTGCTGTCATGGCAAAGCATTCAAAGAAGAGCCGCCATAGGGAGTACTCCTCCTCCTCATCCTCTAAGTCTTCTTCTTCCGCTCTCAGGCCCGGTCTAAGCACCACAGGGAGGGGGATGATGCTCGGATCAAGAGGTTGCTCAAGGAGACTCTGCGTGAGATGGGTGGGGCTGTACTAAGGGCTCTCTGCTGGTTCATTCCTCTCATTCTTCTGATTGTGAGGTGGATTGGATGGGGGGTGTGGAACATAAGGGAAAGTACATTGACAAGGATATGTTGCCTGAATTGCTTCAACATGTCAAATCCAACATGGTGATGAGGCTCCCAGCGCGTCTGGTGGTTCATTGCTGCTGCAGTTTCAAAGTTCTTCTGCGGTCGATGTACCTGTCCATCCCTACATCCGTGAGGTCCTGAAGCGGGAATGGAAGGATCCCGATTGTATCATGCATCCAAGGTCTATGGCTAAACTTTACCCACTTCAGGATATGTCTAAGGAATTGCCAGACTCTATTCCTATTGATTCCTTTGTGGCTAGTCTTGTGGGCCGGACTTCCTTGGCGGAGGATGAAGTGATTAAAGATCCTGTTGATAAAAAGGTGTATACTTCCCTTAGAAAGGTGTACTCTGGTTCTCATCTGGCTCTGAGGGCTGGAATTTATGGTACTTACGTTGCTCAGTCTCTGATCTCCGATATCAAGGCTCTGTATCAGTCAATGGATGATGCATCTGACTGTTCTGGGCTCTTGGAGCATATCGAGAGGCAGGTGGAGTTCCTCTCTGATGTATCCTTCGATGTGGTTAGAGCTTCTGCCCTTTCCATTGGAGCGGGTGTGGCAGCCCTCTGCAATCTGGTGTTGAAGGACTGGAAGACGGACTCTGCCCAGAAGGCTTGCGCCTTACGCTTGCCTTTTCAAGGGACTATGATGTTTGGGGAGGAGTTGGACGGCAAATTGCATAAATAGTTTAAGGAGAAAAAGCACTCTTCTTCCTTTAGGCAGCACTCTGCTGCGGCGGTTTTCTCTAAACCTAAGTCTTTTTTTCACCCTCCTTCTCATAGCAGTTTTCCAGGGGCCACGGGAAGTTCTCTTCTGGTAGGGGTTGGTATAGAAAGGCTAAATCTCCCCCTTCGAAACCTCGTTCCTGACTATATGGCTGCAGATCCCAGATTATTGGTTGGAGGTCAGCTGCAGTTCTTTCTGCCGGCTTGGGTGCAGTCCTGCTCAGATGTGTGGGTGCTGGATATTGTTCATCAGGGTCATCTCATTGAATTCTCGGACCCTCCTGCGGATTCTACTGATTCGTCTGATTCCTTGGCCGTTCTGCCAGGCCAAGAGGTACGATCTGTCTCTGGGGGTCGAGTCTCTGCTGCGGAAAGGGGCGATTCAGGCTGTTTCTCCTCTGGAAGTGGGGAGGGGGTTTCACTCCCTGATTTTCCAGGTTCCCAAAGTGACTGGGGGGTTCCGGCTGGCCCTATATCAGAAGGCTCTGAACAAGTGGGTGGTTCATCTGAATTTTTGGATGTAAACTCTTCAGCGGGTGATTCCGTTGGTTCTTCCGGGACATTTACTATGCACCCTCATTCTCCAGGATGCTTACAATCATGTCCCGATTCACCCCAGCTCTCGTAGGTTCCTGAGGTTTTGCCTTCAGGCCTGTCATTTGCAGTTTCAGGTCCTGCCTTTCCGCCTGAGGTCTGCACCGTAGGTGCTCACCAAGGTGGGGGCTCCATTGGTGGCTTCCTTGCATCTTCACGGTGTCCTAGTTTACCCTTACCTGGAAGATTGGTTGATTCTTGCTCCCTCTCAGGACCAGTTGTTGGTGGATCGTGAAGTGGTGTGTTCTGCGTTGGGTTTCTTCTGAATCTTCCCAAGTGTCAGCTGGAACCCTCACAGGACTCGACTTTCATCGGAGCGCACTTTCGCACCGATCTCAACAGGGTGTTCCTGCCGGTCCCTCAGGCTGTGACCTTGGGGTCTCTTGCTCTGAAGTTCTTGGGGGGGCTCTTTTTGGGTCTGGGTCTTATGGTGGTGATGGTGTTAACGGTGGCTTGAGCTCGTTTTCACTTCCGTCCTCTGTGGTTGTATCTGTTGGCCCATTGGAATCCGTTGTCTCGCAATCTGGCCCTTCTGGTGCCGGTGTCTCCTTCAATCCTCCCTGCCCTGCGCTGGTGGACGGTGTCAGACCATCTTTCTCAGGGTCTGCCATTGCAGCCCTCTCCTCCGGTGGTCCTGACAGTGGATCCCAGTTCTTTTGGGTGGGGGCGACCTTGGAATCACAGTTGCTTCAGGGTCATTGGTCCCTTCTGGAGGGTCAACGTTCTTTCAATTGGCGGGAGCTGATGATGGTGTCCAGTGTTGTGTTGTGTTTCCGCAGCCTGTTGTCGGGGCACAATGTTGTGGTGCGTTCCGACAACATGATGTCAGAGCCTACCTGAATCATTAACGGGTTCCAGGTCCAAGTCTCTGAATGCTGTAATGGTTCCCTTGTTTTGTTGGGCGGAGGGGCATTTGTTGTCTCCCTCGGCTGTTCATATTCGGGGTGTGGACAACGGGGTGGCGGATGCCCTCAGCCGTTATTTCCCCACCTCCCAGGAGTTGTATCTGACTCCAGGGGCTTTTCAGCTTGTGTGCAGGAGGTTTGGTCTTCCCTATCTCGACCTCTTTGCTTCCTGGCACAATGCCCAGCTGCCCTGGTTCTGCTCCTGGGTTCATCAGGAGGGTTCCTGGGGGGTGGATGTGTTGAACATTCCTTGGCCATCTTGTCTCCTGTATGTATTTCCCCCACTGGCTCTGATCCCCCGGTTTTTGGCTCGCCTGGGCCGGGAGTCCCGGGAGGTGGTGGTGGTGGTTCCGTTTTGGCCTCATAGGTCGTGGTTCCCCACTCTGAGACTGTTGGCTGTGCAGGGTCCCTGGTTTCTCCCTTGCTCTCCGTCTCCCCTGCGGTCATCTCCGATGTTGTCTCTCCCACGGCTGTGGCTGTCAGTGTGGAAGTTGAGAGGCAGGGGTGGCGAAGTCACGGTTTTCCAGAACATTAACGGTGGCTCTTTAACGGTCTCTTAAGCCTTCTACTTTGAAGTCTTATGGGCATCATTGGGGTACTTTTCAGTGCTGGTGTCTGGCTCTGAGTTTATCCCCTCTGGCTTGCTCTTTTCTCGAGGTGCTGCAGTTTCTCTGGGACGGCTTTGAGAAGCGTTTGGCAGTTTCCACCTTGAGAGCTCAGTGGGCCGCTATTAAGGCCTTCCATTCCCTTTGGGGAAATCTGTCGGATTTTGTCTCTCATTTATTGCTGAGTTTTTCCTTGTTACGTCCTGTGGTGAGAACGTCCTTTCCCTCGTGGGATCTTCCTTTGGTTCTGTGGGCTTTGGTGGGTCCTCCATTTGAGCCTTTGTCTGAGGTGGACATCAAATTTGTTACTTTGAAGGTGGTTTTTCTGGTGGCCGTTACCTCAGCTCGCCTCCTTGGTGAGTTGGGCGCTCTGATGGCCCGGGAACCGTTTTTGTCTTTTTCGGTTGATGGGGTGGTCCATTGGCTGAATCCAGCTTTTGTCCCAAAAGTGTCTTCCCAGTTCCATCGATCCCAGGAGTTGGTGTTGCCTGCTTTGCATGCTTATCAGGACTCTGCTGATGACCTTCCTTGGGGCTTGCTTGATGTGTGCAGGGCTTTACGTGCCTATCTTGATTGCACGCGTCCCTTTCGGAGGTCGGATTCCCTGTTTGTCTCTTTTGGGGTTGCCTCTCGTGGGTGGGAAGGCTTCCTCTCCTTCCATTGGTCATTGGCTTAAGCAGGTCATTGTGTTGGCTTACTCTCTTTCAGGGTCTCCACCTCCGGCGGGGGTTCAAGGTCAGTCGACCCAGGGGGTGGCTGCTTTCTGGGCTGAGGTTCGAGAATTTCCCTGTCAGAGATCAGTAGGGTGGCCCCTTGGGCTTCCTCTAATACCTTTGTGAGGCATTATAGGATCCAGAATTTGCTGGGAGATGATGCTAATTTTGGTTTGGGGGTACTGCGGGCTGTGTGCTCCCGACTTTCTTGTTCTGCTGTTTCAATAAATCACTGGGTTTTGCTGTATTTTTGTGTCCTGTTGGCTTGTTGTGGATGAATGCCGGCGGTTGCTTGGGTATTCTCACTTTGTGTATGAATGGGACGAGGACAAGAGTGACCTGGGGGTAATGCCCTATTACTTACCAGTAATCTTCATTACTCCTGGTCCCGTTGTCCTCATCCCATTCATTACTACTCTCATTCCCTCCTGGATTTGCCGGCCTTCATCTGGGGCTTGGTATTTCAGGAGGAATGCTGGGATAGGTACGCTTATGTACTCCCAGGGGGAGGGGTTGGGGTAGGGCCAGCATTCCTTCATGCTTTTTTTCTGATGGTGAAATAGGTTTCTCTTACTTTGTCTATGAATGGGACAAGGACAACGGGACCAGGAGTAATGAAGATTACCGGTAAGTAATAGGGCATTAATAGTACAGATCAGTAAGCGTGTTCGAACACACCCTAGCCATGCTGTTACTAAAAATGGACCTCAAAATGGGAATAATATTTGAAAACCTCGAGGCATATCTACAAGGAAATGGTGCGGCATTGCTGCAGCAGATTTTGCAGTGCCACGTTGTGTCATTTCGAAAAGTCAGGATTGCTCCGTATTTACAATGATACCGCGCACCCCATCATTTTCCCTTGCGCTGGCACTAGAAATAGCTGCCTAGCACCAACACGGACACCCTTGCGCCATTGTGCAAGGGTGCCTGCGTTACAGGGAATGATTGCTTATGTGCAGGAGGTATCCTTTACTGAACATAAACAATCAATAATAGTGATTTGCTACTTCTATGTGTGCTACATTCTGCAGCACACATAGAAGTAGTAAATTACCATTATTTATAGATTGCTTATGTGGAGGAAGGGATGCCTCCCTGCACATAAACAATCATTAAGGGCGTTTTGCTCTTTCTATGTGTGCTGCCAAATGCAGCACACATAGAAATAGAAATAACAAGGAGAAATAAAAGTATTCTCCTCGTTGTACCAATCTAACGCCTGCTTTTGCATGGCATTCGTTTTTGGCACTGCCTCAGATTTACAGATCCTTGTAAATCTGGGACAGTGTCAAAAAGCACTGGGTGTTGGGGTGGAATGCCCATAACAACACCCATGGCACGCCCCTTTCACACAGAAAACTGGGTGAAAGGATACCATATTTACAAAGCAGCATTAAGCCATGCAAAGTGACTTAACGCCACTTTGTAAATATGGTGCAGTGCATTGCGCCACCGGAACATCTTAAAAAGTGACGTTCCAGTGGTGCATTTCCCCAGTAAATATGCCCCCTTGTTTTGATGAGTGTCCCCACATTTATAGTGACAGTATTTACATCCACTTTTTGCTGTTGCCAACGGGACAATCGTTTGTATCCTGAAATTACAGTAACAAGTTACTAACTTTACTATAGTCTTATAGCTCCCTGCCGAGGGCTATACCAGTTGTTAAAGGGCCTGAACCCTTGAGTTTAGCCACCGGTATAGCCTAAGGCAGAAGAGCTATAAGACTATTAGAAGATTCCACCCACTAAGGGCAGAATGTTCTAAATTAAAAAGGGAGAAACATAAAGACAAACATTGGAATGTTGGCTTATGTTGGATTATGAGCCCGGGGCTACTCTATTGTCTTCCATTGAAGCTCTCAACATTCTTATGTTCTAATTTAGTGTAATACTACATGTCTTTAAACAGAAAAAAAGCTTAATAAGCACTAATCCCCTTGCCACACAATTTTGCCTCAGCTGTAGCATTCCCAAAATGAAGGCCAAATAATCTTATCTAAGCTCAGGCCTCCCATTGCAATATCACAGGCATTCACGTGCACAGCTCTTTATTCAGTGTGTGCTCAGCAATATGCATGGAGCACATTAAATGGAGACCTCATGGGAGCATTAGAACTGCAGCACGCTCTTTAACCATATGCACACAGTGATACACATAGTAGTACAAATAAGGCTGTTCACAGTTGATAGCACTGGCAGCTTCACTATAGATTGAATCTGTGGGGTGTTATAATTTGCTGACTCATACCTTACACCCTTTTCCCAAACATACGCATAGCATCCTCGACGTTAAATAGTTTTAAAGTTTAGTCAAGATGACATAATAGTGACATCATTTTTGTAGGCAAAGTGAACATTATTCATATGATTATTGGATCGTAGCCATTTAAATGCACTCCGGATTGGGCTTTAGCTGTAGTTTGTGGTGCACCACATAATTCACGTGCTCTTTGGGTCCCACATACCCACCCATGTGCTTATTTAAGTTTAAAAAATGTTTATTGAAGAAAATTAAGGAACAAAAGGCAATTACAACAGATAAAAGTAGACATCTGAAGGTCAATCGAAGCAAATTAATGAATATGCAATATGTAATAATATAACATTCTGATAATAGAAGGAAGATAATGAACGTATAAAATTTTTACAAAATAAACATATTTTATAATAATAGATTATGAACATAGTAAACTTGAATTGAAATACATAACTGTAATGCTAAAACAAGTGCATTTTAATTATTTTATAAGGGTGAAAGGAAAGAATAGTAAAGAAAGAAATGGGAAGAAGAGACAAGGCAGAGACGGGGGAAGAAGAAAAGGAGAGGGGAAACTATAATGTACTGTTAAGGTTAAACAAGCGAATAGTTAACAACTATGTGGCACTATAAATGGATAATAAATAAACCATTCTAATCTTATGGAGGTTCGTAGTTACTGAACCTTAGATGCGGATCGAGTCGTGCATCTAGATAGAAATGAAGTAAGTGGTGACCATAATAGATCTTTTTTAATCTTTGAAGGAAGAGACGTGGCATGGGCTCAATCCAAACGATGATGATGACACAACAGATTCCACCATGCCATATAAGACATTTTAGCTGTATCTCTCCTATTGGTTGTGATTATTTGAAATGCTAAAGCAAACATCAAGTCAACAAATTTCCCAACCATACACTGAGAAATCCAAAGGGGGGAGGCACCCCCCAAAAAGATGTGTAAAACATCAAAAGGGAAACATACGGATAAAATGTTGTTCAATTTATCCCATATTTGTGACCAAAACATTTTAACAAGAGGGCAATAAAAAAACATGTGTAGAAGATCACTATTATCATGAACACAGGACCAACAATTAGTAGTAGGGGAGAGTTTAAATGTATGCAAGCTTGTGGGGGTGATATATAATCTGTTGTAAAAATAATGTATTGTTTGTGTTGTGCTTGAAGAACAAGACGAGTTATGAATCTTGGCCCAAATCAATTTCCAAGTATGAGCTGAAAATTCTTGATGTAGTTCTGATTCCTATACAAGCTCTATTTTAGACTTTGTAGTTAATTTATAGGAACCGAGCAATAATTTGTATATATTGGAGGCCCTCAATTGTGAGGAAAAATCTATTGGGGAAGGAGGAGGTTGCATGCTTGGAGCTATATCAGGTTGTTGAGATGTGTAGAGGAGAAGAAGAGGTTTAAGGCACTGAAAATGAGAAGCATATTTTGTAGATATGTAATATTTTCCCTGTATCTCAGAGAAATCTAGCAAAGAACCCCTAGAGAATAACGGTCCAATAACAATAATACCCTTGTTAATCCACTCTTTCCACCCAAGAACTTTATTATTTAATTTAATGTTTGTGTTATACCAAATTGGGGATTGTAAAATATTTTCTGAGGTGGAATTGGAAGAGGTGACTAAAGGTTTGGTAATAGCTATAGAATGGGTAAGTATTGGGGAAATAAAACCTTTTGGGGGTTGGGTGATACGGACCACATCCTTGAAACCAAAGGGTAAAAATTGTGCATGTTCTAGTTGCACCCAAACTGTTGATGGGTTTGCGTGAGTTTCACAAAGGGAAACCCAAATATGTTTCAATGTGAAAGCTGAATGATATGTTCTCAGGTTAGGAAAATTAACCCCACCGGAATCTTTAGGTTGCTGAAGGCGGGCTAAAGTAATTCGAGGTTTGCGTTTGTTCCATAAAAATTGGGTTAAAGAACGATTAATGATTTTTTAAAAAGTATGAGGAAGAGACATAGGAAGCATTGACAAATAGAAATTAACAATAGGTAACAATATAATTTTAATTGTGGCCAGCCTACCCCACCAGGAAAGAAATAGAGGGGACCAACCATCTATTAGTGCATTAACTATAGTCATAACCTCATTATGGTTAATCCTAATAGTTTCCTTAATATTATTAGAGTAGAGGATGCCTAGACATTTAATACCTTTTGAGTTCCATTTGAAACCAGAATCTTTGAACATATGAGGAAGACAGTATCTATTCAGCGGCAAGACTTCTGACTTATCAATATTCAGTTTATAACCTGAAACAACAGAGTATGTGTTTACTAGTAAAAAAAACTCTGGTAGGGATGTAGTGGGGTTGGATATATATAATAAAATATCGTCCGCATATGCTGCGTATTTTATATTCAGTTTTTTCAAATGAAAGCCAGGAAATGTAGAAGATCGACAAATTGTTTCCAGAAAGGGTTCTTATGATAAAATAAATAACAGGGGACACAGAGGTGCCTAGTACCTCTGTGAAGGGGGAAGTATTTGGATTGTTTACCATTGACCCAAATAGAGGTAGAAGGTTCGGAGTATAATAGCTTAATGTATTGGATAAAATGAGGACTAAAACCGTGCCATTTCAGTGCACCAAACATAAATTCCCAATTTACTCGATCAAAAGCCTTCTCGGCATCGAGCGTTATGGCAGCTAGGGGAGAGTTAAGTTTAGCGGGCTAAGTGAATGATGTTAAGGAAGGTTCTAGAGTTGTCTGAAATAGATCTTCCCTTCACAAAACCTGACTGATGCATATCAACTAAATCAGGAATAACAGAATTAATACGGAGAGCCAGTAATTTAGCAAAAATCGGACAATCTGTATTAATCAGTGAGATAGGTCTATAATTACTACATTGAGAAAGATCCTTATCTTTCTTAGGGAGTAAGCAGATCATGGCCTGAGTGAAAGAGCCTTGTGTACGTCCTGTGTTCAAAAAATGATTAACAAGAAGTAGTAACTTGGGAATTAAAAGATGTCTAAAATGTTAATAAAAGCGTACAGTAAAGCCATCAGGCCCAGGAGTTTTATCTTTAGGGAGTTGATTTATGGCATTTAATAGTTCTTGTACAGATAGAGAAGTATCCAGGGAGGATAAATCTACATTACTATTGCGGTTTTTAGGGAATGAAAGAAGAAAAGTATCTAATTGTTCTGTAGAAGGAGATGATTCAGGGGTATATAAACTGGCATAATATTCTGAAAAGCATTCTAAAATTTTTGAATCACTAATATGCCAGACCCCAGTTGAATCTGTGATGGCACCAATCTTGGATTTCTGTTTTTTAATTTTAAGGTAATTTGCCAAGGATTTACCAGCTTTGTTCTGACCTCCATACATTTTTGCATTTAAGCGAAGTAGGGTATCACAAGCATTGTCCCAGGATTGTTTGTTGTATTGCAACTTGGCCTTAATACATTTAGATAACGTATCATTGCCATTAGAGGAGAAATATTCATGCTCTAAAATCTTATTCTGCTCTAAGAGTTGCTTGGAATCCCTAAGAAGTCTTTTCTTTTTCTAGCTATAAAACCTCTTGCGGTTGCTTTAAAAGCATCCCAGACAAGATTCATCTGTGTATCTGAGGGGAGATGGTTTATGAAAAATTCTTGTTGAAAAACTGTTAATTGTTCTGTGAATTGTTGATCCAATAGAAGGGAGTTGTTAAATCTCCATCTACGGTTGGGGAAATGGGGTTGGAATAGTCAAGATCTATAATAACGGTATGAGAATTGATCCTATTTCCGCATGTGTTAAAAATTGAAGTGTATGCTGGGTAAAAAATACGTAATCTATTCTGGAATAGGACCTATGGACGGGAGAGAAGAAAGTAAATTCCAAAACATCAGGGTGTGATGCTCTCCAAACATCAACCAACCCTCTAGCGGATATGGCTTTCTGAAAGGCTCTATGCATTTTGGTGGGGACAAATATGGTCTGTGATCTGCGATCTAAAAAGTGGTGCATAAGTTTATTGCAATCACCACCAACTATCAGGTTTTCTGATGCATGGGAGAATAACATAGAAGAAAAATCATTCCAAAATAATAGATCCACTCCATTTGGACCATATACATTACAAATCGCAAATTGTGTATTATTTATCCTCACATCTAACAAAAGCCACCTTCCAGCATCATCTTTAAATTCATTTAGCAATTGAATATTTAACAACTTATGAAACAATAGAAGAACACCATTTTTGTTATGTACAGCAGGGGAGCTAAAAACATTCCCAACCCATTGTCTCGTAATAGAATGAATGTCTTGTTCTTTATGATGCGTTTCTTGTAATAAAGCAATTTGACAGTTCAATTCTGATAAGTGAGACAATAACCTTTGCTTTTTAACCAGGTTACGAAGACCTTTGACATTCCATGACACAATACGTAGATTATTCATGAGGAAAAACGTATAAGAATTTCAAGATCAAAAATGTTAAACTTTTCAACATGACATAAATGAAACCTAAATAAGTAAAGGACTTAATCAACCAAAACAGAAATGGTAGAAAGCAATGCAATACATGAAAGCCAGAAAACAAGAAAGTGATATTAGAGTAAAGGAGTTGAGAAAACATGAGGAAAAAGATAGAAAAGCAAACAAAATATTGAACATGCTTTCCAAAACTGATCAAGCCAGGTAGAAAACAGTAGAGAACTACAAGAACAAATTTGTAAATAGAAAAGGTCTCTGTAATATACTGAAGAAAAAAGAGGGAAGAAAATAGAAAAAGAATTAAGGTAAAAAGTGGGAAAGGAATAAGAGGATAAAAAGGAGAACATAATCTCCTCTGAAGTACATATGCAAAAAAGATGACAAAAAGCCAGAAGGCCTTAGCCATAGCAATCACAAACAGAAAAGACAATAAAGTTGAAAGGGGGGAACGAGAAGGACAGACTCCACTCCATTGAGAAACACAGAGAATAAATAAATATAATATCAACAATTAATGGAAGGACAATATTAATGGAAAGGGAACAGAACGAATACAACGCAAAGGGACTTACCAAACATTGGGAAGACAACGAAACCAAGCAAAACACGGACGACGAAGCAGATGGATGATGAGAACAAAAACCGCAACGTCAAACAAGATACGAATAGGAACCTGCGAAATGAAAAAGAGAACAATTAGGTTTTACAAAGGGGCACATGCATCAAAATCAGATTTAGCGATTTCTAAATAGCGATTTTTAAGGAATCGCTATTTAGAAATCGCTAACTGCAATGCATGAACCCCATTGCGAATATTTACCGAATCTGTAAAATTCGCAAACGCAAATAGCGATTTGACAATAGCGACACACAAATACAGAAAAAGCCCATTTGCGATTTCGCATTTAGCAAAATCGCTAATTGTGAATTCGCTAATAGCGAAATCGCAAATAGTGCGTCGCCTTGGAAGCACGCTGATGACATCACAACCAGGAAGTCATCCAGCCCATGCTTCATTCAGTGCCCATTGAAAGTGAGAGGAGGAAGCAGAGTGCTGGAGCTGAGCAGATTCACCATCCAACTTGGGTTGCAGGGACTTTCAGTGCACCAGAATGGATCAACCAACATCAGGGGTGAGTGCCACGCCCAGGAAGCGCAAATTGAAATTCAGTGAGAGGGAACTGGAAAACCTCATAGAGGAGGTGGCCAAGAGCCATGACAAGCTCTTTGGCAAACTCTCACTGAAAGTGCCAGAGGCTGCAAAACGCAAGATATGGCTCCGGATCAAGAGCAAGGTCAATGCTGTGGGGGTCACACACCGCATCTTCTGTTTGTCCCAGCAATGTGATACGCACTCTGAAAATCCGCTCCTGTATTCTCCTTCTGCGGTGGGCTGCTGCATGGATCCTCATCCTCCTTGCCATCACGTAGAGCGCTGCCATTGTGAACAGCTTCAGGGGCCTCCTGGGTCAGTTTAAATAGGTTTCTGAGTGGTTGCACCTGTGTGATTTTTTTTACTCCAGTTTACCACCTGATTGTGATTCCCCTTATTCTGCACTTGCAAAATAGCGATTTTCCTACGATTTGCTATTTGCGAGTTTACATGCATTGGTTTGCGATTCTTTGTTTGCGAATCGCTATTTGCTATCGCTGTTAAGGGACTTGCAGATAAGGATTCGCTATATTGGTTCTCACAATATGTGCGATTCCTTATTTTTGTGTTTTTTGGTAATTGGGTTCCTGCATTGGAAACGGCTGAATTGCGCTCGTAAACAGCCTTATTTAGCAATTCACTATTTTTGCGAGCCATTTTTTGCTTGATGTATGTGCCTGTAAGTTCCATATCTTCTGCCTTGTGCATATGTATAAAGTTCATGAGCTCCGCAGGATCTTCGAAGGTGATTGTTCTGTCTTTATAAGTTACTTTGAAAAAACATGGATAGATAAGGCGGTAACGAGCATTCATAGATCCGAGCGCAGGTCTGAGGTCTAGAAACTCATTTTGGCGATTAGCTGTGGGTTTTGAAACATCTTGGCTAAAGAAAATTTTGTGACCAGACCAAAGCATCTGTTTACGCTGTTTAGCTGCTGTAAGGGTCGCTATTAAATCAGAGTACAAAAGAAAGTAGGTAATGATTCCTCGTGGTCTGTTCGAAGCCGCTGCATTGAGAGGGCTTATCCTGTGCGCCCTCTGGATATTAAGGTCTACAGATTTCGATAGGCTAACTATTTATGGAATATGAGCCTTCAGAAAAGAAATCATGTCATTGCCTTCAGAACCTTCCGGTATACCATAAATTCTTAAATTGTTACGTCTGTTTCGATTTTCCAAATCCTCAGATGTTTTTTTCAATTGAGCGACCTCTTTAGATAAAATATCCACTTTAGCAACAACATCCTGCGCATCACTAATCCTTTGTTCAACGTCTGTGAGCCTTAAATCTAGACTAGACCATTTCTCTTCAATTCTTTGAAGCGTCGCAGTGGTATCCACTATGAATGGACGAATATTTCTCAGTTCATCCATAATATCCTCTAAGGTCAAAGGTAGAGGTGATTTGTTTGGGGAGGAAGGATCTTTTTTAACCCTTTCATTGGTGTTGCCGACAGATTCTTTGCAACTGTTAGCATTAGAACCGGAATGCCCTTGGGGAATATAGTACATTACAACGTGATGTATTACATCGCGTGCTTTTACAACGCGGTTGTTACAACGACCGCATTGTTAGTATGCGATGCATTTACATCGCAAGTCATTACAACGACTTGCTGTAGGGGGCGCGCTGGACTTAGGAATAGTATTATTTACTATTCCTACTCCAGTGTGCGCAACAGTAGGGAAGGTGTTGGAATTCATTTCCAATACCTCAGCACCCCCTACAGCAAGTCGCTGTAATGACTTGCGATGTAAATGCATCGCGTACTAACAACGCGGTCGTTGTAACGACTGCGTTGTAATAGTCTTGCGATGTAATGACAGCGTTGTAAACGCTGTTTCCCGCCCTTGGGATTTATTTGAATGCGCGGAATCCATGCTCAAAACAGACAGAGGTGATTCTGTATATTAATTAAGGATCTCTTAGGTAAAAATGTGACTGGATGATCCTCAAAGGAAAAACTATCCAGGGAAAAACTATTGGGAGGAGGAGTCGCCACCAAAGTGAACCAATATACTTTCACAAATCAGAGCTTATGAGAAAAGACTTCGAATGTAAGAAGAGTCAGGGTTAGGTAGCTAGTCTTTCAATTTAGCAGTAGTAAGCCCTAATACTGAGGAGGCACTATGGCGCGTTGATTTCTGAAGTGATAGCGGTTACCGGGCTCACAAAATGGCAGCCGGAAAATATAGCATTCTAGGCGAGGAAGAGGAAAAGCAACAAACTGGCAGTTTAAATCAAATAAGGGCTTAATAAAAAGCCTTTCCACTATTGGGGCCCTCCAACAACTTCATAATGCGACAATATTTGTAGACGCGCTGCACACTCCTAGTAGAGACATTTTCCACATTTTCCTGCATAAAAAAAAACACATCCATCACAAGATTAAAACTGCATCCATGTGATTCAAGAGAGCAAAAGTCTTTTAATGATGGGTAAGTTCTAAAACTATTCCCATCATCCTTTAAATTCAGTTTTCTGGCTGCCAAAAAGGCGCTGCAGGTGTGCTGTCACCTGAAGTAATTGTGAGCGCCAAGCTCACAAAATGGCTGCCGGGACACAGAGCGCCCCGGGAAACAGAGGGAGAAAAGCAACCGACAGACAACTAGACCGATTCAAGGTCTAAAAACTTGCCTCTCTGCTCCCGAGGGCCTCCGATGTTCTTTCCCATGCCCCGACCGCCGCATAACAGCATACAAATGCCCCTCCATGACTGGCGGTTTCTCGGTGCCAGAGAGAGGTTCAAGGAGCGGCTATCTTGTCTCGCCTCCGCCGCCGAAACACCCATGTGCTTCTTTAATTTCCAAATTGCAGTCACTTCAAATGCAGTTCACTTTACATTTTTTTCTCCTTCCGGTTCTTAAACCTACATTCAAAGTAACATGATTTGAAACGAATGAGCACGTCTAATTTCTTGGAAGCCTTTCGCCAAGGCCCAAATTTACAAAGGCACGCCTTGGTGCTTGTATATTTATGTACATAAAAACCCACCGGCTCAGTTCACGCAACACAATTCTGAACTGCGTTGGTTGGTTTTTATGTGTACAGTAGATTGCCAATACCATGTTTTGATTCACACTAGTCCCCGCACAAAATCTTGGTGAATTTTGGCTAATAAATCTCATTCCGAGATCATATTGATTTTAATAAAGTGCACATTCTTTAGTTAATATATATATGAATGAACATGTCAAAATACTGCTTTTAAAAAACATCACTGCAGTGTGCATTTGGATAAGGAAGCAATAGATGCAGGCTTAATTGTTTCCCCAGAAGAGTGCGCATATATTTAAGAAACGTACAATGGGTCTTATTTACAAGCCCCTCGCGCCACCCGTACGTCACTTTTCCCATGTTAAAAATGAAGCAAAAGTGGCGCAAGGGGCTTGTAAATAAGCCCCAATATGCATTATTGCAACACACTTGTCACGATGTAGGCAGACAATTTCCATAATCTATTTTTTTTAAACCCGCTTGCATCAGCTACTAAGAATGTCACAGGAATATTGGAAGCAATTACCTTAGTGTTGAGTGACTGAAGGAAAATGTTCGCATTGCTCTTTGCCGCTGCAATAGTCCCATATAATAATAAAACAGAGTCACTCCTTAAAAGCTGCGCTGTCTTGCAATCGGCTTTGAAGGAAGCACTGGGCATCTTTCTAGGCAGTAAGTCACGACAGAGGTCTATTTGTCACCACCTATCAGAGATTAATGAGGTGTGAGCTCAACTCTTTCCTGAGCTCCCCTGCATCAGAGTATCCCATGAAATATGCAGTTTTCCCGGTTATCTTTACAGCCCCAGCTCAGGCTATTCACCCCTGTGACTCCGATTCCCAATTATTTTCAAAGGTTTCTAACTCGTGTGTCAGAATTCAGCACTGACTTAAATTATTAACTCCAGGTCACGCAGTTAAATTTAAAGTTTCACATGAGATTGGAGAATGTGTGAAACTGTTTTAGAACGTGTTTAAATTAAATGAACCGTTCTCAAAATGTTGGTAATTTCTTTGACGTGAGAACTAAAATGCCTTCAGCAGTATGGTGTGTCCAGGAGCAATTTATTTGAATGTGTATATTGAATAAAGGGACATTCTTGTTTGCGCTTGAAATTTTGACTTCATCCTAAGGCATTGATGTACACTATGCTTACCCATTGGTAGAGGTAGATAGGCTTATTTATATTGTCTAATACAGGTGGTATGCAAATATTAAATAACAAGCAGATAAATATGTCATATCGTCTGGGAAAAAAAACATTCTCAGCAGTCAGCTATCTGGCAAACCACTTTAGAACGCGCTGCTTTTAATAGCCTTGCAAACAAGGTGACATTCATTGACAGATTTTTAATGGCTCTGGTGTCAACAGATGTCAAAACAGCATTTTCTTTTACCCAAGAACCTGAAATGCTATTTTCAGTACAGTGCTATGTGGGACATCAGACTTAAATACATTATTAGCTCCTTTTTTGCTAAAATCCCTCCAAGCAGAACTTTGAACTGCGTGTTACTTACCAAATAACAGCCATGTGACTAAAAATACCCTCTCGTTATTGTTCTTGCTTTCAATAGGTAAGCATGGCATGAATAATCTATAAATATGCAGATATGCAGAGTGTAATATGCTATTTATTACGATTTTTAAGTTGTCTCTGCATATCTGCATATATGGCTTATACCATGGCATCTTTCGTGTGCATTTGATTTAACTAAAGGTATATAACAAAACCAGGATGCAAGGGGTTAAATGTGAGCTGTAAGGTAAAATGTCATGTGCCTATTAGGGGAGTTGTTCTCCCTGTGTAAAGTCATTTTGCAGTGCGGTAGTAGATAGAGTTTTTCTTATTAAATGTTGCTGTACTTTGGTAATAAACTCAAATATGAACTTTATAACCTCAAAGTAAATGTGTGTTCGTAGTGTTTATTAGTACAGTTCTAACACACACACACATATATATATATATCAATCCTTTTGCTCTCTGGTTAGTAAGAACAAAGCCGGGCCCAATTCCTTTTCAGCGTGTATTTAATAAATCACAAACAGCGAAAAAACGCCCAACGCGTTTCGGAGCAGCCGCTCCTTGATCACGGGTTACAAAGCGTTTGTTTCTACCATCACCATATAGTGCACATAGTTTGAGACATAGCGGTAGGACTACAATGTCAGTCGCAAGACTTTGCAAACTGGCAGACAGTACGCACATAGTCAACACAGTGGTGTGGCCCAGTCCAGGAGCGGCTGCACCCTTGGATGCCTGCCAATGCTTGCAGTTATCAGCTGTGCCCGACACCAGCGCTCGCACCGACTCCGTCATCACTAGCGCATGCATCCTGTTATTATGGTGTCGATAACCACTGAAGGTGACTCCACAAACTCTCCGACTTTGCATCGTCACCGAAACCGACACCTCACCACTGTCGCAACCACCTTCCCCTGTCCTGGACACGACACGTCGCCTCCTCGTGGACACGACGCCTTGCCTCCCCCGTGGCAGCCAGGGAGTCGGCCTCGACATCGGCACCGATGCCTCACCTCCACAACGCCGTGCATCATCATAGACTTCGTTTCCAAGGTACAGTTTGTTTGGGTGTCCGTGTGACTCCGTGCCCGACGCTGCATACCTCGCGGTTCGGCGCCATACTTTGGATTTATTGCAGACACGACATCGCAATAGCCCCAGGTGGAGCTATTTGTTTTCTACCACCTTTATTTTTGCAATAACTGTTCTAAAGTCATATCTTATCACCTGTATGTTGGATTTTTGTCGTTTTGGTGTTGTTGAGTTTAGAAAAAGATACTTTATTTTTCTAAACTGGTGTAGTGTTCATTTGTGGTGTTATCACTGTATTACTGTATGTTTTGAGTCCAAATACTTTACACATGGCCTTTGGGGTAAGTCTGTCTACTCGTGCCAAGCTACCAAGGGGGTGAGCAGGTGTTATTTAAAGTGTGTATCCCCCTTACCCTGAGTAGAAGCAAGGGTCCCTATTTGGACAAAGGTACCTACCTCTGCCAACTAGAGACCCCCATTTCTAACAATAGGTGAGTAAATATGTGTTATTATCTGTATGAATAAGTGAGTTGGTGTGTGTATAACTGTATAGGTGAGTAAGTTGCTGTGTGATTGACTCTATGGGAGAGTGAGTAGGTGTGTGAGTGGCTCTATGAGTGTCTGACAGTGTGTGAGTGGCTGTATGGGTGTATGACTGGATATGTCAGTGGCTGTATTAGTGAGTGAGTGGGTATATGAGTGTCTGTATGGGTGAATGAGTGGATGTGTGTGTAGACCTATGAATCAGTGGTGGGTATGGGGTACTGGTATGGGTATGTAAGTACTGGTATGGGTGTGTTAGTGGTTTTGAGAATGGTAGTTTGAAAGTTGGAGTAGGTGTATGAAAGGTTACATGGGGGTATGAGTGGCTGCATCAGAGATTTTGTGGATGATGTAATCACTGATGTCATCAGTGATGTCATTTGAGATGTCATCAGTGATGTCATTGACCATGTCATGAGTGATGTAATATGTGAGGTCATAAGCAGCGCATTGCGGGGCGCGAGTTATAGTTAGCTCAACTAACTGTAACTGCTGAATTTCTCTGGTTTTGTACAAGTGAAATATCAGCCTAACTATAACATCCCTGTAACCTTTGGTTTTTTCAGTGATCTAAGGTTTTTTTAATCCTATTTCCTAACTATAACAGCCCTGTAACCTTTGTATTTTTCAGTGAATTTCTAAGGTTTTTCAAATGTTAATTCCTAACTATCATTTACCTGTAACCTTTGATACTTTCAGGGAATGTCCATGTTTTTTTACTGTAGCAATGGTCTTTGCAGAATGGTAAGGAAAGGGGGCGGGGTCTCTGACCAGCTTACAGAAATCCCACTGAATAGGACTTTTAGAAAGTACCAGAAGGGCTTCTTTGTCCCCAAGGTCCTTTAGCATCCAAGACAACCTTATTCCTCAACCAGTAGTATGACAGGAGACGTGTTTGCAGAGTGGTGCAGAAAGGTGGTGTGGCCTCCGAAGACCTCTTAGCAAACTGACTGTGTGGAACTTGCTGGAGGTAACAAGAGGGATACTTGGCCCCCAAATACCTTCAATAGCCAAGGTGACTTCATCCCCCAACTAGTACTATGCCAGGAGGCGAGTTTGCAGAATGATGGAGAAAGGATGTCCTTGATGATTGCACAGGTAGTGCCTGTATGATTCTATGAATGCCATTGCTAAGGACAGACTGCGAATACCGGGTGTACACATGTATAGACATATTTTACATAAGGTTTCAGTGCAGCTATTTAGTAAGATACAAATTTAACTTTCCCCTTTGTATTCATTTGTTGAAATAACTAAATCAAAAATGCATTGTCCTTCTTCACAGCAACACCAGAGGTCGCAATGACATCAGTAGTCATGAATACAAATGACAAACTGAAAAACAGATATATAGACATATTTTACACAAAGTGTGAGTCTAGCTCTTTAGTAACATATTAGTTTAACTTTATTTTAACAACACATTTATAAAAAATAACTCAACATCTGAACTCCCAAATAGAACATAACTACCAAACTCCCATCAAACTACCCCTTGTTACCCAAACTGATGGGGAATTAAAAACTGTTGCCAAACTAGTACAATGCACAATCTGAAAGCATCACATGACCGGGAATGTAAGGAATATCATTGGATAATATACTGTTCAGTAAAATGAATAGGAAGTATACCCCACTCCTCCTTCTTGAATCTTCTTTTCCAGAAGTTTATTGTGAGCAGGTGGTAGATTTTGGCTGGAGACGTTTTTGGGATTCATGTGGGATGGCGTTGATGTTATATCATCTTAAAACTCATCATAGAAAATGTCTCCAACTACCAATCAAGCAGAAGGAACCTGGAGGACCATCTACGTCAGTGGCAGCAGCAACAATTCCCAGCCACAAAGTCCCTTTAGAGGTACAGATTACTACAACAGATATGGCTCCAGAGTTTTCAAGAATGGTCACATACTGCATTGACTGTAGTGTTGTTATAACAGCTGGTGAGTAGTGTGTTATAGCTATTCACAATGCTGCCAGAAATCATGCATGGCTATTTTTATCCCCTTTTATATTTTTTGCACATTTCATAAGAGGAGTTCATAGTGAGCAGTGAGAAGGCAATGCAAACCTGAAGGACCCTCGACTTCAATAGCAGCACAACAACACTGAAGCAGAGAGTCCATTCAAAAGTCCAATCTCAACTTCAAGATTTGGCTCCACAGTTTTCCTTGATGGCATCATACTGCATGGATTGTGGAGTTGTAGTGAGTGCTAGAGAGCACTCCATAATGACCCTTCGCAATGCTGCAAAGAATAATAAATGTATATATTTTTTTATTTTTGCCCCTTCATAGTTTTCATTATAACATTTGTGCAGAACCTATGCAGCCATCTAACACCCACTTAATACCCATGCAGTCATTAAAATACTGGGGCACACACATGCACTGATGAAACACTCAGGCTCTACTCATGCACTCATGTAATTACGTAGAGAATACCATTGTAGTAAACCTATCACCCATATTGTCTAAAGACTACATATTCCTCAGTAAAACTTGCAAATGTATGGGTTTGTGGTTGAACACATCAATACTCCCTGGATGATTGAATAGGTAGTGCCTAGGTGATTCCCTGAGGATGCAAGTAGTGCCTAGATGATTCCCTGACTATGTCATAACTCCATGAGTCATTCCATACATGCATACTTACTTCCTGCGTGTTTGCATGAGTATACCATTAGTATCTGGGTGTTTGGATGAGTGCATGAGTAGAGCCTGAATGATTCGACAAGAGCATGACTAATGCTTCAATAATTCAATACATGCATAGATACTGGTAGGATGATTAAATGAGTGGAACTCTAGTACCTGGCGAATTGGAAGAGTGCATACATCACTAGCAGAACAACCACTAACCTGGTTCTTGCCCGAATCCACAGGAACAAAGAGGAGTTCCCCACGCTCCCAGAGAATAGTGTCACGACGAGTTAGAATTATCACTCTATCAGAAATCACTTTCCTGGGAGAGACGTGGGGAAAGATTCTGGTAATGACCACACCGCTTCTTCCCAGCTAGAAGAGACGGGTCACATCAGGAAGAAGAACATAAGGCTTTGGGAATGGTAAGGAGAGACCCAGACAACCTATTAGTATATTCCCACTATACCTACTCGGTATGAGTGAGGATCCACTTACCAAATTATAAATCTCTCATTCCTTCATGAAGGTGAAGAAAATCGGATTTGAAATCATTCCTATGTAAAATGCTGCTGTTTCGTGATTGAATTCGTCATGACCATGAAAATGTTAAAGTCATCGCAATACAAAATAAAACACACAAAAAAATGTCCCTGAAGAATACAGGATACGAGTTCACAATCTAACGTGCAAGTTTCTGCTCACATGAGACTCGTATTGTGATAAAGTCTGGGAGAAGTATTAACAGATGTAACACTTTATGATGTCCAAACAGAGTAGCAAAGTTCGTTGTAGCGGGAAGCCAATAACTGTGAAAGAGTGCTGATGTCCAAACAGAGTAGCAACGTTTGTTGTAGTGGGAAGCCAATAACTGTGAAAGGGCTGCCCCGACTTCGACAGGTAAGAACGCAGAGCACTCTGTGTTTCAGGCCCTCAGCGGTACAGTTGACGGAACAAAAGAAAACAGCCAGAAGTCTTTGAGAAATGCAATGATACAAAGTTTCTCCGGAGCAACGGTAACAAGCAAAAAAGGGGGGGCGTGGTCACGATCCAGGAACAGTAAGCCAAGCGAGGGCTCATTTCTGTGACATGTTTTTTTAACTCAGTTTAAGGGAGTGGGGATAATTGTTGCAACATGGTGGATTCAGGGAAACACCAATGCAAGATAAGGGATCTGCTCAAAAGAGAGCATACACCGATACAAGAAATGCAACAAATGTCTAGGTCCTGTTCCAGGTTATAGAACAGGACGCCTGAGACCTGACAATACATAGTATATAGGTGCATGGATAGTGCATACATGATTGTTTAATCCCATGCATAGCACCTACCCTATTGGATGAGTGGATGAATAGTGTTTCAGCGACTGGATTTCTTTTTGGTTGACTGAACAGGTAGTGCCTGGATGCTTACATAACTACATGGGTAGTGCCTGGAGAATTGAATAATTGCATCAGTAGTGCCTGGCTAATTAAATGGGTGCATGACTAGTGTCTGAGTGACTGCATGATTCCATTGTTAAAACTTGAGAGATTGGATGAAAGTAAGTATACTGCTGGGGTGTTGCATTAGTGCAAAACTATTGCCTCAGTAATGAAATGACTGCATTGGTACTGGATGCGTGATAGGTTTACTACAATGGTACTCTCTTTGAAATTACATGAGTGCATGAGTGGAGCCTGAGTATTTCATCAGTGCATGTGTGTGCCTCAGTTTTTCAATGACTGCATGGGTTGTAAGCGGGTGTTTAGATGGCTGCATAGGTTCTGTGCAAATGTTATAATGGTTGCATAGTTACAGCCTTGTTAATTGCATAAGTCAATAGTTAGTACCTAGGTGATTAGATGAATGTATAGGTAGCTCCTGCATAGTTCAATGACTACATATTTTCTGCATGCCTGATTGCAAGAGTACATGTGTAGTGTCTGGGTATGTGAATAACGCCATGGATAGTGAATCACTAATTTGATGACTCCCTGAGTAGTGGCTGGGTGATTGCATGAGTGCCTGAACACTGCCTGACTGACTGACCAAGTATCTTCATTACTGCTAGATACATAACAGTTGCCACTATATCTCTGCCTCATTGGTTACCTCCTTCTGTCAGCATCAAACTACCTGTTTTACTGTATACATGCTTTTCTTCTGAGCCATGTGTGGGTGAAATCTAGGCATCACGCTTGATATATAATTGCATACATGGCTCTTTAGAAACATACATTGCTTTGTTACTGAGAGTGCAGATGCATCAGTAAGTTTCTAAAACGGAAAACAGCATTTTGAAATTTTTTAAAGCACAAAACCTTTTGCGAATGGCATACCTACATAATTTTTCAAATACTTCTTCTGCTTCTAAAACATGTTCAGCATATCTCAAACAAAAATTACACTTGAAATGAAGCTAGCTCTCGAGGTATTCTGCACTATTAATCCTTCTCAATTTTAAACAAACCATGTTTACAGAAAAACACTACCCTCACCATATGAAATTTTCATCAGCCTTACTGAACATAGATCACCATGTAAACATATATGCAATTTCTTAATAGATGTATATCTTCAAGCCGTCTTTCCCAAAATATGTACCTCTCTGCATCTTTAAGTAAACTCAAAAGTCCCACCATAGGACACCTTCCTGCACAAAATCAATCAATTGAGGTGATTTGCTCTTTCCATGCGTGCTGTAGAATGCAGCACACATTGAAAGAGGAAAAGAATGAGGATAAATGTTTACATTTACATGTTGTGCCTCTCTACGCCGCCCTTGGGGTGGTGAAGCATTCTGACGCATTTCAAGGTTTACGATTTCTCGTAAATCTGGATATGCATCAGAATACATCAGTGTTGCATGGGAACACCCACAGCAACAGCCATGTCACGCCCCTTACACGCAAAGTGTTGCGTGAGAAGGGGCGATATTTACAAGCACATGTAAAGCCATGCAGGGTGGCTTTAGGTGTCCTTGTAAATATCGGGCAGCAGGTTGCACCACTGGTGCATCATGCGACGTGACGTTCTGGCGGCGCATGGGGCTTGTAAATATGCCCCTTGGTCCTAACTATAACTACCTACTGGCAGCCGCCAGTGGGTAATAAAGATATAGATATATAGAGATATATCTTTCTCTATATACCTATATATCTATTCACTGAAAAACCCAAAGGTTATAAAGATGTTTAGTTAGGCTCAGGTTTCACTCTTACAAAACCATTGAAATTCAGCAGTTATAGTTAGCTGAGCTAACTACAACTTATGCCCCTACAATGCACTGCTTATGACCTCACGTATTACATCACTCATGACATGGCCAGTGACCTCACTGATGACATCACTTATGGCATCTCAAATGACATCACTGATGTCATCATTAAGTGAGTGTAAGTGGTTTAAGAGTTTATGGGTGTTAAACATATATACTAACCTACTACAAAAGTTAGATTAGTAAGCAAGTTGGACTACTAATACTATCTCAAACATGTGATCTGAGTGTGTGTGTGACTGTCTGTATTAGTGTGTGAGTGTCTGAGTGAGTGGCTGTATGGGTGTGGGAATTCATGCATGAGTGAATGAGTAGATTTCTGACTAGGTCTATAGGTGTATGAGTGGTTGTGTCAGTGGTTGTATGGGTGTGTGAGTAGGTATCTGAGTGTTTGTATGGGTGTGTGAGTGTGTGTGAGTGGTTTTGTGTTTGTGTGCTTGGCTGTATGATTGTGTGAATGGGTGTGTGAGTGTCTGTATTGGTGTATATGATGGTATGTGAGTAGCTGTGTGGGTGAGTGAGTGGGTGTGTGTGTGAGTGACTATGTTGGTGAATGAGTGGGTGTGTCATTGGCTGTATGGGTGACTGAGTGGCTGTGTGAGGTGACTGTATGGTTGAGTGAGTGATTGTCTGAATGGCTGTATGAGTCAGTGACTGGGTGTATAAGTAGCTGTATGGGTGAATGAGTTTGAGTGTTTAGTTAAGTGAGTGAGTAGTTGTATTGGGTTATGTGGGTGTGTGAGTGAGTGACTGTGTTGAGAGGCTGTATGGGTGTGTGAGTGGGTGTGTGAGTGTCTGTATAGGTGAATAAGTCTATGTGTCAGTAGCTGTATGGTTGAGTGTATGGCTGTGCCTTACTTAGCCAAACGAGAGAGGGCCTTCAAAGAGCATTTAATGAGCTAGTAATTTTTTTTAAGTCGAATGCTCTTGAAATAAATACAACAAAAAGTAAAACAATGACAATCAGGAACTGACCCCTACAACAACCCCCACTCAAGCTCAGTGACATAAGTCTAGAGGTGGTCATTAATTACAAGTACTTGTGCTTCTACATAGACGATCGATTGAACTTTTAAATTCACAAACAGTATGTTGTCAAGAAAGGAAATAGCCTAATTTATGCGTTCTGTTCACTCGCAAAAAGATTGAATGGTCCTTCCTTTGAACCACTATTGGCAGTCATAGATGCTAAATTACTACCAACAGTGGCATATATAAATGTGGTCCTGCTTGGAAAAGATGCAACACTTATGGATTGTCTTCTAATAAAAGCGTACATAAAAGTATTCAGCCTCTCACACAATGCTTCTCCAGCGCAAGTTCGCTTGGGATTTGAACTTACGCAACAAGCTATAGGGAGAAGATACTCTACAATAAAAACATGGTACAAAATATGGACAAATCGAACCAGTTTATTTAATGAAGCCCTTTGGCAGGCCCAGCAAGAAGACCCTCAATCCGTCTACAGCAAATACCTGAGATCATTGCTGAAGGCAACAAATACAACAGATTTTTTGAACCAGAATTTTACCATCCCAGTATTTTACCAGTTAATGAATAAAGTAGCCAAAAAGCATTCACTGTTAGAGGATAAACACAGACGAACCAATCGTGCATACGCCTGGATGGTTCTTCAATCGTCATCCACACTGAAACCAGCAGCATATCTGAGCAAAACATTCTCTGTACATCTAAAAAAGAAGCTTATGGCCATTCGCTTTGGGATGCTGCCATCTTTGGCCCATCAACCTCATTGGAAATATAGTGGTCCAAGCACATGTAGTCTATATGGTGCAGCAGAGCAGGATTTCATTAATTTGATATTTATATGTCCCTTTTTAAAATCTATCAAGTCTTATTATTGAAAAACGCTTTTAATATTAGGGGCATTCGTTCTTGCAGAACAGCCATAGTAAAAAGTCTTGATCCAATTGATCCTCAGCTAAACTGCAAAACAATGAAATTTTCGATTCTATATGAAAAATTAACTAGGGCTTAACATCTCATTGATCCATAAGAGTTGTTCTCCGTCAAAGACTGTAGGTTCCACGGTTCAATGTCCCCAAGTCGATTTTCCACCTAAAAAGATAGTGGCACTCAGGAAAAGAATAGCAGGATATTTCTCAAATAACTTCTTTTTGGGACCACATAGTTAAAAATGTTATTAAGAATCATGAGTCACTGCCTGTATTAACCTTAGTTCCTGAGCTTATCCAAGAGATCTTAGTACCCAAACATTGCACTATTTATTTTATTGTTTGATTGTAGATGAGGTCATTTAATTATTAACCCAACACCACCGACCAGATCTTAATGGCACTGTAGCACTTTAGGACGACTGATGGCATTTCGGCCTACAATGATCAAACTGATCTGCCATTAGGCACTATTAATAATTCTAATACGATGATAGCCATAAGGTCTTATTATGTAATATTGTTTTATCTGTTTTTACCAGAATATTGTTATGGTTTTAATTGACTTAAACAATAAAATATGGAATGGAATGGTATGGTATGTCTGTGTGAGTGGCTGTGTGAGTGAGTGACCGGTTGTGTGAGTGGCTGTATGGGTGAGGGAATGGTTTTATGCGTGGCTGTATGAGTGAATGAGTGGGTGTGTGAGTTCTTGCATGGGTTCGTTAATGGGTATGTGAGTGGTTGTGTGGGTGTGTGAGTGGTTCTGTTAATGATGTCATCAATGGTTTCATCAGTGATGCCATTTGAGGTGTCATCAGTGATGTCATCAGTGATGCCACTGACCATGTCATGAGTGATGCAATATGTAAGGTCATAAGCAGTGCGTTGCGGGGCGTAAGTTATAGTTAACTCAGGTAAGTATAACTGTTGAATTTCAATCATTGTGTATGAGTTTAATATACGCCTAACTATCACGGCCCTGTAACCTTTGTTTTTTCAGTTAATCTCTATGGCTTTTTCAATTCTATTTCCTAACATAGAGTCAATGTAACATTTGGGTTTTTAAAATGCATTTCTATGTTTTTTTAACTACTAGGCACATTTGCAACGTGGTGGAGAAAAGGGACGTTGCATCTGTCCAGCTCTCAGCATTCCCGTTGGGTAGGACTTACTGATGGCAAAAGGAGGGCTTCTTGGCCTCCAAGCACCCTCAGCATCCAAAGGGACTGCATCCCCCACACAAGTAGTGTACTGGGAGGCTAGTTTGCAGAGTGGTGTAGAAAGGGGGCAGGGCCTCTGACAATCTCTCAGCAATCCGCTGTGTGGGACTTATTGGAGGAAACACAAAGGGTTCTTGGCCCCCTAAGGGCCCCAGCATACAAGGGGACTTCATCCCTCAAACAGTACTGCTTCAGGAGGCGCATTTGCAGAGTGGTGGAGAAAGGGGGCAGGGCCTCGGATGAGCTTTTAGCAATCCTGCTGTGTGGAACTTCCTGGAGGTAACAGGAGGGGTTCTTGGCCCCCAAAGGATCATTAGCATTCATGGGGACATCATCCCCCAATCATTAGTGCACCAGGAGGCTCATTTACAGAGTGGTGGAGAAAGGGAGCAGGGCCTCCCATGACCTCTCAGCAAACCCACTGTGTGGGACTTACCAGAGGTAGCAGGAGGGGTTGTTGGCTCCCAAGGACCCTTAGCAGCCACAGGGACTTCATCCCCCAATCAGTAGTGTGCCAGGAGGAACGTTTTCAGAGTGGTGGAGAAAGGGGGGGCTCCGATGACCTCTCAGCAATCCCACTGTGTGGGACTTACTGGAGGTAGCAGGAAGGATTCTTGGACCCCAAGGACCCTCAGCATACAAGGGGACTTCATCCCATAACCAATAGTGCACCAGGAGGTGCATTTTCAGAGTGGTGGAGAAAGGAGGGCCTCTGATGACCTCTCAGCAATCTCGCTGTGTGGGACCTACTGGAGGTAACAGGAGGGGTTGTTGGCCCCCAAGGACCCTCACCAGCCAAGGGGACTTCATCCCCCAACAAGTTGCTTGCCAGGAGGCCCCTTTGAAGAATGGTTGAGAATTGGGCATGGTCTCTGGCAACTTCCCTCAGGGTGGGCCTTTAAAAGAAAATAATTAGGGGGGTCATGGGGCCCCCTCCCTTGGACGATTTTGGCCCAGTGGACCCCTTCCCCAGGGCATGGCCTTTTTAAAAAAAATGTAATGGGGGCCGTGCAGCCCCCTCATTCCTGGGTTGATTTCAGCCCTAGGGACCACATCCCTCAGGCCCAGCCATTTTGCAATGGAGGAGGGGTTCCGTGCGGCCCCCTCCCCAGGCCGAATTTCTCCCCGGGGAGCCCATCTCCGGGGCCTGGCCATGATTTCCAGGGCACGCAATCTGTATTGGGACTGCAGAGGGAGTCTGAATGCCTCCGCAGTGCCTGATGACTCCCCACCTCCTGTGGGAGCGGTCATTGCTTTCAGACACAGGGAGCTGCTAAAAATGCAGCTCCCTGTGTCTGAAAGTAATTTGTCTGTTTCCCTCCTCCCTTGACAGTGGACAGAGAAACAGACGAATGCTCTGCTTCCGGCAAGCGAGAGCATTTTTACAGCTCTTGCTTGCTCGAATCAGAATATTTGCTGAGGCTTGGCGGGAGTGGTTAAAGCTCCTGCAAAGCCACAGAAAGCAGCTATGTCTGGGGGTGGGCACCCCAGGACATATTAGGAGCCAGCTCTAGGGGTGTCCCCCCTCAGTCGAAAAACTTTGCCCCGGAGAGGTGGCCGTCCCTGAGGTGCTGTAACAGACATCCTATATTAATTTATTCCAGCCCCGGGTAGATGGCAGATCCTGGGGCTGTGCAGCCCCTCTTAAATGCAATAAATTGACCTGGGAAGGTGGTGGTCCACAGGGCTGTGGGGGGGGGCCTGAGGCTGGGACCCCTGCATTAATTTAATATAAAATGCCCCGGGGAGGTGGCAAAACCAGTGGCGTGGGCAGGCCTATCTGGCCCGCCCACATATATATTTTGTGCGCCGGGGAAGTGGTGGTCCCCGGGGCTGTAAGGGGCCATGCGAGCCCAAAGTTTATTTAAATGCTTGCCTCAGAGAGGTGGCAGTTCCCGGGTCATGGGGAGTTGTATGCTGGCACCCCCCACATATTTATATGAGGTAATCCCCCAGGGAACTGGCCCACCTGAGGGCCTATTAGAAAATAAGCACAGAAGCCCACACTTCTTTTTTTATTGGTTGGTTGGAGCCGTGGCTCCAGTGCAACTCCCGCTGATTTAAAAAAAAAAACTTTTATTTGCCCTGATGGAGTCTCTCTGGAACTCTCCCCCCCAGAGGCCTAGGGGTTAGGGTATTCCTACCCTGCCACTTCTCCTTTTGTACGTTTTTGTGGGATTCAGCTCTAGCCAAGTCCCAAGATGGCTGCCAATACTTCCTGGTGTAAAGTGTTGGCAGTCAATCAGAATTCATGAGTACTATTGGATCCTCGAAGGATCCGTGTCTCTATAAATGCAAATAGGTCTTTCTCCTAATATCTCTAAAACTACTGAACGGATTTACACCACTTTACGAAAAGTTCGCTTTCTGGATCAACAGCTACCTTTCTACCAAATTTTATGTAATTTCATACAGCAGTTCAGGCTGTAGTCATGTCTAAAATCTGTATGGGAATTAACATGAGGAAAACTCATTTTGGTACCCCTCCACCCCCATTTTTCTTGGTCTCTGCTTGACAGATCACCGTGAAACATTCAAGACAGTAGCTGGAATGAGCGTCATACTAGTTCTGAAAGCTTTGCGAGGATTCTTTAAACCACGCCAAAGTTTTTGGCAAATGGAAACTACATCCTAACTATAACTACCTACTGGTGAGTATATATGTATGTATATATATATATATTTTTCTAAACAATTCCCCAACGGGATTAGCAACGCACTCCACTGACTCGCCAACTTTTTGGAGTTTGGTGGAACAGGCAGGGCGAGGAACTACCTTTCAAATTCACCCCCGAGGTGAGCGTGATTTCATCGTGAGCACTTAAACCCTGTATTTTGTGCCTACCAAGGTAAAAACTGTACTGCACAGAGTCACACGAAAATACAAGGACACTCACTAAGAGAAGATGTTCTTAATACCACGATGACATGGCGGACTCTGGAATGGTGAGATAAGTCTGTCATCACTCACTGCACGTCCCGTGGTTAATGGGGAGGTGCTAAGATGTATTTAAACGGGGGCAAGATGCTTTCAAATGCATACAAGGCATTGAAGAAGGCATGATGCTGAAACGGGTCTGCCTTTTAAATAAATAAAGAAATTGAAGAAATTGAAAGTTGGAGAGTCCGTGGAGTGCGTTGCTAATCCCGTTGGGGAATTGTTTAGAAAATTATTGCGTGACTGCCACTGTCACGACAACGGCACCCGCCCGCAAGTTGTTCGGCAAATAGTGGCTTTGGTGGAGAAACGTAATGGATTTGCCTGAACTGCTGCCACCAACCAAGACGTAACGCCCATTGACACTGAGTCATCGTTTACTGCAAATGGAGGAGAACCGTTACTTAATAGTTCCCTGTGGGAGTGCCTCGGGGTTTGGTGGAACAGGCAGGGCGAGGAACTACCTTTCAAATTTACCCCCGAGGTGAGCGTGATTTCATCGTGAGCACTTAAACCCTGTATTTTGTGCCTACCAAGGAAAAAATGTACTGCACAGAGTCACACAAAAATACAAGGACACTCACTAAGAGAAGATGTACTTAATACCACAATGACATGGTGGACTCTGGAATGGTGAGATAAGTCCGTCATCACTCACTGCACGTCCCGTGGTTAATGGGGAGGTGCTAAGATGTATTTAAACGGGGGCAAGATGCTTTCAAATGCATACAAGGCATTGAAGAAGGCGTGATGCCGAAACCGGTCTGCCTTTTAAATAAATAAAGAAATTGAAGAAATTGAAAGTTGGAGAGTCTGTGGAGTGCGCTGCAAATCCCGTTGGGGAATTGTTTAGAAAATTATTGCGTGACTGCCACTGTCACAACAACGGCACCCGCCCGCAATGTTGTATTCCGCTTTAGGGGTCCGTATATAGGTTTTCCTGCATCATGTCCTCATATAGGCACAATTCGCATTGCCCTTATATAGGCATAGAATCCCTGTCCTTATTTAGGCATTAACCGTGCACTCCAAATACAGGCATGGTCACCGACATCCATCCACCCTAACGTCACAACGAGTTCTTAGAAACCAGACCCTTAAGCTTCGGGAGTTCCCCTAGCACAGGACTATTGATTTCTCCAAGAACTCATCTATTATGTATGAACCATTATACCTTAAGGGTTCATTTCTGACGTCTTCCTCTGTCCGACTTCACGTCAATGCTAACATTCCAAGACACCTACCAGGTATAAATATACCTTCCCTTGCCAAAGCAAGTTAGAGGAGACCTCGACTTCAGAGGAACCCGTATCCCGGCCTGACGCACTGAGAAGACGCTGTCATTCCTGCATGCAGATGAATCCAGCTTCCAGTGTTCTGACTCCCTTCGCGGGGTGTTAGAGTTCCAGATCCGGCAAGAGATTCCCACCTCTCTCATTCTCAAGGTATGGAGCTGACTAGATCCTAGAGGGACTCTTGGCATACCATACTTGGCATACTAGACTTAAACATACTCTTAGTATACCAGACTAGAGAATACTCCACCTACTTCTACCTTTCCCTACACCTAGACTAGGTTAGGTACATTGGGGTAGAACTAGCTTAGAGACGCATTGTATGAGTACTCGCATTTTTAGCTCATATTATTTATGTACGTGAATATATGCTAAAAGATAATGCTAGCGCAGTATTATTTATTTCTACTGCTTACGCTGTACATTATTTATCTTGCATACTGTGTTGTGATCATAACAGCACATATCTCTTACACGAGAAACAAGACTGTTCAATAAACCCTTTTTATTGAAACGCCCGTCTTTCCTTTCTGTGTAACTCTGTAGAAACTAAGCATGCACGATTGACTGAGTGAAAACTGTTATCTATTGTTTCCACGATTCTGAGACGTGTTCCGCTTTTAAAGGGAAACAAAAGTTGTCATGTTTTTCGGTTGCCAGAAACTACTCCCTTCTTGTTCTCAAGGAGTTTCTAGTGGCCTCTGAGCTAGCTGGGACAAGTAATTAAGTTTAATATACTCGATAGGGACATACCGACCTTAGTCCTATGTCAAACCTATAGGTTATATTATTCCAATGCGCAGAGCCTATTTGGGAAATAGGAACTACACTACATGGCGCCCAAACGTTTGGTTAGGCAGTAATTCAACGCTAGATACTGAGTTACTCAGTCGTGCTTTTCTCAGAGACCCCTACTCACATACTCCATAAGACGTCTGGAGTGGGTAGGGTTAAATATCCGCCATAACTAAATAGGGAAGCACCCTATATATTAGTTGTTTGGTTTGTTCAACGTTGAAGGATACAGTGTTCCAAAATATTGTGCACCTTATCTTTTTTGTTTCCTTGAAACTTGTTCTACATTTTTCAAAAACAAAGGGGCATATTAGCAAGACCCACGTTAAAATTATCGCCGTTTAGCGGCAGGAAACTGCCGCTAAAGCGGCGATAATGAGCTTGCTAATATGCGTTATAGAATTCAATAGAAGCCCAGGTTAGATGTGCAGGACATCTAACCTGGGCTTCTATTGGAATTCCATAACGCATATTAGCAAGCCCATTATCGCCGTTTTAGCGGCAGTTTCCTGCCGCTAAAACGGCGATAATTTTAACGTGGGTCTTGCTAATATGCCCCAAAATGTCCACCAACGGGGACAATAACACCGGGAACGGTGGAGCTGCGGCTGACCCAGCCATAGCAACCGTTTTTAACTTTACAGGTTTAAATGAACCTGAGGAGGGTGTTATAGACATCAATCCAAACTTAAGAAGAGCCATCACTCTAAAACTTATAAAACATGGCCTACCACCAAGAGGCGGTAAAGCAGTTTTCGTGATAGAGGCACACGAATCCTTTCAGACAGAGGTATTCTATTCATGGGTAATATTTCCTGAATCAAATTCAGTAACAAGACTGTTTCACTTCTACAAAGAAGATGAACCACCAGAGGAATATATTCCTTTCGAGGATATTGAAATTCCACTAACATACCAGGAGCATAAGCTCTGGTTTAAAGGCGCCCTAAAACATCACAAAAACGTTACCAGGCTCGGTGCACTAGGTAGACCAGGAGCAACATGGCCGATTCTAGCCGGCTACACTCCTCATCCTGACATCGAAATAATGTCAGAGGAGGAACTACTTACTCAACTTACAGAGTTAATAAAAATCTACAGACAATTGGTCCAATATGTCATGCGGACTTTCACAGTCCAACCACCATTAACCATTCCAAATCAAACTCCTCAACAGGGGAATACACTAAAAATTACACCACAGACTCTATACGCAGTCATGGGTAAAATATCCACAAAACGTGAGCAAATACCATTCTGGATAGCTCAAAAAATTACTCAAATTGAAGCAGTATTTGCAAATACTAGCCCTTATGAGAAACACAAAATACTAACAATCTGTTTACCAGATCACACCACAACTGGAAGACTGCACCACTTGGGGCTCAGTCTTTGCTGCCATCTATACTAAAACCCATGGTATTCCGTCAATTGCAGTAATACCTGATGTCCTGAAACAAATTCAAAATGAATACGGGGCAGAGCCTGCTCTGAATTTAGGTATGAAATTACTGAAAAATTTCGACCAGGTCTCAACAATAATATTATCTAATATTAAAGGGGAGGCAGCAGCAGTGGCGATCCGCCAACGATTAAGGGAATTCGATGTTACAGAACATCAAACAGAACTACCCAGAATAATAGAACAATCTTATGTAGAATTAGGCAGAGATAGTTTGGGTGGAAGACCATTGAAGCCAAAACTATCTGAAAGTCCTGAGAAGGACTCTTTTAAACAAACTCCTACATCTTCTAAAAAGAAGTGGGAGACTGATAAACAAAATTCAAACGAGAAACATTCTCAGGAATAGGGATAATTTGAAAAAGCCTGACAGGTATCAAGATACTGATACACGTTCCTCTCGTACCTTTCAGATCTCATCACAGACATCGGAAAGAGGAGGACAGTCAGAACATAGAGGAGAACGCGCGAAATCGAAAGACGACAAACACGTTCCGAAAAATAAATCTAAACCTCAATTCTCAAAAAAGAAGGTAGCAGGTCTGAAGGTCAGACATGCCGAGGATACTGAGAACACAACTCAAGAACGGAGAATGGGCTCAGACAATGCTGGACAGTGCGGCAGAAGTCACAATAGCTCGCCAGAACCTGAAGGAACTTCTGGAGATCGTGGACTTGAATGAGTACATTACAGTTGAGACTGTAGACACCAGGGTTAGTACTCCACAAAAGTTATATGGAATAACACTCCGGATGGAGGGAGACATACCAAGAAAGGTGAAAGCACTCTTTTGGGAAAAACTTTCAAGAGGTTATGATATACTTCTAGCAGAAAAAGACTGGCCACCACAATTTGTCAGGGAGTGCCCACATGGCGAGGACATTATTATGCCTGCCTTCTCCAACCATATTCCAATTCACCTAAAATATACTTATGCCAGGAAATGGGCAGTTGCCCAGGCCCCAGCATTATACAAAAATCATGTAGGATGGGATGAGGACTCACCTCACCATAAAATACATCTAAAAAATGAACCTACTGCACAAAGGCAGTATCCAATAAAGCAAGAAGCTAAAAAACAGGTTAGGGAGATCTTAGATCAACTTGAATACCAAGGGGTGATTGAAACATGCACCTCTTCAATGAACAATCCTTTGTTTCCTGTCTCCAAACCAGACAACACCTATCGTCTATTTTTGGATTACAGACATTTAAACACTTGTTCAAAAACATTTGCAGTGCAAAATGCACATAGTACAGCATTAATGAATAACATTGTGCGTAAAAAATATAAAACCACATTGGATATCTCAAATGGTTTCTTTTGTCAAAACATAGCACCTGAAAGCAGGTACTTAACAGCTTTCTCAATAATGGGGACCCAGCATCAATTTTGTCGACTCCCACAAGGGTTCAAGAACAGCCCGGGGTTATTCTCAGCGAGGGTAACGGAGTTACTACAAATTTATGATAATGAGGCATTGTCATATGTCGATGACATCTATCTGACAGACGATGACCTGGAAAAACACTTGAACAGGGTGAGTACCATTATACTGAGCTTCGCATCTGAGGGCTATAAGTTCAACTTTAAAAAATCCAGAATTGCCCATCTCAATGTCCTCTTTCTAGGATATGAGCTTTCAAGTGAAGGCAAGAGCTTGGCAGCCAACTTTTAGAAAGGTGTGCGCTGCTCTAACCTCCAAAGACGCTGAAAAATTTACAATCCATCCTGGGTTTCCTAAATTTTGGAAGAACTTACATTCTAAATTACGCAGAGAGGGTTAAACCTCTCTATGCATTAATCAAACCTGATTTTTCAATAAAAAATTGGACACAGGAACACACAGAAATCTTGCGTTCACTCCAAGCTAACATGTTAGCAACAAATCACTTACAAACACGCCTAAGTCAACGCAATTTAGTGATCCGAATAATTTCGGGTCAATGCGGATTCACCTACTTAATATTTAATGAGGGTGAAAAAGTACCAATTGCATACAAATCACATTTGTATACACAAGCAGAAATGCGCTTCACTTCAACTGAAAAAATACTGACAGCAGTTCAAACAGCAGTAGCAAAAGAAAGAGCTCTAGCCCAAGGAAAACGCATTATTGTCGTAACCCCAGTTCCGGCCTTAGAGGCGGTAACAAAACTGAGCATTCCAAATGCTAAAGCATTACATCCGAGATGGATACAATGGGTTAATTCTCTTGCTGCAACAGATGTTGAATATGTTTTTGATCCTGATCTAAAAACACAAGCGTTCCTGCAATATGAACATGAATGTCCTCTGCCCACTGAGATTCTGCCTCTCGATCAGTATGAATTCATAATTTACACTGACGGATCCGCACAACCCGCAACAGGGAGTAAGCAAACTTACAGTGCAGCGTGCGCAATCGTTAAAGGTCGCATGCGCGATGGCAACTTCAGACCTATGGTCACAAAAACCCAATCTCTAGGAGATTGCACAGCTCAGCGAGCTGAACTACAAGCATTCAAACTGGCACTTGAAAGTACAGATCGAAAATTCCCCACACTAATAGTGTGTGATTCTTTCTACTGTGTACAGTCGTATAATGAATATATACAAACTTGGCTTGAAAACGGGTTCAAAGATGCAAAAGGTGGCACAATAAAGCATAAAACGCTTTGGGAACAAGTAGTTCAGTTAAAAAGCGAACTACCAAAGGCTCACGTGATCCATACACTGAGTCATCAACGTGATGGCGTTCACGTTGCAGGAATTCATTGGCTGACGAAGCCGCACAGGGGGCTGTTCAGACGGCTTCCGTAGCTGCGATCACTCGTTCAAAACGAGAATAGACGGTGAGATAATGTTGGCTGTCAATGCTACGAGCAAAGGCAGTGGTGCAGCGTTACCAAAAAGTTTCCACTCAAGTACTCTTATGTAATTGATGCGAACAACGTTCCTTTTGCTCGAATCCCTGGAGTGGGGGATAGGGTAATTCCAAACATGGAACGTAGAGCAGCTTTGATTTATGAAACACATCTGGGGGAGGGTCTGTCACATCAAGGGACCTCTAAAACAATATTATTATTAAAAGAGTTGTACTGGTGGCCTGGAATGAATACACAGATTCACATCTTCATCAATGACTGCATAGACTGTAAGGTACAGCGAGATGCAGAACGCCACCAGACACCATGCTACGAAGTAGCCTGCCAGGGACAGACACCATTATTAGACAGCATTAGACTATCTATGCCACGGGTACTCATAGTACGGCACGCGGGCCGCCAGCGGCCCAGCAAGCCTTCCTTGGCGGCCCGCGGACCTTGCAGACATCGTACCTGTGTTTTTAAAAACAAATTACAGTGTGTCAGCAAACACAGACTCTGCTCTATGGGGGCCGGGCGATTCCGATAGTCTGATAGTCCGAGTGGAGCTGCAGGGGCGCTAAGAGGTGAAATACAACAAAGCCTCGTTATCATGCAAATGGTCTTTTAAAGACCTGTGAAGTACTCGGGTGCGGCTGTGTGCGCGCCCGGGAAGCTGCCTCAGCCCGGGCTGCCACACACGCGGGGTGAGGTGACAGAGAATGATAGAGGACAGCAGGGTGTGAGAGCCGGGTGAGGTGACGGAGGGCAGCAGGGAGTGAGAGCCGGGTGAGGTGATGGAGGGTAGCAGGGAGTGAGAGCCGGGTAAGATGGCAGAGGGTTACAGAGGGCATCAGGGAGTGAGAGCCGGGTGAGGTGACGGAGGGCAGCACGGAGTGAGAGCCGGGTGAGGTGACGGAGGGCAGCAGGGAGTGAGAGCCGGGTGAGATGGCAGAGGGTGACAGAGGGCAGCAGTGAGTGAGAGCCGGGTGAGGTGGCAGAGGGCAGCAGGGAGTGAGAGCCGGGTGAGGTGACAGAGGGTTGCAGGGAGTGAGAGCCGGGTAAGGTGACAGAGGGTGACAGAGGGCAGCAGGGAGTGAGAGCCGGGTGAGGTGACGGAGGGCAGCAGGGAGTGAGAGCCGGGTGAGGTGACGGAGGGCAGCAGGGAGTGAGAGCCGGGTGAGATGGCAGAGGGTGACAGAGGGCAGCAGGGAGTGAGAGCCGGGTGAGGTGGCAGAGGGCAGCAGGGAGTGAGAGCCGGGTGAGGTGACAGAGGGTTGCAGGGAGTGAGAGCCGGGTAAGGTGACAGAGGGTGACAGAGGGCAGCAGGGAGTGAGAGCCGGGTGAGGTGACGGAGGGCAGCAGGGAGTGAGAGCCGGGTAAGGTGACAGAGGGTTGCAGGGAGTGAGAGCCAGGTACGGTGACAGAGGGTGACAGAGGGCAGTAGGGAGTGAGAGCCGGGTGAGGTGACGGAGGGCAGCAGGGAGTGAGAGCCGGGTAAGGTGACGGAGGGTGACAGAGGGCAGGGAGTGAGAGCCGGGTGACTTGGCAGAGGGTGACAGAGGGCAGCAGGGAGTGAGAGCCGGGTGAGGTGTGCGTTAAGAGCCTGTGATGTGATGCTTCCCGCCAGCCTGTAGTCAGAGAGTTGAGCCAAGGCCAGGAGCTCAGGCCTGGGAGGGAGACAGAGAGGGAGACAGAGAGAGAGGGAGACAGAGAGAGAGGGAGACAGAGAGAGAGGGAGACAGAGAGCGAGGGAGACAGAGCGAGGGAGACAGAGAGCTAGGGAGACAGAGCGAGGGAGACAGAGAGCGAGGGAGACAGAGAGCGAGGGAGACAGAGAGCGAGAGAGACAGAGAGCGAGGGAGACAGAGAGCGAGGGAGACAGAGAGAGAGGGAGACAGGGAGAGAGGGAGACACAGAGAGAGGGAGACACAGAGAGAGGGAGACAGAGTGGGAGGGAGACAGAGTGGGAGGGAGACAGAGTGGGAGGGAGACAGAGTGGGAGGGAGGGAGACAGAGTGGGAGGGAGGGAGACAGAGTGGGAGGGAGGGAGACAGAGTGGGAGGGAGGGAGACAGAGTGGGAGGGAGGGAGACAGAGTGGGAGGGAGGGAGACACAGGGAGGGAGACACAGGGAGGGAGACACAGGGAGGGAGACACAGGGAGGGAGACACAGGGAGGGAGACACAGGGAGGGAGACACAGGGAGGGAGACACAGGGAGGGAGACATGGAGAGAGACAGGGAGGGAGACAGGGAGACAGAGAGAGAGGGAGGGAGACAGGGAGACAGAGAGAGAGGGAGGGAGACAGAGAGAGGGAGGGAGACAGAGAGAGAGAGAGAGAGAGAGAGAGAGAGGGAGACAGAGAGAGAGAGGGAGGGAGATAGAGAGGGAGACAGACAGAGGGAGACAGACAGAGGGAGACAGACAGAGGGAGACAGACAGAGGGAGACAGACAGAGGGAGACAGACAGAGGGATACAGACAGAGAGGGAGACAGAGAGAGGGAGACAGAGAGAGAGGGAGACAGAGAGGGAGGGAGACAGAGAGGGAGGGAGACAGAGAGGGAGGGAGACAGAGAGGGCGGGAGACAGAGGGAGGGAGACAGAGAGAGGGATACAGAGGGAGAGACAGGGAGAGACAGAGGGAGAGAGAGGGAGGGAGACAGAGACAGAGAGAGAGAGGGAGACAGAGGGAGACAGAGAGGGAGACAGAGAGGGAGACAGAGAGGGAGACAGAGGGAGACAGAGGGAGACAGAGGGAGAGAGAGGGAGGGAGACAGACAGAGGGAGGAGGGCGACAGGCAGAGGGAGACAGAGGGAGGGAGACAGGGAGGGAGACAGAGGGAGACAGGGGGAGACAGGGGGAGACACAGAGGGAGGGAGACAGAGAGAGAGGGAGGGAGACAGAGGGAGACAGACAGAGGGAGACAGACAGAGGGAGACAGACAGAGGGAGACAGACAGAGGGAGACAGACAGAGGGAGGGAGGGAGACAGAGGGAGGGAGACGGAGGGAGACAGACGGAGGGAGGAGGGAGACAGACGGAGGGAGACAGAGGGAGGGAGGAGGGAGACAGAGGGAGGGAGACAGAGGGAGGGAGGGAGGGAGGGAGAGAGGGGGAGGGAGGGAGACAGAGAGAGAGAGAGAGGGAGAGAGAGATAGAGAGAGGGAGGGAGGGAGACAGAGAGAGAGAGAGAGAGAGAGAGAGAGAGAGATGTGTATGCCGGGTCCGGTGGCTCAGTGGACGAAGGCGTCCGCTGCAGGGGCCTGTGTTCCACCTCATGGTCACAGTTTTGTTTTGCTCTAGCCCCCCCCCCTCCCCCAATGACCCCGCCCCCACAGGTGCGGCCCTCGGCCACAAACCACACTGTAAATTTGGCCCCCAAGAGAAAGTTTGTGAGTACCCATGATCTATGCGCAGGCGTCCTTCTGGACACATGCAATCCCACAAATACTAAGTCAAGGTTCCTATGGATATGGCCTCAGCGCTCGGCTGACGCTCGAACTGTTATAAAAGATTTGCGAGTCTTTATCGGCACATACACAATAGGCACGCTACATTCTGACCAGGGCCCTGCGTTTAGCTCTCGAGCTTACAAAGAAGCCATGGCCAGTCTGGGCGTTGCATTGCGGTACTCCTCTCCATTTCATCCTGAGGGAAATTCTGTTGTGGAAAGGAAAAACCGGGACATAAAGCAGTCTATAACAGCTAGGGTATTAGGTTCGGGTGATGGGTGGGTCAAACATCTTTATGGGGTCCAACGCTCATTAAATAATTTGCCAAGAAGTTCTCTAGGGGTGGTCACTCCATATGAGGTCCTATTTGGGACGAGAATGTGGGTGCCAGATCTAGAATGTAGTGGCACAGTGGTGGAAAATAAACCCTTTGATATCAAAGATCGTTTGGCTGTTTTACAGGATCTAAATGAACTAAGATCGAAACAAAGCAACGTATTCCTGCAGCCAACCACCACTGGGGAAAAACCGGCAGTCCCAGCAAGGCCAGTCTGGATTCCAAAAGTTGGGGATCTAGTCAGAGAAAAAATTGCGGACAAGAAGGAATTTGGACCTTCTTACAGACAACCAGTACCTGTCCTAGCCATACACGGAACAAGAACAGTACTTCTGCCGCCCCTTGCTGGAAAAAAGGAGAAAAGATTTGTGTGCATCGACCTCATCAAACCACAGTATGTGGCCAATACTAAATAGTAGGCCTCGTGGACTCCGACCTAGTAGCAGACGCACTCCTCTCGCTACTATCCAAGAGGTTCAGACTGAAAGACTGATAACCATCGAGAATTCAGCAGTAACAGATGAAGGACTGAGCAACAATGCTATGGAACTCATCCCTCTTGAAACTCAAGTAACAGTTCATCCAAATACACCTGTCTACACCAATGTAACAAGTGATCAACTGGTTCCAGCGATTTCTACAAATCCTGATGTAATTCCAACAATTGACAGAACTGCTTCTGGCTATTTCATTAACTTTGTTACGTTTTCTGAGGATCTGAGTGAGCCCAAGACGTCGCCAGCATCAAAAACTTTTAAACAGCAAGTACAAGACTTTTTACATTTTTTGAAAAAGACTTATCTGGTTTCACCATGGATTGAACTTTGGGTTATTTCTGTAATATTTTTCTTCCTGCTTTGGCTAGCTTTGGTTATGACTATGAGCGTGCTTATAAATGGCAGATACATCCATTTGGACACTGAAAGAAAAGAAGTGAACTTACTTTTGAAACCTCACAAATCATCCCATCGTGAAACACGAGACTTGACTGCAGTGAACATCACAGCCGTTCCTATACAGGATGGTATAGTGTGGGACAAAACAGATTTCGATATTTTTGGCCCGACGGAACATTTGAACATTCCACATTTATTTAAGATCTCACTAAGTGATTTTGTTTCATCCAGTACCTATTCTGATGATTGGGACTATGAAACTGTAAATAACATGATGTTTGACCTAGAAAAGTCTGCTGCATTTTCTAATAATGAATATTTAGAGGGTTCATCAGACTATGAACAGCTGTATTGCTATAACCACTATAGTCATCATTTTTTGCATAAATCTGCAACACCTAGAAATGTGTTTATGTTTAACCAATGGGAGCATTGTCCTACACCACCAAAAGGTAGTTCAAAAACATTTGCTAAAAAGTTTCCATATTTCTCAGGATACAATACATCTGATCCAGAAACATTTTACTATAGAAATGTAAACAAAACAGGACTGAAAATTATGTTAACTAATACAAAACAGATTTACTCTGCAACATTTATTGCCCAACTGTCTAGACATGGTTTTGACTTGTGGAAAGAGACATTAGACACAAAATCTGTCTGGGGTACTAAAGATTGGCAAGTGCAGGGGATAGAAGCTTTATTTAGAGCCTGTATCGTCCCTCAACAAATAATGTTTTTGAATGACACTGTGCAACAAACGTCTTGCCTTGGGTTAGCCAAGATTAAAGACATGAAAACACCTTCTGTACCAACACCTGCTAGTGATAATAATACACAGGCAGCGGTTACAGTTGACACCATACTACAACTCAACAGAACAAATCCTGATTGGAGAAAATGGTTGATCTGGCCCACAGACACAAACAACTGTCAAGAGAGAATCCTGAATAAAACACAAGGGTTTACTATTCATAGGCCAGACCCACGATACGTCCAAAGACAACATCCGGGGGTAGTAACAACATACAGTGTAGGAAAATTATGCCTCGATTGGCTGCAAAAATCTACACTTAAGGATGTGAAACAACACTTATCTTTACTTAAAGAAGACGCAGACCTTAGGGAATTCTTGCTTGGACCAAGAAAACCGCGTCAAAAATGTTTCATATATGCCGGCATTTATGCTGCTTGGTCAACAATGGGTTAACAACTTTGTCCTCCAGAATTTATTCAATGGACAGTATTGTATCCTCTGCTATCGACATACTGGAACAAGATTTAGCCATGTTACAGCAAGGCCAATCTCAGTTACGTTCTATTATGTTATTAAGCTGGACGCTGCAATCTTTGCGTGCGGGCTATGTGCCTTGGCGTTTTATCAACACAACGGCTCTGTTTGCAGAATACAATCTAACTGATAAACAGATCGAAAAGGCACAAAGGGGAGCAAAGTATACAGTGCTGAGCATTGAAAAACTTGAAAAATTACCATTCACAGTGGCAGAAAAACCAGCTACAGAATGGCTTATTCATGGCAAAATGAGTCTACCTGTGACTACTTTTCAGTTTCAGTATTGCCTTAAACAGATGCAAGCAGGCAAATATGAAAGGTTGGGTAAAGAATACATTAAGACATCCTGGAAATTTCCTTACACCTATAGATGTTGGAGTGGGGATCGTGAAGTGTTTCTAAGCGGTACACACTGTGAAAGTGCACTGAGCGGTTCACTGATTTGTCAGGACATATCTTTACACGGGGCTTGTAATGGTTCTGTGGCAAACTTGTCCTGCCACCAGCAGGGTACACCAGCTGCTGTGATTAATCCAACGTTTAGTCAACTTTCTAATGGGAGTTACCTCATGTTGAATGATCAGAGTTGCTGTGGCATGTTGCCAGGCATCCCATATCTAGTAACGGTCAACTCCAGGGTCACTTGCTGTATGCAAGTATTGTTTGCCCCAATAGACACAGTCAGGGAGTCGCCTTTGTGGCCTTCGTTGAATGTCTCTTTTATACGATTTGATACTTTAAGCAGAATGAAAGCCATGCTTATACAACAATCAGTGCCTTTGACTTCGGCCAAAGAAACCTATGATCTACAAGTTGCAAGGACTTCGGCTGAGATACAGGCTTTAATTCGTACAAACTGCCCTATACATTTCGTAGAAATGATAGGACGTATCTTCAACATGTCTGATACAAGCGGAATTGTACAGGTATTTAAGACCATCTGTTCCGGACTATTAGCACCTTTCCAGGCTGTCCTCGGAATCATCCCAAACTTCGCACATTCGGTGTTTGGTGGTGTGCCGTTAATTCTAGCAGTTGTTGCAGGAATTCTGTTTCTATTCCTCCTACTACGCCATGGCAAGCCTCTTCGCCAACATCACTCCGAGCGATGTGGAGAGAGCCCTCCTTGAACGGAAATGCCGAGAGCGAATAGTGCAGCTTTTGGGCATGCCTCGTCTACGGGAACTTAATACAACGTGGTTCCTGTCATTCAGACCAATCTGGCAAGATTGCATCTTACCTGTTCTACGCTGCCTGTTTTGCAGTGAAGAATGCGTGCTAGACACCTGTCTAACACTCCCATCAGTCATGCCAACGGATATCGATACTCTGCTGGACCCGATAACAGCCCATGCTGTGTGTTGTCCCCAGAGGCTACCAATCCTGATGACGGCATTCATTGAGATCTCACAGACGCTTCCGGCTGCTGCTGAGGTACGAGATGGTTCAACGGGCACACAGGTAACAACGGACGCGAACATTGCATCTTCTGCTGAGGGCGACGTTTCTCATCTCTGTGCAATTAACCTTCTGAACGAGGTGTTCCAAATGTCACCAACTTCGGTGGACGATATTTTGGCTACGGAAATAGATGATCTAATGTTTACGCCAGACCCATACACTGACTTTGATTCGGCTCACAGTGTACCAGGGCACCATTGAAATTTGGCCTTCATATTTTCAAAACTTGGAACTATTCCCAGAAATTTAACTTTTTCCTTTAAAAACAATTTTTTTTTTCTCTCGAAAGAGAAAACATGGCAAATGAACAGTCTGCTTACAGTAGAACTAGTCTTATAAAACAGACTTCTTTGAATACTTCCAGGGACGCATTGTCACCTTACTGGTCTAACATTTCATTTAATTCTATGCTATGCAATGGCTTTGATTTTGAGAACTTATCGACCATTTCGTCATATGTATATATTTCTGTTTTCATTCACATTGCATTTTACTTCCGTTATATGCTTAGAATGGAAGCGATGCTTTAAATGTACAGTACCTATTGCATTTGAACAGTTTTGAGCTTCTTTTAAAATGCTTTTAGAAATGTTTTAGCAACATGTGGTACTCAATTTTACGTTTAGCATTTAAATGTTTAGCATTTAGTATTATCGTTCAATCGAAAGTGGAGTGGGTGTTGTATTCCGCTTTAGGGGTCCGTATATAGGTTTTCCTGCATCATGTCCTTATATAGGCACAATTCGCATTGCCCTTATATAGGCATAGAATCCCTGTCCTTATTTGGGCATTAACCGTGCACTCCAAATACATGCATGGTCACCGACATCTGTCCACCCTAACATCACAACGAGTTCTTAGAAACCAGACCCTTAAGCTTCGGGAGTTCCCCTAGCACAGGACTATTGATTTCTCCAAGAACTCATCTATTATGTATGAACCGTTATACCTTAAGGGTTCATTTCTGACGTCTTCCTCTGTCCGACTTCACGTCAATGCTAACATTCCAAGACACCTACCAGGTGTTAGAGTTCCAGATCCGGCAAGAGATTCCCACCTCTCTCATTCTCAAGGTATGGAGCTGACTAGATCCTAGAGGGACTCTTGGCATACCATACTTGGCATTCTAGACTTAAACATACTCTTAGTATACCAGACTAGAGAATACTCCACCTACTTCTACCTTTCCCTACACCTAGACTAGGTTAGGTACATTGGGGTAGAACTAGCTTAGAGACGCATTGTATGAGTACTCGCATTGTGCTCGTACTCGTACGTGAATATATGCTAAAAGATAATGCTAGCGCAGTATTATTTATTTCTACTGCTTATGCTGTACATTATTTATCTTGCATACTGTCTTGTGATCATAACAGCACATATCTTTTACACGAGAAACAAGACTGTTCAATAAACCCTTTTTATTGAAACGCCCGTCTTTCCTTTCTGTGTAACTCTGTAGAAACTAAGCATGCACGATTGACTGAGTGAAAACTGTTATCTATTGTTTCCACGATTCTGAGACGTGTTCCGCTTCTAAAGGGGAACAAAAGTTGTCATGTTTTTCGGTTGCCAGAAACTACTCCCTTCTTGTTGTCAAGGAGTTTCTAGTGGCCTCTGAGCTAGCTGGCACAAGTAATTAAGTTTAATATACTCGATAGGGACATACCGACCTTAGTCCTATGTCAAACCTATAGGTTATATTATTCCAATGCGCAAAGCCTATTAGGGAAATAGGAACTACACTACAGCAAGTTGTTCGGCAAATAGTGGCTTTGGTGGAGAAAAGTAATGGATTAGCCTAAACCGGCGCCACCAACCAAGACGTAACGCCCATTGACACTGAGTCATCGTTTACTGCAAATGGAGGAGAACCGTTACTTAATAGTTCCCTGTGGGAGTGCCTCGGGGTTTGGTGGAACAGGCAGGGTGAGGAACTACCTTTCAAATTCACCCCCGAGGTGAGCGTGATTTCATCGTGAGCACTTAAACCCTGTATTTTGTGCCTACCAAGGTAAAAACTGTACTGCACAGAGTCACACGAAAATACAAGGACACTCACTAAGAGAAGATGTTCTTAATACCACGATGACATGGCGGACTCTGGAATGGTGAGATAAGTCCGTCATCACTCACTGCACGTCTTGTGGTTAATGGGGAGGTGCTAAGATGTATTTAACCGGGGGCAAGATGCTTTCAGATGCATACAAGGCATTGAAGAAGGCGTGATGCCGAAACCGGTCTGCCTTTTAAATAAATAAAGAAATTGAAGAAATTGAAAGTTGGAGAGTCCGTGGAGTGCGTAGCTAATCCCGTTGGGGAATTGTTTAGAAAATTATTGCGTGACTGCCACTGTCACGACAACGGCACCCGCCCGCAAGTTGTTCGGCAAATAGTGGCTTTGGTGGAGAAAAGTAATGGATTAGCCTGAACCGCCGCCACCAACCAAGACGTAACGCCCATTGACACTTCGTCATCGTTTACTGCAAATGGAGGAGAACCGTTACTTACTAGTTCCCTGTGGGAGTGCCTCGGGGTTTGATGGAATAGGCAGGGCGAGGAACTACCTTTCAAATTCACCCCCAAGGTGAGCGTGATTTCATCGTGAGCACTTAAACCCTGTATTTTGTGCCTACCAAGGTAAAAACTGTACTGCACAGAGTCACACAAAAGTACAAGGACACTCACTAAGAGAAGATGTTCTTAATACCACGATGACATGGCGGACTCTGGAATGGTGAGATAAGTCCGTCGTCACTCACTGCACATCCCGTGGTTAATGGGGAGGTGCTAAGATGTATTTAAATGGGGGCAAGATGCTTTCAAATGCATACAAGGCATTGAATAAGGCGTGATGCCGAAACCGGTCTGCCTTTTAAATAAATAAATAAATTGAAGAAATTGAAAGTTGGAGAGTCCGTGGAGTGCGTTGCTAATCCCGTTGGGGAATTGTTTAGAAAATTATTGCGTGACTGCCACTGTCACGACAACGGCACCCGCCCGCAAGTTGTTCGGCAAATAGTGGCTTTGGTGGAGATATATATATATATATATATATATATATATATATATATATCTCCACACTCCTCCCGGACAATATCCCAAGAAGACAGCACTCACGGGGGCAGTTTCCAAAGATTTATAGTGAACCACGGGCACAACAAACGCATTTCGGCAACAGCCTTTGTCAATGTTAGCCGTGAAACGCCAAACACCACCATTTTTATTCTCGTCACGCATGCGTGTGCCAGAAAAATAAACAGAGGACTAATTCCCAAAGGAAAACTTAACCGCTAGAACCAGCGCCATCTTAGTCTGGTGCATGGACCAATGCTTCGTATGTAAATGAAAACAAACACTATTACATGAGACATCAACGGGGCTAATAATTTCAGGAAAACCAGGCTCTCTCAAAATGCAATGTGTAAATACACTGTCACATAATAGTACATTGCTTGCGCCCATGTCATATTATCTATAACATCTGATATCGCCCTGGATGGGCCAAGGCACCATAGTACCCCCTGATACCTGTGCCAAAAGCTCTATCGCTACATCCTGCCCAAAATGGGCAAACCCCATTTTAAGTATATCCCAATAAAGCAATAAAAAAGCAACGGTCCTCTATATTACAGTTTTATGGTGAATACTAATTCTTCCATAGAGCCTCACAAAGAGGCTGTAATACCAGTACAACACATCTGCAAGTGAACACACAGTTGGTGAATAAAACAATCACAATAAGTACATTCCGGAATCCTCCAGCTATTACCACAAATATCATCCTAGATGAAACATAATTTCAAAAAATTCAAACAACTCTAGTAAAATACATCTCGATCATCTAGAGCGAACAATTAATGGTATAATCCATAAAATTCAAAGAGCACAGAAAAATTCAAAGAGCACAGAAAAATCCAAAGAGCACAGAAAAAACAGAAAAAAACAGAAAGAACACAAATGCAATCATCTACATAATGCATCGATACCAGCCCAGAAGTATTAATCTCCCAAATGTATTAATCTCCCAAATGGATTGCCAATTCCTCACTGCTGTTGAGGCCCAAAGGGGTTTGCCCATTTTGGGCAGGATGTAAGCGATAGAGCTTCCTGCACATACACAAGATTCCCAACAACACAAGTGCCCTTGCACAATGGTTTAAGGGTGCCTGTGTTGGCACTAGGCCGCTGAAGTTAGCGCCAGCGTAGGGGGAAACGCAGGGCTGCACCATAATCTAGTAAATATGGTGCACCCCTGTGTTTCTAAAGTGACGAAGCGTGTCGTTAGCCTTCTTGGCTTAACGACATGCATCGCCACTTAATTGTAAATATGCCCCCTTGTGTCAATTATGTTAACATTCCATATTGACGAAAAAGAACATACTGGAGGTCAAATCTGCTGTTCACTTATGAGTAGATGGGATATGCATTTAAAAGTACAGTGTAAGAACTCTGCATTTCAGGAATGTGTTCCCTAAATTCACAACATGTCTGTTCTGTTTGCCATGCTCCCAGAACCACACATTCCCTGTCAAGTGCATGTTAAGTGAAGTATGACAATGGACCCCATTCACAATGTGGCACTAATGCATGTCATTTTGCTGCAGGTCGCCTTGAACCTATCCATCAAAATGCAGTCATCCACATCAAAGTATCTACATGTGTTGTACAGTTAGCAGTATGTCATTCTCGTCATGGTCCTGGTTTTGGATGTCCAAGACACATTGACATGCATGGAAACTTCCCCTTAGGTAAAGTCAACAGTGGCAGTGAACAAATGCATAGCTAGTGATGTCTGTAAACATCCTTCCACTAACAAAGGTATCCAATTACCTTGAGCAGAACAGCATGTATCTTTCATGTGTCCATCCCTGTGAGGCACAAAAACATCTGCTGTGCAAGAATGCACACATTTTATAAGCCTGCCTCAAGTCCTATGTCCTCCGGCTTGCATCATATTAGCATTGCCAATGCACCAAAGTTCAAGGGTGACTGGGAATGAACAAGAAGGTATCCCTCCCTGCACATCTACATACATCAATGGGAATAACATGTGTCAATGTCATTTGGCCACCTTCAAACACATATACACCCTGGGGCCCACCACCTCCCCTGTCACTTGAGTATAGCAAATCAAGCACATCTACTTGTCCTCTCATCGTGTACATCACTGCATCCTGATCTCAAGTGCATGATTGCCCTCCTCATGCCACACTACCAATTAGGTGGCAGTGCCAACATCAAGGTGAGGTGCAGTCTAATCTTCACCTCAAAACCTAGTGGCTAAAACCAATATGTAAACTTGATTGAGTAAGGGTGACTCATCCACAATACAGTGTAAAGACACATTAATCAGATTAATTCTGCATTGTCAAGAATGTGAAACAACCAGAACCAGTGTCAGTTTTGAACAGAGGATGCAACAGGTGCAGCATGGGCGCAGAAATATGCCCCTTACTGTTGGCATACAGGGAAACTGTCCAAAACCATGATCATCCCAAATGTCACATCAGTGATGTTGTACAATGATTTACAAACCTGCGTGTAATAGGTGTAGCATGTAAAAATAGAGAATGGAAATTGTCATGCCCTCTTATTGTCAACTGCTTAAATCCATGACCAAAGTGGACAAACACATACAACAGTATCTGCCCTTTACATTGCTGAGGAAGAAACATCACCTCCTGCTCAGCAGTCTGTCCCACTCTTCAATGAGGATGAGGAAGAAGACCTCTCACCCATCGACCAGGACACCCTCCAAGAGCTGCTCCACTCCATAGGCAGCCCATCTCCGGACGCGGGGACATCCAGCAGGGTCGTGGTTGCTCCACCTGCAGCGCAAAACACACAGAAGCTACCACGTACCACCACAGCTGTCTCGCAGGATTTAGAGGACCCACTGTTACGATTCCAACGTAGTGCGGTTGAAGTCCAGCGTGAGAGGGCTGATCAGGTGCGGGCAGGGTTGGGCAGCCTGGCGGCCAAACTGGATGGCATCCGTGGGTGCCTCAGTCCCATTACAGACCACCTAGAGGCCATTTGAGGCACCCACAGTCCACTCCGTGCTCTTCAGCATTCCATGGTTGACATCGCTTGAGTACTTACTCAGAGACAAGAACAACTGTCCAGTCAAAGTGGCACCAGCAATGTTACCAAGGAGTTGTGTGAAATGAGCAAGATCATGGAGAACATGGAGCGGAGACAGGATTCCCACATGGCTGTCATGGCTGCCTACCACAGAGATGTTGTTGGAGTCTTGCAAGCCCTGCAACTCATCATCACTGCAGTGATGCCTCAGCATTTGGCACAGATGAATGCTGCTGCACCTTCAACATCCACCTCTTACCCCACTGATGTATCAGTGCCTTCCAGTGCTTCTTCCAATCCACCATCACCCTTACGGGAGGCACATGTCACATTAGAGGAGGAAGATGTGGATGAAACAAACTTCATAAGGAGGAGGCAGACCTAGCATTCATCTGTGTCAAATAGACAGTTTCTGCCTAACCTTGTGCTTAGCATCATGCCTCGTAACATCATCTGTTACTGTCCTCAGATTGACTCTGCTACATTCACCTTTTAATGGACTGCCAATTTGGCCATTGATCCCCAATGACACCCGAATCAGCCTCCTAACTGAACTTGGCCTCTTTCTCAAAATATCTCTGGATATGTTCCCCCAAAAGGTCTCTGTTGGCCCTCCACCGGCCATTTCAACAGTGTGGGGGCTGTGGTCCAAATAACTGGGCCTGTCTGTTGCCTCCAGAACATCACTTGTCATTAAAAGCACTAAAGTCACAAAGATGTGTGTTTCCTCCGACCATTCAAGAATAGACGTGTCAAAAATGCATGAGCAGTCTAGGCAGCAAAAATAATCCAGATGGCCATTAGAAAAAGGGTCCTGTTGAGTCTGTGCCTCTGATAGGCAGTGAGATGACAGGATATGTGTGAATTAGCCAATCCCTCATATCTCAAATACAACATTCTTGTTGGAAGTTCACATTTCCCTACGTTCAGGATGGGGATAGGGACTTGGTTCAATGTTCAAGTCAGTGTCATGCCACAAGAAGCGGCTTCACCTAGCATTGCTAGCAAGTCATACTTGACATATCTACTCATAGTCAATGGTGTGGACAATGGTTGTTGTGATGGGTGTCATGCCATGCCACATCTCAAGATAGAGCCCTAACCGTATTCACAAAGATGATGAAGCATAATGGGGCATATTTACAAGCCCCTATCGCCACCACAATGTCACTTTCATCTTGCACATAAACAACCATTTCCCCCAATGCACTTGCACATAAACAATCATTTCCCCCAATGCAGACACCCATGCACTATGTTGCAAGGGTGCCTGCCACGAATGATCATTTATGTGCATGAAGAGAGACCTTCTAGCACATAAACAATCATTTCCCCCAATGCAGACACCCTTGCACTATGTTGCAAGGGTGCCTGCTTTGGCGCTAGGCAGCTGAACTCAGCGCCAGCCCAAGGGGAAACGCAGGGGTGCGCCATATTCTTGTGAATACAGCGCATCCCTGCGTTTTCTGAATGGAATGGCGTTAGCAATATTTGCTTAATGCCACGCTTCTCCGTTCTGTTGTAAATATGCCCCAATGTGTCTTACAACTCCATCAGTTCCTCATAAGATGCTAACTAAATCAGCAGACTATCCCTATGCAAGGTCATAAGTCAACTTTGCCAGCCTGAAATTCATGCATGTTGTCTGATCAAAATCTAACAGCAGTATGACAGTAGCCTTTCCCTAGAAGATGATGTCATGACCACACTTAGACACACAAAGGATAGTTTTGTGACTGGATCTGTTGTATCCAACTTCCAAATCACCACTCCATCAAATCACTTCAAACATAAATATCACCACAAATCACAAACCACTAACAATTTATTGAATCTTAAAATAAATACTTAACTTAAACTAATACTAATTACCTCAGCTAATCTAGTCTAAACTGACTAATACTAACTAAGTTTTACACTAAACTAACTACATTATCTAATACTAAACACTCAACAACATATATGAGACATCAACCCCCCTTTCCCCTTAAAACACATCTTCAGACAGGACAAAGAAAGCTAAATCTAAACATGAACTAACTATACATATATCCTAGACAAATATATATTTTTTTGTATTTACTTTTTTTAACAAGAAAAAATACATCTACCCCCACCCAAAGGAAAAGGAAACTTAGCCTATACCACTAAATAAATTGAATAAAACAGCTAAAACCTTACCTAAACCTTACACTAACTATTACTACTCTAAAACTACACTTAATAACACATAAAATCCTACACTAACTAAGAAACAGTATTCAAAAAGGAATAGGGGGACTGGATGAAGGGGGAAGGATCACAAATTTGGGGGCTCAGAATGGGAGCCCCAGGGCACCCTTGATGTCCTGGAGGTGGGTGTTAATGTCCAATATGTCCCTCTCCAATTGTGCCAATCTCACATTTATGTCCAGTACACCAACAGTCCCTGTTCATGTTCCTGACAGCATGTATCCAGGGTGCAGATGGCAGCGATGCAGTGCCTTGTCTGCGAGGTTGTGAGGGGGCACTTGTTTGCATGCCTGAGGCAGGTGTAGCAGATTGGATATGTGGTGTCTGACTTGGAGTAGCAGCTCAGTGATGATGTCTGGTCCCAAGTTTGACATTAGAAGGGCCTGGGATTGATTGGGTGTCCCTTCCTCCACTTTTCCGTGCACATTCTGGCAGAGATTTCTATTTACCAGCTGCCCGGTCCTCTCGATACCTCTTCGCCATTGCATGGTATCCCTGGGCCACACGTCGTATATGCAGGTATCATTCCTTCCTTACTTGGAGCTCTCATACCTCCTCAGGTGACATGTTGTCTAAGAAATAAGACATATGACAATATGTAAGATCAAAGATAAATGACAATGTTCACCATTGAAGTATGAAACATAAGTGCATGTAGGCATGGACTCTAAACTCTCATCAAATGTTCGATACTTCCAACGTGACCTGAACAATGTAATGTGAATGAAAGGAACAATTGCAACCTGATGGTGTTACTGACCTGCCAATGTATTGCATGGGACATGTCAAGAGCAGAGTAGAGTCACAACATTTGCAGATTAGCAGAGTTAAATGATGGTGCTGACACATACTCAGACTGAGTCTACCAGGGGAATGACCTCAAGGAGACAGCTTGACAGGCCCATTGCAGAGCCAGGCCATGCCATGAGAAAAAAGACATAGGGGCATCTTCACAAGGAAGTGGCGGAGCGTGGCATTGGCCTCCTTGGCTTAATGCCACGCCCTGCAACTTCATCAATGCAGGTTTGCACTATATCTACAACAGTATGGTGCAGACCTGTGTTTACGCCAGCACTGCTGCAACAGTTTTGCCTCCTTGCACCTATGCAGGCCCCCTTGCACCATGGTGCAAGGGTGTCTACGTTAATGGGAAGATTGTTCATGTGCCAGAGGGTTCCCCTTCCTGCACATAAACAATCTTTAGGGGAGAGGATGTGGCCAAACGGGCTAGGGTGGTCGATCTCAGATCTGGGGAACCGGGTTCGAGTCTCGGCAATGACGCTCAACATCCTGTGATTCTGGGCAAATCACATCTCCCCGTGCCTAACAAAAATGAATGTGTCCTTTTGTAATGTAACTGGTGCTCATGTAACGCGCTCTGATACCCGATACCTTCGGGTCAAGTTTGCGTTATATAAAACTCTGAAAAAAAAATCTTGAACTGACTTTTTGTCACTTCCATGTGTGCTGCTTGATGCAGCACATATTGAACTTACAAGATGTCATTTTTCAAAGATTGTTCATGTGCGGAAAGGCTCACCTTCCTGCAAAAGAACATTCAATGGTGTCTTTCTTTTTTCATGTGTGCGCACAACGCAGCACACATTGGAACAGCAGAGATGATGAGTAAATTAACGTTCTTATTACAGCGCATTTTCCCAAAACATTTTGACCAGGGTAGTACACATTACGCACTCCATCATATTCACGCTGGGCTTGTAGATAGGGGCCTGACCTCAGAAATGTTGGCTGTGCAGGTATACATTGCCCACCATTTGCAGCCAAGATATGGTGTGAAAAGGTGGTATAAAGCACTATTGGGCATCAATCAGAGGAGGTTGGCTTAACGCTGCATCGTGACTAAGGCTAAGCCACTCTTGCTACCACAATGTTGTTCCAAGCAACGCTGCAGAGGCAATGGTGTCCTTGTAATATGCACCAACATGTTAAGGATACAATAGATCAGAGGCAAGACAGTGACTATAGACAGGAATTAAATGTTGGCACCTAACAATCCCTTACAGTGATGTTGACTCTTCCAATGGAGGTGTGACTCTGGCTCATGCCACACAAACTATTTTCTCACGTACACCAGCTCTCATCTTGTGTATGTGATTGACTTTTTGGACTGATACCTGTAACTGACAACTGGTGCTCCAATGAATTGCTCATCAGTGACAGCTATCTCAATCCAGGCTGTACACGCATTCCATGTCTGGTCATAGCCATCACCAACATCACTCACATTTTTCCTCTCCTGTATGTACGCTGTGGAATCCACATGCATTGGCTGGAGTGACATACTCCTTCTCATTTCTGGACTATGTGAAGGTGTCAATGTAACTTCACAGGTTTCATTGACTGAATCAGTCAGTACAGACTGACCAAATCACATTTCATTTAGCTGTCGACATGCTACGTGAGCCTAAGCTCCGACGTACACATGATGCAATGCTAGAAGGCATCTAAACTTAGTGATTTGGACATGAATTCACACCTGATTTCACGATATAATGCATTTTTTCTGGCACATTGTGTGACAGTTGCATAAAGCATTTATCTGGGATTGAGCACCCCCAGCCACACCATGCAAAGAATGGAGGAAATTTGGACACAATGGATTCCATTGGATCACACATCTGATGGGACATATCTCCGATGGTCAACCTTGGAAATGTATGTTGTATTGACATTACAGCATCTCAGCAAAACGGATCTGATATATTGCTAATGCATAACGGCAAACAAGGTGCCATGATAACGTGGCAACACTGATTTGCATACACAACAGTGTCCATTTGCTATGGCTAGCACCAAAGCAGGCACACTTGCACATTTGTGGAAGATTGCTTACATGTTTGGCATGCCGTTAAAAGTCCTCTGAGACAGGCCAAAAGCCAGTGATAAGGATATTTGCTAATACGGTGTGGTGAAGAATTGGACTAACTGGGGATGTGCAACGTTAAGTCAGGAAGTCAAATGCCATGCTCAATCACAACATCATAAATTTGTGCATACATCTCAATTTTCAGCACTCTTATCACACTAGAGGTGCGGTCCATGTGACACACACCCAGACTGTGTTCAACTACAACCAGGAGCATTTTAATTAAATCTTCACATGTCACAAAGAAAAAATATGAGGAAGGCACTCACCAGTGGCGTGTGGGTCCTTGAAGGCATCTACATCACCCTGAGATATCAGTGGTCTTCCAGCTGTGAGACATGTAAAAAACTTGAATTAGTATCAGATGTGAATTTCGACATGTCATGTTCATCATCAGATTCATCTACATACAATTTGAAGGCCTGTAACAGTCCTGTCTCTGTTCATGTTGCATACATGAAGGGATCTGCTTTACCTGTCTGACACACAAAACATGACCCTTGCAGCCTTGTGGACCACAAGACAATACTGCTACTATATGTGATTGTTGAAAGCCAGAGTCCCCGTCGCGCGTCACTGTCACAAATGCGCGACCCGGGACTCCCCACTCAACGTTAGGCCAAGTAAGGACACCGTTTGAGATAGCCCTGATCACCCCCTTAGTAGCTTGGCACGAGCAGCCAGGCCTATCTCCAAGGCACGAGTGTACAGTGCATGCAACCACGCCACAGCAACCCCCTGGTGACACCACAAATGGACTCCACACGAGTTTGATAAAAACAAGTATAAACTTTATATAGAGAGATATACGATCAGACCACACGTTACAAAAGCCAACATATAATAAAGGGTAATATTCGTTCCGGCTGGTTGGTAGGTTAAAATCCCAACCACCGCTTTCCAAACGCTATGCTGGTCGTAATGCTAGAATCACACACGTTGCAATGGACAAACAATAGTGCTCTGCTTAACGATACAATCCTGTGCTGGGCACAGGAGAAATAATACAATGCGTAACGATACACTCCGGTACCTGCAATGGGAGAAATTATGCAATGCGTACCGCTACAATCATGTACTGCGCAATGAAGAAATAATGCAATGCGTCACACCCCAATCACGTACTTTGCAATGAAGAAACAATGCAATGCGCGCCGCCACAATCATGTACTTTGCAATTAAGGAATAATGCAATGCGTAGCTACAACCATGTACGTTGCAATGACGAAATAATGCAATGCGGGCTGCTACAATCCTGTACTTTTCAAGGGAGAAATAATGCAATGCGTAGCGCTACAATCGTGTACTTCGTTAGGCGGAAATAATGTCAGGCGTCATAAGACAGTCCGGCAGTTCGTTAGCAGCAATATTGGCAAAGTGTATTACGACAGTCAGCCTTTTCGATAACAGTTGCCCCCCACACGTATTCACGATGAAATACAGTACAGCTTCCCACTCGGGCCCCAGTACCACCACTCCTTGGTCAGTACGGGCCCCAATCTGAGCCGAAGCAAAGGCTCACGTCATCCGAAGGACTGAGAGGCCGAGAGAGTGTCCCTCTGAGCCCGCACCCAGCCCAGGCAGTGATCCACGTTACCTGGGGGGCGCAACCCCACTCTCCTCTCCTCCTTCAATGAACTAGGCCTTTCGTGCAGAACTTCTCAATGGGCCTCAGCGGCTCGGCCTGGCAGCTCAGCTCCTCCGGGGCTGCCGGTCCGGGCCGCGACTGTTAAGAAGGTCTCAGGCGGCCGCAGGGCACACGTACCCCACGCCCCTGAGATTACGTTACTCCGGATGCACGTTCACCACCGCACCCTCCGGGTCTCTTCTGGCACGAAGCCACACACACAACGCTGATCGGACTTCACGTCGACTCCGAGTGCACGTTCAACCGGCACTCCTTCCTGCGGTCTCAGTTGGCACCAAGACACGCACACCACGCTGCAGAGACTCACTTTCTTCCGGTGCAAACGATGATCAGCCGATCACCTCCACAGTCCCAGGTTGCACCAAAGCACGCATACTGCTTCACTGAGACTTACTCCAATTCCGGTGCCCCGATATCCAGGCGCTCCTCACCAACGCCTCCGGCCGCACCTCAACATGCACCCTGTGCGTCCGAGACTCGCTCCACTTCTGATGCACGCATTGACCAGGCGCTCCTCGCCATCGCCTCCAGTGCACCACGACATGCACCAGCGCGTCCGAGACTCTCTTCACCTCCGATGCACCCGCTTACCAGGCCCTCTTCACCAGCGCCTGCGGTGCACCCCGACACGCACCCTGCGCGTCCGAGTCTCGCTTCACCTCCGGTGCACACTTCACCAGGCGCCCCTCACCGACGCCTCCTGTGCACCACGACACGCCCCCTGCGCTTCCGAGACTCACTCCTCCGTCGATGCACACGTTCACCAGGCGCTCTTCACCAACGCCTCCTGTGCACCACGACACGCACCCAGCGCGTCCGAGTCTCTCTTCTCCTCCGTGTGTCCAAGATCACAGGGTACACCTTCTGAGGGTCTCAAGCTGCCACAACACGCGCCCACTGCATTGCTTGAAACGTCTCCGGAAACTTTTATGTTCCTGTGTTTCCAAACAGGGAGCCAGCTCACCTCGGGCCCTTGGGGTTACAAGACACAGCACAATGCACAGTCTTCTTCAAGCAGGGGGACCCAGCACCTCCAAGCACAGTCCCAAAAGCCTCTCCCTTAGTTAGAACAGCAAACTGCAGACCAGCCCCAGATCATGAAGCAAGGATTGGTCTCCCCCAGCAGTCTCTTCAGTTGCTCCTTCTTTAGCAGAGGTTCCTCTTGACCACAGAATGGGTCCAAGCCTTTTCAGTCTCAATCCATTTCTGTTTCATTCCCACGTTCAGGGGTTTCAGCTCTCATAGATATACCCCTAAATGTCTTTGAAGTTCGTTGTGCTCAGGGGTCCCTGACCCCTGCCTAAATCAGTTCTGGGTGTCTCCCTCCCAGTGTCACCTTTCTCCCTTTGATACTGGGGGTCTGGATCCTTAATCACTCAGCAGGAGATGGGTCAATTGTTTTATAGGCGCAACCCAGGCCTCTTCACCTCCCGGGGCTTCTCCTCGCATACTCTCCAGCTGCAGGTCAGCCTGGTGCCATCTCACCCCTCCCCTCTCAGATCCAGACAGTCAATCCACATTCAACAGAGACACACAGAAAAGCTTAAAGCACAAAACTCAGCCACTTTCTAAAAGAGCGGCTTCTGAACACACAGTGACAAAACCACTTTCATAGAAAGATGGGTTATGACGCTGTGAGTTCATACATACCAAACTTCACTTCTCCATTCTAAACTTTATGGGAAACTAGGCTAACAAACACAATACCCAGCCTCCCCCATTCTGTCCTATGGGCAGAATGGCCTTTCACCAGTGAAAAACGAAATGGAGTGTTTTTCACTGTCAGGACATAACACACACCTCAGTATATGTCCTGCCTTTTACTTACACGGCACCCTGCCCAGGGGTTACCTAGGACCTACCACAGGGGTGCCCACAGTGCATGTAAAAGGGAAAGTAAGGCCTGACAAGTAGCTGTACTTGTCAGGACACATGCTAACTTAGCAAACTGCGCGCAGGCCCTACACTGTAGGCCTGAGTTCCCTTCTCCGCGACCCCTTGCATTACTAGCCCTGGCACACACAGTGCACATCACTAGGGACTTTACTAGTAAGGCAAACATATCAATCATGGCCAACCAATTACCATTACACTTTACACAGGGAACTACTGTACTTTGACACTGATCAGCAGTGGCAAAGTACCCAAAGCATCTAAATTGGCACTCTATGTCAGGAAAACGGTCTAGGGGGAAAGCAAAAAGTTTTAGGGAACTTTAGCCAAAAAGGCCAAGTCCTACAGTGATCATTTTGAACACACTACTAGAGTGACACTTTCACAAGGCCCTGACATTTTCTCAACGTTGGGTAGTCAACATGTGCTTACCATATTTCACAAGGGTGTGTTCAGACAATTGGCGTGGTCTGATTCCACATTGTGTATGAGGCCGACTTACACACCAAAAATAGTGACAAGTGTTCCAATGGGATTGGGTTTTTTGATGGACATTACACAACAACATCCATGTCATATTGCAATGTAGATGATTTAAAGGTGTGGCATACATGTGATCCAGCACCTACATTGGGAACTGTTAACAAATGCTTAGACCCTTGCACAACAGAGATAGACAAGTTAGTCCATCAGGCTGTGTGTTTTGTCATGTATGCTGCATTGTGCAGCTCACATGGGCACTTCATGGCATTGAGAGTCATCACACACAAATATCCTTATACACTATCTTGATATGCTGCACTGTGCTGCACACATTTAAACGTGACATAGCTTTTAATGATATTTTATGCATAGGAGTGGACACATTCCTGCACATGGACATACATCATCATCAACACTGGCACACTTGAACAATGGTGCAAGTGTGATTGTGTTTGAGCTAGGCAGCTTTACTAACAAATGGATGACATCATCCTGTAGCGTTTGTTACATTGTGTCACTGAGTACATTTGTTGGCAGGGGAAACACACTGTGATTTAATGAAACTTTTGCCATGTACTTACCACCTTGCCTGCCAACGATAACTCCCAGGTGGTCCAAGAGGTCTCCCTCACGTCCCACGCAATCCTGCCATTGGTGCTTCCATTGGTGCACAGTGCTGTCCACTCCGAAGATCCGCATCATGTGGTTGAGAATATGCTCCCACCTCACCTTACGGACCCGGACATCATAACCATGCAGGATCTGTCCCCCACTCTCCACCATCAGTGGCAGGTAAAACTTTACTTGCCAGAGGAAGCCCCCAAATGCCCCCTCTGACATCCTGCCCTCCCTACCCACACCCAACATCTCCCAACACACACCTAACACCACTATGTAAAAAGAAAACCCAATAATGATACCCTGAAACTGTAAGTAAGACAAATATACCCCTTGGACAGACACCCGACAAGATAATCAACAAGTTGCAAAAAACATGTAAAGACTAGAACACAGGACTTGACAGAGACACTAGGGACAGTTCACAGGACACAAAACCACTCTCTTCTCCAACCACACCAGCACACAACTCCAAACACCTTCAACACTCTCCACAGACACTGACAGTGTGCTTAAAAGAGAAAATGAAAGTGTACAGTACTCCTCCATTACACAGGATGCAGAGTGACATCACTTCCTGATCGTTTGCTGCCTGTTTTTGGACTCTGCAAGACTTTTTTACCTGCTAAGGGCTGAGCGGTAATTTTCAGTGTTGCAACATGCATTTGTGATTATTTTCAATGGCGGTTATGAAAAAAATAACGCTAACGTGTTTACGCAGCCAAATCTTTAACGCAAAGTGCAAGTTGATCATCAGATGTACCATATTTAATGAAATAGCATGACTAATGACACCATATGGCTATAGGATGTGATCTGTGTTGTGTCGATGACTTCAGTCATTCTGATATGTCATGATATCAGTATTCCAGAGCTGTCAACATTTCCTTGGTCCTCACATTGATGCTTATCCACATCTATTCATGTGTGATTCTACATGCATTCATCAGTGGTAGTCATTATGGTTGGCATAGGTTGTATGTGAGACCACATATGTGACTATCACATTACACATTGCTGTGATGTCTGCACCTGTTTGACGGGCTTGCAACACACATGGACCAGAACATCAGATATTCACTACTTGAAATTCAGATTTGGGATGCAGCAAACAATGCAAAGGCTTGACCACAGATTCTCATTTGAGTATTTTCTCTGCTGTAATTGCAGTTGTGCACATTTACAAAGGGCTGTGCAAAGTCACTCATGGGCATTATTTAAAGAGGTTGAGGGACGCCATAGCGATTTTGCAAATCTGATGATGTTTTTAAACAGTGTCTATCAAGCAGATCCATTGTCATGTTAGCGACATACGTACAATATGTTGTTACATGGCGTAAGGAACAGCTTGTGTCAGACACAATTGCACATCAGTCTAGTGTGACAGTGATACACAGCTTGATGCTAGGAGAGTAACTACATGACGGCTGGACAGGTAGAGGACTAGACATTTTAAGTAAGCACTGCATTACTCTTCAGCCTCTGTAGGCGACATGAGCTTGTGGAGGCACCTCCAATGTTGTTTCCAGAAATGTATGCAACAGAATGCAGAATGGAGCAACCTGGTGCAAAATATGCAGAGGTGAACAAGCCACACAAAGTCATGTGAAAACATGTTGTAGACCCAGAGTCCCAGGTCGACATGACATTGTTGGCTGGAAACAGCAATGCAGCACTTTACAATGCGCACTCCTTGCAACAGAATGGCCTCCAATGCCGGTAAGCACAGACAGTTCCCTATGACTTGAAACAACACTGTGCTTTTGTATGAGACCTGTAGTGGTAGACACAGGTACTGAAGAGTTACTGCAAAATGACGTTGAAGGTGGGGCCTGCATCAAGCACAAGCCTGTGGGCCCTGGCTGTGTACATTGATACGTCAGAAATGACCCTTAGCTGTTTGCAAAGTCTGGCAATGTCAGATGTAGACACAATGCTGATAGGAGAAGCCCGCATGGTGCACCTTGAAGGGGTGATCAATAAAGGTGCTCCTTATCAGGTACAAAGGGTAGTCTGCATTGCATGGCACGCACCAACACTACACTGGGGTGATAAGGGAGACACTCTAATTTGTGCTGCGCCTCTCAACATCATCTTGCATGATGATTTTGGGCTGCCCGTGAGCTGTGGAGGGTTAGGCCTCTGACCTGGACAAATCTGGAGTGGCAGGGGACCTGTGACGAAGGAACTTAGAGGGGCCATTTGCATCGCTGCACTTGTGGGTTCCCCTGCATACATGGAGTACCCTGCTGTGCACAGGCTTGCGTAATCCAGACTGACAGAGGATTCAGCTGGCTGAGTCACTGATTAGGAAAGTGTGGTGTATTTTGAGGCCTGGTGTCCTTGGCCAGGTTGTGAGATGGTTGATTGTGAAGTGAATGAGGCCCAGGGATGTTATCTTCCCAAAAGACATGGCCACACTGCTTGTATAACCCTGATTTACGGGGGGAATGTCTCATATGTAATCTGCTTGCCAAAGTTGGCATCCGGGAGGCAATCGGGTGGTGCTGCTTTTCCTCAACACATGTTATGTATCTCTTGGGTGTACTGTGGATTCCACTTGGTGCTAACCAGGCAGAGATTTCTATCTTGCATACACCTGACTGCAGTTGAGGGGATGGTCTGCAACAGATGCCATACATGGGAGCTGGCCATCTAGTGCATCAATGTTTTTTTAAGAGTGTGTTGTACATTCCTATGAGATGCAACAATATGTGACATAGACATTTCTTTTTAGATGCATGTATGTCTCTGTGTGTTCAACTGTGCCTGCAGATGTTTGGTTATTCTGATGGATGTGGTTGTGATAAATCACAAAATTACACACATCATGCAATTGGCATATTTGTGGTGACCATCCAGACATTGGTGGCGCAACTTCATGGTGCTACTATTTTTTTTCATGTCCGTCTGAGCCAATACAATGTCCATTCCAGATGTAATTGTTTGTATGTTACTTGCATGTTTTAGCTGTACGTATTGGTTTTTCTGTTGCACTTCACTCACGTGTATGTCTGTTCTCTGTCTTGGGGTGTCAACACAGAGTAAGTGTTATTTGATGAGGATGTAGCCTGTTCTCCACCTTCATTGCCAATCCACACTCATGTTGTTGTGCATGTTACTTCAACACTTTCTTGCCATTGCATTGCCAGGTCCATAGGCTTACATACATGTTGTTGATTGCTGATGCCTTGCCAGTTGTCCCATGGCTGTCCTATGTGTCATTGTTTGTGCTTATGGAACTATAGCATTGTTAGCGCAGTGCAGTGTTGATGGATGATTCATGAACAGTGTTAGTGATGCAAGAAATATGCTTATCTGTCATTCCACTGACACATGTGTCAGCTAGGGAGGTAGTGTCACTTGCTAATGTTGAATGAATGGGTATGCTTGGTGTTAGACGCATTCCCTGAACTGTATTGATACATCCATTATTCTAGCTCTACTATCCTCTGGATCTTCATCATCCACACCGCAAGTGGATCCAGTCCACATTTATCATGTATCTTTGTGACTATTGTCAGTTACCTTTTTTCCTGTGGCACAGATTTCACAGATATGTTGTGTTTCTACTTTTATGATGGTTTAGAGCTATGTGGCCCCAGCTACAATGATGTATCAGACACAAATTGTATGTTGTACTATGCTCCTATGTCAAAACAGAGCTGATGGTGCTCCTGCGAAGACACAGCATACAGTTTTTGAATCTCACTGAGAAACCATACACAGTAATGATTTCAGATGCCAATACATTGTCCCATTCCTACTCTTTCTTTATTTGTAGTCATATCCCCTGCTAGGTGAGCGATCTGTGTGACACTGTTGTTTTATTAATGTAACTTTACATGATTGATCACCTTCTGAAGTCACAAATCAAGCATACAAGACATTGTTTTAGTGATATTTTATTTTGGTAACACACAAGATGTAAACTTTGGTTGAAATAAATGTTTGTGACAAGACATTTGTATTAATGGATTATGAAAAAAAGTTCCGGATGATGGCATCCCTCCTTGCTGTTCCACCTGCAACAGCTGTATTTTGCATTGCATCACATTCTTCGTCCTGCCCATCCTCCGGTTTATCCTGCTCCTCCTGGTCTTCTGGCAGTGGTGTGTTGGTCCGTACACAGATGTTGTGCAAAATGCAACATGCCAGTATGATTTTGAAGACCAGTTCAGGCCTGTATAGGAGTCGTCCCCCAGAAATGTCAAGGCACCGAAACCTTGATTTCAGGACTCTGAAGGTCCGTTCCACATTGGCCCTTGTGCGTCCAAGTGCAATATTGTAGTCTCGCTGGGCCTGTGTGTGGGTCACTTTGATGGGGGTCTTCAGCCATGGTAACAGTGCATATCCTTGATCACCTGAAACAGAAAATGGAGAGAGGTGTCCATTGTGCAGCTTTGTACTTTCTACTTTGTCGTGTTGTGGTGCATACAATTGAGCTGCATCACTGACATTGAATTGCCTGTACTTTACAGCCTACACATCACCATGATGCCATTGGCCAGGTCCTGTGTATTACCTCCTTGTTGTCATGTCAGGATGTATGGGTACTTCAAAACACCTTTGGGGTTATTCACAGGCCCATTGCGCCACCAGTACGTCACTTATGCACATATCGTAAATGAGGCACCAGTGGCACATGGGTCTTGTGAAGCAGCCCCCTTGACTTTTGGCACATTACTATTTATGTGCATCAGCAAGATCATTGTGAGTTAGTGTACTGAGGGTAGCTGGCAACGGAAGTACTTGGATGCTAAAGGTTGTACTTATTGTGGGCTATTTATATCCCCCTTGCACCCCAGGTGGGTCACTGTTTGAGTAGCAGTAGCACTGCTACCTGGTGCACTTGACTTACTGGGACATGTGAAGACAACGAACATGTCTATTGATGTCCTTGGGCTTATGTTGACTTGGATTGTGCTTGTATGTGTGTTGAGGGCAGGCCATGGATATTGCCATGTGTATTCCCACTCAACACAAATTTATTTGCCTACATTTGTGCAACTGGTATTAATTTAACACCTAGAAAATCATCAGATTGCTACTCCTCACCAGGGGAGGCATAGGGATGCGCAACATGGAGTGGGATTTACATTTCTCTTGTTTGTGTGCTCTTTATGTGCATGCTACGTTTTGACACAACCCAGTGTAAAGCTAATTCCCATTTTGTAATTGATCGTGTGCACCTAGGTGTCCCTTCATGCAGAAATACTTTCCTCCCCATTACGCAGGCACCCTTGCAGCATGGTGCATGGGTGCCTGTGTTTGTGCATGTCAACTAATTGTGCACAGGCGCATGGGATAGCAGAGTGATCTGTCATCTGGTTCTACAAATGACACATGTCTTTGTTTGAGAATTAACAACAGCACAAGCATATGTCCTTTGGCACCTGCTGCACTGAATCCACGTCATGTGAGTTCTGCAAGATCTGCAAGATCTGACTATTTCTGGCCTACTCTCTTGTTGGGACTACTGTTCTTTGGCATTGGGTGTTTGCGTATAGTAGTTGGCCCAGTTACAATGTATGCATGATTCAATTAGCTGCATGTGCATTGTCACATTGTTCAGATACATGATTGGTGACTTGAGGTGTGTGGTGTGTTCATTTTATACTTATCATCAAGCAGTCCATTTCGATAGATGCCGTTCTGGAACCGCTGGTTGATGACTGATTGGCGGAAGATGTATGAGTCATGCACACTGCCTAGAAACTTGGTGACAACATTGATGAACAGGCCCTGGGGGTCCACAATTGCCTGCACATTCATTGAGTATGTGTGCTTCCTGTACCTCTGTATATGTGCAGTGTCCGGAGGAGGCACAAGTTGCACATGGGTGAGGTCAAATGCCCCCAACACATGCGGGAAACCAGCAATGGCATAGAAGCCTTGCTTGTTGGCAAGCTGTTCTTGTGCAGTGTTGGGGAAGCAGAGGTGCTGCGGCATCTGGCATGATGGCACCCAAGACAGTCGGGAGAAACCTTGAGAAGGATACCTGGGTGACTCTGGCCACTCTGGCAGTGGTTGGTTGGAAGGTACCAGAGGCCAACATGTGCAGAACTGCAAGTAGCTTTGTCTGTGCAGGGATGTTCGTGCAGCGCTGGAATGGTGCCTGCAGCCTTAGCGCTATCTGAGTGAGTAGCCGTAGGATGGAGGACCTTTTTAGCCTGTAATGAGCCATCACCTCCTCTGACTGGAGGTGTATCAGGGTGATCCGTTGGCGGTAAACACGCTCTCTTCTGCGGTGCTGCCTCTGTGGTGGTGATGGTCTTCTTGGGGCTCCAAGCTGCAAGAGTAGTACCTCCAAGGCGTCGTTGAGATTGCCAATGAGAGTCTGAGATTGTCTTCCTTATATACAGGTGTTTTAGCACCATTTTTAAAACCAGCTATTTTTGGGTCTAAAAAAACTGCAGCTAACTGGCTTTTGCGGCCATTTTAGGGGCGTTGGCGACGTACAGTATTTTCATTCTAAATATCGCGAAGTGGGGTTAGCAGCAGTTTTTTTCGTGGGAACGCCTACCTTGCATCTAATTTTTGTTAAGTCCTGCTAACAGAAGTGACGATCCTGAAAATTAACGTTTTGCTGGAAATGTGCAGCTCACCGCAGTTAGCGACAATTTGTAAATACGGCAATAAAAAAAAGCTGCCGTAATGTCAAAAAATGTACACTATGTTGGCGTTAAGTTCTTGTAAATATGCCCCTAGTTATCTTAGGAAATGAATTTCTTATAACATCAGTATGGACGAAATACTATCATTGAGGCAACAGTATTGTCCTATACCACTTCCTAATATGTACAGTGGTGTGTAATTTTATAAAGGACAGGTATCTCTTTTCACATGTGGAGTCTCCACCACGAGTGGAGAGTCTCCGCAGTCATAAAATAGCTGTTAGTTAAATTAAACTTGCCATTTATCAATACCAAAAAAAAATACTAAATTTACACAAAAGTGTAAGTTTATCTTTGTGAATTAGACCTTGTGTGTTGAGAGGGATTTGCATATGTTTCCATGGTGTTGGGGCATATGCACTGAGCCAAAAGCAAATGATGGTAGATCGTTCAAATAAAAGACTGTTTTGTAGTTCAGAATTGGTAGATACCAATGGGCAGTTACAGATTCCATGAATCCACTTTGCTCCCACATGTTCAGCAACTATGTCAGATGCCATATTGGATCTGTAGAGCTTATTTCAGTTAGGCAAATTTAAGAAAAGAAATAATAGAAAAAAATTGAAGTACTCAATTGTCCAAGTGTACAAATAAAAATCCTCAAATTCACAAAAAAAACATTGTTAATTGTTGTCTTCTATGACATCATGTGCAAAAATCACGAGAAGTGGTGAACTGGGGGATTTATATTTATATCTCTGCCTCAACTGGCTACTTTTAGTATTTGTATGTGAACTTGCAGTCATCTGATAAAAGCTCTGGGAACTATTGACCTTGTGAAATTTGATTTAAAAAATAAGGTGCAGTGGCCTTTCATAGCAGTGGAAAACTGACCCTGCTGCTGCATTCGTATGGTAGTGCAACTGGTTGACTTGCATATTTTGATAGACCTTTCCTGTCCTTTTCAAGACCATCATCCCTATCAACCTTAAGTCCGCCATTCCCCTGAATCTCACTGAACCCTTCTCATCCCGGTTTTCCTCTCATGCCACCCAATCTGTTCCCATTATCATCAGTGGTGTCCAGACAGACTACACTGTTCACTCTTCCTCCCTTTCCATAACTCATACCTGCGGGGAAAGTGGAGAAATCCTCCTAATACACCACTGAATTTGATTTCCAGTCACAGATGTCCATGCCACCCAACAGGCTTCAGGAGAAAGTTCTTCCATGCACTGGTGAATAGCAAGGTGGTCTCCACCTCAGGCAAAGTCAAAAGAATTTGGGGAACTTTGGCAAATTCACCTAGGTCAACCCTCCTGATATCATCCCTCCACCCAGTATTTATATTTACCATCATAAAATCCTTTCAAGTAAGGGATCTTTAGGCATTTTTGAAAAGGTATGCATGGTAAAGGCATGCATTATAAAGCCACACAACGAGGAACCATCCTTTACCACGCAGTCCTTTCAGTGCTTGGCTTTACCACACATGCCTTTGACATGCATGATAAATACAGGTAAAGTATGTTTATATTTTTTGGGTTATGGGGTGGGTAGTGGTAAAGAGAAGTAAAGGTAAATGTAAGGTTTAGAGTTAGGAAGTGGCAAAGGTGGTAAAGGTATTTTTAGGGTTTAGCAGTGGCAGTGGGAAAAGGAGGTAAGAGTAATTTTAGAGTTTGGATAGTGGTAAAGATAATTTTAGGGTTTATAGGTGGGTAGTGGTAAGGTGGTATGAGTAATTTTAGGATTTAGGGGTGGGTACTGGTGAAATAAGTTTAGGAGTAGATTAAAAAAGGGGCATATGGAATGGTTTACTTACTTTAAATACACTTGCCATACGTGATGAAGGTGTCTGCATGGTAAAGGCTGCGTTGTAACATGTTACAGCCATTTTTAAATAGATGATATCCCTTTATTATTCACATCCTACTTATATATCTTTAAGAATTTACCATTATTATTAGTATCACTGGAATCATACAACAGTGTAGCGCCAACTGTTGCTGCAGGCTAAACTATGCACCAAGAGAAAAAAAATGGATTATTTGAGTAAAAAAATTGTGGCACATTCTGTGCCATTATTGATTAATATTTTGGAAATTAGGCAAACAAAGAAGTTTAGAAGACTTTTGGTGACACATAGATTTTGTAAAGAAAAAATCTATACATGGTAACAGATTCTATTAATAAATTTCACCCACCGAAAATTCATGATTTTATATTTCATAGAAGCACAGGAATGCCATTTTATGTACACTTTTCCTACTAAACCCTGTATAAAATAGTTTGAGTAAAACAAGGCCTGGGAGTAATTTTAATTGAAACATAGTAATGTCAGTAATTCAGTTTTAGTCTGTGATGCGGGATTATCAAATATTACGCAATTACACCAGCTCGCATATTTAAGAGCAATTTTGGGCGTGGGAACTAGCAGAGAAAAAATGAATTTGGCAAGCATGAATGGCTGTGCGCACTGATGTTAGTGCTCTTTTGCATTTAGTGCTAATTTCTTACCTCTAAATGCATTCTTTTGTCAATTTTGGACACAAGGTTGCATTTTGTGGTAAGAAACTAGTGCTAAATGCCAGGAGTAAGATGGGGAAAAAACCTAGCCCAAGAACACATTTAGTGAGTGGACATGAATGTGCATTTTGGCACTAAGAAAATAACGCTAAATGCAGAATTACTCTTCTCACGTAATTCCACATAATCTTACATAATATTTAGGTAATTCTGCATGATTATCTACCCACACTTCTCATAATATAAGCTTCATCACTTTTATCCTTTGCATACAAATTATTTCCTAAAAATCCTTTTTACTTTCAAGTTTTCTCTCTGTTCACACTACCCCCACCCTTCCCCCCTGCATCTGCCCCCAAGATGCAACTCTTTTCATTATGTGACAACCCTTAAAAAAATATTGTACATTCTAGGACTCATTCGCAAAATTATTTCAGCTCATAAAACAGATGCACGTTAACGATTAGATTTTATTAAAAGTGCAAAACACACTTTTGTAAGTCACTTAAGTCAGTTTTGCACTTGTGAAAATGTACTTGTGCAAAATGTCAGTGTTTGTGAATCTCCTTTATATGAAGAGTAATATTATTGGGTGATACTGCCCTTAAAGTTTAGAGAACCCAAACGTTCATGTTTGGGGGTATTCACAAACATTTTTTAACCCTTCACACTGTGGACTCGCTGAAAGATTTCCTCATATCAATGAAGATGACGCCATGAAGCACAAAACCAGTGTGTCAAAAACAGCACAACATTCCTCAAACAGAACAAAACATCACAAACCAAGGCAGACAAATAAACAGATCACCAAGCTTAGGGTACATTCAACAAAGGGTAGCATTGAGGGATGCAAATATTACAATGCAAAGCCAGTTATCTCTCCACCGCAAGAACACAGAAAGGCACGAATAAGAAAACCCTGACACGGAGGTCAGAAGATCCATGCCTCCCCATCTGTACTGAATAAAGACATAGGTGGATGCAATAAGTAAGCCGCTATCCAAATGCAGTATACCTAATTTCTGTGGTAGGCTTTCTAGCCCTTCCATTAATTATCAGGGTGAGCATACTAAGGAGAGACATGCTACGTAAGTACATCATTACACTTTTGTTAAGGATGATGAAGAGGAGTTGAGAAGGGAGGCGCGCGGCAGTGGCGATTCAAGATGGCCGCCACTTGAAGAGCTCCGCTAATTCGAGCTCCGCTCGAAAACGAAGGAACTGTTCCTAAGCAGCACCTGCATACCGGAACTGCGGTTTCCTGCATAGGAGCATCACAGGACCATGATGGCAAGTTTTTAGACCTTGGGAAGGTCTTTTCTCCTCGTTATAGGCCCCGTTTGTCTCCACTCGACATCGGCCGCCATTTTGTATTTTTGCCTCATGCAGCACCTCAACTGACTATCAGGAGAATGCTCTCCGGATAATGTCTTTGCCTAGCATTATTCCCCGCATTCAATGCTGACTATGTTGTGCCTCATATCAAAAGAGACAGACCAGCATGTACACTGGTCCTTGTGTCCTCCCCAAGAACGGCTGCGTTAGTTTCAGCTGAGCAGCGGCCGCCATTTTGTGCTTCTCTTCACGCAGCACTGCACTCGACCGGGAGGAGAGTGTCCTTCGGGCTGACCATGCTGTGCCTCACATAAAAGGGAAAAAGAGATAAAACAGCATATATACAGATGGCGTTGTGTTGGACATATGCCCCCTCCTTTTTATAGCGGATGTCATCAGCTATAGTGTTCAATTTTGGCGGTATCTAGGGAAGTAAAAATCTTTTTGTTGATAGACCGCTTTTATCTGTGGACATTTCGTTGGTCATTTCTGCTTGGCTCTTCTCCAGCATATTAACAAAGTTGTCTCCTGCTGTGTTGCTTTCTAATACTAGACTGTTGGTGCTTCCTCTCCTTTTATATTATGGATTCCCATCATCCACACAAACCCCAGGGGGGTGCGGCGGGTGGACGAAAAGACACTGCGACTGGTCCTGGCAAACGTACAAAGAAGGACCCGCCCTCTCCGTCAAAATCACCGCTCCCTCTCACATTAGAGGATATAATGGAGGAACTGCGCCTCATTCGTCCTTTCATGTTGGACACAGCTGCTACTCTGCAAAGGTTAGACGACAAATGGACTGGATTAGATCTGAGGCTTTCGGATGTGGAGCAAAAAGTCAGTGATGCTCAGGATGTTATTGCCAAAGTTGACTGCCTTACTAAAGAAGTCAGTTTGCTAAAGAAATCTACAGAGGACTTAGAAAATCGTAATAGGCGTAACAACCTACGCATTTATGGTATTCCGGAAGGTTCTGAAGGATCAGATATGGTTATATTTCTGAAATCTCAAGTCTTACAGATTACTGGTTGCGCTAAATCCACAGACTTCAACATCCAGAGAGCTCATCGACTGGGACCACAGAGTGCATCCTCCTCGTCTAAACCCAGAGGTATAATTGCCTATTTCCTTCTCTACTCTGATCTTATGGAAATTCTCAACGCAGCTAAACAGCACAAGCAGATGTTCTGGTCTGGCCACAGAGTTTTCTTTAGTCAAGATGTCTCCAAGCCAACTGCCACTCGACGTAAGGAATTCCTCGACCTAAGGCCTGCCTTGAGATCTATGAATGCCAGATATGGGTTAATACATCCTTGTTTCTTCAAAGTTACCTACAAGGACAGAACTTACAGTTTTGAAGATCCTGCCGACCTCCGGAAGTTCATCCACGCCCATAAAGGAGAATCCATGGAACTTAACAAGCCTTAATTACTTTTCGTTAATTTTTCTTTTGTGCTCTGTTTTGGTATGCTTCTGTAAGTAGTTTGTAACCTCTAATTATGTCCTTGTTTGTTATTTCTCTCATTTCCCAGGTTTCCCCAGCACGGAACTGCTGTAGTTGTTCTCCACCCTTGTTACCCCCTGTCTGTAATGTGTGACTCATGTGGCTGCAATATCTTCCCAATGTTTGGTAAGTTCCCTTCCCTTTGTTCCGTAAAGTTTGCCTCATGTTCTTATACTTGCTTCCTTGTTTACTTTTAGAAGGCAATATTGACTTTTCTCGGAGTCTCTTTGCCTGTGTGGCTGTCTCTCGCCGCCCCCTCACTCGTCAATGTTCTTCTTCATATTGTTCTTTATGACTAAAGCTGCTCGGTTTTTTGTCATCTTCTCTTGGTTATCCTTCCTTGGGAGACTATGTTATCCTCCCTTGCTTTTTCGATTTCCCTCTTTTTCTCCTTGCTTGTTATCTCTTTCTTTCCCTCTCTTAGCTGGCGATTATGCCTTTTTCCCCTTTTTCACTCCCTTCTCTCTCTCCACTTTTTCTACCCCTTCCTTCAGGATCTTTTTCTTGCACGGAGTTTTTGTTCCTTTTTACTCTTTTATAACAAGGTTTGTACAATTACCTTTTCGCTAATTTCCTACGCCATACCAAAACATGTTGTGTACTCTTCTTCCTTTTTGCTACTCTCTTTAACCCATTCCCTCTTTTTGCCATATTTGTATCCTCTTTGTCTCTTACAATTTCCCTTTTAATGAATTTCCATATTTCACTTATAAATTTTTCTGCATTTGTTAAGTTTAGAGATTGTTTATCCTCCTATGTACAGTACCTATGAAAAGTCTCCGAATCATTTCATGGAATGTAAAAGGTATGCGTAATCCTGTTAAGAAACAGAGAGTATTGTCCCACCTGGCTAAACTGAAATGTCATATTGCTCTGTTGCAAGAATCACACTTCAGATTACAAGATTTGCCTTCATTACGTAAACATTGGGTGGGTGACATCTTTTGCTCCCCAGCTGATAATAATAAGAACGGGGTTGTTATTTTGTTCCACAAGTCGCTGTCTGTTCACCTACACACTGAATCTAAAGATACCAATGGTAGATGGCTTCTTCTAGATGTTACAGTTAATAACACTCCACTCTCTTTTTGCAATGTATATGGCCCGAATGGCACTGACTTATCCTTTTGGTCTGATTTTTCCACTCTTCTCTCCTCACATTCTGCAAACAATTTGATTGTGGGTGGTGACTGCAACCAGCTAATGGATCCCTTTCTAGATCGAAAATCCCAAGCCAGATACACTCCCAACAAGATGCAAAAACTTTCCACAAGGCGATTACTACAAGAGGACTGGTTGATGCCTGGAGAACCTCACACCCGGATGCTCTTGAATTTTCCTTTTTTTCTCCTGCACACAAATCTCATTCCCGTATAGATTACATTTTTCTTACTCAACATACCCTACAATTCATGAACGACATCGAGATTGGCTCCATTCTTATATCCGATCATGCCCCCATCATTTTAGATTTAGATTACCCTCTACCCACACCTCATCTCGGCGCTGGCGCTTTAACAATTCTCTTCTCTTGGACTCTCAATTTGTGGAACAGTTTTCGCTCTTCGCTCAAGAATTTTTTCTTCATAATCTCTCTTCTGTCTCTCAATTTCATTTAATATGGGATGCCTTTAAGGTTTCTGCCAGAGGTTTTATAATAAACTTTGTGTCCCGAAAAGGAGGAAAACTCTCTCTGAGTCTGCATCCCTCCTCAAACAAATTAAAACGTTGGAACACCAGTATTTTTCGGCCAATTGCCCTGACACATTATCTAATCTGATTAAAGCGAAAATGCAATATAACAAACAGTCATGGGATTCGGCTTGTAATAACCTTCTTAAATTCAATGCAAAAATGTATGGCGGTAGGAACAAAGCCGGCAAAGCTCTAGCCAATTACCTAAAAATTAAAAAACAAAAATCTAAAATAGCTGCCATTAAGGATCTTTCCGGAGTTTTACATCTCTCAGATGCCAAGATTCTTGAGTGTTTCACTGACTACTATACCTCTCTGTATACCCCAGAATTTTCCCCTTCTATCGATCTTATCGATTCCTTTTTCAACGCATTCCTAAAAATCCTGAAAATCAGGTCGACCTTTCTTCTTTAAATATTCCTATCTCCGAACAAGAAATTATTGCCGCTATTTCCCTTTTACCTAAAGATAAGACACCGGGCCCAGATGGTTTTACTGTTCGATTCTTTCTCCAATTTAAATCACTTCTGATTCCTCACCTCCTTTCCTTACTTACGCACTTTCTTACTACGGGCGCAGCGCAAGGCACTTTCTCCCAGGCTATGCTCTGTCTGATACCTAAAAAGATAAAGATCCGTCCTTATGTAAAAACTATAGGCCCATTTCTTTGATCAACACAGATTGTAAAATTTTCGCAAAAGTACTCGCCATACGAATTAATAAAGTTATCCCTGACCTTGTAAATATATACCAATCCGGATTTGTCAAAGGACGCTCTATTACAGACAACTCGCGCACTTTTCTTAATATTATCCATTTAGCCTCTAAGTTGGACTCTCCGTTAGCTGCCATAACATTAGATGCTGAAAAGGCGTTTGACAGGGTTGAATGGGAGTTTATTTTCAGTGCCCTCAAATGGCATGGTTTTGGCCCTCCTAACCTTCAATATATTCAACTACTTTATTCAGTCCCGACCACTTCTGTTTGGGTTAATGGTTGCCAGTCTAGTTATTTCCCCTTCTCAGAGGGACTAGACAGGGATGTCCTCTTTCTCCCCTTCTCTTTATCCTTGCGCTGGAACCCTTCTTAGAAACAATCAGACGCTCTCCTCACTATTCAGGTCTCCAACTCAAGTCACTTGACCTTAAATTCACCGCTTACGCTGACGATATTCTTTTATACATTTCCAACCCATCCACTTCTCTACCAGCCTTTTTCACTCCTGCAGGAATACTCGAAAGTATCTGGCTATAAATTAAATGTTGATAAGTCTGAAATTTTACCTCTCAACAAATTCTGCCTCCCTTCTATGTTTGCAAATACAGGTTTTGAGTGGACCTCTAGACATATCAAATGCCTAGGTATCTTATATGCTAACACCATTAAGTAGACTATCAAAATCAACCTGGCGGATATTCTAAAGAAAATTTCTACCCTGACTGAGGGATGGTCACCGCTATTCCTTTCATGGTGGGGTAGACTGGCCACCATTAAAATGATGCTTCTCCCTATCATAAATTTTTATTTATCCATGCTTCCCATTTCTCTCCCAAACCCCTTCTTTCGCGTTATTAACAGTTCTCTCTCCAAGTTCCTCTGGAATAATCGTAAACCTAGGATTTCATTGGTCCGCCTCCAATCTCCCAAAGATTTAGGTGGTGTCAATTTTCCTAATATTCGCCACTATCACTCTGCTTTCACTTTAAAGCAAGTATGGACTTCTCTGTCTGAGACCTCTGATCCGCCTCTAACTGCATGGAGATTGTTGGAGCAAGCTCAGTATTCTCCTTTACCTCTGCTGTCTTAATGTCCCAACCTCCAAAACGTTTCTCCTCCCCTATTTTTATTCACTCCAAAGCAATTTCCATCTCTCTGATTCACTCACATTTACCGTCTGCTGACCCCTTTTTACACACCCCAATTTGGTACAACAAATCCATTAAGATTAACAAACGTACTTTATTTTGGAAGGAATGGATTGATAAGGGAATTATTACACCACAACACTTAATAAGAGATGGTTCTTTTATGGATTTTTCAGATCTTCAAACCTCCTATAACGTCTCCTCCTCTCATGCCCTTCACTATCCCCTGCTTAAGGAATCTCTCACAACTCTCTTCCTTCGGGATCCCTGCACCACTACTTCTAATCAGACACTACCTACTTCCATTGACTTCTCTACTCAATCTAGTGCTTCTTCAATATATAAAATACTATCAAACTCTGCGAAGATCAGAACCAAATCCAAACTGGAACTCACATGGGAAAAGGATCTCTCCCTAGAAATCCCTTTATGTACATGGAACTCCGTATGGAAAAAGATTCATACTGCTTCACGTTCTGCTAGCACTACACAGACTTCATACTATTTCTACAACAGAATCTTCTTTACCCCTTGCGATATGTACAAATTTAAGTTATTAGATTCCCGAAGTGTTGGTCTTGCCCTAATAACAATAGTGATTTCATGCACATGTTTTTTCACTGCCCTCGGGTTAAAGTTTTTGGGCTCAGGTTTGGTTAAAATTGAATGATATTTTAATGTCTAATGTCCCTTTTGAGATTTCACATGTTTTTCTAGGACGTTGTTCTCCTGTTTGGGATACTCTTGGTCCTGTGGGTAAATTTATTGACCTGTTTTTTGCTATTACTCTCCAAATTATAACTACCAACTGGAAGGACACTTCAAAAATTTCACTACAAGCTTGGTGGAATTTACTTTGTCACCATCACAGACTTGATCATGCCTTTGCTAATTCCACTGCTCTGTTGATCAAAAAAGATTTGTTATGGTTACCCTTGACCTCCTTTCTTTCCAAGTCGGAAGATTAGTATGCACATGATTCATTTTCCATTGTAGTTTAAATTACTACATATTCTGTGTTTCTTCTGATATCAACTCTTATCCTTTCCTCTCTCTTCTTTTTCTCTTCCCTCTTTCTTCTCTTCTCATCTCTTCTCTTCCTTTACTTCTCTTTTTAATAAGTTTAAAAAATACATTTGACTTTGTACAGTTCTCACAATTGAGGTGTGTTCTATTTTCTATTCTACTGCAAATGTTTATTCTCTATTGTCGCTCCTCATCAGATCAGCTGTATTAATGTTATACTTTGTTTAATACTTCAATAAAGCTTTCTAAACTTAAAAAAAAGAGGAGTTGAGAAGATACTGCTACTTGTACTGGATATGGTTAGGGAATGAGGATGAGAGCAACCTTCACATATAGCCTAAACCATGCCACCTCTCTCAGCGTCAAGGGCCACGCTGCATTATATTTCCTGGATAATAGGTAATTCCAGAGTGTCAGCTAGGCAGATCACCACTGAATTCTCACAGTCAAGTGAATCAAGGTGCCTAAGCCAGGTATTGCACAACCTCAACAACTGTGTGCAACAGTGCATCAACTTCACGCAGCCACAGCAAGACAGGCAACTTGTGGCACGGAAGTTTTATGTCATGGCTCATTTCCCATATCTGCTTGGAGCTGTTATTTGCACAGAGGTTTAACTGCGACTATCCTTTTATATTGTACAGTGTTATAAAAGTTAACACCACTGGTACGCCGTGAGTGTCAGGGCCAACTGTTTTGCTGGATTGTGCCTGCAAGGTTGGAGCAACATGAGTTGACTATGCTTGGATGGAGGAGCACCTGGTGCCCTGCATTCCATCTGGAGCAGGGGTAGTGGCTTGGAAGCCTCCATGCCTGGCACCACACCCTGCTTTCTATCAGCGTTTCTGGTGGGCTCCCTGTCCCTAGCTTTTGGATTGGGGGTCTCTTGAGCTCCTCAGATTAGATACAGTTGTTGATTACCTAACAAAATTGGTGCTTGTCTTAACGATCTCCGTAGGGGTGAAAGGTTGAGTAAACCCTCAACTGGAGGCTCAAGCTCGTCATCATGCTGAGGCCTCTTAGTTTATTGACTCTCGAATGTGGGGGCTGTAAAGTTTTAGGGCCTTATCATCCCAAACACAAGAAGAAAATTGTTCCTGTCACCAAGGATGGATTCATTTATAACTGAAAGGGAGGCCTCCATTGATTCGCGGGCTTTTAGTGCATTTGGGGGTGCTATTTGGACTACAGGCCATGAAGGAAATGTTAAGCGTGGGCATGAGTCCCGATTATGGGGTCCTTCCAGCTTGGTTATTGGAATGCATCTCATTAGATTTTGGCTGCCGGACCTGAGCGTCTGCCTTTTAAACAGTTTTCTAGATGATGTCCCGTCCCCGCATCAGAATGCCCTGCCCTTGGGGTGTGGCCAGTTAACCCCGCCCTGGGTGATCAGCAGCAGAGTGGGGACTTAGTTTTCATAGGCTCCTTAGGCAACCTGTTTATTCTGCGATCCTGTAGGATGACTATGTCGTTAGTGTGGACGCTCGTTCAACACAGCCCCCATAAGTAAGATATTTGGACCCACAATGCTGTCTGTTAGTCCTTTCTGATCAGATACAATTGTTATGGGGAGGGAGTAGGGGGATGCTGGTTGTCTTTATCATCCGAGGTGAACTACTGGGGGTTAAGTTGCTCTGATCATTATTACTTGTTTTCATTTACCGGGTGGTCTATTTTCCTGTGAATTTTGGCTCTGTGGTTGCGTGAAGGTGCTACCTCCCCACACTGTCACACCTCCTTGCCGGGGTGGTGGCCCCAGTCCATGTTTTGATGGGTTCCCGATCTGTGGTTGCTGCTGCTGAGTGCTCGCCCAATTATTTGATCCCTGCAGTGGTTGTGTGGCGAATGGTGGACCTACCTGGGACTGAGTGTATGATATGTTCTGATTACCCTGTGCTTGGTACTGAGGAGGGATGTTAACCATATCCTGTTGTATGGGGTTTGGTGGTGGCTGGCCCTTATTCTCTAACCACTGCTGCTTTTGCTGCTCATGGTTTGCCTTTGTCCGGCATGTCTCTGTCAGGTGATCCCACCTACAGCAATAGAAGCACTCTCTAATGTGTTGTTGCCGCCAGCCTCCCTGGCCTCTACTACCATAACCTGTTCGTGTCCCTGGAACCCTCTAAATTTTACGGTGGAACCCCCATTGTGACTAGTGCCATCTGCACGGCTGTGGCCATCGCTAACCCCTCGAGAGCAGTCTTTTTCAACTTATGCTGCACTCATTTTTCTGAGTCTCCTTGGTTCTGCTCCTCTCTATTCTTTTTTTGCTGATTCTTATGGTAGAGAAGTATACAAGCTTGTATTTCCTGACAGGGTTTGGTATCTAAACCAACTACGCAGTCCAGCTTGCTCTGTGTCTCAGTGGGTAACCCTTTCTTCAAAATATCATAGAACAATGTGACTTTTAGGCCTGTGTTGGCTCATGGCTGTCCAGTTTCCTCTCCTTATCTTTCCCTCAATCTAATTAGGAAATCGTTTATACTTTCCTCTGGCTTCATGAGCTCTGCCATTAGCCCTCCTACTTCTGGATGGTCAGGGAATATTTCTCTCAGGCAGTCCAGATTCAGTGCTTGTACTCATTAAATGCGGCGCATCATGCTGGGTATTTGTTAGCATGATTGATGGAATGTGAGCTTGGGTGAACACTGTGTTTGTCTGCTCCCCTAATAGGCTGCTTAACAGGCTCTTAAAGCCACCTATTGCTAGGTTGTTAACTGCAGTGTTTTTCTCGAAGCATGTCATCCATTTCCCTGCCCCATCTAGCAATGAGGGTAACTTTGTTCTCTTTGTCAATCTGGGCCAATGGAACATATATAATCCCTGCCGCAACCTTTTGCAGTAACAAGTACATTCTCATTCTAGGTGAATCTACAGGTTTCTCCTACCTTGTAAGGCATTGCTGCATGTAGAGGAATTCCAACTGGGGTTTCCTCCTTGATGCCTGATGACATTCTAGACTACTGCCATGTCCCAAGGCTCAAACAATCCTTCCCTCGGCCAAGACCTGTCATATTGGTCTCTCTCCTCAGTCCAATCTGTGAATAGGTCTCAAAATGGGTACACAAAAGTCTTGCCTTCCTTTTTGGCTATATTCTCCCTCGGAGTTAGTTTATCTGTGTCGTGCACCGGTGTAGGAGAGCGCATTTCCTCTTTGCTACTTCGTTTGTGTGTACGCACAGGTGTCATTTTGTTTTTCCTGCATTGTGGCAGGTAAGTACCAGGCTGCCTTGTTTCCTTATTTCTTGGTCAGCCCCTCTCCTTTGTCGACTGGACAGTGTGGCTCTGAACCCTGCTAGTAGCCTTGCATTTACCTATGATTCTTCCCAGCGCTGCTCCCTTTATCTGGCCTGCTTCCCTCATATAAAGAGCATGCTGTCCTGTACTCTTCCTCTATCTCCTGGTTGCTTGCCCTTTCTCTCTCGAACATCAGCTCATGCCTCTCTTCCTCAAACCATCTGACTTGTCTCTTTTGTTCTGAGCTACACGCTGCATTTGTTGGCCTGGCTTCACCTTCAAATTCACTCTCCATTTCCTCTTCGGCTACCTGGGCAATCCCTGTAGCCTCACCCTCGTCATCGGTTCCCAGGTTACTGGAGTCCTTTCCTCTCCCGAGCTTGCTGAGTGGCTATCGAGAACCACCACAAACTTTCCAGACACTTGTGTATGCTCACATGAACCAGTGGAAGTGTATGTTTTACTTGCCTTTGAGGTGCCACTTGTTGAGCATGTTGGACGGGGAGTTGCACTTTTGGGGACCTTCCCTGGGTTCTTGGGTTGCGATGGTGGCATCTTGGCTTGCTTGCTTTGGTATTCTCAGTCTTAGACCTAACGATCCTTTTATCGTTGGGGGGCTCGTTGGCTTCTACTATTGTTGGATTTGAATATCCTAATGCAGTGGGAACTGGTGTGAGTACATTTATCCCAGCATATGGTGGGAGAGGTGCCGACGCCTTGCTTGCTATCGACATTGTGGGGCTATCAGTTTTAGCTTATTTGGAGATGGCCCATAATTCTTACATTGACTCTCTTTTGTTTTTCTTTTGTCCTGCATATTTAGGGCCCGATTCACAAAGCTAAAATGAGACGAAAGTCTAACTTTATGACTTTCTGTATTCACAAAGGGCATTTACTACTCGTAATTGCCCTTTGTGAATACTGAAAGTCATAAAGTTCAACTTCCGGTATTCACAAAGTGCATTTACAAGTAGTAAATGTCCTTTGTGAATACCGAAAGTAGTAAAGTTAGACTTTCGTCTAACTTTACCTTTGTGAATCGGGCCCTATGTCTTTACATGTGTTTTAGTAAGTTCAATTATATTTGTGTCAAATTTTCCCTCCTTAGGCTAGGGAAATGTGTGTGGCTTTGTGTGTAAATGCCACTCTTGGCAAAACTTATTCATTCTCTTTATCTGTTTGGGGAACCGAGTTTCCATATGCTTCAATGGAGAATCTATGGTAAATCAAAATGAAGTTTTGCAGTTTTGTTTGTCTAATTGTTGGGTCAATCATATGCTGTGCGCTCTTACAAATTGCGTACTAGAGGCTCAGCGTTTTTACAATATTTGCATCAAACAGTTCGACTGAAGAGTTCAATAAAATGAAGATAAAAATGCATATGTAGTATTACAACATAGCGCGAGTATGCGATACGTTAGAATGGCATCTGCACGATCACAGTTTTTTCACACAATACATTTTGTAATTAACAATCATCACATACATAGTACAGTTCAAAGCAAGGTTGACAGAAAAAATGACTTTGTCAAAAAAATTGTATGCTCTCAGCACATGTTATCCTCTAAAAAGAGAAGACTTGCATGAAACACGTTCCTAAGTGAGCTGGATACTCTGCCAATATCCGGTCCTAAACAAAGGTGGTGATCATAGAAGTCATATCGTAATAATTCGGGAATCACCAGCCCCTCTTGGCCACACACAAGTTACACCCAGTTTCCTGGGTCTAGTTTTTTCCCTATGTCCGAATTCCACCCTGTAAGATGCCCAGGGTCCAAGTTTTTTTTGCTTTTTTCATTTTCCAAGTTAGATGTACCTTCCATGTTCCCTCCAGATGCTAGGGGTGTTAAGAAACCTCTTACCACTGAGAAATCGTTGAACTAAAAAACTATGAGTCTGAAGTATCAACTCCACTGAATCAGGATAGCTGTATGTGAAAAATCAACTTCCTGGGAGTTATTAAGGTCTATCTTCACCTTAACTAGCGTACTAAGCTAAAAGGTGACTTCTGCGGGAATGCCTCCAAGGCTGCCTTACAACTGATTCAACGAGGACATATAAAAGATGTTATATGCCAGACCTTGTTAGTGGTACAAGCGCTTAGGTTATATTTTTACACTGCTTCCTAGATTTCCATATGCCAAATGCTTTAGACTGTTTCAGGTTCTGATGTAGTCTCTTTCCCTCTGTGACCGCTGTTTTAGAACAGACCTCTGCCCTGGGGATCCAGTAGAACTTCCAATCAATTGCGGTGTCTGCCTACTCTTCTTGTTGGAGCAATAAATTAATTGTCTAATGGTTACCACAGGTGGGTCTCATGTGGACATGATGTGGCCAGTGGATAACATGCCCAGATGGCCGGGCATTGGGAGTGCGTGATGACTGCGTGTGCTAGGTCCTGATTGGCTAAGTGTTCCTATCTCATGTGGCATCTGACATTTATGCTGTTTTAGGAGCGTGCGTACCCCTTCTGGCCATGTGTGCTTTACTGGAGCAATCTCCCTTGACCCTTGTAATGTCGCTACAGATTTATCAAGAGTTTCCTGCCAGAGCGTTTGCCTGCCAGCTATGCACCCTCCCACCTGTGGCCTATCAATCAGCAATCCTGGGCTTTGGTCTCAGGGCCTGCTTGACTACATATTTGTAAGTCAAAGTTGATGTGGAGCTCACAACGGGCGATGCTGTCAATAAGGATGAGATTTCATTTTAATCAATGAATGCATTGATTTCCATATTAACATTAGTTTCCGGCACATTTCTGCCCGGGAGACCCATTTTTGCAGGAATTGGCTCACCAAAGAATCATTCTCTGAAACTATCGACATCTTCCTACAACTTTTTGTACAGAATTTTCCTGCATATATAGAAGACACAAAGTACCTATTGGACAAATTGACGGACATCGTGTGGCCAAATGAATTAACATTGGACACATTAGCCATAACAGCCCTGAATACCAGCATACCAAGAGAGAGGGGTGTGCAAGCTATCAAATATTTTATGAGCCAAAGGGATGCAGCCTTGCTGGAGAATTATACGATGCTAATGGAGATGATTACACTAACTCTGGACAGTAATATTTTTCTCCACAATGGTGAAACTATAGAATTTTTAGATGCGACATTGTACAGCCAGAAGGACCATCTACATTCTAAACTTTACCGCGAACGAACAGCATGCAATTCATTACTTCATGCAGACAGTGCACATCCAAAGTCAGAACTTCAGGCTATCACACTGAGTGAGATGACCAGACTCAGACAAAACTGTAGTACGGCTGACGTCTTCTTAGAAGAATTGCAAAATATGGACATCAGATTTAGGGCAAGGGGCTAATCCCCGGAACTCCTGGGAATTGCCAGACGTAAGATTATTTTTTTTTTAAAAAGACAGAACTTGTTAAAATTTAATTCTAAACATTTGGCAAAAAAACATGACAATACGAACACTTCTTTTATTACTCCTTACAGTAGCCAACGCCATAAACTGTACAGGATTAAAAAAAAAACACTGGCAAGTATTAACTGTAGATGCTATACTCAAGAAAGTCCTTAATGAGAATCCCAACATAGTACATAGTGGAGCACAAACCATCAGAGACCAGGTCTGCCAAAGATTCATACAACCTTCCAATACATAATTGAACACACCATGGTTGCCCCATCGGTTACATGGTTTATACACATTTGGTAATTTTAATGTGTGCAGATATGCAGTTGATAAATTTAAATTATTCAGTTACAATGCCTATGGGGAGCACAGCATTAAAGAATTTATTAATTGCAACATCAGATATGTGGTATATTGTATTGTGTGTCAATGTAACTTAGTATACAAAGGCAGTACTATCAGAACTCTCAAAGAACATATACAAGAACATATACATGCTATCAGAATGGGGATACAACCTATCCCATTTTGAAACACTATATGACTGCACACAATATTAAGGAAATTCTGGATCTGAGTCCATGCAATAACATATGTGAAACCACATCCATGAGGTGGGAAGAGATAGCTGGCTATCAGAAGATTGTAAGCAATATGGATTATCAAACTTAGGGCAGTAGTACATGATCTGAACGAGGACAGGGAACTCCATGTATTCCTTTAATATTGTCTTAAGAAATGTCTATAGACAATACAATGACATTATCATACCTATATTATATCATGTATTTATATGAAGATTTCTGTTGTTATACTATTTAAACTTTCTTAAATGCAATCACCTTTTACGTTGTATACCTATATATGGGATCTGTACTTAATGACCATCATACTATATGTGTTACTTGCACCAATATCTATATGGTGAAACCTGTACTGGAGTGGTACCCTTATATAATGTAAACTATATGGCTAATTTTAAAATTGTAAAAATGACTGCTCACACATTGTGGTATAAATACAGAAACATATATAGAAAGGAATCAAGGATATATAGACACCTCATGTTGCTGGAATCTGAATCTTCTCTGTGTTACTGGGGCCTAATCTAATGTCTAATAGCTCTGAAGCACATTTGCATGTCATTGTATTTTTCACTACTCTCCTTATACCCTTCCCACACCAAAGCGGCAGACCCTTTTACACCCAGATACTTAACGTTTTAGAGGTTAGCTCAGTCATCTCTCTAGCTCTATGGAGCACATGGTTCTTAAGCATCCAATATACTGAGATGTGTTTGGCCTACATTTCATTTTACAAAGGACAGGACAGATGTAAGGTCTCAGAATCTTATCTCTTTCTCAAACTATGTCGACAGAGAGAGCATTAACAAATAATGCCTTGTGACTTTCAATATCTTCACCTGACTCTTACCGGTAAAGTTTTATTTAAAGTTTTGGAGAATCTTTATTTTATTTAAAGCATGTTAACTGTGGGGCACTAACAAACATAGCTCTGTGACTTTTAACAACCTTCTCTCACTCTTGTCAGGAAGGATTTAAATAAAGGGGTTGGTGTGCAGCATAAATAAACATACATGCCTCACATTAAAACAATGCAAGTCTGGAATTAGAACTAGATGACCTTACAAATCCTTTTGCTTGTAATTTTTAATTTAGAGTTCTCAAAGAAATTTAATCCCAATGTGGCTTTGTTTTAAAATGATAAGGAATCAGACAGGAGTGATACACATTTACTTAACTCATCTGACTAACTTATTTCTGTGCCAGATGAATGATTATATTCATATGAGGCAACTGCCTTCCCATCTTTAACCCCCAGTGATTGTGTGGGGTGGGTTCTATCAGAACAATTTGTGTTACATTCCTCATTTAATAAATGAGTCTTTAATTAGCAATTTTGTTGATGTCTAATCAAGCTTACAGCTTATCAGGGCTCTCTGCGCTGATGTTGCCCATTACTGAATAGCATCACCACTTCATTGTGAGGCGGGTTTTGACATAATATTTTACCTGGGATGTTAGGGGCATTTTAGTGATAATACATTTAATACTCCTCATTTTGCTTTATTGCTTGAATATATTGACGATTAACAGATGAGAATGGCTACGTTTGTTATTAGGAAGAACCCCACAGTCCAATACGCCATGGGAGAGGTTGGTCTCTTGTTACTCTTTTTCATCATAATCAAATTAATAGTTAGACATTGCTAGACCCAGCATTTTTTGGTGTGGTTTCCCCTGACTTTTTGCTTTTGGACCTCCTGTTTTTGACTCGTTTTTTGTTGGCTTTAGGACTCTGAGCACTTTACCACTGCTGACCAGTGATAAAGTGCATGTGGTCTTATTTAAAATGTGATCACAATTGGTTTATCCATAATTGGTATATTTGGTTCACTTATAAGCCCCTAGTGAAGTGGTATAACATATATACAGGGCATGTAAACCAAATGCTACTAGTGGGCCTGAATCACTGATTGTGTCACCCACAGAAGTAGCCTTTCAAACCTGAATCAGGCCTGCCACTGCAGGGCCTGTGGGTGTAGTTTATTGCTCCCTTGACTTGGCATTTCCAACTACTTACCACGCCTTAAACTCCCCTTTTAGTACATATCAGTCACCCCTATGGTATGCACTAGGTAGTCAGAAGGGCAGGGTGCTGTGTAAGTAAACGGTATGGTAATCAACTGTAATTCTCACCTTTGGTGTTTTCCCCAAGGGCTAGATGGAAGCCAATAGCAAGTTCCCAACTTCCGCCAATCACCATAGAGGCCCAACAAGGTCAAAGTCTACAATGGTGAAATGGGGAAGAGGGGAAAACAAGGGAACAAAAGACACATGTCCCAAATATTCAGGGTTGAATAGGAATCTTCAGGATCACAGAGAATGCCTGCAATAAGACAAGAGGAATGTGCATAATTACATAGAACTAATACATAGCAACAATCCCCGTCTTCCCCTTCAATGCAGTATTTTTAGTTCTGTGACATAACTACATGTGAATGTCCCCTCTTCCGTTAAAGTAATAGGTATCAGAGGCAGAGAAGCACTTTTCTTCCTATATTCCTATTTCATCCACCCAACTTCCACACACCTCTTCCTCAACATCTAGCGGTCAGGACAGCTGGAGCTCATCACCTAATCCAATCAAAACCCCAATGGTCCCCCCACAGTTTAGGAAAAAGGCTACAGGCGAAACTAAATCTGTTCCTAAGATCATAGACGCTGAATTGTCCTGAGCACATTCCATATTTCTCCTGCATCAATAGGGGATCCAGATTCTATCAATCTGCAATTCAGTAGCTTACTCCAAACCATTAACAATGCTATACTTGAATTGAAGAATATTGCACGCCTCACAGAAAACCTGCTCTCCAAAATCAAGAGTATTCAAGAGGCAACATCGGCCACACAAAAAACGGAATTATCTATCTGAAGAGGAAATGCAAGCCCTACTACTATCCTGTGAATTGACTCAGATTTTAGCCAGTCTACCCAGCAAGAGCAAAGAAAAAATAATCAGATCAGTCCCAATCAACGCGTATAGAGAGTAACTGTAACTGCCATGAATCAAGATACAAACCTGGATTCACGGAGACCGCTCTTAGGACTACTAATCAACATCTGCTTTGCAGTGAAACACGCGTCCGACATCACTGATCCCATCTTCAGACAGGAAATAGTCGTAGTGATCCTAATGGAAACATGGCTCATAGAATCAGCCTCGCCATGTTTGGATCTATTGGTTCCCCCAAACTACAACATTGTGAGACTAGACCAGCTAAAGAGTAAAAGGGGGTATTGCATACATTCATCACACTGATCTCTTGGTTACTTCAATACATTCTGACCCACTTGACTCATGTAAATACTTTGAACTATTCATAAGTAACACACAGAATCAAATATGCAAGTTCCATGCATTCTACCACTCACCCGGTAAGAATGAACCTTTTATAGACCACCTAATAGAAATCATCACAGCAAAGTCCTCCCCTCACTCCAATGATATATTCCTAGGGAACTTCAACCTTCACTGGAACAATCTTATCGACATTCAGGTCAACACCATTAAAGACTTCCTAGGGGACCAAAACCTAGCCCAAGCTTGCACTCTTCCAACTCACACTAAAGGTTCTACGCTAGACTGGATCAACTCCAAAGAAAACGCTGTGAACATACCCTCAATCATTCCTTGTGACTGGTCGGATCATCAGTTAATTACCTTCCAAATTCCAGGCGTAATAAAGAAAAAACCCATACAATCAGTCAAACCCAAACAATGGTTACGGGTGACAAAGGGCGTGGACAATGAGAAGCTAGCAACACAGTGCATGAAGGATCTTCCCCATCCTATCAATATGACTAACGTTAGCAAACTTACGGTTCACTATAATTCTAAGATGTCAGAGATAATGGATTAAATAGCTCAGTTAAAACTGAAACAAATCCCGGATAAAGATACAAATCTTTGGTTCAGCGGAGCACTAAATGAAGAAATGAGTTGAGACTAGCCAAATGGAAATGGAGACAATTCCCGTCATCCCCCCAGCTAAAACTGCTAATAAAGGCCAGAAACGCATACAACAAAAATATTCTCAAATCAAAAAAAGAATTCTTCAGGACAGAATTGGAGAACGCTAAAAACAGACCACGGAAACTCTTTGAATTGGTAAAACAACAATCGAACAAAATGGCCAAAACTACGCTAGAAACAACAAAATCGCAAAATAGCTGTGAAGAATTCTCATCCTTCTTTACAGCAAAAGCCAATTCCATGGAAAGTGAACTCAGGGCAGCAGCTGTTATCCCCTCTACCCAGGAAGCTTCACAAATCGTTGAATCAACACTACTCCATCAGGCAGTTCCCAAAAATAAAGCTCAATGGTCACCTTCAAGTTATATGACTCAAACGATCTCTCCAAAACTTCACTGCCCATAAAACCAAACAACCACTACAAGGATCCACTCCATGCAAAATTTGAGATGACTATTGCCCAGATTATCATTCCCAGTTGGACATCGATAGTCAATGCTTTCCTGTCTCAAGGATCTTTACCAGATTGCCTAAAGACGGGTCAAGTCATACCCATCATAAAAAATACAACAGAGAATACCGCAGACCCAAACTATTTTTATCTGGTATCCAACATTCCCCTATTAGCTAAAGTTCTAGAAAAGTGTGTGCATCAACAACTGAGCCAACACATCGCTAAATTTAAACTACTGGACGATTGCCAATCAGGGTTTAGACCAGATCATAGTACTGAAACGGCAATACTCCACATAGTGGGCGACGCCTTACTCGCACTGGACCTGCACATAACCTGTCTTTTAATCCTTCTTGACTTATCATCAGCGTTCGACACAGTTAATCATGATAAGTTGCTAGAACATCTAGAAAATAGGATGGGTTTTTCGGGGACCGTTCTAGAATGGTTTAAGTCCTTCATGAGGAACAGAACACAAAGATTTCTGGTGAATCAAAAACTGTCAGCACCTTCCCCCAATCAGATTGTAGTTCCAGAAGGCTCAACCCTCTCCCCATGACTATTCAACCTATATGTGGGACCTTTAACAGAAATACTCCGCCTCACCAACACCTCTTTCCACATATACGCTGATGACACAGAGATTTACATTAAGATTTCGTCATTGGAGGAGATCAAAGCAATGAACAAGGCATTAATGGCGACAGTGCAATGGTTAACAAGCAGCCAGCTTAAAATAAACAAGCAAAAAACAGAATTTCTTCTAATATTCCCCACAAAAGCTCACCCGTTATAAAGGAATGGACAAAGATGATCACCACACTAAACTGCACCCCAAGCATAGTGGACTCAGCCAAATCGCTAGGAATTACGCTAGATAAGAGCCTGAACTTGCAATCCCACATCAACTAATTAGCTAGAAATGCCTGATTCCACTTGAGCCATATTAGGAAACTGAAACCATCCATTGAAACAGCAGACCTCAAAATGGCAGTCAAGGCATTAGTCATCTCGAGGATTGAATACGGATGTAGAACACTATCAGGTATACCTAATATCGCAACAGCTCCACTAAAAGCCTGCCTCAACGCAGCGGCCAGACTTATAACAGGCTCAAAAAAAGTTGACCACATCTCTCCTCACCTGAAGGAGCTGAATTGGCTACCATACGAAGCCAGAATTCAACTCAAAATGTTGTGTATCACACACAAAGCGATGTACTTCAAAACACTGAGGTATCTAGCTCAGAAATTGGAGATTTCCGATGGAAGCAGACATTCCAGGAGTGCCAGAGATCTAGTGCTGAAGCCACCAATCTTCTAGAAGAAAAAAACCTATGACAGAGTGTTCTCGGGAGCTGCACCGAGAATCTGGAATTCGCTTCCTCCAAGCATCAGAAGGATACTGAATTCCTCAAGGTTCAAGAAAGAAGCCAGAATCTTTCTAATGAGCAAATTCCTACCTTAACTATTACCGAACAATCTTGTAAAGATTCACCTAGAGACATTTGCTTACCTACTCATGAGCATCTCTTGCAAAGGCCCCTTTGTACCTGCTAAGTATGGATTCTCGCAAACCTTTGTTCAAATGTACTAGTTTACAATAAGGATCCTTTTGACTCATATTTTGAGAATTTGCAAACATCTATACTGCTATGAGAAGTTATTTTTACGTTTTCCAATGTGTAAAATGCCTACTGGCGAAATGTACTAATGAAATACGTATTTACTGTGAAGCGCTCTGATACCCTAAGGGGTCAAGTTCACGCTATATAAAACTCTGAAAAAAATAAAATAAAAAATAAGAGAATATGTGTATTAGGTTGTGTCAATAACATAGATAATATATGAGTAAATATTCAATGTACTAACCTTTGTAGGGAGATACTAACTCATCAGAATAGCCCACAAATATAATAGTCCCAATGGAAAAAAACAAAAAACATATTTCCCAACAGGATGGAGTGGACAAGCATAAAAAGAAAAATATACCAAAAAATAGGCAGGGCTGATATAACACAATAATTAGTTCTTTAACTTCAGGATTTGTTTTGTTATCATTATTCTTACTTTTTTTTGCAGCTTGCAGCAGTGCACAATAGGAAACTGAATCTTTAAACGCCGTGGAGAACCATCAGATAAGTATAACCTAAGATATAAGATAGCCTCAGGTGAGATCGAGTTGGAACTGCTGGTTCTTTAACTTTCGTTGTTTTTCTTCTTTTTTTTTTGTAGGATGTCGATGACCCAAGCTGTAGTGAGGCCAGCCACGAAGTGGAAGTATTCCCTGGAGTACGGAAACCCAACGAGGTGCAGCCCGACGTCGAATGCCAACATTGAGTGTTGACGGGACCCGGAATTGACAGGTGAGTTCAGAGTGCAAGAACGAAAGACGCGTACGCGTGCTCAAGAATGCAAAGCGCTCTTCCCTTCTCGCCTGCCCTCATTATTTTGGAATTGCTCCCCCCCGCTCGCATATGCGGTCGGACATTGAGCAATCCTGACAGTATATCCCCCCTACAAAGCCCCCTACCTGTTTAGGTTTTCCAGGATAATGTCTATGGAACAGGCGAAGTAGCCTAAGAGCATGGACATGACCTCGGGACCATATGCCTTCTAATGGATAAAGTATTGTAATCTTTGTGTAACTGTGTGTGAATCTACTATGGACTCCACTTCATATTCAGATTCATTGCCAACCAATATCACAGGGGGTCAGATAGGTAGCATGGTACGAGATACCACCGGTTTCAGAAGAGAAACATGAAACACAGGGGGGATTCTCAGGGTAGAGGGCAAGTCCAATTTCATGACCGCTGCATTCACTACATTTACAATTGTGTAAGGACCAATAAAATGTGGCTTGAACTTATGGGTTCCCTTCACAGCGATGTTACGTGTGGACAGCCATTCCTTGTCTCCCACCACATTATTAGGAGAGGGTCGGCGATGAAGATCTGCGTTTCCCTTGTACACACTCTTAGCTTTATCCAAATTGATTTGGGCAGATTTATGAACGCCATGTATGTGTTTCACTAACTCCTGGGCTGCAGGAGTGGGGGTAGAATCAGAGGGGTAAAAGCAGAGATCGAGGATGAAATCCATAGTTACAATAAAAAGGGAAAGGCCAATTGAAGAGTGCATTCCATTATTAAATGCAAAAGGTATCCCATTCGTCAGAGGATTGTAACAATTGACATTGCAGAAATTACTCAAGAGATTGGTTAATTTTCTCTGTCTGACCATCGGTTTGAGGATGGTGACTAGAGGGCAGCCGATCATCAATATGTAACAACATACCCAACCCCCACCAAAACTTAGATACAAATTAGGGACCCCTATCAGTTACAGTCACAGAAGGAAGTCCCTGTAATTTCACTATGTGTTTTAAAAATATGTTGGCTAACTCTGTGGATGTAGGTAGTGCTCGTAATGGAATAAGGTGAGACACTTTTGTCAATATGTCTACCACCACTAGAATAACTGTGTAACCCTGAACAGTCTGTGGTAGCTGGTGGTGTGGGCATTGGGATTAATAATCCAGCAGGGACTTGATGAGAGCTCTTACTCTGAGCGCAGATATGACATTTTTGTATGAATTGTTTTGTGTCTTGGGACATTGTAGGCCACCAAAATGATCTTTCGAGGAGGTCCATGTTTTTTTATACCCTGGATGCCATGACAACAGGTGTGCATGTGACCACTCTAATGCTTGCTGCTGTGATGGCAGCGTAGGTAAGACCAGACCCCCTTAAATATATAGCAGGTTTTGTATTCTGAGGCCCATGTGTTTTTGTTCTAGATCTTTGATTTCTTTGCAATCCTGTGCCTGCAGTACTTGATGTAAATAATTCTCTTCAGAAAAAAATGACCCCTAAAAAGCATTCCTGGGTTATACTAGAGGGGTGGTCTTTTAGCTTTTCTACCTCTTCGTAACCTAATCTGGCTAAGGCATCTGCTTTTCCATGCTTTTTGCCTGCTTGAAACAGTATGACATAGTCAGAATCACTGAAATAGTGAGTCCAACGTAGTTGTCTCATGGACAGAGCTTGAGCTGTCTTTAAAAACTGTAAATTCCTATGATCAGTGAAGACTGTAACGGTATGTAGAGCACCCATCAAGTACTGACGCCATTCTTCAAAGGCCCTTTTAATGGCAAGGAGTTCTCTGTCTCCTACTGAGTAGTGTTGTTTCTGTGGAGTCAGTTTATGTGAATAAAAGGCCACAGGATTTTCTTTTTGTGGTACTAGGGCAGAAAGACAATGGTTCTTATACACTTCAGAGCTAAAGGACACAATATGGTTACACCAATCTATATCCGGGTTGTGTTGTATTAACCATGGAATGCCCAAAATAGCCTTGAACTGAGGTGATTGAATGAGATCAACCCTCACTGTCTCTTGATGATGCTTTTGTATAACGAGTAACAACTCCATGGTAGCATGGGTAATGGGATTAGATTTAATGCTGCTCCCGTCAATGATTTTAACCTCATCTATTTCCGTTTTTGGTTCTACAGGAATATTCATCTATCTTGCCCATCGCATATCTATGAAATTTCCCGTAACACCAGAGTCGATCATGATCTGAATTTCCAATATCCTATCTTTCCATGACAGTTGAGCTGTTATCAAAAATAATAACAGCACTGCATTTTTCTGTCTACTGTCTCTGTATGCCTGCTTGTTATCCAAAGGTATACTATTACTCATGTCTCTTTACTGTGTAGAAATGCCCTTTGCAGTACTGGCCCATATGGCATTGACATCTTTACCTTTGGATGTGTAGATTTTATGCTCACACATGGTATTATTGAATGGACACTGTTTGGTGCTTGCTATTGACACTTTGCTTAGTCTCTGAAGATCCTGCTATATGCAGTTACTTTAATTGGTCGTGGAGATTATACAACCTTCTGTCTCCTACCCTCCAGATATATGTATTAGTGAATGTGGCATGAGTGTACTTGAGATGGAATGTATGTGAGGTAGTATGTATGAATGTCCTTTTCTTGTTTCTCTACTCAGGGGTAGTGATGTATGTAAATGTCATGTTACAACTATGTAATTTTGTCTGTAGATGTTTAACACATTGATTTTACATTTAAAAGAAATATAAAAGAAAGTATAAAGATTTTTGATAAAACAAAGAAAATAAATAAATAATGTGAATATTTATAAAAATGGTTATGTCTTTGGACTTTGTTGGTGTTTAGCCCATATTCAGCCCATGTTGAATTTAATTTCAGCTTGACAAAAGAAATATAGGTCACGAGGGAGGTCATTCAGATTGTGTTGTTGTTTTCCCCTCTTCTCCCTGACCTTAAAACTATTTGCTTAGAGGGGGTCCCCTTATTTTGCTCAGCTGATGACCACATACTTAGTTGGAATCCTGTAAACACAATAAAGACAATGAAAATACATCACATGACCGTGGACGTATGGAGTAACACCATCATTGCCGTTACTGGTAGCAGGGGCATATACCGTGGTAGCACCAACCTTGAACAAGTATTCTTTCCATGGACTTTCTACCCTGACTGGCTGAGTACTGTGCAGCATCTTTTAGTTATTGTCACAGCTACCTATCTGTATGTAACATACCTTAAATCTTAGCTGTGGCTCATTGCACTGCACAGCGGCTGTTCCGAGCAGCAATGCATGGTCCGCGTAATAGATGCATCAAGGAAGCATCGCGCAGCAGCAGTTTCGAATATCTGTGAGGGCTGCGATACTGACTTGTGTTGAGGCTGTGTCATGCTGTGTCGCGGCTGAGGAGAGGTCATGAAGTCTGCATCAAGGATGCGTCGCGCAGCTGCAGTTCCGATGAGCTGGGCAGGCTGTGATGTGGGCTTGTATCTTGGCTGTGTTGCGCTGTGCCATTTCTGAAGAGGAGCTGTGAGGAGCTCCTTTGGGTTTTCTTCGCGCTGCAACAGTTCTGATGAGAACACAGCTGGGCTGGTAGGGCACTTTAGCCCCACTTCCAAGGGTCCAGGACTGGAGGGACACCACTTGGGGTGTTAGGACTCACAGCAGGCAGAATCTGGGTGCAGAGTTCAAGATGCTTTGAGCCTTTTCTGTTCCTGTGGCTCTGATCAGGAAATCAATCAGCTAGCCCTTAGACTCACTCTGGTGGTCTTGGGTTCAAGATGCAGGTCCAATCCTTCTCACCCAGGTAAGAGGGCAGCACAGTAGCAAGTACACAGCAGGGCTGTCCTTCTTGCAGTGGAGCAGCACAGCAGTCCTTCTTCTGAACCTTCCATAGATTTAGAAGTGATCTGAAGAGTTGGGTCTCAGGGTCCACTATTTATACCTTCTAAAGTCTTCCCCCATCAGGGTGTCTGTAATTTCTTGCCTGCCTACCCTGGCTCCATCTTGTCTGAGACTACAAAAGACTAGTGTAAATCCCTTTTTTGGTATTCTGAGACAGAGAATTTGTGATGTGCAAGTGTGGTAGGTGACAACTCCGCCAACCTATCAAGTCAGAGATGGCTGATCCTACCAACACATATTCCCCTATTGCCTCACTGTCTGGGAGTACTACACAAAGATCAATTACCAGCTACACCTAGTCATGGGAACCAGGAGACAGGCTGCAGGTACCAAATGATTAGGACAAGTCGTTCCCACAAAAAAGTAAAAAGGGGGCGGGTAGGAATACCCTGACCCCCCCACCCCAGATATGGTGGAGGGGGTCCCACAGGGATGTGTTTCCTGAGTGGAGTTTGGTGGAACTAGGAGGATGAAGATATGAAAACATTGGATTGCTAGGTTCACAAGAGATCCTCTGTTGCTTTTGTTCTTTTATGGGCAGACAGATGCTTAGAGAGGAGGACCATGAGGAATCCCTAGGCATCATTCATTATGGCAGTACATCAGCAAACAGGGTGATTAAGAAGAAAGTTATGGTCCTCCAGGAGTAATGGGCTGTGCTGCATCAGGACTTTCTATGCCTATTGTCCTCTGGAAGTACCCCTCCATGTCATTACCTAAACTCACTTAACTCTTCCACCTGTTTAGTTTGTAAGTCATTGCCATTTCTCACCCTTCCTTCTATTCTTGTGTTTCATCCCCCTATGGAGATGCTAGGCCTGGCTTACTTGATCCCTTACCTGCACTAGATGATGTGGATGTAGTAGAGTTCACAATAAGTAATGATAGAGGAACTACATGCTCCATCTAGGAGACAACATTTTACTGGGGGGAAGGGGTGATTACGCTTCTTTCCAAGATTCCTGTTACTTAACTTACATTTTTGCACCTTGGACATTGAAATTTCCTTGAACTTGACAATTCTTTTTTTTCATTTTGAGGATTATTATTTAGCCATTGATTTACTTCATCTCCTTTTTACCACCTCTCCCACTTCAAACACTGATAGCCTGCTGTTAGACCTGGCCCCTTTGTCAGCTTCATCCCCCAACTTTTTGCCTTTTGCCTCCTATTTTTCTGAGCCTGTTTTTGTTGGGTATAGGATTCTGGGCACTTTACCGCTGCTGATCAGTGCTAAAGTGAATATGCTCTCTGTATAAATTGTAACAATTATTGGTTATCCATGATTGGCATATTTGATTTACTGATAGGTCCCTAGTAAAATGCATAGTGTGTGCCAGGGACTGTAAATCAAATGCTACTAGTGGGTTTGCAGCACTGGTTGTGCCACCCACATGAGTAGCCATGTAAATGTATCTCAGACCTACCACTGTAGTGTCTGTGCACGCAGTTGTAAACTGCCATGTTGTCCTGACAAATGCACCCACTTGCCAGGCCCAAACCTTCCCTTTCCTTACATGTAAGGTACCCCTATGGTAGGCTTAAGGTACAGTGTATGTGAAAGGTAGGACATGTACTAGTGTGTGCGACATGTCATGATAGTGAAATACTTTGTATTTAGTTTTTCACTGTTGAAAGGCTATCTGTCCCATGGGCTTATCATTGGTGTTGCACTGCAACATTTTTAAAGTGTAACTTGTGATAGGGACAAGATAGGAAAATGAAGTTTGGACTCTCTGAACTCAGAACTTATTAACGTACCTTTTGGTAAATGTGTTTTTTAAATCATATGTTTGAAAATGCCACTCTTAGAAAATGAACAAAGTATCTAGAACTGAATTCTGGACACAGTATGCACTACTAGTAGCCCAAATTGAGAATAAATAGTATTGTTTTCAAACCTCTAGAACTGTACTCAATTATGGAACGATGCATCAAAATGTGTCAATCACAGGTCTATTGACTCTATTGTACAACAACTTAAATCAATACAATATTATATAATGCACATAGACACTGGGTAAATCAAGCCTCATTAATTTCAAAGACATGACTCTTCATTAATTTTCAATTGTCAGCTAGTCTTGTCATTCTTCAAAAACTAGATTCACGGGGGAATCCCAATGCATTTCGGTCTATAAAAGTAGCGCTTCATCGGGGGTATCTAAAAACAAACATAATTATAAGGAAATTTGTTCAATAGATCAGCCTATTGTCAAAATTGTAGAAAACACACAGCCTCATCCTTTGAGGAACATTCTTCAATAAGAGAAGCCATCAACCATCAGAAGGGCTGAGGAAACAAACAAGTGTTGCTAGTTATCAAATCATGATGCCGATGTATGATATAGTTTAAGTGACCGCAACTTTAACACAACATATCAGTGAAAATAACACATAGTGAGAAAACCACACCGTGTGCCGAATGTGTAACCCATATGTTTACGAACTTAACTCAAATGAAAATGACACCATACGCTCCATATAAGCCATCTCAATACCCAACGTGAGTCATGAATGAGAAAATCGTGAATAAAGAAAATACCTAATTGATAAGTCTACACTGCCAAAGTAACAGTGGGAATTTTCTTACTTCACCAGTCTGTGTGCCTCTTGCTGTTTGTGTATTCAGCATCTGGTGTGTGACTGACAGGAGCTGAGATGTGCATTCACTCTAGACAGTCACTGGGGGGGTTGAGGTGTGCCCTGCCTTGCCTGGGTGACTCATCGCAGGGCTGAATAGACATGGTCTGCATTTAGAGTGGTGGGAGGAGCTGTGATTACACCTGAATAGGCTGTGTCTCCTTTTGCACAATGCTGTCTCCACCCCCTTTACTTCCAGGAACAAGAGGATCCTGCCAAGAAGAAGAGCTGTAAAGAGGAGTACTGCCCCTTTGCTGTGTGCTGTATGGGGTTGGCCTGCAGTTGCTGCTTCTGCTGTGGTGGAGGAAAAGGACTGACTCTTTTTGCCCTGCTGTATCCTGCTTGTGAAGAATCTCAAGGGGCTTGTGTGTGCTGGCCTCCTGTTTAAAGTCTGAGGGATATCAAAGACTTAATGGAAAGATCCTTGCTGGATCTTAAGTGAAAACCTGCCTGGAAGGAAAGCTGCAGACTGTGTGAGGAGTGCCACCCCTGATGTGAGGGGTGGGTTGGCCTGCAGTTGCTGCTCCTGTCTGGGGCACTAGAAGGACTGGACTGTTTTTTAACAGGTTGGCCAAACAGCGCATGGTGAGCTCTGTTTTCTTATTTTTCAACTAAAAAGCATGTCAAGGAGCGCTTTATTCTTGCAAAGCGCATGGGGAGCGCTTTTTGTTACAAGTCCAGCGCACGGTGAGCGCTTTGACCCCTGCTGGAATCCATGTTGGAGTGCTGGGCTTGAGGGCAGTGTAGGTGCTCTGGGCCTGTGAAAGCATGTGAGGAGAGCATTGTTTACCTGTAGCGCATTCAGCTCTGCGCTTCCTTTGTGGGCTCTGAGCAATGGGAGGGGAGAGCTGAGGGGGAAGAAGCGCTCTCCCTAGTGGCTGCAGGGCTAATGAGCCCATCTTGAGGGTGTCGGTTGGCCCATCTTGAGGGTGTCGGCTGGCATTGTTCTTTTTGCATTTGTCAACCCGAGTGGGACGGTATGCCCAGATGTGGGTCCTGTGCTCTCCATGCCACTGGAGTCAAGCTATCCTGGCTGATGAGGGGTGAAACCCTGAAACCGGTCCTAGGATGCTTGTTTCCAGTCCAGGAAGGACCTGGCCTGGCAGTTCAGGCTGAACTGTTCCCATTGGGTGCAGGGTCAAGACTGATTTGCAGATGGCTGCGCTCAAACTGGAGTGGCATGGGGAGCAAAAAAAACGATGGATTTAGGCCCAGATCTCTGTACTGGGGTGAATGTATGACATTGTTCTGCATTCTGTCCATCAATTGTTCTTTTTGCATAGAAGTTCCATGGCATTGTAGGTAAATCTGATTTTCATTGTTGAAGAAGTTCTCTGTCAGTGCCAGTTTAGCTGTCTCCATATTCCAACTGATAGGGGCTGTCCATCTCCAGTCTTTTTCCTGTAGGAGGTCCTTGATGACTCGTAGACTTTCTTCCTGTGGGATACTTGTGTATAATGCCTCCACATCGAGGCATAGTAATGTTTTGTGTGTAGGGTCATACTCCATTTCTTGTGGTATGGTCAGTAGGTGTTTAGTGTCTTTTATGTAGTAACTGGCCTGTGTTACCACTGATCCCAGGAACCAGTCAGTATATTGAGATAGTGGCTCTAGTATTGAGCCAATGTTGGACACAATGGGTCTTCTAGGTGGGGGCATCCTTCCTTTGCGGATTTTTTGGGTAGTATAAAACTGCAGTGTTCTAGATTCGGTTGTGATAAGAATGTCTTTTTCTTTTTTTGTTATCCAGCCTTTTTTGCTTGCTTCCTTCACCAGGCTGTTGATCCTCTTCTATATTTGACTGGTGGGGTCAGCTGGGAGAATGATGTAGTGTCTATTGTCCTGTAGTAGGGTTAGACAAGCTTGTCTATAATCTTATTTGTTCTGTATGACTATTGCACCTCCCTTTTCAGCTGGTTTTATCACTATGTGGTCCTTCTTACTGAAGGCATTGAGTGCTCTGGTCTCATTCCTTGATAAGTTTTGGTACGTCATTCTTTTGGGTTGGTATGTCTCTATATCTTTTATTACTGCTTCTTCAAAAGCCCATACTTCTCTGAGTATTGTTGAGGGTGGAGGATTGAAACTGGATTTCTTCTTCAAGTTGGTATGGCCTTCAGCTGTATCCATCAGGTTGTTTTGAAAGAAGACTTTGATACAAATTTTTCTGAAGAATTTGGCCAGTTCGTATCTAATCTTGAATTTGTCGAACTCTGTAGTTGGGACGAACCCTAGTCCTTTATTCAGAACTGTTATTTTGTCTTTTGTCAGTGTTTCATTGGACAGGTTGATGACCATATTCATTGGCTGCTCGGGCCTGGTTGTTGTAGGTCCTGGGTCCGGCTGCGTGTGTCGGCTCCTTCCATGTCTTCGTTGCTCCATTGGATGCATCTTACTCCTCTTTGTCCTCGCCCCCCTCTCCTGCCACCTCTCCCTAAAAAAGTATGATTGGGGTGGAAGAAAGTTATTTGTTGTGGTGTTGGAGGACCTGGAAATGGTTGGGGGCTGTAATTACCTGGCCAAAATATCATTTGTGGTTGGTTGTAGGTGGCATGGGGATAACGTCCTCTTTGTTGTCTGCGTCTTCCTCTCCTGTTCCTATTGGAGTTGGAATTATCGCTCGAACAGTCATCTATTTCAGAAGATGTTGATCCAGAGTCACTTCTCCCTGTTGAGTCTACGTCAGACTCTTTTCTTATTGTAATCATCTTTGATATAGGGATAGACCTGTTCATGTGAGAACTTTTTTAGGTCTTTCTGGAGTTTACTGATTTTGCTCTGTAATAGTGATCCTGATCTGGCTGTTGAGTGCATCTACACTTGTCTTGATTTTGATAAGTAAGTCATCAGATAGGTATTTTGTTGTATTGATAATAAGTATTAACCGATCTCGTGTGCATCGCCATGTGATGAGGGACCATTCTTTTCTGAATAAGGGGTCTTCAAGGAAGATTCGTGGTTCATTTGTCAGAAGGAGTCCTGAGGGGGCAGCATTGCCCAGCAGGTACTCAGTTATGATTACCCCGTGTAAGGGGGTTTTCATTTGTTCCCATTTTAATTCCTTGGCCTCATCCCTGTTGTGAGCTTGAGACAGGCTCTGGGTAATGTTGGTGTCTGGGAGGATGGAGGGAGCAGCAGGGATCAGTGATGCCATCTTGTCTGTATAGGTGAGGCCTAGTTGTTCGGTCATTATTGAATTCTAACGTGGTGGACACAAAAGTAGACGGAAGGTGAAAGAGAGGGGCAGTGAGCGGGGGTTCAGGACAAAAATTTTCAAATAAAGAGGCATCCTACAGCTGTGCTTGATTGGGATTACCTGCAAGTGAGCATTACAGTGATGCCCATTGCAGAGTCAACCAAGGAGTTGAAAAATGCATCCAGATAATCTGGTTCTGTGGAGTCTTTGGTATTTCCTTGTAGGGCAACCAGCACAAAAGCAGTGTTCAGTAGACTATATTTAATGTTTCATCAATGTAGTTTAGGTCACACTGCTAAATATTTCTTTCACACAGTGCTGGTGTCAGAGGAATAGTCTTCTGAGCAAAAGAAATGGCCCTACGTATAGAAATGGACCATTTTTTATCTCGGCATTCATAAGTACGGCCTTGCATGTGATAGTGCAAGGTACAGGCTATTATTGGACGGAGTTTCCCTCCTAGGCTCGTAATCAACCCTCTGATTCAATGTGTTCTCTGAAATTCAAACGGTTCTTTGAATTGCAAGTTAAAGAGCTGTAGCAGCATACCAGCTTGGAATTAAATAATTTCATCATTTCGTATATTATCTATAATGCCATATATGTGGATATAGGGCCTGATTCATATTTTGGGTAGATGACCCTTTGTTCCGCCAGGGCGATGGAGTATATTACTCCTTTGCCTTGATGGAGGGACTGCATGCCATATTTATTAATGACCACCAAGCTGGTCATTTATGATGCATTGGGAGGAACTGGCCTCACTGCGGTTCCTGTCAATGCATTTTTTGTTAGCTACATGGCACTGTCAGAGGAATGGAGCCCTGGGTTCACGGACAGAATACGGACCCTCAAAATATCGAGGTAAAAAATATCATGACCGAAATATCGAGGTCAAAAATATCGTCATCCTATACTTATAATGGTAAGTACAAAAATATCGGAAAAAATATCAATGTCATTAATATTGTTGTATTAAATATAATTTTTTTTAACGTATGTCAAATAAAATAATAAATATAAAATATATTAAATATTAAAATCAATTTAAAAAAGAAATACGTTTAATATTTTTTCAACAAATATAACTAATTGAAAAAAGTTAAACACATATCATAATTAATATATATATTTACATATATCTATTTAAAAAACAATTATTAAACTGATAATGTTAATTTATATTATAATTTCAATTTTTTTAATAATATAAAAATATAAAAAACGAAATCAATATAAATATATATGTGTATAAATATTTACTTTCTGTTTTCCCAACGAATTCCACCCGCACTCACGGATATATTTCAGTCCTGAAATATATCCGTGAGTGCGAGTGGAACTCCGTTGGGAAAACAGAAAGTAATTTTACAACGGCGAAGCTCTGCCGTACTACGAAACGCACTGCCACAGAGCGCCCAATTGTGTCAGAGATGGGGCCATGATGGAGGAGATATATATATATATATATATATATATATATATATATATATATACACATACCAATAACATTATGGGCCTGATTACGATGTTGGGCGGAAAGCCTCTGACCAGCGTTCGGAGTGAAACCTGCGAGGGGGATTCTGATGCGCTTCTGTCAGAGCATCAGAAGCCACCATAGTCCCCTAATCTCGGCGGAGCCAGGCTTGACCCTGCCATCAGGATTATGATGGCACTTTCGACCGCCTTTTCATGTTGGCCTTTCCAACATGGAAAGGCTGCTAGAAAGTGTCTTTGGGGGCCCCTAGCAGGGCCTCCATTCACCCTGGCCCTCCGCTATGAGGCCTGGAGGATACCTTTGGTGGCCCCCTGAAACATCCCTGCACCGTGGGGCAGGCACCGCATGATGCCTGACACATGGTGCAGGGATGTTTGAAAACATCCATTTGCCAATGGCAGCTTGTGCTGCAGGCCTTTTTCACCCGCCACACAAGCTGCCAGTGGGAAATAACTGTTTCTGACCACCCATAGGGCGGTCGCATCCAAATCTGGCGGTCAGACCTATGGTCAGTCGGTTCCAGACCGCAACAGTGTCGGGCAGATGAAAGTTCGTCCGACAACGTAATTTTGCCCTAAATCTTTAAAAAACAAACCATTCTAATTAAGTTAAAAAAGTAAACAACTTAAAATTCTTAAAATTTAGTAAAAATTATTTTACACATTAAAAACAATAATTAAAAATATTATAATTGTAAATAAACAAAAACATAATAATATCAATCATAACCATATTAAAACAATTATAAAATGTAAAATGTAATGCATATAATATTTACACTACAATTTAAACAAAACCATGCAAACTATTATAGTAAATATAGAAGAAATGTACTACTCAAACAACGCAAAAATAATAACACTGAGTAAAATTTACATATCTCCCTCCAATAAATACAGCAGTAGTGAAAGTGTTTGATTGCAGATAGGAATTATTTACTATGTCTATTCCAGCCAGTACAACAGTAGAAAAACTATTGGAGTCTGGAGGGGTAAAATTTACTATTCCGACTCCAATCAGTACAACAGTAGGGAAAGTGTTAGATTCTGGAGGATTCAAATTTACTATTCCACTCAAATGAGTGCAACAATAGGAAAAGTGTTAGATTACGGAGGGGTAAAATTGACTATTCCCACTCCAGTTAGTACAACAGTAGGGAAAATGTTGGATTGCGGAGGGGTAACATTTACTGTTTCCACTCCAATGAGTGCGACAGTAGGGAAAGTGTTAGATTGTGGAGGGGTAAAATTTACTATTCCCACTCCAGTTATTACAACAGAAGATAAAGGGGCCGATTCCGATCTCGGCCGGTAGTGCTCCGAATCGGATTCGGATTCACCGGATCCGATTCGGAGCCCTGTTTCCCGACCGAATCGTACGCGGGTCCGGCCGAGCGAGTACGATGCAAGCACCCGCGAAATCGCCGACCGACTCGAACGCGGCTTCAACACGCTCCGACCGACTCGCATGGACACGACTCGCACCGCGCTATGGAGATGTTTCCCGGCCGGGTAAGTACGATGCGCGCCGCGAGCAGTCCGACCGACTCGCGCCGTCCGGCTCGAAAAACCTGTCGGAGCCGGACTTTGGGGGTCCGCTTCGGACCCCCCTGTACGCGTAGGTGCATGTACGCCGCGATGCGCATGGACGCGTACCCGCTGTAGGGGGCGCCCTTGTTCGCCTCGCACCCATTGAGTCAATGGGAGCCCGCGTACGCGTTGTACGACAGGCTCCCATTGACTTCAATGGGAGTCCGACCGACTCGAGTCCGATAGCATGCGTGCGCATCGTACTCGTTCGGTCGGACTGCTAGGGTCCGATTCAGTCGGAATTCTCTCCGGGTCCTGCTCGGTCGGAGAGATTTCCGGCCCGAATCGGAATCGTCCCCAAAGTGTTGGATTGTGGAGGGGTAACATTTTCTATTCCCACTCCAGTCAGTACAACAGTAGGGATACTGTTGGATTGCAGAGGTGTAACATTTTCTATTCCCCCTCCAGTCAGTGCAACATTAAAAACAAACAAAATATCTTGAACAAAATAAAATTATTTCTAAAACAAAGTAAATAAAGAAAAATATAAACATGTTGTAAAAAAATACAAATATATATATATTTTTTTTAAACATATTACATATTAAATACATATCACAAATACCTACAAATATTATTATAAATAAAATACACAAATATTTTTCAAATAAATAAACAGTTGTATTTAGAAATTATTTATTACAATTATTTTACACCATTAATATTAATATTTATCAACAAATCAGTTATCAGTAATTAAATTAAATATTAACTATTAATGAATTATAATTAATGTACTTCCCACAACATACCCTTACAAAACACACAACACACTCATAAAATGTAATGAAAAATGTGTTACAATATTAACATACTTAATTATCAAATTAATAATGTATATTAATGAAAAAAATAATTATTAATTACTTAAAATTAATTTACTTCCCACCCATATCCCTACAAAACCCACAACCCACATCTAAAATCTAAAAAGACTAAGGGGTCGATTCCGATTCGGGCCGGAAATTTCCCCGACCGAGCCGGACCCGGAGAGATTTCCGACCGAATCGGACCCGTGCAGTCCGACCGAACGAGTCCGATGCGTCCGTATGTTATCGGACACGAGTCGGTCGGACTCCCATTGAACTCACTGGGAGCCGGTCGTACAACGCGTACGCGGGCTCCCATTGCCTCAATGGGTGCGAGGCGGACAAGGGCGCCCCTACAGCGAGTACGCCGCGAAGCGCTTCGCGGCGCACACGCACAGGTAGGGGGGACCCTTGGGTCCCCCTGTGTGCGCCTCGCACGGGTAGCGCGTACAGGGGGTCCGACACGGACCCCCAAAGTACGGCTCCGACAGCGAGTTCGAGTCGGACGGCGCGAGTCGGTCGGAGCGGCCGAGGTGCGCATCGTACTTACCCGGCCGGAAAACGTCTCCATTGCGCGGTGCGACCGGGTCCGACCGAGTCGGTCGGAGCGGTACGGTCCGGGTACGAGTCGGTCGGAGCGGTCGGGTCGCCCGGACGAGTCGGTCGGCGACCCGCATCGTACTCGCTCGGCCGGACTCCGCGTACGGTTCGGTCGGGTAACAGGCTTTCGCATGGCTTTTTTCCCGACCGAATGGTATTGGGTGCGCCTCCGACCGAGATCGGAATCGGCCCCTAAATGTATTGCACAATTAACAAAATTTATTAAAAACTAAATAAAATATATTACAATTAATTAACTTCCCGCCCTTTGCTCCTATAAACCCCACAAATCTCACCTAAAATTAAACTTAAAATTGTTTTTATTACACAATTAAAATAATTAATTGTCAATTAAATAATTAATGGTATTTAACAACTAATTATTAAACTGATTAAAATTAATTTACTCCCACCCTTTACCCCTTTGAACCCTACAACCCCACCTAAAAAAATACTAAACAATTAACATAATTTATGATCAATTAATTATTTAATATTAATTAGCAACTAATCATTAATGAATTTAAAATAAATTACTTCCCACCCTTTATGCCTATAACCCCACAACCTGCACCTAAAAAAAGAAACATTACACAATCAACATAATTAATTATCATTAAATTAATTAATATTAATTAACAACGAATTATTAATGAATTATAATTAAATTACTTCCCACCCTTCACCCCTATAAACTCCACAACCCACACATAAAATGTACATTAAAAAAATTATTAGCACAATTAACATAATTAAATATCAATCAAATAAATAATATTAAATAAATAAAATCATTCATTTATGACAATTTCATTATTTTCAACCCTATACCCCTATAAACCCACAACCCGCTACAGGTCTAAAAAACACAACATGTAATTAAATTAAAAATGTAATATTACAAAAATATAACAAATATATTAAAAAACATAAACAATAATTATGCAAAAAAATTACATCATACACATTTAAATTATATACTAAAATACATAACAATAATTAAGAAATTACATTTTAAACAACTACGTTTTTGCAAACTATATTAATAACTTTGATATTTTTAAAATCAATATTACTTACCTTAAAACGATATTCTTTACATCGATATTCTTGCTGACGATATTTCTGTCCCACAATATTTTAGACTCAATATTTTGGTATGGCGATATTTTGTACTCAATATTATGTCCGAATACCGGAGCCCTGTACCAAACAGTTTTTGGTTTTTATGTTCAAAATGAAAATCCTGAAATTAGATTTTCTTTTTGAAAATAAAAGATGCAATGCTCACTTTGCCATGGGAGTCTTCTCCCATTGTGAGGGGAACATTAAGCATTTTTCACTGCCACTTACTACCAGAGTGAGCGGAATGACAGGTCAGCCTCCGACGGCCCTTAATGCACAGGAACATCAGAGACGTTTGGCCCAAGTGGAGATGGAGAATGAGTAGTCTCCGCCATGGCCAAACTTAAGGTCCATATGAATCTGTTAGGCGTACCACTATGTTGGCGGGAAAGAAACTCTGTCACTGTTGGGATGGAGATCCCTTCCCTCCAACATATAAATCGGGCCCATTATCCCATCGGGCACGGCCTGACAGCCCAATTGAAGAATCTCCTAGCCATTTGATGACGGTTCTGATTTTACTAAAGACAATAGTGATTGATCCCATTTTGATGATCGCAGTGACCATCTTGAAGATCCCCTGCGATATGCATAAAATTGCAGGACCTTCAGTCAACACTAGAAGACCATTCTAAGATTGATTCCCTTGGGGATTTTCTTCCAGCTCTTTTCAGACTAACTCAGATTAAAACCAAAGGGCTACATTGACCCTTTGGAGGCTAAAAGACAAACGCTATACTCTTGAGAATCACCCACCAACCTTGAAAATGCCCCAGGCCTATGTGCCAGAGGGAGTGAAACATGTGATGGATGTCTGGATATCTATAATCATGTACTGTATACAATAAATGAAAATCTTTAGTCTTTTTATGAAGAAAAGAACTGTATCTCTTTGATAAACAATACATGAATGGAGTGAATTATATTCTGCAATTGTGATGTAGAGAGACTTATGTATAGAATTAAAGGGTGAAAGCATTTTAATCTATCATTTCAAACATACATCATAGCTGACATCCCAAAAGAAGCCACAGGGCTTTCTCCCTCCCACTTTCCTCAGGCAAAATGGAACCATTCTGGACCAACTAATTTCCCATGTCCGATAGAGTCTCTTTCATTTTTTTTTTTTAAATTCTTTATTAGGTATATTTTCTTTCCTTTTCATATATATTTCAAAATCCAAAACAGAATAAAGACTTCTTGCCCTTACACGTATCCCACCCCCCTCCCTGCCCTTGATCCAACTCATAGTTGTCTTACATATTTGGGCATCCAAAAGGAAACATGTCAATGTTTAACACATAATTCGTTAATAATCACGCAAGAAATACAGAAAAAAGCAAAAGTGAACGGGCACCCATCCTGTTAGCCCAAACTGGGTTCAGTTACTCCCTCAATCTCATTAATCCACCGCCTGATAGGGGCCCAAATTTTAGTACCTCTCCTTCGGGCTCTGTGCCCCCTTCGCTCATAAACCGCCATCTCCCATCGGTGTGCCGCAAGGAGTCTACCCAGCCATTGGTGCCCGGACGGTGGCTCAGAGTCTAACCAAACAGTAGCCAGACAGAGCCTTAATACAGTCATAGCTATGAATAAAAATATTTGGGTCGGCCAGGGCACTTCCAAGTTGGTCACCCCTAAGACTATCAACTGAGGGGTCAGTTCGATTTCTAATCCCAGCTGATCTCCCAGCAACTTAGCGATCTCTGCTTTAAGGATATTGAGCTTGGGACAGGTCGTGAACATATGAATACTGCCAGCGGCAAGGTGCCCACAGCGTGAACAGTGAAAACCAGAAGTCCCCCCCATTTGTATATCCATGCAGGGGTGATGTACAAGTTAAACCAGGTTTTAAAGCACTGGACCTGCAAATTGGCCGCAAAGAAAGCGGTTTGAGCCAGATAGTACGAGTCCTCACACTCTCCAGGCCCAGCCTATAAGAGATCCTGCCATCGGTCCATGTGTTTCGTAAGATCGTCCACCATTTCCTTATTTAATAATTTATATTTAGTAGTCAATGTGGGTGACCCTGGAGAAACCTGCCGATCCCCCTGCCTTTTTAGCCAAAAAGTCTCTTATTTGTAAGTATTTAAAAAATTGATTATTCCCTATACCGTATTTATCCTTGATTGCGTCGAAAGGATGTATCCCCCCTTCTTCAACAATGTGCCCAATTTTCTTCAACCTCCTCCTGTCCCAATGTCTCATATAGCCATCATGAAAGATAGCTGAAAGTAAGTCATTGTTATACATGGGAGTGAATCTGTGTATCCGGCCCAATCCAAACTTCTTCTGGACTGATGTCCATACCTTAAATGCGCCTATCAGAGTCTTAAAGTTAACCCTTTTAAAATAAGCAAAGTCAAAATGGCACGTGAGACACCCTCTAGCCTCTGTCCCTAATATTAATTCATATATAGAGAAAGAAGATTCTTCCTGTAGTTCCGCTCTTTCCCCTGTTACTAAGTCTGCCATCTGCTGTAACATTGCTGCCCAATAATATAATTGAAAGTTAGGAACGTCCCATCCTCCCCGATCTCTTGGGAGGGTTAAGAATTTTAAGGCTCTTCGAGGGCGTTGGCCGGCCCATAAAAACCCAGAGATCAGCTGGTTCAGAGTTTTAAACCACGAGTTGTCTATTTCTAAGGGAATGGTTCTGAAAAAATATAAGATTTTAGGTAGGAAAATCATCTTAATAGCATTGCTTCTTCCCACCAAGGTAAGTGCCAAATTGTTCATTCTGGCAAAGTTGGTTTTAAATTTCCGGAGCACTGGGTCCAAATTTAGCTCCACTATTCTCTCCACATTTGCCGCAATCTCAACACCAAGATACCTGGCATTCGGGACTACTCTAGCGTCATTTTATTGTATCATGCCATTCGTAACAATTTGCGTCTTACCCTGATTGAGCTGGTAACCTGAAATATATCCAAAATTAGTAGCTTCCCTTTCGATTTCCATGATAGCATCCCTCGGATTTGGGGTAGTAATCGCCAAGTCATCTGCATAAGCTAAGATCTTTGTGCACCCTCCAATGTTATGCATTGCCAGAATACCGATGTTTTCCTCGATCTTCCGGATTAAGGGATCGATATAGAGAGCAAACAGCAAGGGTGAACAAGGGCAACCTTGACATGTACCTCGAGTGATCTTGATTAAATCAGACATACCGCCCATTACCGCTACTCGAGCCACTGGATTCCGGTACATGGTTTGTATTGCTCTTATAAATACACTACCCAGGCCTCTCCTTTCCAAAATCGCCCATAAAAAAGGCCTGGAGACCCTATCAAAGGCCTTTTCTGCAACCAACAGAATTAGCGCCATAGGGTCTCCGGCAATCTTTGAAGAATCAAATAAAGCGATGGTTCTCCGGATATGATCAACTGTACCATGCCCAGGAACGAATCCATGTTGGACCGGGGAAACCAACCTGTGAATTACTTTAGCCAGTCGACTAGCTAAGATTTTAGCATAAATCTTAATATCACAGTTAACCAATGTAATTGGGTGATAAGATCCCAGTTTGTTAATGGGTTTGCCCTTTTTCGGGAACACCACTATGTTGGCCAACTTCCAAAATTCGGGGCAGCCCCCCCCCTGATTATGAATTTAAAAATATTTCCCTCATGAATTCATGTAAACAGGGTGCAAATTTTTTATAAAATTCACCCGGGATTGAGTCCGTCCCAGCAGCTTTCCCTGCGGGAAGTGAGTCAATAGCCCTTCTAACCTCATCCTCCGTTAAAGGTGCCTCTAAGCCCTCCTTATCCTCGAGAGATAGTCGTTCCCCTGGCAGCCCCTTAGATATTCATCTATTGCACTGTCCCCACAAGCAGTGTCTTCGGGGTATAGCTGCTGATAAAACCTCTGAAACGAGGAACGCACTGCAGCAGGGTCAGAGATTAAGCCGTTGATCGGGTCTCTAATTTCAGCAATGCCCCCCTGAGCTATCTTTTCTCTGGTACGTACAGCCAGTAAATGGCCCACCCTTTCATTATTTTCATATGCCTTGCTACACCAGGCCATATATTTCCCCACAGCTTGTTTTGCTGAAATATCAATAATAGCGGATTTCCCAACTAGTACTCTAGATTGCGCTTTGTCCGTGTCTCCCCCTCCTGCAATCGTCTCTATCAATTGTTTTTCTGCCACCGCCAGTTCCATGTAGAGATCTTGAAGCAGCTTCTTCTCCTTCCTCTGGGTCGCCCAGCCATACCTAGATGTCTCCCCTCTTATCCCAGCTTTTAGAGCGTCCCAGACTATATCGATACTGGCACTCCCTTTATTCTCCTCTATAAACCTGGGGGCCCAAACTTTTATATGCTGAGTAAATCCCTCATCACTAAGCATAGCCCTATCAAACGTCCATCGCGTCACCGGGGAAGATTTAGTTTGAATATTTACCTCCAGCACAAGGGGGTTATGATCAGACATTAGTCTTGGATATTTATATATTTTGCAAGGCTGAACTAATTCCAGCGAAACATAAAAATAATCCAACCTAGCGTGTACTTGGTGTGGAGCAGAAAAGTAAGTATAGCCCGGATCCCTGGGTTCCTGACTCAGCCTAACGTCTGACAGCCATGAAGCGCACATAGATGAGATAGAGATTTAAAAACTTTAGGTTTGCGGCCTTGATACCCCTGCCCCCCTCGTTTATCCTTTAGAGAGTTAATATTGATATTAAAATCTCCACAAATTAATAAGGGGAGAGGTCACCCCACTAATTCAATATTCAGCCAATCAAAAAGCGCTGGGTCATCTAGCACTGAACACAAAGTAAACATACTATGCTTCATAGAGCATTGGATGATCACCCATCTTCCCATTTTATCTGAGCTAGACCGCGGAAATCTGGCTGTCCCCTTTCGTGCCATAACTGCCACCCCTCTTGTTCGTGTCCCCTGTGTGGTGCTAGAGATCATTTGAAAGCCCGCCAACTGTGCTACCTCCCGTCTATTTGCTTCGACATGAGTCTCCTGGAGACATACAATATCAGCCTTCAAAAATTGAACATCCACATTGATTCGACGTTTTTTCTGTGGGTTATTTAGGCCACATATATTTATAGAGGCTATTCTTAACTTGCCCATTCACTCAGGTATTAACTTTCCATCGCACATCAGCCTTCTATTAATTACCATTTTAGCCCAATAACATTTCTTTGGATCGATCCTCCCCCCCCCAGCCCCTTCCCTGGGCAAGAAAGGTCCGAAGACCCTTGTGATGCCTCCTGTATTCTACTGTCGCCCCCAGCCACTTTCCCTCTAGATGTAATTAAAAAAAAAATTAAAAAAAGACGTGGAACCCCAAAAGAAGACAAAAAGCCCTCAACAATAGCTCTAAATAAGAAGGAATCGGTTAATACAAAATATGTAAATTTCATCCATCTTGAGCCCTTCAAAACCTGAGTGCAACCATTTCTCAATCTACGTGAAATTTCCTGGAGGTACTCTTGGGCCTGTGTTTCTGAGGAGAACACCCTAGTGGTTCCCTTACAGATGACCTTAAGTCGTGTGGGACTCATTAGGAACACCTCACTGCCCACTTTCTGAAAGGGGGTGATTTGCTGACGGAGCCTCCATCTCCTCTCTACAGGAGTGTGGCAAAAATCAGGCCTAACAAAGAAGGTCTGTCCCTCTGCTGAACGCCTGGCCTCGGGTCTAGCTTTATCAAAAACTGCCTGTCTTAAAAGAAAATTGCCCAAAAAAATAAGGATAGCCCTAGGTCTGGGATTCTGATCACTTTGTCCCTCTTTCCTCGTCAGCATCAGAGGGAATCAGTGTACCCTCTGCACCTCCGCATCCCAGTCCCAATGCGCCAGTTCCGGGAAGGCCCCTTAAACAGCCGAAGGACAAATCCACAAATGTCATTCCCTTCTGCATTCTCTTCAATGCCCAAAAGTCTCAAGTTATTCCGCCGCTGGCGGTTTTCAAAGTCTTCGAGCTTCCATAACACATCTGTCATTCTGGCTTCATTCACGGTGGATTGTTGTCCCGTAGCTTCTGCCCCTGCCTCCAATACTACCACCCGTTCCTCTAATGCTGTTGTACGTTCCGCAATCTCAGAGCAAGCCTTGTTGACTTTTCTAATGGCTCCTTGCAATTTTTTTGTCGCCAAATGAGCTCTCTTATGCTCCTGTCACGCCTCCACCTGCATCTGTTTAAGGGTAGTGTAGATTATCCCCATTGAAGGAGAGGATTATATGTTGGATTTAGGTTCTGGGAAAAGTTTGGCAGCTTCAAGCTGAGTTCCGACATCTTCTATCTCCCCAGCTTCCAAGTCAAAATAAGTAGTTGAATAATCCCATTTCATCTGACTCAGGCAATCCGAGTCTGAGCCCCTATTCTTCCTGCCCGAGCTCTTCTTTTTTTTTTTCCAACCAGAAGTCCGCTTTTGAGTGGTTGGTTTTAAAGCCGGACTGTCAGTGTCCCCTTCAGAGGTTTCCAAATCCAGATCTGTACCCCCATTCTTGCTACTATTGGATAACTCAGATTCCTCTGTCAGGGAATAAAATGTATCCCCCTCCGGGGTCCCGGCAGTTTTAATGGGAACTCTAGTGCTGTTTAAAGTATTAAAATCTAGAGAGATCTCACCTCCGGACTCCCCTTGCTTTGCCGGGTTCTTCTGCTCCGGCAGGCTCACATCTGCCCCCTCTACTGCCCAACTATCGAGTGGTGATTCCACACTGTTTACCGTGCTGCCTGCCCCCTTTAGTGTTTCTAGATGTAGCAAGTCTTTATTTACTGTGCTTCGCAAAGAATGATCCCCAGCACTCACCGATTCCTTGCAGACCTTAGCGCTCACTCCAACCTTGCCTGTCAGTTTCTTTCTTCCAGCAGCAGGACCGCGGCCGGAAAACATCCCTAGGACCGTGGGCTGCTTTGATCTCGTTACAGGCTCAGAGGGACGCTGCTCACTTGCTTTTGTTTTGCCGCCTGTCTCCTCCTCCTCGAGGCCGGCAGTGTGAGCAGCGTCTGCACTTCTCCGATCGGCCATTGTCTTCCGGGTAGGCAGCGGCGCTCCTCCAACCGCACCGCTCTCCAAGCGTTCCTTCAGAGGTTTGCGTTGTTTGGGAGGCATTCTGGAAAACAGCGGAAAGAGCCTGTCTCTCGCCAAAGGAACCACCAGCTGAGTGATGTCACGAGCCAGCAGGTACGATCTTTGCTTTACTCCTTCTATGCCACAATAGATTCCTTTCGCCGTCAGAGCCAGAAGTGCTCCGATTCCTGTATACGGCCTCATCCAATTATTTCCTATATCGTCAGTACATTTTTTAGGGGTCCTTATTAATTCTGCTTGTGATGGGAAGTGGCTCCCGCAGCAGTCACACAGCCGCCATCTTGCCTCAAAATACTGTCTCACTGATAGAGTCTCTTTCAGAGGTTTAAGATGTTGCCAGGGTAGTCAAAAGGAAATAAAATAATTTAACATGATATCCCAGTTAGTTTTGGTTAAAATTCAAGTGGTGGGATAATATTCCCTTCTGAGTATTTAATAGAATCAGGACAGCCAAATGGCAGAAAATCTGAAGTTTTCTTTTCAGGCTTGGAAGCTCTATTGTGCATATTTAAACATATTCTCTACTGACAATACCTCATGCTCTATTGGCTTACAAAAGAATGTCTTAAAAGTGGTAACTGTAAACCAGTCAACAGATCTGACAAATTTCTCTAATCTTTGAGGCCATAGTGCTTCCTACAGAATAGGTCCTAAGCAATTTTGTTTCAAGCCTCACTAAAGATATTGGGGCTGATTACGATGGCAGACGGACTTCAGCCCGTCCGCCATCGTATCAGGAAGTGGGACCGCCCACTTACAAGGCAGTGGTCACACAAGTCTGATTACAATGCGACCGCCACCACAGCGGTCGCACTCCCCATATTTTAAATTGCGGCGGATGCTGCTGACAGCAGCACCCGCAGCAATGTAAAAACAGCACATTTCACATTTCCCTGCACTACGTGGAAGGCACCATGCAGTGCCTGCCACATGGTGCAGGGAAATGTAGGGGGGCACCATAGGTACCCCCCAAACCCAAAAACAAAGTGCTAGGGTGGAAGGGGAGCCCGCTACGGGTCCCCAAAGTCCATCCCCGCCAGCCTTTCCATGGCGGGTGAACAGCTATAGAAAGGCTGGTGGGGATGGACCATCGTAATCCCTAGGGTGATGCCTGGTAGGCACTGCCACCATTTCAGGGCTAGAGAGGCCCTCTGCCGCACCGGCGGGCTCAAGGAGCCTGTCGGATGCGTGATGGTCAGAGTTTCTGACCACCACGGTACTGCCCACCATAATAATATGGTGGGTGGAAAATGGCCTCACGATGGGGTTAACCCACCACCGACAGCCTGTTGGTGGCGGGTTCACCGCCATCATAATCAGCCCCTTAATCTCTTTCAGCCAGCACCCAAATGGAGTAGAAAAACTGGAGTGCAAGGTTTGTGAATAGAAATTAGTAACTGAGGGGAGGAGGTTCTCAATTCCTCTGCAACCTGAACATACTGCATAAAATCCTCTCTCCACTCAATTTAGAATTTAATGGAAAAGCAGAAAATTCAATAGCATTGTAAGCATTACATTCAAATTATAAAACTGTATTGAGATTACATCTAGGTCTCTAACAACAGAAATCCTTCTAAAATATCACAAACAGAGTAACATCACAAGGTTAGTTGATAACATTTTCAACAATAGTTTATTATTATTTGTTCATTGCTCGAGCAATTTTAACATCACATTGACATCCCACAGCAAACTATATCTCAGCACTGGTGAATTTGGATAACAGAGTTTCCTTTAGAAACCTGTTCACTAGAGAACGTTCACCTAACTTGTTATTTCCACCTTTAGATGCCCACTGAAATGGCGGATCTGTACCTCATTATGGAACGATATGACTTTTGATGAGATGCTATAGATTTTAGAAAATGAATAATTTTGAGACATCTGATGTAAAGTATTAATATTCCTTTATGTACACCAGCCAAATCAGATGCCCCAGGCTGATTTGCATGCTTTTGTTGTTCCTGCTGCAGATGATGCTTTAATGTATACAGAAGTCAATTCTAAAATTTCTTGGATATCTGTAAGTGGCCTGAAATGTTCCAGGCCACCGGAACAAGCTTACCCCATAGGACGTTACTGTGATATTGACTTTTTGGTTTGTCAATAACTACTGAAGGAATTGTAATAGAATTGGAAGATCTGATGACAACTCAAGTAGGTAAAGATACAAGAGTTCACCCTCCATTGAGGAGTGTTCATGACTAAATATGCTCTCTAACTGTGGAAGTCATGCCTACAATCCCCTGCAGGGCTGGCCCAGTGAGGCAGGGGTGGAGCCTCACTGGAATATATGCAGTATAAGGAGGGCAGGAAGCTTCTGGTTGTTCTAGTTGCTCTCTGAGGCAGCAGATTCCTCCCGTCCCATCACGTACCTGTGCTTCTGGGTTTCTGATCACGGTGTCCTGCACTTGTCTTCGCTCTTATCAGGCTGGGTCTCATCGGGGCCTCGGTTAAGATAACCTTGGGAACCCTCCTGCTCATGGAATCCTGGTGACCTTCTACGTCACTCCTGCAAGAGATAAAAGATAAGTAAAAATATCAAGTCCTGCAATCTTCCTCGTAACACGCTGACTTATTGTAAACTCTGCATTACGCTTGTGCTGTTATTTACTTATCTGACTTGAGCTCTTCTCCTATTCCCCTTGATGTTTTGGACTCTCATGATTCTTCTTCCTTACAAGGAAACAAAACAAAGTACAGTGTTATATACTCCAATACTGTGCCATTTAAAATACCTAATGCATCTTTTATTTTGATTTACCTGATTTTTGTTTTATTGTTTTTGACTAACATAGTGAGCGCATGAATTAATGTGGTATATCAATGCATATGTAGAGTAATGTGTTGGTTCTTTGGTATGTACTCTCCAGCCATGCCACATAAAGCCTACATTTAAAAAGAAATAAGGTACACTGGAGGTATCTAATGTTAGTTATTATGTGATGGTCCAGGAAAAGCTATGTGTTGTTCTGATATGTGCACACATGTTTCTCTTTTCTGTTTCTCCTCATTAGAGGTACCATCTTTACAAGTTAACCTCACTACCTTCTACATTTACCGGAAGAGGGTTTTAACACAGGTAGAAGATAGCACATTTTAAAAGACAATTGGGCAACACATTGCTTATCTGTTAAGTGTTTTTTTTATTTAATGTTGTTCATTCACACAGGAAAAGCCAGAACAGTCCTGATAGACAACTTACCTGCAGCACCGTCATCAGCAGACTTGTTTCTTTTCTGTTCCCTTCACTTCTTCCCCTTCAACAAGATTGGCTTTGGATTTTGTTGGGTCATCTAGATTGACAGGGAAGTTGGGACCTTGAATCGCGACTTCCTCTCACGGAAAATCAGGCGAGATTCTTACAGAGGATCTGGGAAAGACCAATCTTTCAGGCCTCCAACTGAAGAACCAATGAAGTAGAGCTGCTAATCATGAGAAAATAGGTCCACCACAAAAGGTTCCCAAAAGTCATTGAGGTCCTCAAATATGCCAGGATGCACCCATCAATCTTCAGGAACTCTAATCTGCCACCGTGTTTCACTGACCAGGAAGTTATTCTGCTATCAAGGATATTTGCTGACGAAAACAGAACTACCCATAGGGACTTGGATAGGCCTGCTAAAAGATGTATTCTTGTCTCTTCCAAGTGATTGATGTACCTTCCCATAGTTAATTATTCCATAAGCAGCAGAATTGTGTAATTGACCTTGCCCTTTATAAAGTTTTGGAGGGTAAAGGACACTGCAAGAAGCTATAAATAATATGTAGGCATTAATGACTTCCTCTTTGGCCATTTTCCTCGGGTCAAGAAGCTGCTGCACTGGGCCCCCCAGCCCCAGACACTTGCATCCGATTTAATACTTGATCTGGGGATGTAGGAAAAACATCTCAAACATTCTATGCACCTACATGAGCAAACCACCAGGCATTCTCATCCCATACCTCTCGCTCTAAAGTGATTAGTGCTGAGTATGTTTGTTTTTTTTTGTCCTCATATAACCTCCATAGAATAAGCATCCTCTTGGTCTTAACCAACCCAATTGCTTACGTCTTGGGGTCTAATCTCAGCTGATGTTTGTGAGGGATCCAGCCCGTGCTGCACATCGTGAGCTGACCACGAGGTGTAATCATTGGACACTTTTGCCAGTATACCAGCTACTCAAAGTCTAATCATTTCCAGAATAGCCCAAGTTCATTTCTCGTGTTATAGGAATTAACCTTTTGGTCAAGGTCTCTAAAATATCTTACTGAGTTCCACCAACCTCTCCAAGTTGGGGGGTCTGCCTGGCGCCAGTTCTTGCTAATTTCTTGTCTTGCTAAGAGAATTAAATAAAACACAAGTTTACTCTGCTCATCCATAAAGTCCGCCTCACCCTCCGAAGGTTGTACAGTGCTGAGTATGTTTTGCCTCTTTATAGGTGACTTATTTTTGGATCCTGAAGAGCCTGATGATAAAGGGGACCCAGAAATGTCACCTGTATTGAGAATGACAGTAGACACATCAGTAAGAAATAGGGTAGTTGGTTAACTGGGGTGTGAGCCCTGGTCAAGCTGAAGCCACAATCCCTGGGAGGGTTAACCACAAAAATGTACTAAATTGACCTTTGCTGAACCCTAGGTAGCTTGGTGCAAAAAGCAGTCAGGTTCACCTTGGAGGCAATTTGTAAAGTATTTATGCAGCACACAAACAGTAACACATTGAAAACAGACCACAAGAAAAATCCCACACTGATTTAGAGTACATTTTAATAAATTATTTGACACCAAAACTATGAAAATCCAATCTGTAGAACTGGATTTATGATTTTATTAAAATCTTTAGTAAACACTAGCACTTAAAATATTAAAGCACCGACCACGGACATCTATTTGTGCGAGGTTGAATCAAAGTAAAAAAATATGGCCAACTTCGATGAATTGCAGCCCGGATACCAGAAGTGGATTGGGCCTGGTCCATGCTTACCTTTGGACTTAGATGAAATTCTGAAAGAAAAAGTTCTGGAAGGTAAAGTTCAGCAGGGCAAGGCGGCAGGCTGTGTCTAAGGACGGAACGTCATCTTCGCGGAGCTGCTGGACAAAGTTGTGTTGAAGATTTCTATTTTGAGATTTAGCCACTTTTTTGAAAGTCACAATCTCCAGTGGGACGAGGCAATACATTGTAGCCAAAGACAGTTCCAGGAGGTTAGATACCCCTTTGGCGAAGGACTACTGTACAGGATTTGCTGCTGTGGAGAAGAACGTAGCGGGAGCTGCGGCAAAGTCAGGCAAATCAGCGAAGAACCTTCAGCAGAAAGATGAGAACATTGGTTTCAGTTTTCTTTAGGTTCTCAGAGCAGAATCAGCCAAAAAGCTTTTAATTTCCAAGTTTTAAAATCTGCCTATCTTGGCACCTGTAACACCACCACCAAGGGTCTAGGACTGAAGGGGCACCACTTGGTGGGTTAGGGCTCACTCAGGCTAGGTCGAGGTGCAGTTCCAAGATGATGGGGGACAGTTATGTCCCTGTGGCTCTGACTAGGAGGCCAGCGAAGTAGCCCTTAGAGTCACTTTGATCGCCCTGGGTTCAGGTGAAGAAGCAGGGCTCAAACAACCAGGCTGGCCTCTGAGAGTTCAAGGCAGCAACGCCCACCTTCGAGGTGCCGCAAAACAGTACACAGCAGGCCACAGCAGCAAGCAGTGCTCTGAGTCCTTCCCCAGGTCCAGAATGTGAACTGAATAGTGCATCTGAGGGTCCCCTTTTTATACATGGTGCCTTTTATGAAATAGGTGAAGTTTCTAGAGCATTCTCTTTGAAGTCTTTGAAGTTTCCTTACTCCCCTGCGCTGGTTCCAGGCTGACTGTAGGCACAATGCAGCAGTGGCAAACACCTTCTGTGAAGGCAGAGCACAGCCTATTCAGTTGCAAGTGGGGCTGTACCCAACTCTGTCCAACTCCGCTTCCCCATCCTTTCAGCAGATGGCCCATTCAGGCACCTCCAATCCCTCTAATTTGTGACTGTTAGGGAGAAATTCGAAAAGTCCAACTGACAATTATACCTAGTCATGTGACCTAGGAAAGGCTGCAGGCAGCAAATGGCAAAGGGCAAATTTTAATAAAATTTTTCAAATGTAAAAAATAAGGAGGATTTTTAATTACTATTTCATAGATGCCAAATATGCAATTCGTATCTGTTCCCAATTTTTTTTTTGTTGCACTTATTAAACATAATAAAGCAAACCAATGTGAACCTATGGGACAGGCAGGCCTCACAGTAGTTGAAAATGAATTTAGGAGTTTTTCACTACTTGGACATCTAAAACGTAAAAGTATTTATCCAACCTTTTAAATCAATGCACCCTGCCCTATGGGCTTTTTAGGGACTACCTTAGAGGTGACTTTGTATGCAATAAAAGGGGATTTTAAGGCTTGGCAAGTAGGTTATATTTTGAAGTCGAATCGGCAGTTTAAAGCTGCAGTGGCAAGCCTGGGACATGTTTTAAGGTGCTAGGTAAGTGGGCGACACAATAAGTGCTGCAGTCTCTTGTTGAACACTTCACCACGTTCAGACACCAAGCAGAGATTCTGAAGTGGTGGGTCATTGAAAAAGTAAAAACCAACCCCAGGGGCGGTAACTTGGCCAACACCCTTAGTGTTAGGGAATGTAAATGGATACACACCTTTGCTACTGTCCTAAGAGGACTGAATGAGTCAGAGGAAATTGCCAGGCAGGTAGCCACTTTAAATAATGGCTGAGTACATGAACAAGGACGCGGACCATGGCGGTCTGAACTTTGATGCGGCGTGGCACAGGAGCCGAGCAATACTTGAACTTACCCTGGATACAGGAGGGATCAGTTCTAAAGAAAGACATACACTGTAGTATAGGAACCTTACAGTGTTGTCTTAAATATCACCGATCATTGAAAAACGTATAGATAATACACCCTGAGGAAGTCCACGGAAGTTGGACGAAACGCATTGGCTGTTTGGCTGTTTTAGGTTTAAATCTTTTTATTGAGACTTATTAACAAACAAACCATCACTTTTGAGTATATGCATTACCATGGGCTACACAAAGCCCTTTGCAATTGACTTATTGATGGATCAAACAAAGAACAGGCGAAAACAGAAAGAAGAATCTCATACTAACCCCCTTTTATCCACCCCCCACCCCTACCCTCGTTCACTGCTCCTTCTATAGTCTTATGTTAGGCCTATGCTGTGTCTTGTTGGTTCGTGCCCCGGTTTACCTCAGTATTAGCATCAGGGAGGCGCAGGAGGCGTAAGTACCTAGGACAAGTGAGCTCACGAAACTCTGGTGTGAGGAGAGCCAGGAATGGTTGCCAAAGATCTCCAAAGGTCGAGCCCTTCCCTGCCAGTGTAAGGGTTATCTTCTCCATCCCCAAAACATGCCACAAGTGCTGGAGCCAACCTGTAAAGATGGGGGTGCGGGAGGTTTTCCAGTGAGTCAGAATGTTTTGAGCTGCTGATTCTAGGGCTATCGCTATCTGGCGACCTCTTCTGGACTTGAGGGGATACGTTAAAGGATTTGGTACTCCTAAAAGTACATAGGCTGGGAATCTCGGTAATTGGGTATCTAGATATTTGTCCACCTCGTCTAATATCTGGGACCAGTATTGTTGTATGCATTCACATTCCCATAGGAGATGGACCAATGTTCCCTGTTTTCCGCACCCCCGCCAGCATTCTGCGCTTTGTTTGGGGTCTACTCTGTGGGTGCATTCTGGCATGTAGTACCAATAGGTGACTATTTTTGTTAGCGTTTCAGTCAGTCCCATGGTACTTGCCGTGTGTCGTGCCCTGTAATACACGCCCTCCCACTCTTTGCTTCTAAGTTCTCGTCCCAGGTCTCTTTCCCAGCACATGCGGCCTGTATTATATGTGTGTGTGTGTCGGGTGAGAAGCATCTTATATAGATCGGAGATTAACTTCTTATCCGACGTCCTCGTTATAAACCATCTTTCATAGGGTGTGAGATGCCTCTGTGCGTGTGGCCTGTAGTGCGGGTGTAGTGCCCAATGCCGAAGTTGCAGGTAGTGTAACCTTTCTGACTCAGGGATCACATAGTCAGATCTGACTTGTGGGAAGGAGAGGACTCCTTCTACGTCGAAGAGATGCCCCAAAGCGTGGCACTCTGAGGAGCGCCAATGTGTAAAAGCGGTCTCACACATCCCCTGGCCAAATTCTGGATTGTCAAAGAGTGGGGTGAGCGGGGAGGGGAAGGTGGTCAGCTTATGTTTGGTGTTTGTCTGGTCCCATGCTTTCAGTGTCGCTTGTGTGATGTGGGAAGCGTATAAATTAGGGGGTCTGTGTGGTTTCTTTAGAAAGGGAATCTTCTGCAGAGACGTGCCTGCCACCGCTCGGTCCTGAAAAAGCCAGTGTTTCTCCGACTCGTGCGGCTCCACTCAACCAGATGTCACAATTGTGCAGCATAATAGTAAAGCTGAAGATCAGGGATCCCCAGTCCGCCCTCTCCAGTTAGTAGAGTACTATTTGTTTTCTTCATTCGAGGTTTGCGGCCCTGCCAAATAAAGTGAGAGATCTCTGTCTGTACCCGATGTAGCCACCTGGGGGAGGTCGCAGAGGGAGTGCCTGAAATAAGTATAGTATTTTGGGCAAGATGGTCATTTTGATTGTGGCCACCCTCCCCAGCCATGAGATAGGGTAATGCTTCCATTGTCGCAATTCTGCACGGACCTGCGTGTGTAGCCTGGAGTAGTTGACCGACACTATTGTTTGTAGAGTGGGTGCTAGTTGAATTCCTAGGTATGGAACTGTGTCACCTGTCCATTGTATAGGATGCTGTTTCTGCAGGCTTGCCTGTGTCTGTGGTGACAGGGAAAGATTAAGCGCAACCGATTTCCCAACGTTAATCTTGAACCCCGAGGCCTTCGCAAAGGAATCTAGCTTTGACAGGAAGGCCCCCAGGGCTGTAGCCGGCTCTGACAGTGTTATCAGGACATCGTCCGCATACAAGCTTAAGGTGTGGATATCTCCTCCAAACTTGATCCCAGTGATGTGAGGGTGTGTTCTGACTCTTTAGGCCACGGGCTCCATATACAATGCGAAGAGCAGGGGCGAAAGAGGGCACCCCTGTCTTGTGCCTCTGCCTATGGGGAAGCGGGTCTACGTGTATCTATTGACCCTAACTGACGCTGTGGGGAAGCGGTAGCAGTTCAGAATTTGCGTCCTCAATTTCTCACCCAGCCCGACGTGCGTGAGTACCTGCTCCAGATATGGCCAGTGGACCCTATCGAAGGCCTTCTCTGCGTCGACAGCGAGAAGCATGTAATCTCCCTGTGTCCTTGAGGCCTTCTCTATAATGTGTAGGACCCTCTTAGTGTTGCCGCTAGTCTGTCGTTGGGGGATAAATCCCACCTGATCGGGGTCGATCAAACCTGGCATGTATATAGCCAACCTGTGTGCTAGGATCTCTGTATATAGTTTCAGATCGATGTTTAGGAGGGATATGAGGCGGTATGCTCCGAAGCTAGTTTTGTCTTTCCCTGGTTTAGGGATGACCACTATAGCGGCCTCAAGCATTGTCTCTGGGATCGCCCCCGGGGTCGCAAAGGTGTTTGAAGAGCCTAGTTAGCAGAGGAGCCAACACGGGGCAGAACTGTTTATAAAAGGCCGCTGTGTATCCGTCCGGCCCAGGCAATTTGGCCAGTTTAAGTCGTGAGATAGCTGCTATGACCTTTTCCACTCGTATTTCCCTCTCTAGGTGTTCTGCTTGTCCCAGGGTTAGCGTGGGGAGATGTGCCTCTTCAAGAAGGCGTCTCCGTCTGTGCTATTCAGTTGTTGTCCCGAGTATAACTGGGTGTAAAAGTCTTGGAAGGTCTCAGCTATCACTGTGTCATCAGTCACCAGCCTCCCCGTTGGGTCGCATATCTCCTGGACCCCTTGCATTTGTCTAGTCTCGTGCAGCTTGTGTGCCAGCAGGCATCCACATCTGTCTCCCCGGTATAGAACGAGTGCAGTGCTGCGTATTCCGCCCTCTCCTGGTCAATGGCTGCTAGTTGTGTACACACTGCACGAAGCTGGCGCCAAACTCTGGGCGCCCCTGTCCTCTGGTGCATTTGCTCCAGCTCCCGTATTCTCTGTGTGAGGTCGTCTCTTTTCTTCCTATGCTCAGCGTTGTCCACTGTCGAGATTGGAATTAGCTCCCCTCTAATTACCGCCTTGAGTGCCTCCCACCGTGTGTCGATATAAGCGTGTCTGGGTTATCATTGTGCAATAGATAGTCATCTATGGCACGCTGTATTTGCGCAACCACGTCCAGACGTTGTAAGAGGTGTCTCTGAGGTGCCACTGCCGTGTAGGTTGCTGAATCGGAGGGAGTATTAGTGTGGCCACAACCGGAGCGTGGTCCGATAGAGAGGCCACTAGGATTTCTTCATCGGAGGTAAGGTCGCGGAGGGTCTCAGAGCCTATCAAATAATCAAGCCTAGCGTAGGTTTTGTGAGCGTTGGAAAAGAATGAGTATTCTCGGAGGTGGAGATGATGACATCTCCAGAGATCCACTAGGCCCAGTTCTCTCATTCTATCTAGCCCTTCCATTGAAAGCGCGCCTGTCTGACCAAAGCGTTGGCCAGACCTGTCTAGGGAATTATCGAACACTAGGTTACGGTCGCCCCCCAGGAGAATCTTGCGTTCAACTGTCGCTGTTGCCTCTGTCAGAGCTTCATGAAGAAATCTTTCTTGGCTCTCATTTGGTGCGTATAGGGACCCGATGACTAGCATTTGACCCCCTATCGCAAACTGGTAAGTGAGCAATCGCCCCCTGATTTCTGCCACTTTCTGAACTACCTTCCCTGGAAGGACCGGGAAACCTATATTGCCACCCCTGCAGTTTTAGAAAGGCCATACGAGAATAGTTGCATTGGGAACATATGAGATTTGAGTTGGTGGCAGTCTCGCAAAAGTAGGTGTGTCTCCTGTAGAAGGCATATATCCGCTTTGGTGCTCTCCAAATATGATATAATCGCCCTGCGCTTGATCAGGTTATTGAGACCTCTCACATTCAATGTGAGAATCTTGAATTTAGTGAGGGGCATCTAGAGATCTGAGGACAGAGATTGTAGCTAGGGACCTAGGGCAGAACCAGTGTGTATGGTCGTGGTCATAGACTCCAAGGAGAGCATGTGGTGTGCTGTACGGCCCTTTTGTGTCAGGAAGCAGTGAATGAGGGACCCCAGAAAAGAACAGAAAACCCTTATAAACAAACAGAACATGTGAGTAGGTGAGTGATGAGAGATCAAGAAATAGTCCGTCATCCAAGGATGACCGGCAGGAAGTTTCTACGGGGTCCATAGTGTGGCCAAAAGCTGCTCCACCCTCCCACCCGCCCCAATGCAATAAGAGAAAAGGGGGAGAAGCGTCCCATGTCCGTCTCACTAAGTGTGCGTCTTCGCTAGGGCTTCCGGCATGGACTCCAGCACCACCTGTTGTCCCTTCGTGATCTCTGCTGGGTCAGGTCTTTTCAGTCGTCGTCTGCGACCTTGGCGCCTCCACCCCAAGGGTGAGTCACCGGATCCAGGGGTGGGGCTCCGCCGCTCTCCATCTTCCTCAGGAAGTTCAACACCCAGCAGTCGACTCGCTTCCAAGTGTGATCTTAGTTGGAGGAGCTTACCATCCAGGCGAAAGATGAGTCGGACCGGGTAGCCCCAGGAGTATGAGATGCCTCGCTTATGCAGGTGTGTAGTGATTGGCCGAAAGTCTCTTCGTTTCTGAAGGGTAATCAGATCAAGGTCTTGGTACAGTGTCGGGGTCTGGTCTTTAAAGGTGATGGGGTGCATGGATCTGGCTTTGCGGAGGTTTTCTTCTTCGGTCCTAAAGTCTTGTACGCAGACTAGTATGTCTGCCGGCGGGGCTTTGTCTGATCGCGGAGGACCCACCCTGTGTGCTCTGTCCAGCTTCAGATCCGCATTGGGTGGGTTGCCGAGTATATGGTTGAACAAGTCTCTCGTGTAGGCGAAGATGTCACCTGCTTCCACGTTGGCTTTCACCCCTCTGATCCAAATGTTATGTTTGCGGGAGTGGTTTTCGAGGTCCTCAAGGTGGGCCTGCAGGTCTATATGCTGGTTTTGGAGACGGATTACCTATTGGTGCAAGGCTGCTAATTCAGTGTCTCTACCATCACCTTTATCTTCCAACGCGGCCACCTGCTCCCCAATGTCGTTCATGTCCCTCCTGATATCTTTGATTTGTGACGTGAGATCACGTTTGACTGTTTGCAGATTTTCGCAAAGGGTCGTGAACAGTGACTCAAGGAAGGCCCGTGTCACAGTCTCCCCCCCGGTGCCCTCCACCTTTGTTTGGGTTGGTTCTCCCGTGCTTGGGTGTTCCATCATGCTCCCTCCCTAAGGCCGTGCAAGAAAGGTCTTTCAAGGTTTTGTCCTTCTTTCCTCGAGTAGAGGTCATAGTCCGTACCTCACCGGACCGTTGCGTCTCTTCGTGGGCCGGACCAATACTATCCCCAAGGGCTAAGAGTCTCGGCTGAGTTGAGGGCTCAGAGAATGGTGCTTAGTGTCGCCCGGGAGGAACCTGTGATTGCCTGCTGCTGCTCCCTCTTCTGGGAGTTGGGGGTCTCGGGTGTCTCGTCTTCAGAGGCGGCTGATGTTCGCATGCTCACTTTGTGTCAGTCGCTGTGAGTTTGGGGTGGCGTCCGGACACGGGCCGCCTCCAAGTCTCCCTGATGTGTTTTACCAGGGTGGGCTTCTTCTACTAACCTGCTGCAGGGAAAGACCGGGACAGAGCCTCCAACACGGCAGTTTCTCCTGCCATGCGAGGCTAGTTTCTACCCGGTTGCTGGCCCCTGTCTCTTCCACCTTGAGTTCCTTCCCTTGTTGTGCCGGTATGAGCCAGGTTCGTCTCCATGTACTCCGACCTGCTCTCTGGGCTGGTGATCTTCCCCTAAGCTATGGTCCCAGCACGGGGTCCGCACTCTTTGTTCCCCGGTCGTATGTTGTGTGTCGCTTCACCGGCGCACCGCATCCGGAGCTGTGCCAGATCCAGCCTCCAGTAGGGTCTTCTGGTTCCGTCTGGGTGGGCCCAATTATGTAATGCCTCCTGTCCGGTGGTTAAGACGTCATCACCAGTATGGGCCCCTAAATTCAGGCTCTCTAGGCCCGTGTTCTTGCCCACTCCATCCGATCCTGCGCTAACCGCTTCCAGCCCTGCCTGCTCTGCTCCCCCGTACCTGTTCGGCTCCGCATCCAAAGTCAGGGTTCCGGTCTGGAACACCAAGGACAGGCAGGCCGCCGCAGGCGCTGGTTTGGTGGTCTGAGTGGGTCGTCCCATGAAGTGCCAGGCAGTGTTGGGCAAACAAGCGGTGGAATCGCAGCACACCCGCAAGCCGCACCCGGTCCTAGCCACACTGCTTCCGTAGGCCGCTACGCCCCACTCTTAGCAGCCACTCACTAATGGCGGCCAAGCTCGTTCTCCTCCTTGCCCCTCTCTTCCGCTCCTCTGGGTTGTGTTTCCCGCTCTATTGGGGTGGGGTAGGAGAATGGCGTAGGGGGCACGGTCCGTGCCTATAATGCAGGCCGAGGCTCAGGCCTGTAAGAACATGCACACCCACACCTCGCTAGTCAGGGGGTGGAAAGCCCCCAGAGTAGCCTCCGATCTTCGGTGGGCCATTTGAGGGAAGTTCCTGGGTCGCTCGGGCCAACCGTGCCTCCTCGCTAGGCCCGGTGCCGATCCCCCTGTGTCCGCGTAGGTCGGAGGATATATGCCAAGTGTAGGCCACCGTCAGCCAACGAGGCCGACTCTTCTCGCTACAGCGGTCCTGGCCTCCACGGCGGCTCCCAGAAGGGCCTCCCCCTCTCGGCAGGTGGTTCGAGGGACGTTCCCGGGCCGCCCGAGGCCAGCCAAGCCACGCCCCCAATCCCGGCACCGGGTCCCGGCATGCAGGCAGGCCCCAGACTGTGAGCCGGGGGACCGAGAGCCCGCCCCTGTCAGCAACGGCGGTCCCGACTATCCCTCGCTCCTCGGCGCTCACCTCCTCTGGGCTTGTCAGTCCGGGCCGACCACTCCGGATGCTTGCCCCCAGCGTCTTGTGATGTCGTGGTGTCAGCTGGGCTCTCGATCACCGCAGTCGCGTCCATCCAGGCACTGAGTGGGCCCCGGGCTGTTCCTCGGCTCAGCAGGTGCTCCGTCTGGACGATATTGCTGCCCCAAAAAGGTCCCGGAGTGTTCCCGGTGTCTCTAGCGGGGGGACTTGATCGGATTTGATCGGATCCGGTCCCCTGTGGTGTGGGAATCGCTGTTCTGGGCTGGCGGCGGGCGGGAGCGAGAGAAACAGCATCCTAGCTTGCTGCCATCTTGGCCACGCCCCCATGTTTGGCTGTTTTAATTAAAATCTCGAAGTGAAGAATAAAGAAATTTTGTGATACAAATATTGGATGGACTTAACCACTTTGGAACTTGGAATTGGTGGTGCAATCCACATTTGCGATTAATTTAACAATGGCTGAGGTTTTGTCCATCGCACCCTATCTGGCATATTCCATTAACCAGTATGTATTCCCATTCTACCTCTAATTCATTGTATCACACACTGTATTCAGTCTTGGGCTAACAATAGCTGTCTCATTTTTGTCTTATATGTAAATACTATAATTCGAGGTTTTGTCAATCTCACCCTATTCAACATATTTCCTTAACCAGTATGTATTCCCAATCTAACTTAACTGTGTTCATATGCCTTTCTCCCGTGTACACTTTTTCTAACCTCTAATTCATTGTATCATACACTGTATTCAGTCTTGGCTAACAATAGCTGTCTCATTTTTTTCTTATATGTAAATAATATAATCGTGTCATGTCGTGTGTATAGTTTTTTTTTTTACTTCACTTTCATGTGTCATACACTGTAATTGTTGTTGGCCTCATCAGCTATCTCATTTCCGTTATGTATGAAAATGATATAATTGCACCCTATTATTATATGTGTAATGTATATAGCTATGAGCATAATTTGTATTTGCTATCATGTATCTATATGACTTGTGCCGATGGTTCAATTATTTGACTGATAACAAGATGTACCGTCACCCGTGAGCAAGCACATTCCGGGCATATATTTAGTCTGTTCCCCACCATTAGACATTATGCTGAATCATTCACCAGGCATTAGGCGCATTCCGGCTACTCTGCTCTGTTTCTATTTTGGAGTCTGTTTTCTAATCTCCCAGTCTCTTCGAACCTTAGGCTCGGGGCCGAGCATGCATCGTCAGCGAGGCGTGGCACCTTGACCACGACGTGCATGCACGTTTCTGGCATCCTTTAACTAGAGACGCTTCACGCGTCGGCCAGTTTCCTGACAGGCACTGACGGATGAGGAGTCTTGCGTCTCCAAGGTAATCACACTTACAAGGAAGTTTCCTTGAGGTCCACAGTGATGCCTCGTTTTATCGTCCTGCACCTTTTTCAGTATTGCGGGATTGATACATTTTATACCTTATTTCTTTTCTAGATTGTATAGGGTGATTGGTTCCCCTACTGCAGGAACGCTGTGAACTCCTGCATCAATTGCTCTTCAAGCCAGCACCACGGGTGCGGCTACAATTGGATTTATATTGGGTTTTGAATACCCCTTCAAGCATCGCAGCGGCTTAGATGCTTTGGCGAGCATTCCATTACCGCACTACTATGCGGGTAAGGACTCTTGAATGTTTGTTTTTTTCACTTCCATTAATTGATCTCATTTTATTGGTATTCTGACATGCACCTCCATTTGTTTACAGCTGACGTATTCCTGGGAGTTGTGACCGGGTCCCCCAATGTCAGGCTCCTGAAATTGGTTAGTAGCCCATGCAACCAGAGGACTACATTTTTGGATTTGCTTTACAATACATCATTTAATGTTACGCTTATCCTCCTAGGTTGCCTCCCACAATCCCTTGTCCTGAGGAAGACCCACAAGCGGAGGTTTCTAACTACCCCCTACGCAATAAGTTGGGTCGAAACGTTGACATATAACCCCAAAATCTGGGCCTGTACCATATTCTACTATTACCCCGTCCAACAAACAGATGATATTTCTCTGCAACTTAAGAACTGTATATAAATGATGACATAAGGATGTACTTTGGACAGGCCATAATACACTGGTGTATGTTCTACTATTAACCAGTGTGAACTGTAAAATTGTTGCAATCACTCCCGCTGAAATTATCTTCACTCTGAAGTCTTTTCTTTTCTCATCTGCTGCACAGACGAGCACTATTTCTTTACACGCCCCCCCCTTTTTCCTCCTGGCAACCTTCTAATTGGTATATATTCGGTATTATATTTTTTCCTTGTAATAAAAAATACACATTTTCCTATGAAAAAAGTTGGTGCCTCTCTCTTTCTCATGGTGCATGTTTGAAAATGTTACTTTGACATGTAGTAATTATCGTGTGCTGATTCCTTCAAGCAACAAATTGTATTCGAATTGTGAACCTTCCTGACTTGATGCGCGCTAATCAAGTCTAGGACCATTTGTTATTTATACTATATGATACCCAGCTCTGTAGACAGTGATTGGGTTACCCCATTAGTTTATAATGGGAAGTCCCACTAGTAGCATTTAATTTACAGGCCCTGTGTATATGGTATAAAACACTGCAAGGGACTTATACGTAAATTAAATATGCCTATTGGATATAAGCCAATGTAACCATGTTTCAGGGAAGTGAGCTCAAGCACTTTAGCACTTGTTAGCAATAGTAAAGTGCACAGAATCCTAAGAACAACAAAAGTTCAGCAAAATGGAGGAGAACAGGCAAAATGTTTGGGGGAAGACCACCCTAGGGCTGTCAGGTCTACCACTGGAGTAACTGCAATGGGAGGCCTGGAACATGTTTCAAGGGGCAGCTTAAGTTGGTGGCACAATATGTGATGTAGACCTACTAGTAGCATTCAATTTACAGGCACTACATATATATTATACCACTCTACAAGGAATATATAAGTAAATTAAATATGCCAATTAGGTGCAAGACAATTTTACCATGGTTTGAGGAGAAAGCACAAGCACATTAGCACTGTTTAGCAGTGGAAAAGTGCACATACACCTATAGCCAACAGAAATAATTTTAGTAAAAAGTGGAGAGTAAAGTCAAAAAATTTGGGAGTGACCCTGCAGGGCCAAGTTCATCAACATCAATCTTGTAGAGAAATCATCTGAAGTCCCACAGTCACTTTTAGTTTCTTTTTGATCATGTTAAATTTTGTCTCTGAAAATAAAAGGGGTTCTATTCCAAATTCAACAGAAACTCAATGAGTTCCACCTTTCTAAATGGGACTAGATCTGATTTTTCCCAATTTAAAATGAAGCCCAAAGACTGAATCTGATATATGGCATTAAACACTTGGGGGCATATTATCAAGGCGGCGCTATGAAATTATCGCCGCTTTTGCGTCCGTTTTCGGGCAAAAAGCGGCGATAATTTCATCGCCTTATCAGCAAAGACACGCTATCGCGTGTTTTGCTGACTTAGCACCCGTTTCCAGCACGCCTAACTTTGCATCGCTAATGAGATGCAAAGTAGGCGTGGCTGTGAAACCAACCAGGGAAAATATCACGAAGGCAGCTTCGCGATATTAACAAGGAAGGGTAGCGATTTTTTAAATCGCGTTAAGTATGACTTAACGCAGGAAGGCATACTTAACATGGGGGGGTGGATTCTGTGGCTAAGACCACAGGCTCTATCATCTAGGATATCGCCGTTTTCCACAATGGAAAACGGCGATATCCACACTATCTCTGGAATTTTTATCACCTCGGCGATCCGCGTTGTTGATAACGCGCTAACCGGGCGATAAATTCCAAAGATAGCCGGCGATAAATATGCAAGCGCTAAGCGCGCTAAGCGATATTTATCACTGGCCCTTGTTAATATGCCCCTGGGTTTACCAAGAATTCTTTCTCCTGAAACAGAAAGATCATATAATGTAAACAGATGACCATCCTGAGTCTCCTAGCACTGAGGGTCACTGCAAGTGGCTTCATTAGTTTAGTTACACATCAATAGGCTAAAGGCAGACTGAAAGAAAGGGAGGAGAACCTGAAAACATGTGTAGGAAGCTGTCCAGTGAGACCCTTATTTATTTTCAGGGGAAAAGTATTTAATACTAATGCTCTATCTGTGGTAGTGTGGGCTAACAGTTAGGCTTATCAGAGGGTAGTGTTAAGCATTTGTTGTACTCACAGAGACAATAAATGAGACACACACTCAAGAATAAATCCGAGACCAATTTCTAAAAAATAGTATTGATTTTATGTAATTTTTGAGACCAAGAACTTCAATTTACAGTAAGTACTTTAAAGATAAGATTTTTTAGCGTTCGCAAAATATATCACTTTTATGCGCAAATTCGCAGCATTGAAGTCAATGAAGAAAAGTAGAAAAATGCACTAAAATCAGGCAATGCTTTCATGAAGTTCACTTTCTTGTTTAGGTCCATAGCAGGACCAGGTACAATGTTCCACCAGCAGAAGATCAGGAGCGCCTCGGATTCGGCTGGGAGCAGGGTGTTGAGGGTGTTGGTAGCTGGTATGCTATGAAGAAGAGGGCCACTTGAAAAGCCACTGCACAGGAGGACTTACAGGTAAGTCGGGGGGGTCCCACTCAATGGAAGAGGTCGCAAGGGTCTCAGGACTATGGGAGCATAGCTGGTTTGTTGTTACCAGAGCTGGTCGGGCTGAGTGCAGAGTAGATAGGTCAGCTGGGCACAGTGCGTCAAGATGTCCTCGTAGTTAGGAGCAGGCAGCTAGGTGAGGCAATTGCGGGACAGCTAGGCCAATCACAGGGTAGGTCTCCAGGGTCTCAATGTTTCTCAATAAGTGCTTGCCTCTAGGATAGTTGGAGTCCGGAACAGACTCTTCATCTTGCTGTTTACTGAAGGGGGTCTGATACTCCAGGTATTGGTACGGTGCCGCTCTGGCAGGCCCTGGTGTCTCCAAACCTGGTTGGGAAACAGATGTACCTCTTCTGATTTGGGTGCTGCATCAGAGTCATCGAGGAGCAGCAAGTCAACAAACCGGACTTAGCAGGTTTGGTGCCTGCGGTGTGCAGGGGAGTGATACCTTCACTCCAAAGGAGGTTCTTCAATGATTTCTTGAAGACTGGAGGAGCTCTGTTATTCTTGGAGTCTTCAAAGGTTCAGGATGAGACTACACAACCACGATTGTCAAGTCCTTGAGGCAGCAGGCATGGTTTGGCTCCACTTATTCTGTAGCAGGGCTACAGTCCTTGGGCAGCAGCTCTTCTTTGTACGTATCTTCTTCTTATCCATCGAATCTAAGGTTCCAGGTCCAGGGATGCCACCTAAATACTAATTTTAGGGGCTTTAAAGGGGAGACACGTAGTAGCCAATGGGCTATCTACCTTTAGGGTATCTAAACCATCTAAGTGACCACTTCCTGTGGAAGGGGCACAGCCCTAGCTCTGATAGGCTGTTTTCCCACCATCTCAAGATGGTGGATTCCAAAGACAGGGGTCCAAGTTGCCTGCCACACTTTAGGGGTGATGCTGGCTGAATGTGGACACTCCTCCTAATCTAACTAATTTTCCCACCTGTACGCCTGCCAAATGTGGAGCAGGACAGAGGGGTTGGCATCCCTCACTATCTGGGGAGGCCTGGGTTGCAATTCAAAGGTGGCATCGCCTTTGAAGCTTTCCGCCCTGGAAGACCATTCAATCCTGGAGGAGGTGTGAAGCATCTCTGCTCAGAGCAGGCTCTGTTTCTGGCCTCTGAGAGCACATGCTCTCACCTCATTAGGTAAGAAACATGTCTGGTGGTGGCAGGCTGGCTATGACTAGTCAGAGACCACACCAGTGCTTGGTAGGTTTTCTGGGGACCCTCTAAAGAGTCTCCGGTGTGCATTTATTAATAAATCTAACACTGGCATCAGTACTCTCTATAGCTTCCCTGTGCACATACAATATCAAAGAATGGCTCAGATATTGCAGGGTCATATTTACTCATGCAGGTATGTCCACACATGGAATGTAGTGCACCCTGGCTTATGCCTGTAGTAGGGGTCACTTACCTATAACTTATGTAGTGTATGGAAGCATGGCACACAGTCGGTTTGCTCTGCAACAAGACATTCAGCCTGCAGCAGCAGCTTCCATGGTCTTGGTTAGAGGTCTCTGAGGTGGCACAATTTGTTCTGCAGCCCCAGTAGCCCCTCTTCAGTACCCCTGCCCTAAGTACCAGAGGTACCATTTACTAGGGACTTACAGGGGTGGCTAAAGTTGTACCAATCATGGTACAGTTTTGGGAAAGAGATCTGGCACTGGGAACCTGGTTAGCAGCGACCCAGTGCACTTACAGTTTGAAATCATATCAGGCATCAAACAAAAAGTGGGGGCTAGCCGTGTCAAAAGAGACCCTTTCCTACATGAGCCCCCTACCTAAAGAGGATGAAATTAACCTTTCCCTAGGTAATCTTCATCATCTAAGTGGATGAACTGGAAAGATCATCTGCATTAGCATGGTCAGTCCTAGGTCTGTGTTCCACTGTAAAGTCCATTCCCTGTAGAGGTATGGACCACGTTACCAATTTGAGGCTTTCTCGTTTGATCTGCATGAACTATCTTTGAGGTCTGTGGTCGGTTTGGACAAGGAAGTGAAACCCAAACAGGTGTGGTCTCAGCATCTTCAGGGACCAAACCACAGCAAATGTTTCCCTATCAATGGCACTCCAACACTGCTCCCTGGGGAGAAGCCTCCTGCTTATGAAAGCAACAGTTTGGTTGTGCCCATCATCATTGGTCTAGGATAGGACCACTCATATCCTATGTTTAGAGGCATCTGTCTGCACTATGAGCTGCTTGGTATAATCTGGAGCTTTTAGAATGGGTGCTGAGCACATTGCTTCCTTCAGGGTATCAAAAGCCTTTTGACAGCTCACTGTCCAGTTAACCTTTTTGGGCATATTCTTGGAGGTTACTTCTGAGAGGGGGGGGGTCACAATGGACCCATATTCCTGCCCAAACCTCCTGTAGTACCCAGTCAAGCCAAAGAATGCCCTGGATGGTTGGAGCTTACCAATCCAGAATGGTCTGGATTTTGGGAGGTAGGGGTTGAACTTGGCATCTACCCACAAGGTGGCCCAAGAATACAACCTTGCTCTGCCCTCTCTGGCACTTGCTAGCCTTGATAGTAAGGCCTGCACCCTGCAGAGCCTTCAGGGTCTCCCAAGACCCAAGATGGATCAGGTGATCCTGCCAGGTGGAGCTATAGACATCAATATCATCCAGATATGCTGCACTAAAGGATTCCAATCAAGTAAAGAATGTATTTACCAACCTTTGGAAGGTAGCAGGGGCATTCTTTAATCCAAAGGGTATCACAGTAAACTGGAAGTATCCACCTGTGTTTGAGAATGCTGATTTCTCTTTTGCTCCAGGGGTCAGTCCTATCTGCCAGTACCCTCATGTGAGATCAAAATTACTCAGATATTTGGCTGCCCCAACCTGTCAATTAATTTATGAGCCCTAGGATTTAGATGTGCATCAATTTTTGTGACTGCGTTGAGGCCGATATAGTCCACAAAAAACCTAATTTCCTTCTTTCCACCCTGGGAATGAGGCTTGAGGACCAAAATAACTGGGATGGCCCAGGGGCTCTCTGAGGGTTCAATGACTCCCAATTCCAGCATCATGCTTACTTCAGTCTTGGTATTCTCCTTGACATGGTCGGACGGCCTGTAGATTTTATTTTAGCAGGTAGGTTGTCACCAGTGTCCACCTCATGTGCACACCAGTTAGTCAGACCAAGGGTCAGGGAGAAGAGCTTAGCAAACTGCTTTAGGACTTGCCTGCAATCAATCTGCTGTTGGTGAGTGAGGGTGTCTGACAAGACCACTCCTCCAACTCATCCATCTTTAGCATAGTGAGAAAGGAGTTCAGGGAGATGTTCACTTTCTGCTTCCTGCTCCTCATCTGTGACCATGAGCATGGTCATGTCAGCCCTGTCATTATAGGGTTTCAGGCGGGTTACATGTATGACCCTCTTGAGGTTCCTACATGTGCCAATGTCAACCAAAGAGGTGACCTCTACTTTTCTTTCACGGATAGGGTAGGGCCCAGTCCATTTGACCTGGAGGCCATAAGTGCCACAGGCTCCAAAACTGACACCTTTGGTCCTGGTTGGAACTCCACCATGATTGCCTTTTGGTCATACCAGAGCTTTTGGAGCTCTAGGCTGGCCTCAAGGTTTTTGTTGACATTTTTCATGTACTTAGCCATCCTGGAATGAAGGCCAAACACAAATTCCACAATATCCTGCTTAGGTTCTTTGAGAGGTCTCTCCTGTCCCTCCTTTACAAGACAGAGTGGTCCCCTTACAGGGTGTCTAAATAGAAGCTCAAATGGGGAAAAAGCAGGCCTGGTAGTAAACATCCCATCTCCTTCAGAGTTTTTCAGAGAGTCCACCAATCATACCTTTTAGGGTCTTCTTAAACCTTTCAACAAGCCCATTAGTCTGTGGATGGTATGAGGTAGCCAACCTATAGGTCACTCCTCGCTCAGTCCACATGTGTTTTAAGTATGCAGACATAACGTTTGTTCTTCTGTCTGATACTACCTCCTTAGGAAACCCAACCATGGTGAATATGCCAAGGAGAGCCTTCACCACAGCAGGGGCAGCTGTGGTCCTTAGTAAGTCTGGGTGGTGAACTCCGCTCCGCTCGCAGAGTTTGAGGAGTTTTCCGCACTCAACGTCAAGTTGGTGAGCGAGGAAAATACACATTCTGGCGAGACCTTTCCTCGTTCGCGATCATCAACTTCAAGTTGGCGAGCGCGAGCATGGAAAATCAACCTCCTGGCGAGATTTCTCAACACATGCGGTCAGATTTCTTATTGCGAGTGGTCGCATATGCTCGCGACCGCTCGCCTTGACAAACCGTCCGTTTGCGTTGAGAAAGCTGCTGCTCGAGTAGAAATCAACTCAAGTGGCAGAAAGGAAGCAGCGCTCGCTTGCGCTGTGCATGGTTCCATTCGCGATGATTGCACTGTGCGGACAAGCACCTGGCACTCAAAATCACTGCGAACAGGATTTATCTAACAAAATCCGCTGCTCGCGGAGCGCCACTGAGGTTGTTTTGCACTCCGCAAACTCTGCCCAGGCTTGGTCCTTAGGGGAATTACTACCTTCAAAAAATATTTTGGTTTCCGGATGCTGTTTGAGAGTCAAAGGGACCGACCATGTCATTCCCAACCTCTCAAAGGGTAACACAACCACTGGAAGTAGAATTAAGGGAACCTTTAGGTGGCTACCTGTCTTGCCACTGGCTTGACAGGTGGCACAGTAGTTACACAACCTCTTCATCTTCTGAGACATTCCTGGCCAGTAGAAGTGGTTCACCAACCTACTCCAGGTTGTGTTCTTGTCAAGATTTACAGCTAGGGGATTGTCATGGGTCAATGTTGGGAGAAACTCTCTAAACTGCTGAGGCACTACTAATCACCTAGGGGCACCAGGTTAGGGGATTCTGGCCCCTGTATATAGGTGTCCCTCATCCCAATAGGTCCTGTGGGAACCACTGACACTTCCCTTTTCCTGATCAGCAGCTTGCTGCCTCAGGCTTTCAAGAGTGGGAAAGGTTTTTTTTTTAGAGTTTTATATAGTGCGTACTAGACCCGAAGATATCAGGTATCAGAGTCCTTTACATGAGCAGCAGTTTTGTTACATATGGACACATTCATTTTTTTAGGCACTGGGAGGTTAAGTGATTTGCCCAGAATCACAGGATGTAGAGCGTCATTACCGAGACTCAAACCCGGTTCCCCAGCTTCAAGTTTGACCGCTCTAGCTGTAAGGCTAAATCCTCTCCGCCTGGAACAGATCTTCCCTAGAGGGACCCCCTGGGACCAGGAATTCTGCCATGAAAGGCCCAAGCTCCTGGTTCTCACTTCCCCCCGGGGCTGACAAGCCTCCTCCCTGAGGAGAGGGGACTTGATCTGGTGTCTGAATAGAAGCTGGCTCCCAGAGTTCTTGCCCTTTCTCTTGGAAGGTTGGTCCATATTGTCAGTCTCCAATACTTCTTATTCAACCTGGGTTCTAGACTGTGCTCTGATTTTTACACAAACCCATTCAGTTATTTCCAGCATTGCTGCATGGGTTTACTTTTCTACCTCAGCCCATGCTGAGTACTCCAAATTGTTGCCAAGCAGACACTGTAAAGGGATAGCAGGAGACACCACTACTCTTTTGAGGCTATACACCCCTTCCCAATCTAAGGACACAAAGGCCATTGGATGCACCTTAGCCTGATTGTCAGCGTTGAGGACTGTAAAGGTCTCTCTAATGAGAAATTGATATGAGGACACCAGTTGCTCAGTCACCATGGTGATGCTGGCACCAGCATCTCTCAGGGCCTCCAGCCTAATCCCATTGATATTTGGCTCTTCTCTGTATCTCTGCAGGTTACTGGGCCAGACAGCCAATGTAGCTACAGTGACTCCTCCCTCTGAGACTAAAAGTGCCTTAGTGAGCACCTTGACATGGTCAGGGCTCAACTGTGATCCCACCTGGAGAATCACTTCTGCATTTACTGCTATTGTTTTTACAGCTAGGGTCTGCAGTTCGGAGTCCAAAGGCCTTATACTCATGCCACCAAGCCTTTTTTGGATTCAAGTTTTACCCTGGTACCCACCTTTGGGCTGTGAAGAGTCTGGGCCCGCCCTCCTGTCCAAGTTTTTGGGGGGACTGAAGAAGACTCACTTTTTTAAAATCTTTTTGGACACCATCTTTCACTTGAGGGGTCTTTTTGGCCTCTTTCTTTGGTCTCCCCCACCAGTGGTAGTCTTGGTCACCCTTATTTTAACCCAGTGGTATGTCTTCTTCCACAACTCTGAAGGAGAAAGTGGACCTAGGTCTACCAGATGCTGATGTAACTTCTCATTGTAACAATTACTTAGTAGATGCTCTTTCGTGATTAAATTGTAGAGCCCTTCATGGTCATGCACATTGTTACCAGTTAACCAACCACCTAGTGTTTTTACTGAAAAGTCATCGAATTCCACCAGGACTGAATCTGGGTTTTTTGAGTCTCCCTGAATTTTATCCTGTATTCTTGAGTGGTGAGTCCAAAACCCTCAATCAGGGTACCCTTAATGAGGTCATAGAACTCAGCCACTCTCTCATTCAATGTCAGTAGTCTATCCCTGCATTTTCCTGAGAATAGTTTCCACAACAGAGAAGTACAATGTTTTCTGGCTACTTTCCTAGCTAGGCAGGCTCTCACAAAAGCAGTCAACCATTTGGTTATATCATCACCCTATGAGTATTTAGGGACATCCCGTTTGGGGAGTTTTGAGTCATAGGAATTTTCTCTCTCCCTATTTACAAAATTGCTGCCACCAGAGGTAGGTCCTAAGCCCATCTATTTTTTGTGTATTTATATGTCCAGGAGTTGAGCTTCTAAGTTCAATCCCCGGCCAACCTTTCCAGCATGATTTCCTCCTCTGAGGGCTCATCCTCTGTTTCTGACTGGGGAGTTTCCATCACCTTCTCAGCAGGTTTTTCTTCAGTAAGCTGATCCTTATAGATGTCAGTTACTAGGTCTGGGTTGTCTCTCCCAAATGCTGCCAAAAGCCTTCTAAGCGTATCTTTGGTAGCATGAGAGCCAGTTTTTATACCATAACCCTTACAGAGGACTCTTAACCTGGCATAGGACAGGTCCATGTAAGGGGTCAGGACGAGCTCCTGAAACTGGTTATCAGTATCAATCATTATTTTACTAAAGTTGGGACCTTTTTATAAAGTTAAAAAAACCTTAACCCTTTCCTTTGGCCTTACTACAGTAAGATTTTTAAAATTCGAACAGCTGGTTACAGGGTCTTAACCAATGCCCTAACAGTTAATTTTAAAATTTAGAAAAATAGACCAATCAAAAATACAACTGGCTAAAGGCAATTTTTGGATTTACTCATGTGGTCACTTATTGAAAGAGTGGTATCAGCTAATGCAAAGTCGTAGTTCCCACCGCTGATCCACCAATGTAGGAAGCTGGCCTTCTACATAGTGTACTAAAACAAAGTACACTGTGAAGAGAGTCCAGTGAGTCCCTTATTGGTTTTAAGGGGCAAAAGCAGATAATACTAATGCTCTATTTGTGCTAGTGTGGGCAAGCAGTTAGGCTTATCAGAGGGTAGTGCTAAGCATTTGTTGTACTCACAGAGCCCATAAATGAGACACACACTCAAGAATAAATCCAAGACCAATTTATAACAAATAGTATTTATTTTTATGCAATTTTTGAGACCAAGAACTTCAATTTACAGTAAGTACTTTAAAGCTAAGATTTTTCAGAGTTCGCACAATATATCACTTTTATGTGCGATTTCGCACCATTGAAGTCAATGGAGAAAAGTAGAATAATGCATATAAAATCAGGCAATGCTTTCACGAAGTTCACCTCCTCGCTTAGGTCGATAGCAGGACCAGGTCCAATGTTCCATTAGGAGCATCTAGAATTTGGCTGGGAGCAGGGTGCTGAGGGTGTTGGTAGCTGGTACGCCATTACGAAGAGGGCCACTTGAAAAGACACTGCACAGGAGGACTTACATGTAAGTCTGGGGCTCCCACTCAATGGAGGAGGTTGCAAGGGTCTCAGGACCATGGGAGCACAGCTGGATCATTGTTACCAGGGCTGGACGGGCTGAGTGCAGAGTAGATATGTCAGCCGGGGGCCGTGCATCAATATGTCCTCGTGGTTAGGAGCAGGCAACTTGGTTAGGCAATTCCAGGACAGATTAGACACTCCTGGGATGGGTCTCTGGGGTGTCAATGTTGATTGATAGGTGCTTGCTTCTGTCCTTGTATGTATATCACCTTAATTTTGACTTCCTTTTACTGCGACATGTTCAAATTGGCTAACCGGTCCTATATCTTCCGATACCACCTTTTCTCAGCATATTAGAGTTTTCCTGACACGTTTTCTAATCTAAATTTTCATTTAGTGAATTTTCCACTTTCTTCACTTCTTTTATGGAAGCTTGTGGAGACAACTATTTTTTACCACTATACTGAATGAGCTGATTTTACTTTATTTTGCAGCATTCTTCCAACTTCTCTATTCTGAACCAGTGGGTCAATATCTCTTTCGATCTGATCATATCTATTATAATTGCCATCACCCTATACTCACTGTGAGTAAGTGATTAGAGTCTCTTTATGGCATCCACCTGTTTATGAGATACTTTGTCTCAAATTCTATAACACATCCTTATTGCTTCTATTTACCTTACTTCCCTAGCCAGGTCTAGTTTCACAACTACCTTCCCACAAAGGATCACCCTTTCCATGGACCGACTTTGGCCATTTGACAATTTACCTCTGGACTATGTTGTTGATAAATGAATAAATGCCTATGTACATTTTGAAAGGGTGGGGCCATATTTTGATATATGGTACTATGCTGGTTTGGCATCTTCTTCACGCCCTCGGTAGAGACACATCCTCTCTCATTTATAATACTGGGTTTTGTCAGGAAACTATCAATGAGGGATTTTTTACGTCTTCGACGTACCTCACTTTGTCACGCTTTAATCTCAGTATTTTACTTCCTTCTTTGGTTTTTGCATGGATTTTCACTATAACCACTTGTTACCTCTCTTTGGCTCAATAAAAGAACTACTTTCTTTGTATATACTAAGCATAATATGCAAAAAAGAAGCAGAAAACTCTGGGTAGTTCTCAAGTTTAGGTGGAAAGCAGCTCCTGGAAAAAGCACCCTCAACAACAGCAACACTCTAAATCTGCTCACCTCAAATGCCTGGTTTTCTATCTAAGTCCGAAGGGTCCCGCTCGAGAGTGGAGGCCACAAGGGTCTCAGGACTACGATCACACAGCTGGATCGTCATTACAGGGGCCGGTCAGGCTGGGTGCAGAACAGATAGGACCGACGGGCGCCGTGCATCGGATGTCTGGTGGTTAGGAGCAGGTAACTTGGTGAAGCAAATCTGTGACAGCTGGGCCACTCACTGGGTGGGTCTCAAGGTTCTAAATATCCCTCGATGGGTGCTTGCTTCTAGAGAAGTTGGAGTGCGGAAAGGACTCTTCATCTTGCTGTTTGCTGAAGTGGGTCCGGTACCCCATGTATTGGTACGGTGTAGCTCCAGTAGGTCTGATGTCTCCACACCTGGTGGGGAGACAGATCTGACTCTCTGGAGCTGATGTACCTCTTCTGGTTTGGGTGCTGCATCTGAGTTTCTGGGGAGCAGCAAGTCGACAAACCAGACTTAGCGGATTTGATGCCTGCGGTGTGCAGCGGAGTGATACCCTCACACCAAGGAAGGCTCTTGGCATTCTATAGAAGGCTGGAGGTGATCTGGGGATCTTGGAGTCTTCACATGTTCAGGACAAGACTGCACAACCATGACTGTCTAGTCCTTAGGGCAGCAGGCAAGTTTTGGAGGCAATTTCTCTGCAGCAGGGCTTCATTTATCGGGCAACGGCTCTTCTTTGTAAGTATCTTCTTCTTGTATGTTGAATCTAAGATTCAAGGTCCAGGAATGCCACCTACATACTAAATTTATGGGTGTTAAAGAGTGAGACATGGAGTGGCCAATGGGCTACCTACATCTAGGGTGCTTACACCCTCTAAGTGACCACTTCCTGTAGGAAGGGGCACTACCCTAGCCCTGATAGATTGTTTTCCCACCATCTCCAAATGGGGGATTTTAAAGAGAGGGTCCACATTGCCTGCCACGCCTTAGGGGTGGTGCTGGCTGAATATGGGCACCCCTCCTCATCTAACTAATTTTCCCACCTGTCCTCCCACCCAATGTGGAGCAGGACGGGGGGTTGGCATCTCCACTATCTGGGAAAGCCTGGGTTGAACTTCAAAGGTAACATCGCCTTTGAAGCTTCCCACCCTGGAAGATCACTCCATCCTGGAGAAGGTGTGAAGCACCACTGCCCAGAGCAGGCTCTGTTTCTGGCCTCTGAGAGCATGGGATCTTACCCCATTAGGTAATAAGTATTTCTGGTGGTGGCAGGCTGGCTATGACTAGTCAGAGACCACACCATTGCTTGGTAGGTTTTCAGGGGACCCTCTGGAGTGTCTCCTATGTGCATTTCTTAATAAATCCAACACTGGCATCAGAGAGGATTTAATGAGATAAGATGTTTGGTACCACATGGGATATAGTGCACCCTGCCTTCGAGCTATAAGGCCTGCAATAGGGGTGACTTACCTATACCTCATGTAGGGCATGGGGACATGGCACACAGGGCTGTGTGCCATGTTGACTCTTCGATTTTCTATATACCAAGACACGCAGCCTGCAGTGGCAGTTTGCATGGTCCTGGTGAGGGGTCTCTAGGGGGGCACAATTTGTGATGCACACTCAGTGGACCCTCTTCAGTACCCATACCCTAGATACCAGGATACCATTTACTAGGGACTTACAGGGCTGGCTGAAATTGTGCCCATCGTGGTACAGTTTTGGTAAAGAGATCTGGCACTGGGAATCTGGTTAGCTAGGGACCCAATGCACTTACAGTTCAAAATTGCATCAGGCATCAAGCAGACGTGGGGGCTAATCATGTCAAAAGAGGAAATATCCTACAACATGCCCCTGTCAAAGGAACTGCAAGTACTTGCTGTGGGGTCCAAAGATTGGAAATGTGAAGTGGTAGTCTTTCAAGTACAACCAAATCATCCAGTCTCCTGGAAGAAGAATATCCCTGAGGTAAGCTATTGACTCAATCTTCCAGTGGCAGTACAACACAAACTGAATGATATCCTTCAAATTCATTACAGCATAATACTTGTTCTCTAATCTGATAAGAAAAAGTTTGCTGACAAGCCCTGTTGGATTGAACAGACATGATACTATTGTTCCATCATAAGTCATTTCTTTACCTCTATAGAAATTAAATCTCTTCCCTCCTGAGAAAAATGTATTTGAATTTGAAAACTGTCCTGAGCTGGATATGGATCTATTTGAAAGCACCAAACATTTTAAAAAATCAGGGATTGTTAGAAATATTTAACAAATTGTGGGCATAGTGAGCTAATCTGCAACCCACCTTTATATGTGGAGTGTAAATAATGTTTACTCTGGACACTACCTAGCCTTGCTTGTCCTCTGTTGAGAGAAAATCACCCTCCACTCAATGGGAAGAACATTGTGTGGGTGTACTTGTATGCTTATTGGAAGAAGAGTGTGTAATAGTATGCGCAGCTGGCGGAACCTGGAAGAGACCCAAGTCCTCAAAAAGTCCATCAAGGTAGGAATAGATTGCATCGAGGGAGGAAAAGACCTGAATATATTTGACTATTTCTCTCATGTAACCATTACAAACAGTAGACCCTGGCTATCCAGTTCAATATCTGACCTACCAAGTCCCCAAACCTTAGGTCTTTATGAAGGAAAATGCCTTTTACATATTAATCCAGAATTCACATATACCAGAAATTACATAAGGATGCTGCAATACATTTTGCTTGTTCCACCAAACATAAACTTTTAGTTATCAGATTCAGGATGTCCAAACAAGTGTCCTGGCATGATGCCCAGGCTCTACACTCTCTTTCTAGAATTTTTTCCAACTCTACTTGGATAGGTAACTATTTGGGGGTCCAGAATAGGAGCTACATCAGCTTTGTTGCTTAAGTTGGCCGAAGACCTTCTATCCTCATCTTGGATCACATTATTTAGTTACACACGAAGTCTAGTTTAATGACTTGCTTGTTGTACTCTGATGCACGAATGCATATGGCTAAAACAATTAATTTAGAAATAAACAGTTTTGGGTTCTATAGCTGTTTTCCTGCAAAAAATGAATCAATGACGACTTTGCGTCGATCAGAGCCAATGCAGTGCCCTTTTGACACCGACACAGTGCCTACTCGGCGACGACGTGGGCCCCGACTGCAAGACTCAATGACGCAGCACGATCCGGAGACACAGCTATGATGCTCAACAATGACGCAGTGGCTGCATAGTAAAGAGTTTGACAATGACACCTGACCCGACAGCAAGGCTCGACGATGACACAGTCCTCGCATCCGTAATGGGTTCAATGATGACCTGGGACCCTACTGCGAGGATTGACGACGATGCATCAGCCAAACTGCGTGAATCGGAACCGACGCATTGAGAGTGGGACGCCAACACTTCCTGCCTCCAAAGTACTATTTCAGCAGGCCTTGTAGCCGGCCTGCCCTCCATCGCGTTCGGCCTGAAACATTGGACTTACCCCACTCTAATACGACCTCAAGTAACCCTTTAGCACTATTGACTTTAAAGCACGATATTACAGTGTATTCTTTAAAAAGTCATATCTCGAGTTCTACTTATTGGGTTTTTGTTATTTTGTTCTTGTTTTACTGAGATAAATAGTCTATTTTCTAAACTGGTGTGGAGTCTTTTTATGGTGTTTTCACTGTGTTACTGTAATTAAAGTGTGCACAAATACTTTACTCATTGCCTCTTAAGTTAAGCCTGACTGCTCTGTTCCAAGCTACCAGAGGGTGAGCACAGGTTAATTTAGGTTGTGTATCTGACTTACTCTGGCAAGGATTGTGGTCCCGACTTGGACAGGGTGCAAACCTCTGCCAACTAGAGACTCAATTTCTAACACTGGTGATCAGCCGTGAGAATTTTTCCTACTCTCTTTAATTGACATTTTTAATTTTTTAATTCTCTCTGATTGGCATTTTTGCTTTTCTATAAATCATGTCTCTGATTGAAGGTCCCATAACTGCACCTATACCTGCAAAACTGGATTTTGAGTTGTCCAAATTGGAGAAGTTCACAGTGCAACAAATCAAGGATTATTGCAAGGAGTTTGGGTTTCCTACTAAAGGCTTGAACCAAGAAGGTGGAGCTGCAAAAGGCACTGAAGGCCTGGATAGAAACTCGGGATACAGCACATGAGATCCCTGAAGAGGATGACGAGATGGATCAGGATTCACTGGAGAATCTGGGACTGCGTGCGGGACAGGGGACAGCCAGCCGGCAAGGAATGATGATCCCCCCAGGGCAGGAAGCAGTTTGTCCTCTAAAGGCCAATCACCATAGAAGCTAGAGGACAGGAGGGAGGAGACAAAATTAAAATTGGAGCAGGCAAGGCTCAAAATGGATAAAGAGAGAGCCTTCGAGGGGAGAAGGCTGACTATAGAGGAGGAGGAAAAGAGAAAGAGATTGGCAATTTAGGAAATTTAAATGATGGTGACACAAGAGCTGAGCCTGAGAGAGCTGGACATCAAAGCCGGGAAGTCAGAGTCCAGCCAAGATGGAGGCAGCATTTCTTCAGTGCCCTCTGACAAGGGGGTCCACATACCCTAGAGTCTGGTCTCTGACTTTGTGGTGGGAGATGACATAGACAGATGGTTTGAGGTCTACAGAATTGTGTTACAGATGCTCAAGGTCCCTGCGAAGGATTGAGGAGCTAGTCTCTGGAGGCATATCCCTATAGGGGGAGGGACACTCTGTTGGCCCTAGAAGAGAGTGTCAGGATGAGGTATCCCCTCATAAAGGAGGCCCTGATCAGGAAGTTTGGTTTGACCCCAGAAAAGTATAGAAAAAAGTTCAGTGACATTCCAAAGCTATCCTGGGTGGCTAGACCTGGTTGTATTGTGTAGATTCCTTCTGCAAGGCTCTGGATGGCTGGGTGTAGGGCAGTGAGGTAAACGATCACCAGTGGTTGTATAATTTGTTTGCAAAAGAGCACATGTTCAGTCTTTGTTTTCCAGATCTGAGCCAACACCTTGTTGACTATAGGCTCACCGATCCCAGGGTGCTTGCTAAGGGGCGGATATCTGGATTAGCACAAGGATCCAGAGAAAGGTACCTGGGTACAACCCCAAGAGGTGTGGTTCAGTCTCCCCGCAGCAGAGTTAGGGATAGGCCAAGGGAGAAAGAGACAGGTCCCAGGGTAAGGTGGGGGGAAAGGGATCCCATGCCCCTCTGAGAAACAGGAAGGAGGTTCTGAAGGGCAGTGGGCCAGGATGCCCCATTTCCAACCACGTGACATTGAGTGTTCCCAATTAGAACACAAGCAGGGGGACTCTGTCTGTTCTAAGAAACCACCCACTGTTGGTACCTTTACCTGGGTCGCCAATGTGGCCTTAGGGGTAAGTAGTACCCAGTGGCAGGTAATAAACCATGCTGTTATCTCCCTTAGTTGGGAGGTGGACTCAAAGGGTGAGTTGGTGATCCCTGAGGATAAGTCGTCACTTCCACGAGGTGGGAGTGAATGGGGTTCCAGTCACTGCTTTGAGGGACACCGGGGCTAGCCAGGGCATGGTTGTAGAAAAGCGAGTTTCCCCAGATCAGTACACCAGCCAGGTATGTAGAGTAACTCCAGCCCATGGGCAGGACTTCTTCTGTACTGTGGCCCTGGTATCCCTAGAGTGGGGTGGGAAGGTGACACAGAGGATGGTCATAGTTAGTTCCCAGATGCCCATAAACTGCATTCTGGGGAATGAGTCGTCCCCGATGATAAGGGAACTGGGAGGTGTAGCCACCACACGTGTCCTATAAATTCAGTCTTCTGGAGGGTACCACTCCTATGAATGGGGTACAGGACCCAAGAAGGAGGGACAGGGTGAGGGAGTGCCCATCCCTCTCTCCTGTTCAGCCTCAGGGTGCAAACCCTGGGCTGAGTGACCAGTCTCAGAATACCACCCCTGAACTGGTGGGAGGTAAAGTGCAAACAGGGTGCAAGGCACCTGGGGCTACTGCTTCAGTATTCTCATGTCAGGGTGGAAGGAAACACCAATGTGAAGCACCACCATCAATCTCCAGACATTTCTTCGAAAAGAAACAGTATTCAACCCTGTGGCGTCCTACTACACCCATACATCAAATACAAGGAGTCGAGAAAAGAGTGGGAGTGTTAAGAGACAATTATCTCAAATTCTTGTGAGGACTTCAGGGACCAATGTGACTCTGCATTAGTGTCTCATGTATTAACAATTATACATCTCTTTTGGTGGTCTAGTGCAGTGAGTGCCAGTCCTCAAAATTTGTCAATAATTCAACCTAGGGCATTTTAATGCTTAAAAAAAATCAATAACCTTAGCCTTACCAGAAGACATAATAGCAAGTCAGCAAAAGAGTCTAGCTTTGCTAGCCTTCAGAACATTAGATGAGTAGTGAGGGAACACAAATGACCAAGGAGGTATTCCTCAATTTAGGACGAAGGAAACCAATGGTTCAATCACCTGATGGGGCATGGCAAAATGGCAAATGTGGGTATGTGAGGCACAAATAGCACATATGAACATAGTGATCTAGAGTGACGAAAGCTCTTGAAACAATCCATGTAATTGGAGTGTTCAGATCTGAAGAAAATTTGATGCATCTGTCAGAGGAAATTAAAAGATATTCTCTGTCGGACCAGCAGTCATTGGATAGGTCTGCGAGCTCCAGGCACATGACAGATTTTTTGCAACTGTGCAGCTTTTGTGACAGCAAAATTCTGTTTTCTCATTTGTTTAATTGGAGACTCCTCTGTCAAACCCAGTAACATCAGGTTACTATACACTAGGCACACCAGTTCACATGCTGCAGCTAACTGTAGATGTGCAGCTGGAAGAATAGGAAGAATGTTACCAAGCAGATGAAGTATACTGAGGAGACAGAGTTGAAGTGGGTTAAGAGAAAAGACCTTCGTTTAAATGTAGACCCATGAATTTTATTTTAGATACATGAGTCGGGGTATGCTTAAGTTCTGCTAGCTAAACAGAGTTAGGACACTGGTGTTTTAGATTATATACAATCAACAGCTCTATTTTGTTAGGACTCAATTTCATAAACTTCCACATCACCTATTACTGGATGACCACAGGGCAGTTTGTCAGTTTAGAACCTGAGTTGAGGCAGATTTATTTTCTGAACTAGCTGATGGGTATTTCCACAGTGAGACGGGATATGGTAAAGAAAGGACATGATCAGAGGTACAAGGAGTGTGACATCGCTCTTAAAATACATTGGGGCATGGGGGTGCCTGAATTATGTTGATTTGGGTTGGATGACTACTGAATGAAAAGCAGGCTTAGTCTGAGTCAGAGTGCACTCCTTTACAAAAGATGAGAAACTACTGTACCCTCTCTGCAGTATGATAATTTCATTACATCGTGACATCATATTGGTGTGATCAACCATACTGAATGCTGTGTTTTGATTTATCAGGATCAGTCTAACCTCATTGCTAATATTGATGAACAATCTATTCTGATCCAACATTGAAGCCTATGCTGTTTCCTCGTCCCTTCTCAGGCAGAATCTGAACTTCCATGAGTCCAGAATGTTACTGCAAGAAAATAGTTGGCTTGCTGCCAATCTTTCTAAGAGTTTACCGAAAGATGCCAGAAGGTGATGGAACATAGATTTCCAATAGTGTAATATAAGTTGTCTTTTTTTCATTAGAGGAATTATCACTCCTAAACTTAACATATTTAGAACAATCCCAGATATTAAAAATAGGGTAATCTTTTCTGTAAGTCTTGGTGTGACAGTGAGAGCTAGTGCTTGAAGAACTGAGATGAGGCAGATGTCATCCGTAGCGCCAGATCTGATGGTGTTTAAAATTCTTCCCACTTCTTCAGAATTTAGTACAAATTGTTAGAGGGCAAGTGGCCATTGAGGAGCAGCCAAATGGCTGTGAATCTTTAGAGTTCAAGTAAATGTTCTGGATTTTGGTGATAAAAAAGAAGAGTATATCTAAACTTGTTTCCTAACACAATTATGTGACTGCTCGAATGCAAGTGGAAGATTTTGGATTTACATTTACATTTAAACACTACTTTTTGGTAAAATCTAAATTGTTCTTGAAATATCAGGGCCTTTTTCTTGCAAGTATTAACTGCACTAATGCTAACGTAATTGAAAGACCACGAATTGCTCTCCTTTTTTACTGAATATGACAAGTATTGTTTGTGCATTCTAGAAGATGTTCGGTGAACTAGTTTAAGGAGTATGTATCTGTGGAGAGCTTTAGAGTCCAAGAAAATGGGAGAGAGTTTATTACTATTGCTTCATCTGTGGAGGCAAGGTAAGGTTAAACATCTGGCTTTCTAAATTAGTGTGGTCATTATCTCTCGTAGACCAAAGTAATTGAGTGTGCTAAGTCAGTTCCAGTAGAATCATGCAGATAGTCATTACCTAGTCCTCATCGCCTCAACCTGTCACAATATCTCTTTCCTTTTCTGTGAAGCTTTTTGCAGAGCTTAAACTTGTTTTATCTATAAATTCCTAAACCTTTTCTTAGAGACTGGTAAGCAGCATAAGGATGGTAACATATATCATTGAAGTCTGAGTCATCACAGGTGTTAGCAGGCAGTGTTACATTACTCCATTCTGCCGTGTGGTCACAGAGTACAGTTCTGTAGCCCTTAGATATTGTAATGGCCACATCTGGTGGAAAACCATAATATAACTATTTCTCTGTGACAAAAAGTAAAAAACCCAGTTCTCCTCATTTACTAAATTCACAAATTCTGATATGTGTGCTTAAAGGGAACTGATGTTTAGCAAAGCACAGGATGTGAAGCAGCGAGGGACAAAAAGATATTGTCAAACCTGTACATTGTTAGAGGGACACATATTTCCTTTTGAGCATACAAAAGATTAAACTGAGGTGGAAGTGTGCATTATTACTCCATAAACCCATATCTAATAGAATGGACATGGCATCCAATGACTGGGGTCATTCCATGCACAACTGCCTAAGGTTAAGAGCCGAATATTTGTAAACTATACCATGTAATGAAAGGAGAGGCTCTTCTGCCAACCTCATGCACCTACCATGTACAGGCTTAACAGGCCTGTCTTAGGGGTCGATTCCGATCCCGGTCGGAGGCGCACCTAATACCATTCGGCCGGGAAAAAAGCCAGGCGAATGCCTGTTTCCCGACCGATTCGCACATACATCCGAACGAGCAAGTACGATGCGCACAACTGCCCAAATCCCGACCCAGTCGTACTCACCCAATACAGGTCCTGTTATTCGACCGAGGCGGATCCGGAAATTCAGAATCGAGTCGCACGGAAGCAAAAATGCAGCCCCGTCCGGCCGGACAAGTACGATGCGCTTTCCGTACGCGCCGAACCCGTCGCTACGCACGGCACGTCAAAGCATCCGGGAGAGGCGCACATAAGCTCCGATTCGCGCCACAAGACGATCCACGGCTACGAGACGAACACGCCAGCGACGAGGACGAGGCGAAGCAAAGAGAAAGACGAACGAGACGAACCAACCATGAATCCCATCGTGCCGATCCTACCAATATTCTACATCTATTACCGGAACAGGCACGGACGCGTACGGCGCAGAAGGTAAGTCAGACACCAACCACAAAAACAAACTACACGTACCCGACATATCACACACACACAGAGGGATGCAGAAATTACTTACACCAGCAACAGCAGCACCATAGGGGCGAGATGGCCATCACCAATGCCACATATACACATAGGGGCCTGGATGCTCACCACCACTACCACCCCTACTCAGGGGGTGCCAGATGCCTGTCACTACTACCACCTCTACCCATGGGGGGCTGGATGCCCACCACCACTACCACCCCTACTCAGGGGGTGCCAGATGCCTGTCACTACTACCACCTCTACCCCTGGGGGGCTGGATGCCCACCACCACTACCACCCCTACTCAGGGGGTGCCAGATGCCTACCACTACTACCACTTCTACCCATGGGGGGCTGGATGCCCACCACCACTACCACCCCTACTCAGGGGTGCCAGATGCCTGTCACTACTACCACCTCTACCCCTGGGGGCTGGATGCCCACCACCACTACCACCCCTACTCAGGGGTGCCAGATGCCTGTCACAACTACCACCTCTACCCATGGGGGCTGGATGCCCACCACCACTACCACCCCTACTCAGGGGTGCCAGATGCCTGTCACTACTACCACCTCTACCACTGGGGGGCTGGATGCCCACCACCACTACCACCCCTACTCAGGGGGTGCCAGATGCCTGTCACAACTACCACCTCTACCCATGGGGGCTGGATGCCCACCACCACTACCACCCCTACTCAGGGGGTGCCAGATGCCTGTCACTGCTACCACCTCTACCCCTGGGGGGCTGGATGCCCACCACCACTACCACCCCTACTCAGGGGGTGCCAGATGCCTGTCACAACTACCACCTCTACCCATGGGGGGCTGGATGCCCACCACCACTACCACCCCTACTCAGGGGGTGCCAGATGCCTACCACTACTACCACCTCTACCCATGGGGGGCTGGATGCCTGTCTCTACTACCACCTCTACCCATGGGGGGCAGGATGCCTACCACCAACAACACCCCCACTCACAGGATGGCTAATGCATGACACTACAAGCACACACCAACATAAGGAATGCAACAAAAAGACATCCCCCCAACACCATGACAAGCGTGTGTAGACTGTGTCAAATGCCTACAACACTGAACATGACTTTGAACATACAATGTGACCCCCTATCACATGTGTCACACATAAATGTGTGTGGCCCCCACAATGCAAGCAGACCATGACCACTGTGGCAATGGGGTCTAAGCCCCCATCATCACAGTGACCAAAAGGTAAGTGTGGGGTCCATAGCTGAAGCACATTTTGCACATTGTGGCAATGGGGTCTAAGCCCCCATCATCACAGTGACCAAAAGGTAAGTGTGAGGTCCATAGCTGAAGCACATTTTGCACATTGTGGCAATGGGGTCTAAGCCCCCATCATCACAGTGACCAAAAGGTAAGTGTGGGGTCCATAGCTGAAGCACCTTTTGAACAGTGTGGCAATGGGGTCTAAGCCCCCATCATCACAGTGACCAAAAGGTAAGTGTTGACATAGAAAAAGCTGCAACTGCCAAACTGCATGGATGATTCCTGGTCACAGAACAACAAACACATCAGTGGCAAAGTAGTGCCTGTGTCCCATAGCAACATAGATTGGGTGAGGCAAACAGTGCAGTGCAAATAAGACATACCTTTGGCCATGTGCAGACAAACATCACCCATGGGGGCTGACACTGTCAACATCCATCAATGACACAATGACAGAAGTGACCATCATAATGCATACCCACATATTCGCACCAATGGGCACACAAATGTAGATACCCTGTGGAGACTGTAGATGTGAGGTGAACAAATAACATACCATGGCAGCAATGGGACACACAAACAATGATCATTGTGCTGACTAATGACCTAGGAGTCCCAGGGACAGCAGGTCAAACCCACCAAACAACATACAGCCAATAGCACACTAAAGATATGCCAATGCAGTGGTGCAGATGCACAAACAGGCAGACCCACACTGCACAACAAACACAACAGGTATGGGGGGGGGTGCAGTGTCTCCAGGCACCCACACAACACATGATGAGGCCTGTTTATCAATTACACAGATGCACATACAGTGCCACACAAAAGTAACTCATGGATCCAAATCCCCTATGTGGACAATCAGGCATTGTTAGATGAGAGGGAGCACAAATTACACATGTCACACAAGCATGTAGGAACTGCAACTAACACAGCAAGAGACAGACCCACCACAGCACTACCCCCAGGGACCCCATATTGTGCTGACACTAGCCTGCATGATAATCCCACTGTGATGACAATGTCAGATGTCGTTCACACTGTGAAACCCAGCCATGTGTCCTGAGCAACTAACTACCATCACACCTACACAAGCTCCAACCAATCAGCACGGCCTGCCAGCCAAGGCCAATATGGAGGTAGGGGTCTGGCCGTGCAACAACTCACTTTTGCACACACTCAACATCACACACCCTGATCTCCACCAATGTGCAGCAGTGAAGCTCACATGGACTGGTGACATTGCACATGCACCCATGACAATACCAGGGGTGGTGGTGGGAACCAAGGTGCAGAAACCCATCACACATGGCCAGTCAACAAGACTTGTGAATGTCTGACACACAGCACAGTATGCGGTACATGGGCATGATGTGAAATCCACCACAATCAATGGGATCCTGGCCATAGTCACACACCAATGAAGAAGCCAAGGTGACACACGAAGAACACACGTACACAACTACCAACATTGCAGCTCTGACCCTGAGGAGTGGCATCAGTCACACACACAACGTGTCACAATCACTGTAAGCTAACACAAACTGTAAATCATATTACTCGTGTAAACAACAAGTGCCAAGGGGAATCCTGAATGTGTCCCATCTGCGTTTGCCCACATCCCCAGCACTGACAACAAAGAGAACCTGGGATGACAACCTCATGAACATTAGTTTGCCATGCACCCACATCACAGAGAAACCAAGTCCAAGATGCTGGATGAACACAGAACAACTCAGCAAGCATCACAAACAGGAACATCCCTAGGGACACAGCCTGTGTAGGAAAAGGGAAGGGAACACGCACAGACATGCTTACACAACACAGGCCCACGCAATGTCACCAGATTATACACTGCCATGAGGGCACAACACTCCTGTGGAAGGTCCGCTGTGCCAAACCTTGTCTGTGCACGACCCAAACATGTCAGCAGAACACTCCGTCAGTGAGTCAACAACCACAACACACAGAAGGCTCTGCTCACATCAGCCTGGGTACGGGGGTGTCACGTCAGTCATCTGCACACACACCAAACACCTGTCAAGCAAGTAGCACTGTATGCACAGATGAGTCCTTCGACATTGATGTGCAAAACTGCATGTCCAGTGGAGCTGGGCACACAGTCAGGGAAATAGGAACATTGAACAGTGCTAAGCCCACCAGATGTGCATCAGTGTAAGACAAAGATGTTCATTTACAAATGCAAAAAGGACATCCCTGTGTCAAATGCTGAACATTACACCCTCAGACTGTAGCAAAGGATGCCATAGATCCAGAATACAACAGGACACATATCCCATGGACCACATGGAGTCCATCACTGCAACACTTCATCGTCCTGATGTGAACACTATTACAACTGCAAATGCAGGATGCTACTCATTCACATCATGTACATCAAAAGAAAACCCAAAAGTAAACAAAAATAGGCTTTATTCAGCAAATGTCAGGGTAAAAACGGAAGTCCAAAAGAAAATAAGGCCAATGGCCAGTCCAAAATAACAGTACCAATGGGGTGAGAAGTGACAACTGGTCACACATTGCTTGCCTGCACTGGTACGGTTGGGGGACATCCCCCTTGGAGGGGCATACAAGGGGCAGGCCAGGCACCGCAGGGACAGGATCAGGGGATGGCAGAGTGAGGCAGTGAAGGGGTGGTGGGTGCACGAGTGTCACCGGCAACTGCAGTGGAGGTGTCTGACTCAGGGGGGGCCGGCACCACCGTGGTACACAAGTCAGTTGGTGTGGGTGCCGCAACCACTGCAGTGGGCTTGACTGATGTAGTGGACTGGGTACCCACTACAGTGCCCGAGTCAGACGTGGTGGTTGTGGACTCCACTGCAGTGCATGACTCCAAAGAAGTGGAAGGGTGGGCAGATGAGGTGGGCAGGACAGAGGGGGGGGACCTGGTCACAACAACAGTGCCACTAACAGGTAGAGCGTCTGGGTTGGGGGTGGAAGAGCAAGTGGCAGGGGGGGAGGGCCTAAGCAGTCTGGGGATGCGGTATCAGTGTGTGGGGGAACCTGGGGCAGGGTGTGGCGGGGGAACCTGTGCAGTGGTGGCCTGGGGGATGGAGGAGAGAGACTGGGCGCTGGAGCTGCGTGGTGGTGGTGGTGGGGTCTTGCTCTTCCTGCTCCGGGGGGACTTCCGAATGGGCTCCTGTGTCTGCCTGCGCCTGGGGGAGGGTGTCCGGGGGCGAGGGGCACTCCTCTCTGTGTGGGTGGACTTCCTCTTCCCCTGATGTGCTGGGTCAGCAGGAATGGTGGGGAAGAGGCCGAGGTCACACAGGAAGACCTGCTGTGTATGTGTGGTAGCTAACCCTGGGCAAAGCACTACGCTACACTCGCGTAGTTTGCGAAGTTTGCGCTACTTCGCACAACGCGAATTGCACGTAGCACAGTGCAAACACGCGTCGCGTAGCGTAGTGCAGCGGTCATTTTTTGCTTGCTCGCGGTCCTCAACGTCAAGTTGGCGACCGCGAGCAAGCAAAATGACATCCCGGCGAGACTTTTTCCTCGTTTGCAATCAGCAACATCAAGTTGCCGATCGCGAGCGTGGAAAATAAACCTCCCGGCGAGATTCTCAACGCGGGGAGGTCAGGTTTCTCATTGCGAGTGGTCGCGTATGCTCGCGACCGCTCGCGATGAGAAACTACCAGTCCGCGTTAGAAAGCTGCCGCTCGAGTAAAAATCTACTCGAGCGGCAGTAAAAGACAGCTCGCACTGTGCAAGATGCCGTTTTCAATGATTGCACAGTGCGGACAAGCATCCGGCACTGTGCAATCATTGCGAACAGTGCACTACGCAGTTCGCGTAGTGCTACGCGTAGCTCGCGTAGTGCGAACTGCACTTTGCGTAGCTTCGCGTAGCGCTACTTCGCGAACTACGCCCAGGCTTAGTGGTAGCAGGCGAGGCAAGGGAAGGGGTCTTGGAGGGAGAAGATTTGGAGGACTGCGTAGTGAATGTGGATGCCTGTGTGTGTGTGTGTTCCCCATCACCTGTGTCTGTGGTATCAGTCCCCTGAGGATGCTTGTGTGCACGTCTTGCCTTACTCTTGGGTGTGTCTGTGCTGCTTGTGTCTGTGTGTATGGATGACTGTGCAGGTGTGCATGTGCTTTGGACAGGTAGGGGGGCAGGAAGTATGGATGGGCAGAGGTGGGAGGGGTGAGGGACTGTTGGAGGAGGGACACTGCTGCCGTCAGGGAGGAGTCCATGGACCTATTGGTCCTCTGTAGGGCAGACATACCCATCGAGATGCCCTCCATGAACGACACCAGCTGTGTCAACAGAGTGGTGTGTGCATGGAGGACACTCAGCATTGCTGTCTGCCCTACATGGAGCTGCCGAAGGAGGTACACAGACTCCTCACTCAGGGCAGCAGGGGACACAGGGGCAGGGGCTGCGGTGCCTGGCACGAAGGAGACACGCTCCTGAGCACGGGAGCCTCCCGGACCTCAGGAATGGGAGCCGATGGGAGGGCGGTGGTGGTGGTGGCGGGGCCAGACAGACTAGCTGGCCTTTGGTGGCTGCCGAGACCCGCCTCCACAAGGGAGTCATCCTCCGAGCTGCTGTGGTCCCCAGCTGAGGTGGATGGTGCTGAGGACTCCTCGGTGTGGCTCCCCTCGCCCTCCGTGCCACTGGGTCCCTCTGACCACTCGTCTGATGCTGACCCAGTCTGGCTCCGCTGCTCCTCCTGGTCTGTGGAGCTGTCCCCTCCTGTGGCCGTGGATGTATCTGAAAACAATTAGGGAAACAGACAAACATCAGTCACCTGCACTGACCGCACACACCACAGTAAGTACAGCACATTACAGAGCAAGCCCTGGCATCCTTAGTTGAACATTGCCTAAAGTCCTCGCACAGATTCGGGGAAGCCAATTGTCAGTCTGATGGTCAACCATGGGACTCACACCCCTCCTGCCCTTGCACCCATCTGTCTGGTGCCTGTCTGATGGTAAGACCCCAGTGTGGACACATGCACCACCTACACAGTTGTTGGACATTGCAGGGAACACGGTGAAGCATGTGAACATGCACACATCACATCTCTTGCCACTGAGTCAGTGCAGGTGTCCGGATAAAGGGATGGCCATATTCTAATTAGAAATGCATGTGATGCATACCAGCACCAGACACCATGATGCACCCATGTCCGGATAGTCAATGCCACAATGGGGTGCATGTTGCACATGTACCTCCCCTGCAGGATCAGTCCCAGGAAGTTGAATGCCATGACACAGGAATGCGTGCAAAGTCATACATTACTGCCTCAAGTCACATGGCCATGGCAGCCAGACAACAACAGTCTGCACTGTGACACAATCCGAGGGCATGGGGAATGCAAGTTATGTGACTTGCAAGTGCACCTGTCCATCCCCCAGAAACCACATCATCTGTACTACTATTTGACCACATCATACCAACTGGACATATGGGGGACATGAAACACAACTCCCTGAACATGAGCACCTCACAGTGTGCTGTGAATGAAAATACAGCTTCCTGAAAGTCACAGTCGCAAACACCTGTGTGCACAGTCAAGTGATCAGACACCTATAAGTCACAGAAGTATCGTCTATCATGGTCACATCTCAGATGGCATGCTGAGCCCCAAACGATGAACATACCAGTAGTCCTGACAACGAAGACACAGCACAATGAGACAGAGGCAGACACCTGAGGGTACATTTCACTGATCACAACAATCCAGATGATACATGGGAGTGGGAGTACAGAGTGTATTGTATGCACTGGAGTAGGCATGACTGTCCAGCTTCACCTGTAAGAGGGATGAGTCCTGGACAGTAGGCAGGTGGCTAAGCATGTGTGAGACACTGGATACACATACTCCTGAGGCCCAAATATTGTTCCCACCAGCAGCATTGGTGTGTGCCACATTCCCCAGGGACATGTGGTGAGTCAGAGCAGCAAGCGGACCACATATCAAAGTTACACGCAGTTCACATGTCAGAACTTAGGCACTGTGTAGGCAATTTACCCACCCATGAATCGCACAACATATTCACGGGAACAAATGCTGTTCCCCACCTTGAGCAAAGCAAAATGCAATGACACAGTCCCCAAATGACACAGTTTCCTGACTATAAGGGCCACACATATGCGTATCAGAGGAGAAGTGGGCATGTAACAAATGAGGGACATGGGTCCTGGACCACATGACTGATGTACTGTGGAAGTTTAACCAGGCCAGAGGAGGGCACATAGCATGTCAGACAAAGTGCACAGTGCAGTCATGGACTCACCCCTCCTTGCTGCTGTCTGTCCCTCAGCTGCCCATCCAGGTCAGGGAAGACCACCGCCAGGATCCGGAGCATGTGGGGGGTCAGAGTCCGGTGTCCGCCCCTCCTGCGAGGAGGCGACAGCTTCAGCTGGACCCTTGCGATCCTCCGGGTCCAGCCACGAAGGTCCTGCCACCTCTTTTGGCAGTTTAGGATCCTGCGCCTGTAGACCCCCACGGATCTTACTTTCCGGGCGATGGTCAGCCAGATTTCCTGCTTCTGGTGGGCATCAACCTGTGAGGATGACAAAGTGAAAAGGCCATTACTACACATGCAACATATCCGTGCATCACACAGTTGGATATACATGTCTCAATTACAGGGGCATATGATGTACACAGGCAGTGCAACAATGGCTATGAACAGTTTGCCAGCAGTCACTACATGGTATCATTGCATGGGAAGTAAACCTAGTTGGAATGCACTGTTACTGCGCTGTACCATTTCAGTGCATGTAACTACACACTTTGGGGTGTGACAACTACTCAGTGGGCATGCTAGCCAGTGGTGTGCACAGTGAAAGTCTTGCTAATCAGACAACATGCACAATTAGTGATGCAGTGGACAGCACACTCACCTGCTCCCCTGGTTTCCCATACAGCTTGCTGTACTGTGGAAGGAGGCTGTCCAGCAGGGCCTGGTTCTCCTCAAGGCTGTAGGCTGGGGCTCTCTCCACAGTACGTGCCATTGCAGGAGCCAGAGGATGCATAAACAGCAGCAGTGTTGGTGGCAGATGTCGTCCTGGAGCATGTAGTGCAGGCAAGTGAGCTCTCAGGGGAACAGCCAGCATTATATGTCTGCTGCAGAGGCAGATACTGTCCCATGTGTCCAAAGTGATAGGTCCAAGTCGTTTGCATCTTCTAAATCTGACCAATCCATGGTATAGCAGCACTAATACACGCCCACAGCATCCTTCAAATCTTCAACTTCATGATACCCATGATTTTGCAACATTGTTGTGGCTGGCCAACTGAATTCACTGCATCAGACTCGTTGGAGCTTCGAAAACGCGTCCGTTGCCATGCCAGGCCCCAGCCAATGTGTGCGCACCGATCGGTCCATTGCTGTACAACGCGTACCCGCGATACAACGCGTACCCGCTCACATTGAATGCAATGGGCCGACCGGGCACAACGATCGGTCCATTGCAGTTCAACGCGTACCCGCTCACATTGAATGCAATGGGCTGGCCGGGCACACCGATCGGTCCATTGCTGTTCAACGCGTACCCGCGATACAACACGTACCCGCTCACATTGAATGCAATGGGCCGGCCGGGCACACCGATCGGTCCATTGCTGTTCAACGCGTACCCGCGATACAACGCGTACCCGCTCACATTGAATGCAATGGGCCGGCCGGGCACACCGATCGGTCCATTGCTGTTCAACGCGTACCCGCGATGCAACGCGTACCCGCTCACATTGAATGCAATGGGCCGGCCGGGCACACCGATCGGTCCATTGCTGTTCAACGCGTACCCGCGATACAACGCGTACCCACTCACATTGAATGCAATGGGCCGGCCGGGCACACCGATCGGTCCATTGCTGTTCAACGCGTACCCGCGATACAACGCGTACCCGCTCACATTGAATGCAATGGGCCGGCCGGGCACACCGATCGGTCCATTGCTGTTCAACGCGTACCCGCGATACAACGCGTACCCGCTCACATTGAATGCAATGGGCCGGCCGGGCACACCGATCGGTCCATTGCTGTTCAACGCGTACCCGCGATACAACGCGTACCCGCTCACATTGAATGCAATGGGCCGGCCGGGCACACCGATCGGTCCATTGCTGTTCAACGCGTACCCGCGATACAACGCGTACCCGCTCACATTGAATGCAATGGGCCGGCTGGGCACACCGATCGGTCCATTGCTGTTCAACGCGTACCCGCTCACATTGAATGCAATGGGCCGGCCGGGCACACCGATCGGTCCATTGCTGTTCAACGCGTACCCGCGATACAACACGTACCCGCTCACATTGAATGCAATGGGCCGGCCGGGCACACCGATCGGTCCATTGCTGTTCAACGCGTACCCGCTCACATTGAATGCAATGGGCCGGCCGGGCACACCGATCGGTCCATTGCTGTACAACGCGTCCCTGGACAAGTCACTGGCATATGTCACCATGCCTGTCACAGGTGAACATATGCCAGCCACATATACTTCCCAGGGAGTGAGGGGCACACCTACAACACCACAGCCTGTCCACACTGTATCCTAAGGCATGTAAGGCTGCATTACCTATTCCGTGTATGGGGGTGAACATGTTGTTCTGTGGGTGTCACTTGGGGCAGCCACTCCCAGGCTGTGCACGTGTTCATGGGGACAGGATCCTTGGTGTGTCGTGCACATGACCACTGTGATGTGCAACTGTTCATTCCTGAGCATGTGGCATGGTCACATTTCACGGTGGTGTATGTGTATGTCATGTCACATACCCCCTGAGTCCCATGTGGGACGGTATGTACGTACCAGGGTGACCCATTGGCACAATAGTGATGGTCCTCCACAGTCTGTGTGCATGTTGTGTTTACAATGTCTCTGATTCCATGTGCACAATGGGAGACAGCCTCCACATCCACGTTGTTTGTGCATGAACTTTGATGTTGTGCGTGTCACAGACGTCCATGTCTGTCCTGACGAGGCAACAGGGACCACCACCTGTGGGGGTCATGGTTGTTTTGCTGTGGTGTATTCATGATGCACCATGTCATGCCAGTGTCCATGTGGCAATACAGGGTCCCTGGGAATCTACCTGTCGATGAGCTGTGATGCCTGGGGCACATCTGTCCACACATGTCACTGTGGGGTGTGTTTGGAACGTGGCAGCAGTAGATGGGAACTATGACACGGCCTCATGATATCCCATGGCACAACATGGGACTTGTTGATGCCACTTGTTGAACTGTGATGTTAGATGTTGGCCATGTAGGTGCCATACATGTCCTTACGGAACTGCACACATCATGTACTTGTGTCTCATAATGATGTATCATGTGATCTTGTGTATGGTCAATGCCACATATGTGGGGTGACTGACATTCTTTCTTTGTTCACCTATGCACTGCAGGGCACCAGCTGTCCATAGACCATTCCCTGACCTTGCATCCATGGTGGAACGGGACTGCATTCGACGGTACCGCTTCACCAGGCCGCTGATTGAGGAATTGACGGTGCGCTTGGCCCCACATTTGCAACCTGGCCGGACATACCCCACAGCGCTGACCCCCAAGGTGAAGGTGATGGCAGCCCTACACTTCTTTGCCACCGGTACCTTTCAACACACTGTGGCGTCTGCTGGTGGGATGTCACAGACCATGTTCAGCCGTGTGCTCCGCGATGTTTTGGAGGCTATGTTGAGATACCTGAACCAGTACATCTATTTCCCTAGACCTCAACAACTCACTGACGTGAAGAGTGACTTCTATGCCCTGGGGAGGATGCCGCATGTCATTGGCTCCATTGATGGGACACATGTGGCTTTGGTACCACCACAGGCACATGAGCAGGCATACAGGAACCGCAAACATTACCATTCGGTCAATGCACTGGTGGTATGTCTTGCTGATATGAGCATCTCACACGTGTGTGCCCGTTTCCCCGGTTCTGCACATGATGCCTACGTGATGAGGAGTAGTCGCATCCCGAGGATGATGTCTCTGAGTAAACGGAGCGTTTTCTGCGAGTAGCGATTCTGCACCGCTGGTTTCAGTTCATCCCGGAGGCAGCTTTTCTGAATTAACAGATATCCTTTTAAACAATATGGAAAGGAAAGATTAATGCGTGAACACATAAAGTCAGGAGTGTGGCTCTCTTTGGAGAGTATATTTTGAAGAAGAAAGAATTGTACTGTTTCGTTTTTAAATAAGGTGCTGTTTTCCGCTCTCTTGTGTTTGGAGCCTACGAGGCCTTTCACATCAGCCCCCGTGGTGGGTTTTTCATGGTGCCCTCCCTCCCTCACTTCAGTCCTGAGGAAGACCCCCTGTAAGGATTACAAGAACCTACACTTTCTATTGGGGGTCGAAACTTCGACACTTGTATAGCCTGCCAGTATAATCGACAGCAATGATGTGACTGTGATTTGCATACATGGCTTTATATCATATATGGACTATAGTATTGTGAAGTTGTTGGCTAAATAATGTGCCATTATTTTATGTATATTATCTTAAGTGATTTACACAGTATTCTTGCTTCACACACCCCTGCTACCCTCACTTGAATCACTTACTTTTCCTTGTACCTTCTTTCCCCTCTTTTTCTGGGCACTTTTGTTAGCAGTGTAAAAAAAGTTTTTTGCAATTACAATTCTTTTATGTTCGGTGTGATTAAATAACACTGATCGATTGTATAAACATGTTTTCTAAGTTTTTCTAATTTTGTTTATTTTTACTGTTGAATGTTATTTTGCTGGGACCATTTATTATTGTACAGATGCGGAACCAGCGTGCCTGGCTTGTCGGTGTGTACTGACTTTGTACCATTGTGTGTGTTCTGCGATGTAGTATTCCACCCTCTTTTCCAAATCAGCTAATGTGCAATTGTCCATATGTAGGTGACTCCGGATACCCCAACATGCCGTGGTTGCTGACGCCCCTCAGGAACCCTGTGACACCAGCCCAGATGCGCTACAATGAGGCACATGGTCGGACCAGGAGAGTCATTGAGCGGACATTTGGTCTCCTGAAGAGCCGCTTCCGCTGCCTGGACAAGACAGGAGGGGCCCTCCCATATGCCCCAGCAAAGGTGTGCAAGATTGTCATCGTCTGCTGCATGCTACACAACCTGGCTGTGCGGAAGGAGTTGCCTCTCATCCTGGATGACGATGATCAACATCCGCCACCTGTGGAGGATCCTGGCCTGGACCACGATGCCAGTGATGATGATGATGATGGTGATGTCTGCACACAGCTCATCACCAACTTCTTCAGCTCAATGTGAGTATCCGGAGATGTCATGTCAATGATGTGAGTATGCATGATATGTGTTGGTGGTGCTCTGGTGCTGTTTGAGTATGGCCATGTGCTACATGACTGTATGCGTGTAGCGATGTGTCCTTACAGGTAGTCTGTACTCCCCAACAGTGTTGACATGCTAACTTGGTTCTGGGTGGGTATCTTGTGACATGTATTGGGCATGAGTATTGCAGTTCTGTCCTGTTCTTCAGTGCTTTTGACTGTGTGTCATTTCTGTCCTTCACAGGGTACTTTCAGAGTTGTTTGGTCAACTGTGATCCCCCAACACCGTGATTAAACTTCCAGGGTGGTAGCTGTCGTGTCCCTACAGGTGATGTGTGCCACACCCATGGACTTCCTTCCTTCTACACTTGTTGACTGTGTGCCCACTGCCAGGTGGGATTACCTTGCATCTGTAGTGGTTACAACATGTTGCAAATGTGTAATAAACCTGTGCTTCACTTTGTGATGTGCGTTGTCTGTGGTCACACATCTGACTGACATTTGCTTACTGCACCGGTGGGCTAGTTGACAAAGACTGTGAATAGGTGTTGTGTCTGTGCATTGCACTGTATTTCCTGGCAACATCAGTGTAGGCGATGAGTCAGGTGGCCTTGGTGTGTATATGTTGTGTAGCCCTGGTGGTGTGTCTCCCTCATATGTGTCACGTTGCCATGACTCACATGCCTGTGTTGTACTTGCTGTAGCAGTTAGCATGCACAGTGTAATTTCGCAGGTCATCATCTCCATGACAGAAACCACGTTGGAATCACAACAGAGGCAGGTATGGTGTATTAGTGTGTTTATTGTCATACATGTGTGAGTATAGTGCACAGGATGGTGGGTGCTGTACATTGTGATTGTAATCCAAAGTTCCTAGATGATTTGGAAGTCCTGGTAGCAGAAATGTCCTGAGTAAAGTCCACAGTCATCTGATACATTGGTCCAACTTGTACTCCCCATGTCATGTGGGGGAGTTGTGTTGCATTCAACAGGGTGAACAATTTGCGCACAAAGGTGATTATCCAGAACAGGTTTTGGCTTCCTGGGGGTTGCGCATGGCCATCGGCCTCTCAGTTGCCCTTCCTCGGACGACCCCTCTTCTTTGGGGGGACCCTCAAGTGCAGGCTGCTGCGATGCAGGGGACTCTCCGCCAGAGTCATCCTCCCTCCCTGTGGCAGTTGCAGTTGTTTCAGCACCAGATGTTGCGGGCACACAGGGAGGTGTTGACATGTTGCTGCTCATCTGGCGGAGGCATTGTAATATGTCCCTATGCACCGCCGTCATCTCTTGCAGTGTGTCCCACTTGGACTCCATGCGGGACATGTGTAAGTCCAAGCGTGCATGATGGGCAGCCTGTTGCTGTCGTATGTCCCTGAGGATCCCCACTACCTGGCTGAGCTCTCCGGTGCTGGTCTGGTACGCATCGGCTATGCGTACCAGTTGTGGGTCATCATGCAGTCCAGACCCCTCTGCGAGCAGCGACCTATGTCTACCACCCCTCCCACCACCCCTGGCGACACGTGCAGTACCTGAGGTGGCACGCACAGGTGACCCTGGGCCCCCTTGGGGGTTGTTGGTGGTGTTGGTGTCCATAGCCCCACGTTGGGCAAGGGTCCGTGTGCTGGTGGTGGTGGTGGTCCTTGGTCTGTCCGTGTCGGCAGGGGTGGTTTGTGTGTTGTCAGTCGTTGGAGGGGTGGGTGCAGGGGTGCAGCTGGTGGTCCTGCTGGTGCTGCATGATGACTCGCTCCGGAGGTGCCAGGTAGGTCTTCGTCATCCGAGGAGGGCAGAGGCTGTTCCACACCAGTGAGCTCCGTTTCCCCTGGATCCTGGGACAGGGACTCCTCAGCGTCTGCTGCTGTGTCCCCATCATCACCTGTTTTTGGGAGACACACACAATGTATGTTATGTTTCTGCAGGCATCAATGGTTGACACACCTGACAGTTGTGACTGTACCTCTGGATGCGGGCCTGTACATTGCATTGTCCTAAGTTGTCACAGTCAGAGGTTGATATTGGTGTAGCACATTGTCCTGCATACTTTGAGCATTTCAATTTGAATGTTGGGGTGTGTACATGGTCTGCATTGGTTGTATTTGGTTGACATCCAGCCCTCCTTCTCCCCCCAGCCCAGTTATCTCACCATGAAGCATGCCACCCTTGCAGTGGGTTCAGGTTGACTCTCAGGATGTCAGTGAGTGGTGTCCTGCTGTTGGTGGTGCCCAGTTCCCAGCAGGGCCTTGTGCTCCCCACAGCAGTACCCAGTGTCAGACATCTTGTCAGTTCTTTTCCACTCCCTGTGATGTGCGCATGGTTCAGGGTGGTGTTGATGGGACAATTGTGGGGGTGACCAATATCTGTGACTGCCACTCCCATCATGCTATTGCCTCCACCCCCTTCCCAGCATGCCCATGCTTCCTTCCTTTTGACTCTGCTTCCCTGTGGGGTTGTGTGCCTGTGCTGACAAGATGGCTGACAGTGTTATCCTGGGGTTAGTTTTGCTACAAGTCCCATGTGTGTCCCTGTGCTTCACACAGCATGACCCAGGGTTGTGGTTCTTTGTGGGATATTTGATTAGAGTGTGAGGCAATGCATTCTCCCAGGTGAGTTGTGTGGAGTTTGTGTTAGGGGTGTGTGTGAGTGGAGCTGCTGGTAACTATGGTCAGTGCTGTCAGTCCTCCTTCCCACCCAGCCAGATATCCCACCATGGAACGTGCTTCCATTGCAGGGAGTGCAAGTTGTCTTTCAGGATGTCAGTCAGTGGTGTCCTGCTGTTGGTTGGTGCACAGTTCCCAGCAGGGCCTTGTGCTCCCCACAGCAGTACCCAGTGTCAGCCATCTTGTCAGTTATTTGCCACTCCCTGTGATGTGCGCATGGTTCAGGGTGGTGTTGATGGGACAGTTGTGAGGGTGAACAATATCTGTGACTACCACTCCCATCATGCTATTGCCTCCACCCCCCTTCCCAGCATGCCCATACTTCCTTCCTTTTGAGTGTACTTCACTGTGTGTGAGTGTGACAGCAATGGCAAGATGGCTGACAGTGGTGTCCTGCTGTTGGTTGGTGCCCAGTTCCCAGCAGGGCCTTGTGCTCCCCACGACTGAGCACCAGTGTCAGATATCTTTGATGTGGCTTTTGACTCCCTGTGAGGTGTGCATGCTTGGGTGTGATCTTGCTGGGCCATGTGGGTGGGGGATGTTGGGCTGTGACTACCACTCCCATCATGCTATTGCCTCCACCCTCCTTCCCAGCATGCCCATGCTTCCTTCCTTTTGACTCTGCTTCCCTGTGGGGTTGTGTGCCTGTGCTGACAAGATGGCTGACAGTGTTATCCTGGGGTTAGTTTTGCTACAAGTCCCATGTGTGTCCCTGTGCTTCACACAGAATGACCCAGGGTTGTGGTTCTTTGTGGGATATTTGATTAGAGTGTGAGGCAATGCATTCTCCCAGGTGAGTTGTGTGGAGTTTGTGTTAGGGGTGTGTGTGAGTGGAGCTGCTGGTAACTATGGTCAGTGCTGTCAGTCCTCCTTCCCACCCAGCCAGATATTCCACCATGGAACGTGCTTCCGTTGCAGGGAGTGCAAGTTGTCTTTCAGGATGTCAGTCAGTGGTGTCCTGCTGTTGGTTGGTGCACAGTTCCCAGCAGGGCCTTGTGCTCCCCACAGCAGTAGCCAGTGTCAGCCATCTTGTCAGTTGTTTTCCACTCCCTGTGATGTGAGCATGGTTCCTGGTGGTGTTGATGTGCGCATTGTGAGGGTGGGCAATATCTGTGACTACGACTCCCATGATGCTATTGGCTACACTGACTTGCCCAGCATACACAGGATTCCTTCCTTTCAGTGGGCTTCACTGTGAGGTGGTGTTGTAGTGGTGGCTACATGTCTGGATGTGTTTGTTAGTTATATTTGTGCCGCTGCCTAGCTGTAGTTGTAGTTGTGTTTGTACATGTGATGACACAGTTACATATCACTATGAGATGGCATGTGTTGTGTTTATCTGACTGACATACACATTTTGGGATGATTCTGTTTTGGTTGCTGTGGATTTGCTAAGGGTGCATGGTTTGACTCTCCCCTTGACAGTGATGTGTGTGTATTGTCGCACAATATTGTGTACATTTGTTGTGTACTCACCAGGCTCTGTGATGTTTGATAGTCCATATACGCTCACTGGTGGTAGGATGGCCCACACCTTCTCCTCCCAGGGCCTGAGGTATACTGGTTTGGCAGGAGGGCCACTACCGGTGTGTTGGCTCAAGAGGTAGTCCTTCTTCAACAGCTCCCTGACCCTCCTGCGCACGTCATACCACCTGTTCTGGATGTCTCCCTTTCTTCGCAAACATGGTGATTGTGCGTTCACCCTGTCGACAATCCTCTCCCACATCTTGGTTTTCTGCAACATGGGTGTCTGTTGGGCCAGTGTACCAAACAGCTGTGGCTCTACCCTGAGGATCTCATCTACCAGGACTTCCAATTCACTATCTAGGAACTTTTGATTCATCTTTGGGGGCATGGTGATGGGTGGTGATGGTAAGTGATGTGTGTGTTGGTGTGCAAGTGTGGGTGTGTGAGTGTGTGTTTTGCTGGGTGTATGTGAGGGTGCTATTTGTTGAGGTGCTGCTGGTGTGTGGCTTGTGTGATGGATGAGCTGTGAGTGTGTGTGTGGTTGCTGTCTGTTGGTGTTGAGTGCTGGCAGGTAATTTGAATTTGCAAAGGATCATGGTAGGGATTTGTGTCCTTTATATGGGTGGAGTTGTGGGTGTGTCTTTGTTCCCTGTTTACCCCCCCAGTATTTATTGGCTTTGTAATTGCTTGTTTGGCCTTTTTTGTGTGTTTTTTCCTTAGTACTTTTTGTGCATGTAGGAGACGTTCTTCTGACCGAGTCGGACCCTGCAGTTGTCTCGTGCGAGCTTCTCCGATTCGTTCACGCTGTGTTTGTGCTGTTTTCTCTGCTGCGTTCGCGTCGGTCGCGGTGTATTGGGTTGCTTCGGCTCGCAGTTTTGTATGCGTGTCGGTCGTACGGCTTGGGCTCCGTGCGACTCGGTCGTGTTTTCCACGCGTTGCATCGTACTTGGTGGGTCGGAGTTCGCGGGTACGTTTCGTTCGGGATTCTTCCTGGTGCGTGTCGGTCGGTTCGATTCGCGTGGTTTTCCGGCCGGATAGCTGTTTTCCAGGCGGTTTGGTCGTTCGGCTTGTGTTCCGTACGAGTCGGTCGGATTTTGCACGCTTCTCATCGTACTTTGCGGGTCGGGCTGCACCGGTACGTGTCGGTCGGAATGAATTCCGGCTCCGAGTCGGTCGGTACGTTTTCCAGCCCGAATCGGAATCGGCCCCTTAGTTCAAAACAAAAGAGTGGGTAAACTGAGCATTGGCCCAGCACTAATCTGACCCACGAATGGCAGTTTATCCAGCTGACAAGTGTTGCATAAACATGAGGGGTGGATTGTGGGGAATGTTGAGGCAGCATTCCAAAATGTAAATTATTGACACTGATACTGATTGTAGCAAATATACATCTGATTTATAAGAGAGTTACATAAATGATGTACCAAATATTTCAAGTTTTAACTCATTCAAATTATTGGTCATGTCCAGAAATCAATGTGCCCAAATAATTAAGTGCAAAATCTAAAGTAGCCATGATACTGAAGTAGCCAGCACGTGTTTCATGGAATAACAGCTTCTTCAGGGCTACAGAAAATAGAAAGGAAAAAAGAAATAATTTTTCAAACAGTTATGAAACAGTATTTATGATTAACATGAAAAAGAACATTTTTTAATCATAATCCACATCACTGTTTAACCAATATTTAGAGTAGAAAGGAATTGGGGAATAAAGAACAAGAGGACACCAGACCATAATCAAAGACATTAACAGGCTCAACCGTGAGAATGAAAAAAAAGGGGGGCTTGTAGAGGAAAGAAAGAAAGAAAAATTGAAAGGAATAGTAAAATAATCTAATCAAGTAGAGTACATTTGTCTGAAAATTTGGGTTCACAAGGAGACAAAGGACCTACCTCATAAACTAAATATAGCATTATATCAAGTCTTTAGGTACAAGTAAGGTAAGCATCAATAATGGAGTCAATCTGCAGGACATAATGTGTAATGATCATCCACAGTGAGTTGGCATGTGCACAGATGTTCGGACTAGTGTTCGCGCATCCAAGAATAAAAGAATCCTGATCAAATTGTAACTCCATACAGCTTATAAACAGAGAAGATAAAAGGGAAAAATATAGAGTGACATGAAATAACGGTTCACTGACAAAATATCTAAGTATAAAATATAGATGTTAAAAATATCGTAAAAAAATATAGAATGCAAAAATATTGACTCCCTATACTTAAACAGGTAAGTACAAAGGTATTGAATCAAAAATATCGAAATTAAATATATAGATGTCAAAAATATTGATTAAAATATATAAATCAAATAATATATATTAAATATATAAAATATTAATATTATCTTTAACAAAAAAAATTAAATTTAACATACATTTTAACTAAATATAAAAAATAAACTTAATTTAAAAAATATAAACACACAAACAAAATCATTTATACATATACGTATATTTATTTTAAAATAATGTATTAACGTTATCTTTATTTAATTTTAAAACGTTTAAATTATATAAAAATTAAATATATACATATATCAATAATTTAAAATTAAAAAAAACATTCTATAATTAATTACAATATTAAAGTATTAAAAAAAAATCGCAATACAATAAATACAACAGTAGGGAAAATGTTGGATAGCGGAAAAATCGAATTTACTATTCCAACTCCAGTGAATAAAACAGTAGGGAAAGTGTTGGATAGCGGAGGGGTCAAATTTACTATTCCCACTCCAGTGAGTGCAAAAGTAGGGTAAATGTTTGGCCTGGGCATAGTTCGCTGAGTTTTGCCACGCGGAACTCCGCGAAGTTGAAAAAAAACTCCGCGAAGTTCCGCGAGTGGTGGAGTGCAGTGCGAACTGCAGTTTGTGCTGGTATTCCTGCCGCTCGGGTAGAAATTCTACCTGAGCGGAAGCTCGCGCTCGCAAACTTACCGTTCGCGCCCGCAAACTTACCGTTCGTGATCGCGAGCACGGAAAAAAATCAGCTGCACATCACGAAGCGGAGTTTTCTGCACTCCGCAAGCTCCGCAGGGTGCTAAGTGCAGAAAACTCCGCAAACTTCGCGAACGGAGCGAAGTTCACCGCCCAGGCCTAGTAAATGTTCGATAGCGGAAGAATTAAATTTACTATTCCAACTCCAGTGAGTGCAACAGTAGGGAAAATGTTGGATAGCGGAGGGGTAAAAATTACTATTCCCACTCCAGTGAGTGCAACAGTAGGGGAAGTGTTGGATAGCGGAGGAGTAAAACGTGCTATTCCCACTTCAATGAGTGCAACAGTAGGGAAAGTGTTGGATAGAAAAGGGGTAAAAACTACTATTCCCACTCCAGTGATTGCAACAGTAGGGAAAGTGTTGGATAGCAGAGAAACAAAAATTACTAATAACATTTAAACAATTGAAAAAATTAAATAATCTTAAAAATAAATAAACAACTTATTTAATTTTTAAACTTTTAAATTATATAAAAAGAAAATATATACATATATCAATAATTTAAAATTTAAAAAAAATCTATAATTAATTTGAACATTAAACTATTAAAATAAATTAAAATGTACATTTCGCAATACTATAAATACAACAGTAGGGAAAATGTTGCATAGCGGAATATTTAAATTTACTATTCCAACTCCAGGGAATACAACAGTAGAAGTGTTGGATAGCGGAGGGGTAAAAATTACTATTCCCACTCCAAAGACTGCAACAGTAGGGAAAGTGTTGGATAGCGGTGGGGTCAAATTTACTATTCCCACTCCAGTGAGTGTAAAAGTAGTGTAAATGTTGGATAGCGGAAGAATTACATTTACTATTCCAACTCCAGTGAGTGCAACAGTAGGGAAAATGTTGGATAGCGGAGGGGTAAAAATTACTATTCCCACTCCAGTGAGTGCAACAGTAGTGAAAGTGCTGGATAGCGGAGGGGCAAAAATTACTATTCCCACTCCAAAGAGTGCAACAGTAGGGAAAGTGTTGGATAGCGGGGGAGTAAAAATTACTATTCCCACTCCAGTGATTGCAACAGTAGGGAAAATGCTAGATAGCGAAGGGGTAAAAATTACTATTCCCACTCCAGTGACTGCAACAGTAGGGAAAGTGCTGGATAGCGGAGGGGTAAAAATTACTATTCCCACTCCAGTGAGTGCAACAGTAGGGAAAGTGCTGGATAGCGGAGGGGTAAAAATTACTATTCCCACTCCAGTGAGTTCATCAGTATGGTAAGTGCTGGATAGCGGAGGGGTAAAAATTAGTATTCCCACTCCAGTGAGTGCAACTGGAGGGAAAGTTTTGGATAGCGGAGGGGTAAAAATTACTATTCCCACTCCAGTGAGTGCAACAGTAGGGAAAGTTTTGTATAGCAGAGGGGGAAAAATTACTATTCCCTCTTCAGTGAGTGCAACAGTAGAGAAAGTATTGGATAGCGGAGGGGTAAAAATTACTATTCCCACTCCAGTGAGTGCAACAGTAGGGAAAGTGCTGGATAGCGGAGGGGTAAAAATTACTATTCCCACTCCAGTGACTGCAACAGTAGCGAAAGTGCTGGATAGCGAATGGGTAAAACTTACTATTCCCACTCCGATGAGTGCAACAGTAGGGAAAGTGTTGGATAGCGGAGGGGTAAAAATTACTATTCCCACTCCGATGAGTGCAACAGTATGGAAAGTGTTGGTTAGCAGAGAAATAAAAATTAAAAATAACATTTAAACAATTGAAAAAAATTAAATAATATTAAAAATAAATAAACAATATTTTAAAAATATACGATTAAATATTATTATTATTATTATTAATAGCTTTTATAAAGCGCGTAGCTACCTGAAGGCGTCCCAGCGCTAGCGTCTAGACTGGTGTTTGCAGCGGTCTATGCACCAGGTTGCTGGAAGAGCCAGGTCTTAAGAAATCTTTGGAAGGGAAGCAGATGGGATTCAACTCGAAGGGAGGGGGGCATTGTATTCCACAATCTGGCTATGTTGTAGACAAATGACCTACCTCCCCTTCTTGCCCTATTTATTTTCGGGGTCACTGCTAAGTGGAGATGGGTGGAGCGGAGGCATTTTCGCAGGAGATAAGGGGTGATCAGAGCTATATTGATAGCTGGGCCTTTACTCCAAAATGTCCTATGGGCTATACACAAGGCCTTGAATTTGACTCTATTAGAAACCGGTAGCCAGTGAAGCTTTCTCAAGGCAGGTTTGGCTGATTTATTTTTCGGTACCCCCAGCAATAATCTGGCCGCACAGTTCTGGGCCACTTGGAGTTTCCTTAACGTTGCCACAGGCGCTCCAAGGTGTAAGGAGTTCCCATAGTCCAGGCGTGATAGGACCAGGGCCTGGATCAGGGTCCTCCTGGCACTTATTGGCAGGAGGGGGAGAATCTTGTGCAGCAGTCTCATAGCACCGAAGCAAGCTCCTGTTACTCTTATCGCCTGCTCTTCAAATTTATGGGAGCTGTCAAGCCAGACCCCCAAGCTTTTTATCTTGGATTTTGGGGAGGGGGCTGGTTTCAGGCAATTTGGCCAGATCTGTTTGAGGTCCAGGCCGGAGGTGTTGCCCAGTGGCATTAGTTCGGTCTTTCTCCCATTAAGCTTAAGGCAGGAGTGTTCCATCCATGACGCCACTTCATCTGCGTAGGTGACGATTTTTATCCTGTAAAGCAAGATAATATCCGCCAGAGGCTGCATATACACATTGAATAATGTGGGGCTCAGGGAGGATCCCTGAGGGACTCCATAACTGAGTCCCAGAGCTTTAGAGGTAGCTTCCCCTGAGAAAACCTGGAAGGTCCTATTCTCTAGATAGGACTGAATCCACTTGAGAGCCTCCCCTATAACGCCTCTCCTCCTGAGTCTCTCCACTAGTATGTCAAGGTTCACCGTATCAAACGCTGAACTTAAATCTAGAAGGATGATGGCCACTGCCCCCCTTGATCGAGAATGCGTTTGGATTCCTCCACCACAGCTAGCAGTGCAGTTTCCGTGCCGTGTAGCGGCCGGAAACCTGTTTGTGTGGCGTTCAGGGGACCGTTGGCTTCCAGATATTCAGAGATGATTGAATTAACGTGCTTTTCTAAAGCTTTAATAATCGCTGGAAGCACAGATATTGGGCGGTAGTTCCCCAAATCATCCGGATCTAAGTTAGTTTTTTTTAATAGAGCCTTCACCATGGCATGCTTCCAAGGTGCGGGAACAAATCCACTAGCCAAGGATTGATTCATTATTTCGAGCATGTGGGGAAGAATTACTTTTCCAGCTTTGAGTAGTGCGTGGGGCCGTGCTGTATCTAGGGAGGATCCGGATTTTATCTGGTGGAGAATTTCTGAGAGCCAGATAAAAGTGAGCGGGGGGAGTGAGCTGAGTATATGATTGGTGTCGGGCCAGGGTGTGTCGCTTATAGGAATATCACTGGGGCAAGGTGATCTGGAAAAGGCAGAGTACATTTTTAAAAAAAATTCTGAGAAAAAAAAGGCTAATTCCTTACATCGCTCAGATGAGGCCACAAGATGGGTATCTGATCTAGGAAGTTCTAGCAGGCCTTTTGTGATGGATAACATTTCTCTGGGGGTGTTGGCTGCTAGGCTAATGCGTTCCTCATAGTATGCTGCCTGAGCTTTTTTTATTTCGCTTTGGTAACGTTTTATGGCTTCTCTATATTTATGCTTGCTGGTAGCAGTGTAATCCTTCCTCCACACTCTCTCCAGTCTTTTACACTCCTGTTTATAAGTTCGAAGTGTGGGGGAGTACCAGGGCGAGGATTTCTCCCTTGCTTTATTACATACTTTTAGTGGGATGACCATGTCAAGTGAGGACTTGACCCAGATAGAGAAATCATCTGCCGCTATCTTGAGGTCAGGGTTAAGTTCCGGCTCTAAACTTGCTAGGGCTGTGGTCCAGGTATCTTCTACAAGTTTGGCCCAAGGTCTAACTCTCTTGGTAGTAGGTATAACAACTGGGGGGGGGTGTGAGAGATTGACATAGAAAGGCAGCAGGTGGTGGTCGGTCCAAGGCAGCAGTATGGGGTTGTCCACTGATAGATCCTTATTATTGGTAAAAATAGGATCCAACGTGTGGCCTAGTTTATGGGTGGAGCATGAGACCCTTTGCAGAAGCTGGACTGCTAAAAGGTCTTTGGTCAGCTCTGCTGCGTCCGCCATGTCAGGGTTATCAAAATGAAGATTAAAGTCCCCCAAACGAGTAGTATTTGGAGTAGTACCTACAAGTGTGGCTGCCACCTCCAGAAGAGAATGGGAAAATAGCCCACGTCCACCCGGGGGGCGGTAAATAGGTACTCCTGGGAAGGACTGTACCGCAGATAGTGCGATGTTAAAGAAGAGACTTTCACAGTCTGCAACAAAGTTGGGTTCCACCTGACATTTAAAGGATTCTTTGTAAATTATTGCCAAGCCTCCTCCTTACTTTCCCTCCCGGTCTTTCCGCTGAATGTTATATCCCGCCGTGAGAGTCTGCACCAAATCAGGTTCAGACTCCTTGTGGAGCCCGGTTTCCGTCAAGAACATTATGTCTGGGTTTTCATCTTGAAGGAGTAGTTTCAGCTCAGTGGAGTGTTTAGCTAGAGATCAGCAATTTAAAAGAAATATATTAAACATATAAAAAAACACATATTACAATATTAATTACATATAACAAAAAGGTACAAATATAGTATAAAATAAATTAAGAAATACATTTATAAACAATATTTATTTAAATGGAGCAAATATTAACAAACAAATTAAATATTTAAAACATAAATGTATCTATTTTATTTCCTACCCTATAACACCACACCAATAAAAAAAGACTTCAACATTTTTATCTAAATTTATTTACATAATTAACATAATTAATAATGAATAAAAAAAATAATATTAACAAAAAAATATACATTCATTGAGTACACATTCTTTAACACTATAATATCCACAACACACACCTAAAATTAATTACACAATTACCATAATTAATTGCCAATTAATTAATTAAAATTAATTAACAACTAATCATGAAATAATTAATAATCAATTAATTTACACATTTAACACTATAACATCTCAATTAAACAAATATTAATACATTAAAATTATTCAATAAATGTAATATAATTAAATTACTTCCCACCCTATTCCCTATAAACCCACTACCCGCTACAGAACTAAAAACGCAAAATTCAAGTAAAGTTAATAACTACTAAAGTTTTAACACATATAATAAACATACAAAAATTCTTATACAAAAAACGTACATCACACACATATAAAATATATACTAAAATAAATACATTAATAAAAAATCAATATTTGTAAACAAATATATTTTTGCAAACGATATTAAACACTTCGATATTTGTTAAATCAATATTACTTACCTAAAATCGATATTCTTGACCACGAGAATTTGTCGATATTCCTGACCCACGATATTTTTGACACAATATTTGTGCAATTCGATATTTTTTACTCGATATTCTGTCTCTGCACCCTTAAAAAGAGAGCAACACGTTTCTGCAGCAGTCATCACATCATCATTTATCCAACAGAAAAAATCAACTGACATGCTTAAATACACGATTGGTAGTTCCTCACAATAGGCTCCACCTGTCACAAGTGTTCCTGACTGTCAGTTTCAATTCAAAAGATATCAGAAAAAAATCCATGTGCACACAAGAAAAACCAACATGGAATTGAGATTCATATCGAGAGCAGTACCACCCCGGATGAAAAAAGTATGGTGCTATTTCATGTGTTATAATAGGCTACACTTTTTATTGTTCTGAACCACATTACTTGAGAAAAGTTTATAATTCACAAGGGACATGATGACTAAAGGGAGAGGAGAAAAAACGTTTTGGACTTGCATAAAATTAAACCTTAATGGTGAGCATTAAAAGAAAAATACACCTTCTCGTACCGGAGGATAGCAGGCTAAAACACCTCTCGATCCTCATGGAGCGTCAAGGCCTGCTCCATTAGAGTAGCCCATTCCGTTTGAGGACATAGCAGATTCGGTGCACATCATCTGGGCAAAAAACTACATCTCACAGTGAGACATCATCTATTTCAAATCAAACTTGATGGAGTGAAAAAATATTAATGTCTGCTATAGGGATCTCATGATAAGCATCACAAATAAAGTGTGAAATAAAGGAAGGCCCAATAGTCCAATTTTCTTTGAAGGCATGCAATAATGCCACTAAAATAACACAAAACACACCCCCTTGGAGGTACGTATAACTTCTGCGTGCCCATGCGCTATCATCGCCATCTTAGGAAAATAGAGAATTCAGAGTTGGAGTCCAAGAGGCAAAAGCAATGCTGTGTATGAGACTGCAAACCCAACCAAATGTGGGGAATGACCCCTAGTCTCATCGAAACTAAGCCAATGGTTCAGGAGTGAAGCAGACCATGACAAAAAAACAGTCTGATAGTAAGAATTTAAGAATTAAGTGAACAGTCGATATCAGTAGGAAGTAATGGGTCAGGGTGTATTATGGAGTTAGTCCAACAGGTCATACCAAAGAGAAGAGCTAGAAAAAGTTTCCTAAATTCTAAAAATAGGAATATAAATATTTAGGTACGTCATGATCAGTATACATTTGTTATACTGATCAACATAACATATATCTCAACTAACCAATGTAGTGTACATTTCTGAATCCACATTTAAACCATATTGAACAGTTTAAGGCAGTTTATCCACCATCTCTCCTGCCTGAGTAGCTTGAGGTCTCAATCTCCCCCTCTGTAATGAGATGAGACTTGATCAATCCCCATGAGTCCTATTTTGTTCAGATGATCCAGATGGTGACGGCTGCTGAAATGCATAGCAACTGGAGAGACCTAGGGTCCGCATATCTTATTGATCCCAGATATTCTTTCCATCTTCCATCTTTTCATAGATCTTAAGTATTGTAGCTTACACACACAGATCAACAAGCAGACGCAGTTCATAAACATTTTTATGTGGAGTCATTTTGATTCATCGTGGTTGCAAATATTATAGTTTTTTCCTTTACATATTGGCAACAGACACAATTACCACATTTGTAGTTGCCCCGTGTTTGTGGATTCAACCAAATGTTTCCTGTTGGTAAACTATCTAGTGGTATCGCTAGGGCTAAGTATCTTTTAAGGGTGTCAGATTTCCTATAGGTGACCAAATGACATTTAGGAAGAGCACTATCCAGGTCATTGTCCAACTTTAAGACACCCCAGTGTTTTGAAAGAATTTTGAAAATGTGTCGGTTCTCAGCACAAAAGTCTGTTAAGAATCTTACATGTGGGTCAATGATATGTCTAGTCCTTGTTTTATTACTCTTGGTGTTTGAAAGTAAAGAGGTGTGTAGGACTTTTGGGCCCTATCCAATGCAGACGTAAGTATTTTGTTAGGATAATCTCTGAGTCTGAATCTCTGAATACACTCAAAGGCGTGTGATTCAAAATCTGCTGAGTCACTACAGTTACATTTAAGTCTCAACAATTCACAATAGGGGATATTATTTTTCTGTTTGGTAGGATGCCCTGCGCTATAATGTAGAACACTATTCCCAGCAGTAGGTTTCTGGTATATTCTGCTATGTTAAAGATTATCTTTACAAAAATGTCAAGATTCAGAAAAGTGATAGAAATATTGTTATATTCTATTTGACAATTCATCATTTTTTTTTTTATTTTTTTTTATTGAGCAGCTTGTGAATATTACAATCATATTGCCCTGGTAACAAGGGCAGCAGGTTTTTCTGTGACAGTACATCGTGTACAAGCTTTTTTATCAATAAGAAACAACATCCTGAACAGAAGAGAGTGAATAAAAGAAAACAAACCGTTCCCCCCGCAACCCCCTTCCCCCCGGCACTTGTATGTACATTCATGGTTTTGGTGGCAATAATTATGGTTTATAACGTGCTAACTGGCAGTCCCGTAACGTGCGGCTGGCATGCACTGTTCACCTGTGTAACTTGTCATGTCAGATCCGGATTGGCGAGGAGATATCCAGTAAGAGGAGCCCAGAAGTCCTTTGGACGAGATGCCTCAGGCAGCTCATCTGCGTATAGTGTCAATTGATCCCTGCAATATAGTAAATCCTGGAGCCACCTCCCGACCGTAGGTACAGCCCGTGCCCCCAGCATCTTGCCACGGCCCTCTTTGCAAATAGGGTTGCTATGGCCACTAGTCGCCTATTGCAAGGCTTAAGGTTCTGTACCCATCCCAGCAGGCACACCTCAGGTACACATCCAACATGCTCCAGAATGATAGCAGATAAGACCTGTGTGACACGTGTCCAAAATTGTAAAATGTTCGCGCAAAACCAAGCTACGTGTATAAAATCCGCGTCAGCCTGGCCACACCGCACACAACATGCATTTTCACGCAACCCAAATCTGTGCAACTGAATCGGTGTGTAGTAGAGTTGGTGCAAATATTTAAAATGAATGATACGGAGGTTACAATTTGCCGTTAGGCGCCCGTTAAGGCACAGCAAGTCTTCCAAGCCTCCAACGACATTGGAGAGGACAGGACGCCATTCCACCTCAAATAGGAGGGGGAATCACTCATCTCACGTTCCCGGAGAGAGGCATTGTATATTTTGGTAATGAGGCCTCGTCTGTTTTCTCCTCCTAACACTGCGCGTAAGGCTAGTAAAGTTCGTGGTTCGGTGGGGAACTCTGGATAGACATCCCGTATTGCCTGTCGCACCCGCACATATGTGAAGCCCAACATCAGTCCAGTGGTCTGACCCGCCTGCAGGTCAGCCAAGGTGCGGAACCGACCTTGTGTATATAAATCGCCGATATTTGTGATTCCCACCTTACTCAATGTTTTCAGGGCTGCCGGATCCCTAGCGTCCGATATATCAGGGTGTGCAGCAAGCGGTAGATTTGGTGTGTATAAATAATCTATCTGTGCCCTATTTGCGAGAGACTTCCACGCCCAGGCAGTACAGTGAACCGGGCTAATTTCCGAGCGAGGACCCCCACTCCCACCCATCAGTGCCGCTGCCCTCAGAGGCATAGGTAGAATAGAGTCCGCCTCAATTGCAACATGTGGTTGAAATTTCTGCGGAAAGAACCAGAAGTGTGCGAACTGCGCCTGGGCGCATAAGTAGTACAGGCGCAGGTCGGGGGCCTCCAAGCCTCCACGGTCAAAGGGCTGAGTCATGACATTCCAGCTGCAGCGGGGCTTCCCGCCCCCCCAGACGAACGCTAATAGGGTCGACTGCAGAGCAGCAAACAGAGCTTTATTCAGTCGAAGAGGAATGTTGACGAATAAGTAAAGTAGCTTAGGTAAGAAGGACATTTTTATGACAGCAATGCGGTCCGCAAGCGAGAGCGGGAGTCTGGTCCAGCGCGCTGCCTGGTCTGTGATCTTATCAATGGCTCGGCCATAGTTAGTCGATATAACTACGTCAGGGTCTCTATGCAGCCATATGCCTAAATATTTTACTGGGTCAACCGACCATGTCAGGGGATAGTCCAACTCAATCTCCGCGGTGCCCGCCGTCAGCAGAAATATAGTGGACTTCGTCCAGTTGATGCCTAATCCCGAGTACCGCTCAAATTTAACATATTCACGGAGGAGCGCAGGCAAGTGGGTGGCCGGCTCTCGGACATAGAGCATCATGTCATCGGCATATAATGACATTATCAAAGGCCTCTGTCGAAACTGCAGCGCCGCCTGGGCATGAAGTTGCCGCAGCTTGCACGCCAAGGGCTCCAGTGCCAGTGCAAATAGCATAGGGGATAGGGGGCAACCCTGTCTCGTGCCGCGCTTGATAGCGAAGGAGTCGGAGATCCTACCATTCACGCGGACCCGCGCTACTGGTGCGGTGTACAATAGTTGTATCCAGTTTAAAAAGAACGGTGGTAGGCCCATCCGCAGCAAAACGGTAAACATAAACTCCCATTTAAGGGAGTCAAAGGCCTTCGCCGCATCAAGCAGCACGGCTACGGCTTGGAAGTCCTGTTCGAAGTAATGGAGGGTCGAGAAGATTGTGCGGAGATTGTGCATTGTGGAGCGTGAGGGCACGAACCCCGATTGGTCCGGCAGGACCAGCTTGGGGACCAGCGGTTGAAGCCTGGTTGCGATCATCTTGGCCAGTATCTTGGCGTCAATGTTCAAAATGGAAAGGGGCCTGTAGGAATCGCAGACATCAGCCGCTTTATCAGGTTTCAGAAGCATGACGAGTAGTGCCTCCCGCAAAGAAAGGGGAAGGTCACCCGATTCATACACTTCAGCAAAGACTGCTAATAGGCGTGGTGCCAAAGCCTCCGCATATGCCTTGTAAAATTCGCTAGGAAGCCCGTCCAGTCCAGCCGCCTTGCAGGTCGGAAGGGACACTATGGCCTGCCTCACATCTTCCACTCCAAACGGTTGCGTAAGATAGTCTCTATAGTTAGGGGGAAGCCAGCCCAGTGCCACATCCTCCAAGTAGGTGTTAATTTCACCTGCCTCCGTCCGTTCCCGCTCTCCATAAAGCTCCGAATAATAGTCCCGCACCACGTTGCTAATTTCAGTTGTGCCAAAGTGCTTCACGCCCTCCTCGTCTAACATTTCGGTAATTTGAGTCTGGCTACGTGGTGCCGCCAATTTTTGTGCCAGAGAGCAACTCGGTCGTCCTCCCTCTCCATAATAATGAGCGATGCTCCTACGAGACCTGTGTGCCATTTCCTGATCCACTGTTTCATTGTGCTCCGACACAAGGTCTCGTATTGCAGCCAGCTTCTCAGGGGCAGGGGCAGACTCATATGCGCGCTCCAGTATTACAATTTCACCCGCCAGCCTGTGGATTCGGCGGCGTAGGTCCTTAAGAACTCCTGCCTGGGCGCCAATACACACTCCCCGAATGGTAACCTTAAAGGCCTCCCACAAAACCCCATGTTTGTCGACAGTCCCCTCATTTTCCCGGAAAAAATTATGTATGGCCTCATTGACTGTATGTCTGAAAACCTGGTCCGTCAGGGCTGACGACTGTAGTCTCCATGTGAATGGAGGCCGTTCGTATCCCGGGACCTTCAGTTCCAGGAGCACAGGGGAGTGGTCGGACAGTGTTTTCGCGAGGTGGTTCACATCCACAACCCAGGTACACGCCTCCTCAGATAGCAGCCAATAGTCCAGCCGGGACCAAGTACCATACACCGCAGAAACAAACGTGCTCTCCCTCGCCTCAGGATGCCTCATACGCCACACATCTTGCAATCCCCCTGCCTCCAGTATACCCAAAAGTGAGGTAGTGGATAGTCTATGTCGCGTTGACCCCACACCCATTCTGTCTGCGGCAATATCCAAGCAGGTATTAAAGTCTCCTCCCCAGACAATTTCAGCAATGGGGAGAGCAGTAATGCGCCGCCATACATCCGAAAAAAATGGGTGGTCATCCACATTGGGACCATATACATTCGCCAAGATCACACTCGTACCCCCAAGCGTCCCATGCACTATGGCCAGCCGACCCTGATCATCTGTATCTGTACCATGCACCTGAAATGGAACCCCTTTTTTGACCAGAATCATCACCCCCCGGGAATAGGAGGAGTAGGAGGAGGTGATCCGCACTCCCGCCCACCTTAACCCCACGTTACGTTCAGAGAGGTGAGTGAGATGAGTCTCTTGTAACAGGGCCACGTGTACATTCAGCCTGTCTAGGCACGCCATCACTGCGCGTATCTTTTTTGGGCTGTTGAGTCCCCGCACATTCCATGTCACAAATCTAAAGCTACCGCTCATAGGGCCTGTACACAGTGAGAGTATTGATATACATTTGAAACACAGAGGCGAACAGTGCAGTAGAGATCGACAGTGCCAAAACCGCTAGAAACATTGGGAGCCACGTGAATACCAAATCTAGAAATCTAAGAACCACAGCACATGCCTGCATCAATCCACAAACCACTACGCTCAATATTTCGTGCCTAGTTGTAAACTCGTGCCCTTCAGGTCCATACCTCCCGTCCCCCCCACAGACCCCCCACCCACTTCGGCCGCCCTCAACTTGCCAAAGCCATCCCTATCAAAACTTTTCAAGCCCAAATAAACATAACAACCAAATAGCAATATGTGGGAATTCCCATGTAGAGGGCGTCAGAGGGGTACTAGCCTCCCACAAAGTAGGAGGTGGCTGATCAGGTAATTGACCTGTGTTACAATCAATAGACAAATACATAACAGAGAACATCCAAACTGTCATGTTCGTGACATAGCATCATCCGTCTTGTGCTCATTAATAAGAGTCAGGGAGCACAGCCCTACAAGGGCCCACGCAGAACCACCCCCACCGCACATTCCTTGAGCATTATCAGTCCTCCTCTCCCCGATCAGATTCAGTCTCTCGCCGTTGTCTCTTTAGGTGCTTTGCGTGCTCCATCGCTGCCTTAGGGGTAGAGCAGATTTTAAAGTTCCCCTCCGCTCCCACGCGGAGGCGTGCGGGGTACAGCATGGCGTAAGGTATATTTTCGGACTGGAGGAATTTTTTGACTGCCCCAAACTCACGTCGCGCAGCCTGGACCGTGACTGTAAAGTCGGGGAAGAAGGCCAATGTGTTTCCCTGATGGCATATGGTGCCCTTCTCCCTGGCCAGCCTCAAGATGGCATCCCGGTCCCGGTAATTCAGCAGCCGGGCTATGATTGGTCGAGGATGAGCACCTGGGGCCGGTCGCGCCGCCAGGGAGCGGTGGGCTCGTTCCACCACAAACATCGAGGACAGCTGCTCAGATCCAAATATTTCCTGAATAAGGGATTCAATATAATGTTCCATTTTGCCAGTATTCGTAGATTCTGGAAGGCCAGTAAGGCGGATGTTGTTCCTTCTGGACCTGGCCTCCAAATCCTCGTTCTTGGCCTGTATGAGAGCCAACACCTTCTCCATATTGAGGGTTTTGCTAGTGACGTCGTTTAGGCCATCCTCGGTATTAGAGACCCTCTGCTCAACCTCCCCCATTCTTGTAGTTTGCTTTTCGAGCTGCGAAGACATGTGATCCAGTCTATGATTTATAGTTGACATGCTGCCCTCAATGGCCTGGAGGCTCTTCTGCATCGCCATCAGTGTCGACTCTAGGCTAGGCAGGCCTTCCCCCTGTCCATCTACCTCTGAGTCGGAAGCCGCCTTCTGGGGACCCCTGCTTGATTTTCGTGCCTCAAACGTGAGGCGGGCTGTGTTTTGTCCGGTTTCCCCATGATTAGCGACGGAGGCGGCAAGCGCGTGGCAGCCCTCACAGCTACAGCACAGCGTCCACAGATCCAACACCCAGTAATGTGGGTGATGCAAATATCAAGAAAAACACTACCGCAATTGTTCCTTATAAAGCAGGGAGCAATGTCCTCCAGATACGTGTCTCGCAGGACCAAACTAGTGCCAACCGTGGATTTTAGCAAATGTGGGTCACATCACCAGGACCCCAGCGGTTGAAATCACCAGACGATGAGGGCGTTGGTAGCGTGGGGCTAGTTAGACCAGATGGGCCCTGCTCCTGGTGCTCACAACAGTATGCTGGCACTGCCACCCTATAGAGTAAGCCAGGCCTAGACCAATCTTCAGGCTATGCGCGTTGGGGTATCAAAGCAGGTCCCAGAGCCTTATGTCCCGTACCCCACTAAGGGCCGCCAATACTGGACTTCTCCCTCCTCCGGCAGCCGCAGCAACGTGAGCCTCCGTAGCTCCGGGCGATCCTGAGGCCCCAATATGAGATGCTCCAGAGCGAGCCCCACTCAGCTCCGTCACAATGCAGGGGAGCGACCCAGGGGGCAGAGGGCCAATCCGCACCACCGGGAGTCAGCTAGTTGTAGTGCCCCGCCACTCACTCACACAGCGCCCGCAATGTGGACCGGGCCGCCAATGCTGCACGCGCCACGCACACAAACCACAGCAGGCGAGCTACGACCCGCGGCCCAGACCCGCTCCCACCTCCGCAGTCGCGGGCCAAAGCCTGGACCGTCCCCACCTACCGCAGCCCGCGGCGGGCGTTGCTGGAATTCCACCGCTGTCAGCCAGATCCACCGGTGTGTCCCACAGTCACCATCCGATTCTCTGCAGTGCTCCACCTCACCGTCACCGGTCCACCGGCCGCAGGCGTGCAGGAGACATGCACCAAGCCGGACGATCCCCGGGGGCCCGCAGGGGAGGTAGGTGCCTGCAGTCGCCGGTCCCGTCAGGAGCAGGAAGGTAGAGGCTGCCACTCGTCGCACTGTGGTACTGAAAATTCTGGACCTGTGTCATTAACATCATTGTAACATGACGATTTTGGTATCAGCAGACCGGTAATGACAGGTATGCTATATCTGAGTATTTGCGTCATATTCGAGTGACGGGATCACTCTAATATTAACGATTCCCTTGTGAACCCTCGGGTTCCATTTTGTGTACGGCAGCCATTTTGTGGTTGCCCTCACATAAGGCAATGACTAAAGCCAAAACGCGCCTTAGGGGACACGTACACTTTCAGTGACCTGGGCAAGCTGACTCCACTGTCCAGAGCCAGAACCTGTTCGGCCAGTTTTAGTTCCCAGTGGCCGATCGAGATTAGGGGCCCAGGTGCAGCATGCCATAAACCCTTCATTGCACACATCTATATCTAAATCTTATTCACACCTGTCACTGCTCTTTCTTTATGACCTGCTTTACGAGGAGGAGGTGCCCGGTTTTATTAGGGGTCCAGATTATATCTGTTGCAGGTGTTGGGCCTCACTGGGTATTTGGTTGTGGGCTGGACAAACTGAAAATGGGCTTGTCATCATGAATCTGTCTTTTTTTTTGTTGTAAGAAATATGTGAATGACCCACTGTAAAAATAAGGAATGTTTGCCTAAAGCATAATATTCTGTATAAAAGAGATAGCTGGTTTCCATGAGAAAGGCAGTCTCCTGAGAACATACACATTGTTGTACTTCTAGGATACCTGTTGCTGGCTGCAGCCAATAAATTGATCTTTGAAGCCACCAAGAAGACTCTGTGTTTCTGTAGTCTGAGACAGGAAGAACTCGAGGTCATTGGGTGTGTTCCCTGGCACCGCTGGGTCCAATAAAACCCAGTACTTCAATTGGCGCCCAACGTGGGGCGATTTCAGCGGTACCGGTCCAAGCCAGAGGTCGTGAGGAGCTTCGTGTAAAATTCTGGAGGAAGGCCAACCACTTCATCGACCCCTGTATGTCGTTCGTGGTCCGAAAGTCTTTGCTGCGAGGTTCCCCGCGTCCCGACGGCTACGAAGGACTGCTGCCCTGACTATCGCCCTGTCTTGGACCCTTTTATGATTTGTAGAGCGAGACAATAGACGAGTCTTCTGGTGACGTCATCGATACCTCAGTTAAGTATAAGTGGAGCGTCTCCCAGTCCTTAGTCTTGGTTCTTAGTTTTGGGTATCCCATGGGATCTTTGATTTGTTAGGATCTTTTGATTTGGAACTTGCAAGTACCAAAGCCGAAGGACTCGTGTATTCACGAGACTGTCGTATTCGATAATCCTTTGAAGTTTGAAGCTAGACTAGTGAGCGAAGATGCCTGGTCTTAGCAGACTTGGAAATTTGTTTTGTCTTGGTTGTAATAGGGATTCCCGATTGGAGGACTCGTGTCCGGTTCCTCCAATTGGAACTCCAACCTATGAGCTCTACGTGAAGCATGGAGTGGGCCCTATCACGTATAATAACGTATGGGTTAGGTACACAAGGAAAGATGGTGTCCTAAAGTGGCCCCAATATGGTAGTTTTGACACCGAAATTCTGGATAATTTAGAGGTTAGACTTTTTAAGAAGAAAGCCCGGCCGGCGATGTTTGACTCTTTCCGCCTATGGCGAAAAGAAGCCAAACAGAAAGAAATTAAATTAGTAAAGAAGAATAAAAGAGAAAAGGGTATTTCAATAATGCAAGCTGCTATGCAGTATAAGGATGATGAAGAGGAACAAGCGAGTGAACAGCTGCACAGGCAACGTAAATTGGCAATTGATAAATGTTATCCAGTTTTGCCACCTCTTCAGCAAGATACAGTGAAGGAACTTGAGAAGGATCCTTTAATGTCTCATTTGTTGAATTCACCACCTCCTTATGCGCAGAGTGCTACAGCACCTCCGCAACCTTTAGTTGTACAACCCCCAGTTGTTGTACCTCCGGTTCTTCCACAACCACCAGCTGTTTTTCAGTTGGCACCTACTACTATGGCGCAGCCCCCTCAAGGGCTGCCACCTTTACTACCTGTTCCATCTTTACTTCCTATGACTTTGCCCCCTGCATCTATTTCCCTCCACACTATCCCTTCTGACACTGCCTCTGCATTTGCTTTGTCTCCTCCTGTTTTTCCTCCTGTTCATTTGTCAACTTCTCCTTCTGTCCGACAGAGAATGACAAACACTGTTACTAGTATTTTGTCTCCTTTCTTTGGGTCACCGACTACGACCCCCGTTTTAGAGCGTAAACAATTGCGTAGCCAATTGCCCGATTCTAGAGAGAAGGGAGTATTGGATCATTTGGCGCATAAATGGGTCACTGACCCTACAAGATATGAGTTAGAGTCTGTTATGGATGTCTTCCACCAATGGCAAGCACCGAAACAGAGATATGTTTTTGACAAAATGTGCGAAGTTCTTCTTGAAAGATTAAAAGATTGTGATATGGAGGCCAATCCGCCTGAGTTGTGTCATGTACGGTTTGAGTTTTCCAAAGGCACGATTGTGGGTTCCGATATTGAGAAAGCAGTTGCGACATTATTATCATTTAGGAGTGAGGGTATTTCTCGACTGTTGTTTGAGCCAGAACCCTCTGTTAAAAGGAAGGTCAGACAGTATCCCATGAGAGAAGTTCCCCCAGTTTGGAAAGAAGGAGACCTAAATGCTGTTCCACCTATTCAGCCTCATTTTCAACGTGTGTGGGTACATGTTCCATGGAAGCGAACTGAAGTCCTGGCTCTTAAGCAGACTCTACCCGACCCCCGTAAAAACCCTGCAGGTTATTATAAGGAATTATCACAGACTGCAGACTCCTGTGTTATGAATTTAGCTGATATAGACATGTTGTTTGGAAATGTGGTCCCACAGCCTTTATGGAGAGTGATCCGTCACACGGATCATGCGCCGGAGTTAGGGGACACATGGATTAATATCAATGCGGCAAATGACAGACAAGTAGGCGGTGCTAAACCAGAGCCTTTAGTAGCAGACCTCCCTGGTAGGATCGTTACTTACATGAAGACTTTGATGCCTGCAATGCGTGTAAATTGGGATAAATTGTCTGCATGCAAGCAGAAGAAGGAGGAAAGTGTATCTGACTTCTTCACTAGGTTTGAAGAGACATTTATCGACCACAGTGGTCAGGATATGAGTACAGAAGGTGGTCAAAGGTTGTTTGTTGACAAGTTTGTGCATAATTTGCTTCCCGAATTGTGTAAAAAATTGAAAGATTCAGAGAGTTCTTGGGCCGTTTCCTCTTCAGCACAGATATTGGCTACTGCACAATACTACGAAAATAGAGATAAAGATGAGAAAGATAGAGCAGACAAGAAAACTAAAGAGTTAAAAACAAAGGTTCTTTTACAACAAGCGTATCCGCCTCGTAGTAATCAGCGTGACTATCAGCAACCTCAACAGTATCAGAGGAATTCGCAAAGGTTTGAGTATCCTCAACAACGTGCTCTGATAGGCCCTAACCAATGTTCATATTGTAAGGAAGAAGGTCATTTTAAATATAATTGCCCTATTTTGTTGCAGCGTATGAATGGTATTTCTGGCGCAAGAGGTCGAGGTGTTCCACAAGCACCTAGAGCTAGAGGACGCGGAAATTTCACCCAGAACGCGCGCCCATTTCCTCCTCAAAATTCAATGAATAGTTTTGATCAGCAGAATAACGCGTCTGGTAGGACGACTCAGTACTATGCTGATGACTACTATGCAGAAGGTGAGAGTATGGAAGGTGATGATTGCTAGGACAGCCATAGACAAAGAGAGGGAGTTGTTTCAGTTCCAGTAGATCAGAGTGGACCTTATATTGAGGTGATTACATCAGGTGTGTCAGAGCCTTTTCTGTTGGATACTGGTGCTACAAAGAGTTCTATTATGCACTCTAAATTCCCTGGCGCACCTTTGTCTGGCGAAACTAATGTTTCAGTAGGTTTTTCTGGCGCCCCGGTTAGGAACCCGATTTCTAGCCCTATGTCTCTTTCTGTTGGACCTTGTGAAATCGAAGCACCACTTATTCTAACGACAGGTTGTGGTGAGAACTTGTTAGGATTGGATCTGCTGAAAAGATTGTATGCGACATTGTATTGTTCTCCTTCGGGAGTACAACTCACATTGGGTAAGACAGTGGTTTCACCAATATATTTGTCAAAGGACAAACTTCCAACAGAATTGTCGTTTCTCCCTGATATTCTTTGGGCTACTGGTCCCAATGATGTAGGTCTTTTGGAAATACCGCCATATGTTGTAACGTTGAAAGCCAATGTTAAAATGCCGCGCATTCCCCAATACAAGATCTCTAATGAAGGTGAAAAAGCGTTGCTAGCGATCATTTATGATTTGATTGAGAAAAATGTAATTGAAGAGACAAGAGGTAATGTTTGCAATAGTCCTGTTTTACCTGTCTTGAAGCGTACTGACTCTTCTCAGCCACCTGTTTACAGGTTTGTGATTGATCTTAGAGAGGTAAACAAGATAGTTGTGCCACAGTTTCCAGTCGTTCCCGATATCACTGCTTTACTGACAATGATTCCAGCCTCAGCCACTTGGTTCTCGGTGATTGACTTGAAGAATGCTTTCTTCAGCATCCCTATTGCCGTAGAGAGCAGGGATATTTTTGGATTCTGTTTAGGAGGCCGAAGCTTCCGATTTCAGAGAGCTCCTCAAGGTTTTTGTGAAAGTCCTTCTATCTATAGTCAGGCTCTGAAGTCTCAGCTTGACACTCTTGTGTTACCTGATGGCGCTACCCTTCTACAGTACGTCGATGATTTGTTAGTTGCTGCAGATACTAAGGAGATTTGTAAAGAAGCCACTTTGTCATTGTTGCGTCATTTGTCTGATTTACACCACAAAGTGTCTCTTTCCAAGTTACAGTATTGTCGACAAGAAGTGACCTATTTAGGTCACCTCTTATCGAAAAGAGGGAAGAAGATTGACCCCAGAAAGAATTCAGGCAATTGCAAAATTAAGTGTGCCAATGACACAGAGAGAAGTGCGTGCTTTCTTAGGTATTACATCCTATTGCAGACAATGGATACCGAATTTTTCATTGATGGCTAAACCTTTGGTAGCATTGACCTATAAAGACACGCCGAATCCCCTTCCTTGGTCCGAAGATTGTCAGAAAAGTTTTTCCGAATTGCGTGATGCATTGTGTTCGGCTCCTGTGTTGGGTACCCCCGACTACAGCAAGCCCTTTACGCTGTATGTCCATGAGAGAGAAGGATGTGCATTATCAGTGTTAACACAGTCTTTTGGGGACAAGCAACGTCCATGTGCATATTTCTCGTCGATTTTGGACCCGGTAGCTAGAGCGTTGCCGAGTTGTTTGAGAGCCACAGCGGCAGCAGCTGTTTCTATTCGACAGTCTGCTGGTTTGGTGATGAATAATACGCTGGTCGTGATGGTCCCACATGCAGTGGATATTTTGTTAAACAGGACCAAGACACAGCACTTAACTAGTGCTCGATTGTCAGGTTACGAGTTGACACTTTTAGCGAGCCATGTGCACATAAGAAAATGCAACACGCTGAACCCAGCTACATTGTTGCCAATTATAACAAAGACAGATGTTCCGGAACAGCATGATTGCTTTCTTAGGACAGAAGAAGAAACGAAAGGGAGAGTAGATCTTAGGGACACTCCTCTTGTAAAGTGTGATGGTACCTTATGGGTGGATGGGTCATGCTTCAAGCTTCCGAATGGTGATACGACTGCGGCATATGCTGTCACGACTTTACATACGATTGTTGAAACTGCACGTATCCCACATAATTCAGCTCAAGCAGCAGAGTTGACTGCACTTATGAGAGCGTGTGTATTATCAAAAGGAATGAAAGTGACCATATATACCGATAGCCAGTATGCGTTTGGTGTGGCCCATAGTTTTGGACGCTTGTGGAAGGAACGTGGGTTCCTCACGTCTCACGGTACGAAAATACAGCATGGTCAATTGGTGAATGAGCTCCTGGAGTCACTTACTTTGCCATTGCAAGTCGCGATTGTGAAATGCAGTGCACATAAGAAGATCACTGACGACGTTGGTCGCGGTAATATGTTTGCTGATGAAGTTGCGAAAGAAACAGCAAGAGATGTGATGAGTCGAATGTATGTTGCGGGCCCTGCAAGATGGATTGGTGACGTTGGAATGTGTGAAGATACGATAGAGAGTGTGAAGTCCATCCAAGCTGAAGCTACGGAGAAGGAATTAAGTACGTGGAGAGAGAGTACGGGTAAATTGGATGCAAATGGTTGTTGGGTTGAATTGTCGGAGCATCAGCGATGGTTGTTACCCGATACATATGTGCTTGCAGTGGTTACAATGGCACATGGGATGGCCCACATCAGTGTGAAAGGAATCTGTAAGTTATTGGCTCCAGCGTGGCAAAATGCTGGAATTCCCAAATGTGCAGAGAATGTGGTCAAAAATTGTATGGTTTGTTTGAAATACAATCCTGGTAAGGGAACCCCAACTCCAGCTGGTCATTTTGCGCCTCCAACGTATCCGTTCGAGGTTTTGCAGCTAGATTTCATCCACATGGAGAGGTGCAACAATTTGAAATACGTACTCATTGTTGTTTGTGCCTTTTCAAGATGGGTAGAGGCATATCCTCTGAAAGATAATACTGCCTTGTCCACAGCGAAAGCCCTTCTCAAAGAGTTCTTCCCTAGGTTTGGTTTGCCGAGAATGGTGTGGAGTGATAATGGGGGTGAATTTGTGGGTCAAGTGATGAAACGAGTGTGTGAAGGTTTAGGAATCCGGCAGAAATTTCACGCTGCAAATCATCCCCAATCAGCTGGATTAGTTGAGTGCTATAATGGCACTCTTAAACTAAAACTGGCCAAGATACAAGCAAGCTCTGGCCTTAAATGGCCTGATGCGTTGCCATTAGCACTGTTGTCAACTAGGATGACCGTACATTCCCGAGTAGGACTTAGTCCTCATGAGATAGTGTTTGGTCGCCCGGCTAACATATGGGGAGTGCCGAGGCCAACGAAATTCAGCGAGATTGAACACCCTGTACTGCTTGATTACTTGCATGATTTGATGGCTAAATTGCGTGTTTTACACCAACAGGTTCATAATACACTGCCTCAGGCTTCTAAAGATCCAGGGCATGCAATCAATCCCGGATCGTGGGTGTTAATCAAGAACTTTCAGCGGACAAAGAACGATCAGCCCCGCTGGATTGGCCCCTATTTGGTGATTTTGTCCACAAGATCTGCAGTGCGAGTACAAGGGAAGAAAAACTGGATCCACGGCGTACACTGTAAGAGGGTCCCTTTGCCTCTACCATATGACCGGTGGGTCCAGGAGGGAATTGCTGACTCGGAAACTGAAACAGTGCCTCGTTTTCTGCCTTTTAGTGACGCACGCGTCACAGGGACAAATTCTGAGCGAGAAAGTGACGATCTTCTCCAAAGAGCAATACCATCACCACTTCGATTGGACACTACTGAGCCTGAACTTTTGTTTTGCGACCAGACATTGCCTGGAAAAAGCCGTTATAACTTGCGACCGAGAGTCATGGACAAATAAAATGAAATTTTGGTCCTCCCATCCGAAAACCTGTTTTTGAACCACCATCCGGGTTCAGCTGTAGGGTCGTGGTGAAAAGACTTGAGTGTGTAGCCTGCGGACACAAGGTCTACGGGTCTGGTTTGTTCTAGGGCGTTCCCTGGGACATTCAGAAACACTCTCAAGTGAAGAAAACCAACCGCCGCGAACAGCACGTTAGAGGATGGAGCCTTTTCAGATGGAGAGACCTGTTGAAAGAATAAGTTTCAAGAGGAAAATATGTGCAACCATGAGCAGAAAATGTTTTCTAATTATGTGTCTTTGTATTTTACTTAGTCTAATGATGTCTTTAGTGGGGTATATCATATTCTCTTTTCAAGTGACATCTGCACCCACTGTACAGCCCATGCCTTCCTCTACTATCTCCTCACATTCTTTTCACCCTCTACCTGAACACGAGTCCATTAGAAGATTAGAGTTTATGAACAACTCCTTTGTTCAGCTCTTACACCAACACCAGCTAGTAGTGAACAGAACCAACTGTTGGGTGTGTGGCCTTATGCCTCATACTACTGAGAAAGGTATTCCCTACCTAGTGCTGCCATTCAGCTACAATGGTTCTGTGTGGGCATACCGAACGATGTTCATCTATGCTCGCGAAATCCACCCCCTACGTTCCGTCAAAGACAACCCAAAGAATAGTGCTCTAGTTAAGGGGATAGTCGACATGATAAGGGGAACTAGTTCCTACGAAACTATCCCGGAAGATGAGACACTAGCGTATATTGGATGGAACGTGACTGGATATGGAGCGAGTCTGAGCGAGAACCAGCAAGCAAAAAGATCCGCTCCAATTTGGATTGTACCCCATCAGGGTCATCTATGTCTGCAAGGTAATGGCAAGAATCCAAGAGCTCAGTTAGGGAAGAGTATCTGCACTGAAACGTATATTTTTGCGTCTCAGACTTCCCCTTTGTTCTTAGCAGCTAGGGGTACCTACTTTATCTGCCTTGATAGGGCCTACACGTGGTTGCCCCCTGACTTCTCGGGCACATGCTTCGTTTCATTCCTGTTGCCTCCCACCTACACAGCTGCGGCAGATTACCATAAGATAAGAAGAATTAGGGGTGTCTTCAGCAAGGAAGACACTGCAGGACAAGAAGCGGGAGACTTCTTTAGGGGTTTTCTGCCGTTCTGGGGACCTATGGCTAACAACAGGAATGTGAGGCAATTGACACGAGTGGTTGAATCCACCATAGTCGAAACTGTCGGTGCCCTTAATAATTTGACTGCTGAGCTCCAGTCGGACCGCCTTATGACCCTGCAGAACAGGGTCGCGTTAGACATCATACTTGCAGACCGTGGTGGGGTATGTAGAGTGATCCAATCCAGTTGTTGCATTTTCATTCCAGATAACGCTCCAACAGTGTACCAGGCCATCTCCAAACTACATAGGATCTCTGAATCCATCCATATAGATGAAGGAGACTGGTCGTTGATGGGATGGTTCTGGGAACTGTTATCCACCTGGGGATGGAAAGTTCTGATGGTCATTGGGATACTTCTAGCCATCCTTTTCCTGTTTTGTCTGTGCATACAGTGTGTTCCTGCCATATGCGGCCTATGTGTTACATCATGTGTAAGGAAACCTGTATCAAGGGACGAGCTAAGTAATAGGATGATGCTACAGCAACATCTCAATGAATTCATGAACATAGACCTAGACTCAGATTAGCATGAGTGTAAGTAAATTGCCTATGTAAGGGCAAAAGGAGGGTCTGTGGTACTGAAAATTCTGGACCTGTGTCATTAACATCATTGTAACATGACGATTTTGGTATCAGCAGACCGGTAATGACAGGTATGCTATATCTGAGTATTTGCGTCATATTCGAGTGACGGGATCACTCTAATATTAATGATTCCCTTGTGAACCCTCGGGTTCCATTTTGTGTACGGCAGCCATTTTGTGGTTGCCCTCACATAAGGCAATGACTAAAGCCAAAACGCGCCTTAGGGGACACGTACACTTTCAGTGACCTGGGCAAGCTGACTCCACTGTCCAGAGCCAGAACCTGTTCGGCCAGTTTTAGTTCCCAGTGGCCGATCGAGATTAGGGGCCCAGGTGCAGCATGCCATAAACCCTTCATTGCACACATCTATATCTAAATCTTATTCACACCTGTCACTGCTCTTTCTTTATGACCTGCTTTACGAGGAGGAGGTGCCCGGTTTTATTAGGGGTCCAGATTATATCTGTTGCAGGTGTTGGGCCTCACTGGGTATTTGGTTGTGGGCTGGACAAACTGAAAATGGGCTTGTCATCATGAATCTGTCTTTTCTTTTTGTTGTAAGAAATATGTGAATGACCCACTGTAAAAATAAGGAATGTTTGCCTAAAGCATAATATTCTGTATAAAAGAGATAGCTGGTTTCCATGAGAAAGGCAGTCTCCTGAGAACATACACATTGTTGTACTTCTAGGATACCTGTTGCTGGCTGCAGCCAATAAATTGATCTTTGAAGCCACCAAGAAGACTCTGTGTTTCTGTAGTCTGAGACAGGAAGAACTCGAGGTCATTGGGTGTGTTCCCTGGCACCGCTGGGTCCAATAAAACCCAGTACTTCAGCACGCCAGCCGTCGCAGTGTCTCTGCCTGCGTTCAATTCTCGCTCATCGCATCGGCGTCCGCCATCTTGTCCCCGAGGCGATCAGAACAGCCTCCGTCAATGCACCACTACATGGAGCACCCCCAGCTGTTTCGACGGCCCCCACAACTGCAGGGGATATCCCACAAGGCAGGGCAACGATGTAGGTGCTTGGATGCCTCAATTTGCAGCGGATTCTGGGCGGATCGTTAATCAGCCGGGCCGAGCTGCACTAAAGTGCGACCATCTTGCCGGTGCTCTCTAGCGCCCCCCCGACAATTCATCATTTAGAGTATTGTTATTGAGAAAGGCGTGATATTCAAGAGGTTCCTGAACAGAGCCATCCCTAATACAGAAAATGTAATCACTATAACGGTTCCAAGCTGGTACCTTCTGCTATCCAATGTGTATGCTCTCATTCCAGGCGTGCTCCCTCTCATACCAACCCAAGAAGAGGATGGCATAAGAGGGAGAAAACCTAGCACCCATTGCTGTCCCATGCAGCTGGTGAAAAAACTGTTTTCAAATTATGGCATTTTGTGACTGCTTTAACATAGATCTCACGAAAGCATCTCTCATAATCCAAAGGCACATTAAGCTGTCTCAGAGCTTCTTGTTCGTAGTTGGAATCGTCCATTAGAACCACACTACTCCCCTTGACTGCTTCACGTATAATGACATTGCAGTCTTCTCGCAAGCATTTCATAGCCAGAAGTTCTTACAACTAAGATTAATATTAACAGGTATTTTCTGCACCAAATCAAAGTCCTTCAAAGTTAGGTCATAGAAGACATCAATCAGGTCCTCTTTTGAAAGAATAGGAACAAAAGTGGATTTCTAGATTAGCCAACGGTCCTGGAGATTGCGTTCCTCAATGGACAGTTCTCTAGCTACGTCCTCTATTTCTAAAGATCCTGAGTCATCCAAACCTATACTTATCTGAGTATTAGTTAAGTCCTGGATGGTAACCATCACAAAATGGGGTTCCAATTCGACTGTCCAATGTATGTTAGACTTATTGGAAAATAACGTTTTAAGTTTTGTCTTAGTTGTACCATAGCACACCAGTAAATTGGCGAATACACATACCCACTTTGCAACCATCTTCATATGCAGTATAGTTGGGTGTTACATGTGTGTAGAAAAGGAGAGTCTCTACACCGAAATATCAGATCTGAGTGGCACAACAAAGGGTAAGGACCACTAAGATAGTAAACTGTGTAGTGAGCAGAAATTCAGAAAGGAAGACAGGTACAGTCTTAGATTGTTATGAGCCCCAATGTACCCCAATATAGACCTAGGTAGCTACGCGACCTTTTACCTACATTTGTCCTACCTTACTCTACATTACAGCTCTGGTGTTGTCCTTTTGCCTAGTTATGTGCCAATTAAATGTCATGTGGATTTCTTCAAAAACTAGCCTCATTTATTATGCATGAGGATTCTTAGTATCACAGCAGGATTGCCATCTTCTGTATAATAACTCTGTACAAAAGTCACCGCTATTGTCATTCTAGTACAACAGGCCCACAGTATCATCACACATCTAGGTAGAACCCACTGGGCAAACCAGAGAAGAAGCTTCCATGCTGATACGAGATGCTGGAGTCCTTACACGCAGAAAACTCCAGCACGCAGTTGTCTGACATCCCTTGCGGCGTGTCCAATTCGACACCAAGAAGGGGTTCTTCATTTTTTCCCATCAGGTAATGGGGTTGGCTCTTTCCTAGGGGGATTCTTGGCTTCACACTTACATAAATTCTAGGTACACTTAGGTAGACTTAGCTAGGGTTTGTATCTTAGGAGTTCGCTTGATTATTACTATGTATTCACATGCCTGCATATACTCACTGTTTTAGCACCATGGTAGAATTCTACTTTTTATTTACTCCGTCGGTGCTTGCAATCGAATATATATGTTTCTGTCTAATGGTTGTCGCAGCACACGTATTTTATACTTGAATGATGCTGGTTCAATAAATGCTTATTGAAAACATCCCCATAGTTTATTCTGTATATCTCTCTGAGAAGATGTGAGCACGAATGACTGAGCGAAAAGTACTGTACTGTTTGCACGATCCCTGAGGGATCAAGGGTTGTCATGTCCGATAGTTGCCAGAAACTATTAGCCCCTTGGTAAGGTGAGAGGGCTTATGGTGACACTGTGAGCTAGCTGGTCTAAAGGCTAACATATCCTTTGGGTGTGTCTGGAATCAGCCTGGAAACCAATCCCTTAGTTTATGTTGTCTAAACGAGCAGATCCTATGTATTATAAGGAACTACACAACAAGATCTACTTACTCCAGAACATTCTTAACATATACACAATGTGCCCAGAGCTCATGGCACAAGTCACCAAATCTCTGTTGGCAGTGATTGCACTGCAGAACATCTCTCTTTTGTGCAGCAAAGGAGCACAATGTATACCTCTCTTGATCTCATTTGTTTATCTTATGCAAGTAGGGTTCATGTCCCAGATTCTTCAAGAATCAACTCTGCCTGCTACCCTGAAGTCACTTCACCCTATGCCACTGCTGAACTACAGGATGTATTGCACTGGGTACAATTCTCATTTGGGCCTCTGTTTGCCCCATCGGCCTTCAGTGGTTTATCAGCCTCATGGGGAACACCACTATCTGCCTTGTCACCAAAACATGGTAATGGCAGAGATGCCATTATTACATTCCAGGTCCACTGACACCAGACGTTACTGACAATTTTGCACAAGTTCAATACTTGAAACTAATAGTGACTCTTCAGAAAGTCAATTTCCTTGTCTAAAGGACTCTTCACCATGCAGTGCTCACTAATATAAACATACTGGAGTTAGTTCCCTATGGAGAAATTCCCCAGCACAGTTAAAATGAGCCATTCAACACTCACAGGACACTCAAAAGAGTTCAAAACTAAGGGATAAACACTATCATCCAACAAAAGACAGTGGGCATACAATATTTCATTCATTAAGCTTGAATAGAATGGGTCATGCAGTTAGCTCTCATGAGACTGCCAAAAGCACTCTTATTATATCATCCAACATTGTATCTTTCTCAATCATGTAAATGTATAATGCTTTTAACCTAGCAGAAGATGCTTGACAGGTGTTTTTTCTACTCTCATGCCCATGTTGTGGTCCCAACATCATAGCTGTCATAGTGGTACTGCTGGACAACACATCAATATCCCCACCCTAAAGTATGTCTGTGTCCTCTTTACAACAATTTTTGCCAGCCGTATGGCACACCAACACACATATGGCAGTGCATTAAAGCTATGTAACTAGGGGCTATATGTATGACCACTTCCTTTTGCAGCTCACAATTTGCGATTTTTAGCAATTCGCAAAAGGAAATGTTCTTATGTGTCTCAGACACATTTTTAGATTCCCAATGGGGTTGCAAATGACCTGCCTCATCAATATTCATGAGACAGGTCGCAATTTGTGACCCATTGGGAATGGGCAATAACACAGGGATGGTGTCCTGCTGGGGACAGCTGACCCCCTGTCTGTGTTTACTTTTTAAATGAAGAAACGTTATTTTGAAATGCAGCTCATTTTCCTTAAGAAAAAAACTGGATGCATTTCAAAAACAAAAATGAAACGTTTCAGTTTCATTTTCTAAGAGGAGGGCAGCAATCTGTGGGATCACTGCCTGCTCTTTAAAACCATTTTCACTGCCAGTCACAAACGGGAAAGGGTTCCCTGGGGACCCCTTCCCGTTTGCGTCTGGCTTTCCACCTTCTTTAAGTAAGTGGTAAACTACGATTGTTTTGCAACCGCATTCTGGTTGCAAAGCAATCATGCATCCCCCAGCTGCTCGCTATTAGGAAGGGACGCCCTTAGCACGCCCCTTTCTAATAACGACTCGCAAGCCCTATTTTGCAAGTCGGTAACAGGTTACGGACTTGCAAAATAGGGTTTGTACATATTAAAATGTATTTTACTGGTTACAAACGGCCCAATGGGCTGTTTGCAACTGGCAAAATGCGTTGTACATTTGGTCCTAGGAAACAATGGGCTAGATGTACAAAGCCCTTTTGTGATCTCAAGCACTGCCATTCACAAAAACTGAGGGTTTGCGACCGCAAAATGTTAAAAGCCCTTTTTAGCATCAGAAAATTCTTTCCAGTCATAAAAAAGCTTTTGCCACCCTTTAAAAGTTGAAAATAGAGCATAATAAGAGCATTCCTGATCCTATTTTCGAGTCAGAAAGGTATGTATTAATGCTTTGTGGCTGCAATTGTGGTTGCCATCCATTGATCAGTTAAGAAGCCATGAGTTGAAGTGCTAATTGACTTTCAAATTGGAAGCTGTCCCTGTGGAACTTTCTCCTCTTTGGGCATCCTAATTGATAACTTCAGGAGAGCAGACAGTGGTCCATGGGACTACTACACTGTAAAGTGCAACTTTACAGCTGTTTGTTTTCTCCATTTATAATAAAACAAAATATTTGCTTGAGCCTCATAATAAAAAAGAAAAGTAGGTTGAATAAAAGAATACCAGGACATACTTTGATTATTTCCGAACTACAAGAATGTTATACTACGACACACACATTTAGATGGCTCTGACCTTTGTCATGGTTGGCATGAAAATTCTGCCGCTGATAGTTGTAAAAGGCAAAGAAAAATAAGAGATGCTTCAGCAGATCCATGTTTTGTGTAGTGTTGTTATCAGGAATTTTAACCGAAACTGAATGTGTTCAAATTTACAAGAATGATTGACTTTTAGACTACTGGATTTTTGCACTCACAATGTCAGATGAGAGTTATATGTGTATTGAGTCCTCCTATCACATACTGAGTACAGTATGGCGTGTCATAAAAGTTCTTGTACATGGGTGATAAATTTGTTTTTGTGTATATGTGTATGAGCATCTATGTGAAGAGGTTATTCATTTCAGCATGCTCTTGATGAAGCATGCTGGATGTGGCTTCTGGATTGTGTGAAATCAGACCCCAGGAGCTTTCTGCGTTCAGAGGAGCGAGGAGCAAAGAGCAAGGGGCTGTAGGGAGCGAGGCAGGCTCAGGTGTGGGTGTGGAAGCGGCAGATCGACTTGAGGGCTCCAAAGTGTGGAAGCATGGAGTGAGAGTAGACGTGGCCCCCTTGTGGTGACTCTGATGGTAACAGCGGGGGGCTTTGTCGGTGGCCGTTGCTGCAACTGACTACACCCACCGGACTTTAAACAGAATATGTAGGAGAGCTCCACACATGCCCGCCCAGCCCAGGCCCACTCGCCCGGCCTGAGAAAAACCTCCTTGTACCTTGTATCTGTCGGCCCCCTGCCTACTTCACCCCTCTCTAAGGCTGGAGGAAGGTTTGTGGCAGGATGTCGACTTCTTTTGTAGAGCCAGAGTTGCATAGCTGGGCTTCATGACTTGGTGATTTGAGGCCTTCAGCGGTAGTATGCAGTAGTGTGCAGAGGAGGCCTAGGCCGCATGCCCCCTCTATGGTGTGGAGGCAGCCGGCATTAGGCTTGTACCTTGGGGGGGACTCTGCTCCCTGCACGCACACTCATCACTTATATTTTGCCCAATTGCTCTTGCCACTTAAAATGCCCACTGACTGCCTGCCATTTGGCATTTGATTTTGTCTTTTATTTTATTTTTGTTTTTTAGTTTTGTTGCCTGCCGTTAGTTGTCTGTTTGCTGTTTGCCTGCCAACACTGGCTGTTAATTGGCTCTCTAGGGAACAAGCTTAGATCAGTGGAGCAGCCCCGCTTGATCGTGCAGTGTTTTCTTGCAGTGGAGGCAGTGGGGGCAACAACATTTAGCACATTGTGCAAGAAAGCTAAACTCTCATTATTGGGTTGCATTTCAAGGCATTTTTAAGGCACATTGGGCACATTTGGGCACATTGGGCATTGTCAGGACAACTAGACGATTAGAAAGGAGTTGACGTCAGTTTATGGAGTTGCCGAGGAAAGGAGTGGAAGAGCAGGAATCTGGGGCACTGAGGCATCTGTGATCAGATATTTCTTTCTTTCTTTTATAAGATGCCATCTAGGTGATTGCACTCTGGTCGTTAAATTTCTACTTCTGGTCCAACTGCTAGCTACATTAGTTCCCCCAAACTTTTAAAAACTAAAAACTAATATTCGGTGAAAGAAGCCTCAGCCCCATTTGTCTCTCCTGAAGTCTCACACCTCCATGCTGTCCCTGTTCTCAAAAAGGGTAAGGGGGGCAGGAAATAAGACACTGGAGATGACTTAAGGTGCAAATAAAGAAGACACATAAGTTTAGTTATGGCTTTGTCCCAGGGCACAGCTTTACTCCCGACCAGTCAATTTGTCCACAATCCAGTTCTGGCTGTTCCTTCAAGTAAGTCCAACAAATCATCTTGTCCAGTGGAAGAGTTGGAAGAAATGGACATTGAGGCTATTCCTGAGATGGACACTGCTGGCATTAAGTTGGATTAGTCTGGTCCCAAGAGTCCTGTGGCCCCATCTGGTGGGCAAGATGTTGCCTTTGTGTCGGAAATGTTGCGATCTAAGGTGACTTTTTGAGTAACTCATAGTGGACTCTGTGTTGATTCGTGTAACGGTGACCCTGGTGATTTTGAGGACTATTCCCTGCCGGACATTGCCGCTCTTATAGGGAAGAATCGGATTGGGGGCTAACTTAAAATCATCTATTGCCTCAGACTTGGTCTTGAGTACTCCTCTGGATTCTTTACCTAGTCGTCCATCATTACCGGCTTTGAATAGTAGTACACCATTTTCAAGGTTTTTTTATGGGCTCAATGAACTCTTTGAACTGTGATTTATCTGTGTCCACAGGGACCCAAGTACTTGTGCAGTCATTTAATCTGGAAGGAGAGTGAGTAGTCGGGGGAAGGGCCTCACTTCGATATATTATTTTGTGTGAGGACGGTCCTATCCTCGATATTGGCTTTGTTGGATAGATGGGTTGCATATTCTGATAACGTGCTGGATGTATCTCCAATTCTAATGGCGGTGCAGCACCTCACCTCCCTTGGCTTATGCCTAAGGAAGGAAGAAAGGGTCATTGATTTCTCCACATCGTTTGATAGAGTTGACCGTAGGATGCTGTGGAGGAAATTGGTTGCACTGGGGATCCCCACGCACTTCCTTAGGTTGATCATTGCTCTCCACTTTTTAACTTGGACTCAGGTTCCGGTGGGAGGGAACCAGGGTCTGTCCAGCAAAGTAGAAACACAGAATGCTTTGAAGCAGGGCTTCCCATCATTTTCTCCATTTACATATATGACTTACCTTGCAGAGTTGGACAGCGTAGAGGGGACCCACCTAAACTAGGATCGATGAGTATTGGATGTCTACTCTATGCCAATGATGTTATTCTGTTGGACTTAACCTGGATAGGACTACAGAGATGACTTTGTGAGCTGGGAAACTATGTTGATGAACACCTTTTAAAAAGTAAACATCTCTAGGAGCAAAGTTATGGTCTTTAGTTCCCAGGGGTGCAGAGTTAGGAAGGATTTGCACTGTTTCCTGCGGAATGATAAGTTGGAAGTGGTGAAGTTGTATTCATATCTAGGTAGAATTATTTCTAGTAATTGCTTAAATAAGGATCATATTAGTCAGGGTAGAAGTAAGGCTTTATCTCAAGCTTCAGCCATTCGCAGACTTTATAAGTGTTTCTGGCAAAGGCATTTTGCTCATGTTTTGGTAGTTCATAAGAATAAAATTCCTCCTTCATTGAGCTATGCCTGTGAAGTAATGGAAGAGTGGTATTGATCCTATTTCGAGAAGGTTGAAGAGCGTACTTGGTGCCAAATCTGTCATTTGAATTTTTCGGCTATACCTTCGTCTCTCCGGCTTGAATTTGGGCACCTCTCTACAAATGTGTTTGCCATGGCTGCTGTTCTAAGTTGGGGGAACAACGTACTGAATAGAGACTAGGGTTCCATCCAGGCTGCATTAAAATATGAATCTTTTTATTGCTTGAGAGAAAGAAGCACCGTTTTTTCAAATTATATGAAAGCATTGGATATGTTTGAAATTGGTCAGAGTGAAGTGGCACCCCTCCCAAAGCTTATCTTGTAAAATATGATTATAAAATCAATCTATGAAGTGAGTCGGAAAGGGGATATTGTACTGTATGCTCAGTATGCCTGCAAGGAAATAGTAGTGGAGAGTAGCAGTTATAAAAACCCACGATTGTATGTTCTATGGAATCTCTCTCATGGTGTGCGCAGAACTATTCTGTTATTAAGGTTGAATTTGCTTCCATTACGAATTATCACTGGATCCTGGGAAGCATTACCTAGGGAGAAGAGGATCTGTGATTTTTGTGGGACTTGTGTTCAAGATTTAAATCATGTGATATTTGTTTGTCCTCTCCTACATTCATTGCGAAGTAAATTGCTAATACCATTGTTCTTAAAGTACAACATAAATTCAATAGCAGAGGCTCAAAATGTCTCTTTGCACCACCATAATGTTTACATTTGTCAAACAATTCTCAAATATTTTTTAGATATGTTTGTAGGTTGCAATTCTATATTTAACTCAAATTGGCTTTACATTTGTAGAATAGGGCATTTTAGGCCTTAAATATTTTGCACAGTATAAATAGAATTTCCGTATTAGTATTACTCTGTAAAGCTGAATGTATTGCACAAATAGAAGTTATGTATTAGTGTTGCACTGTAAAACATTTTGCACCATTTTACTACATTTATTAAGCTTGTATAGTTTCCTGCATTCTCCTAGTACTGCATTATAATGTTTAATTGATTTAATTTCACATTTGCTCTTTTTCTGTCCTTGGTGCCTTTTTATCAAAAGTAGGGTATGATTGTATGCCTCTTGTATTTTATAATTCGGTATATTTTAAACTGTATGAATTTCCTTTTACAAAATCTTTTATGCACTTTATGTGGACCTCTTCGAGTCTCAGATCAAAATAAAATATTTTGAGTTTTTCTGACTTTTGGATGTGGACAGAGGAGACAGCACGGTCATCATCTTTCCTGACATTTACACTGATGCTATTAATACTCACCCTTCATTATCATGGTCTACTGGGCTAGGCACTCAGTCGTGTTTCTATTATTTGTCTCTCGCCACAAGACCAGTTCTGAAGAACAGCAGGGTGTCAGCTGCTTGTCTCAGACTGACTTATTTGAGATTCATCCCACATCTTGGTTAAAAAATAATAGAAAATTCATCTTAGGCAGAGGCAATTTAGCCATTTGACATACTTTTCTAATAGAACAGCACAAAGAATTGTGATACCAAAGCAGAGAGTGAAATCACAAAAATGTACTCTTTTTGTTGTTCTTATTTTCCAGCTGCACTTTGAGTGAATACTTGACTCGACGAAAATGCCTACTGATTGTTTTGCTAAATCCTGCTGCCTCCCTTCAGGAAAACCCGTATATTTATTAGACCACAGGGCATATTATCAAGGGCCATTTCGCCGCTTTCTTGGCTTTAAAAGCCGAAAAAGCGGCGAAAATGACATTGCCCTATCTACAAGTGGATGCTAACATGCATTAGCGCATGTTAGCACCCGTTTTCCCGACGCCTCGCTTTGCATCTCTAATGAGATGCAAAGTGGGCGTCACTGGGCAGTACTCCTTGTAAATTATCGCTGATGTGCACATCGCGATATTTACAAGGAGGCCCACGCATTTTTGCAGACGTTAGTTTTTGGCAAAAACCGCGGTTTTCGCCAAAAACTAACGTCTGCAAAAATGCTGATTTAGGTATACTTACCATTGGGGGTGGATTATGCTGAAACGACCACAGGGTCGTATCAGCAAGGTTATCGCCGTTTTGTTGGCTGGAAAACACCGCTATCGCTGGAAAATTATCGCCATTGCGCTATGCGTTGTTTATACAGCGATAGCATGGCGATAATTGCCAGCGATAGCCGGCGATAAATAATTTCTCGCTAAGAGCGGCCAGTGATAATTATCGCTGCCGCTTGATAATATGCCCCTACATGAGTCATTTCAATATCACTATTTGCTGTAATAAACCTTACCTACCTTGCTTGCTTTATTCTGGACTCTTCTTGAGTGCACTCGGTAATAACAAGTGGGTCATGCTATTGGAAATATCCTACGTTTCACAACTGGTAATATTAACGTGCTGCTCCTACGAATCCATTTTGAAAAAAAATAATATTGTGATGTTAAATCTACAAGTGCTGACAGAGCAAGGTGTTTTTTTAAATTCTTGTCCATTAACGTTTTTATTTCGTAGCCAAAGGTCTTGAAAACATTTTTAAAATCTTTTACTTTATATTATCTAACTTGAACTTGTAAGACGTCATCAACCCTTTTACCTTCCCCAGTGGCCTGATTGGCTATCTAAAGTCATCAGTTGCTAATGATAGTCAGGCATGACAGATGCTTTTCCACAGCTTGGGACAAAAAGGTCTTGCTGACATCTCAGCATCTGGCACCTTCTAATGGTTTCATTAATTTTAGCTGCAATAAATATACCGGGCAGGCTTACGTTAAAACTGTGGTTTTCTGGCAGGGTCTTGAAAAAGTACGAGGGCCTGAGAATAATGGGCACTCTGGCCTCTCTTTAGCAAGGACCTGATGACAGAAGAGAAGTTGATTGTATTTCGCTTGATGGAACTAAGGAAGTTGCACATGAACAGCATGCTACACCCAATGTATTCACAAACAGGAAATATTTTTTATTTAGATACAACATCCATTATAGGACGCAATCTGTTTTTTTCGGAAATCAAATGTTTCCCATTTTGGAATGCAATGTAGAGACGGGGGTCTTTTGTCCCTTCCTCTCTCTATCTATGAATTAACAGACAATTCCAAGGGCCACCAATTGTAGCCCGCCTAATTAATATTCATTAGGTAGGTTATTTTGCCACTCCCTTAGAATGTATAGTTTGCTATTTTATTAGTATATAGGTTGCATCACAAATTCCAACTCCATTAGAAACCAGTCTATGTGCAACTTCCACATCTCTGGTTTGTGAAAGGAGATAGTACATCTAGCCCAATGTGTTTTAAAAGAAGTCTCTTTAGACCTGACATTGAACAGCCATGCACCCACATACACCTTTTCAGTGTACATTTCTTAGATCCAGCATTACCCCCAGGTCCCTTCAGTCCTCATCCCATCCATTACTTGAGGAGATAACTATATCCCTGACAGAAAAAAGAACAGAGGAATGCTGGGACCCTAAACCCACACACTCTCACTTTGAGTACAAAACTAGTACTTACTCAGCATTCTGCATGTTCTTTTTTCTGTCTGCTGACAGATCTGGGATGATGTTCTGGGTGCTGTTCCTGCTGGAGGGAGTGGAGGTCATCATTGTCTTTTGAATGGCTGCCGGGTCGTGAGTTTTTGCTGGTGTGTCTACCGGCCCGCTGGGTTTGCCGGGAGGCACGTTTGTTGCTGGCCGGCCCTTTGCGGCTAGTGTACTGGCCCTACTGGTCATTTCTGGGTTGCGGGCTGCATCTTTCTGCTGGCGGAGAAGCGCTGTGGAGGCTGCGTGGCAGCTCTGCGGACGTGCTGGTGGTGCCCCTGGCCTGCCTGGTTGCTGGTGGCGTGGGAATGCCAGTCAGCTCTGGCGCATCTTCCTGATGGCTGTGCCAGTTGGAAGACACACTGTGGAGCCTGCTTGGCGGTTCAGCGGCTGTACTGGTGATGTCCCCTGGCCTGCCTAGTTTCCTGGGAACCGGTGTCTTCTGCTCAGGCACTCTTGCTATTGGTGCACACCTGGGCTGGCTGGTGGGACCGTGGTGATGGCGGGCTGCAGTCTAGTTTTCTGCAGGCCCCAGGGGTGAGTCCTTTTTTTGTTTCTATTTGCTGCTGTGGAGCCAGGGCCTGGGAGGGTCTGGTGTTCATTGGTATCCCAGCCTGCATGGTTGCCCGGGGGGTGTATCTTCTGCCCTGGTGCTCTGGTGCGTCTTCCTGTTGGCTAGGCCAGTTAGTAGACGTGCTGAGCATTCTGCCTACGGGTTTAGGGGTTGTGCTGACGGTGCCCCTGGCCTGCTTGGTTGATCAGTAGAACGGGGGCTTCTGACCGGACTTTCTTTGCTCTGTCCTCTGTTTTGGTGGCTGTGTCTCCGCCTTCCTCTGTGGCTGGGTTCATGTCCCGGCTGTGAGGGGTGGTGTCTTCGTGTGTTTTTTTTTAGGCGTGCTGCTTGTTCTGGGCATTTTGGGCCCGGTCCGTTGGTCGTCCTGCCCGCTTTTCTGCTGGGTTTCCCTGTGCTTGGTGCCGTGGCTTGGGGTTCAGCCTCTGGTGTCCCCGGTTTCTTTTCATCCTGGGGTTGTGTCCTGTCTCAGCGTTGGTGTCGGGGCTTGTGGCGCTTCCGGGGTTTTTGGCTGCCCTGCTGCGGCAATGGTCCTGTCTGGCCTATCGCCTTCTGGCCTCTGCTCCCTCGGGGGGTGTGCAGCAGTGTGTCCTCTGGACTGTATTCCTGGGGTGGTGGTGTGGCCTTTGTGTGTTCTCTGCCCTTGTCTCCTGCTGGGGTGCTTCCTCGTTCAGCGGGGTTGCCTCGAAGGTGTGTGTCCAGTGCTGGCTGTTAGGCCTTGGTGCCTGAGGAAGGGGGGCGCCTTTTGGGTGTCTACCTGGGGGTTTTCTTGCTTCCCTTCCTCTTCTTGGTGTCTTCCTTGGGTGTGGGTTCTCCGGATTCCCTGGGGTCTGGCGGTTCTGTGCCTGGTGTGGCTGTGGGCCCAGGCCATTGTTCTTCCCCTTCCCTTTGGTTTCTTCTGTACCTGCCTTCCCCCGGTGCGGGCTGGGCAGTGGTGTGGCCATCTTCGTATGGGCTGCTTTTCTTCTGCCCTGGCTTTTGCCCCTCGGTTTGCACGTATTGTCTCTGGGGCCTTGGTTGTGGTTGGTTCCTTGTGACTTTACTTTCTGCCTTCGGGGGTTGGTGTTTTTTCTGATGTGTGGTCCTGGGCCTCTTTTCCCGGGTCCTTAGGGGCACCGTGTTGGTGGCCTCGTTGACTCTGTGCTGCGGGTGGCTGTGCTGGCCTTTTTTGGTGTAGGGTTTTCTTCTTCCAGCCGTTTGGACTGTGCAGGGGCCTTCTGCCTCTGTTCCCTTCTTCCTGGGGCATTTGATGGTAGCCCTGTGGTGGCTTGGGGGGTGACCGCCTGTGCTTCCTTTAGTCACTGGCCCGGGGGTTGCGGACTGTTGCATGTTCTCCTGGGCTGTTGTTTGGCCTTCCTGTCTTGTGGTCTGGCTTTCTAGTGGCCGCCGGTGGTTCCCGCTCCTGTCTCTGATGGCGGGTCTGTGGTTCTGTAGGTGAGGGCCTGGGGGCCGCCCTGTTTGTCTCCCCTCTCCTTGGGGTTCTGGCGTGGAGCTTGTTTTCCTGCCAGGTTTTTGGCCTGGGGTTCTGGGGCACTTGGTGTTTTTCGTCCCCTGTTGCTCAGGGACTGGCGTAGGTCTTTGTCTTGGCCCTTCTGCGGCTGGTGTCGTGACCCTCTTGGGATGGTTCCTGGGGATTGTCCTTTGCCATCCTGGCCAATTGGTTCACTGGTTCTTCAGTTGGAGGCTCCCCCTTCCTGGTTTAGGCTGGTTGGCATGGTGTCCAGTGGCCCTCATTCTGGTTGTGAGGTCATGTGTTGTTCGGCTTGACTATGGTGGCCAGTGGGTTTGTCCATCTCCGGTGCTGTTTTCCATGTTGGGTCGACTCCCGGGTTTGTGGTTGGGCGTGTTGTCCTTGGCATCTGTTGTTTGGGGTGTGGCTTTCCCTGGCATGCCCATTTGGTTTTCAGTTTCCCTGGTCTTGTGGCCTTGGGGTTTTGCCTCACCCCTCTCCTGGTCGTATCAGTTTTCTGGGCCCTGGTCCAGTTTGGCCTGGTTCTGGGTCTGGTGGTGTCCACCCCTCGGGGTGTCTTTCTTTGGATGGTGGGGTGTTGTGATTTTCTGGGTTCTGGATAGTTGGTCTTCAGGGGGCTGGTGTTCTGGTGCTCGTCTGGCCTGCCTCCATCCAGTCACGGTGGTGCCGTTGTTGGGCTGGGTTCCGATAGTTGTGCCCCAGTGTTCCCTTCGCTCTTTTGTGCGTTCCTCAGTCTAGCCATTTTGGCCTGTCCCGGTGCCCCGGCTCCATCTCCTGATACAGGAACTTTGGCAGTAGTCCTGTGCCAGCACCTATGGTTGGTGCTGGGCGTTCTTGCCTTTGGGACTGGTGCTCCTGTGGGGCTTTAAGTAGCTGTGGTGTCCTCTGAGCTCTCTGGGGGCTGGGTCGGTTGGGTTGATGGGGGCTTGCTTTTTGGTCGGTGCCTCCTCCATTTCTGGTTTGGTCTGTGAGGTCCTGCCCTTGGCTGCTCCTCTGGGTGTAGGCCTCGGCATTGTTGGCAGCCCCTCTCCTCCTTTTCTTGGGCTGATATGCTGTGGGCCTCCCCGGTGGAGGTGGAGTTGGTCTGATTGTTGACCCTGTTGCTCCTAGTTCCTAGTTGGGGCGGGGGCTGGGGCATGTGGGTCTTCTCCTGCTTCCCCTCGGCTCTCTTCTGCAATTGGTTGTGTGGCTTTTCGGCTTTGTTGGGCGTTCCTTCCGTTGTCTACTTTGGGATTCTCTCTGTTCTTCTGCCGTGTCTCTGGGGCTTCTTGAGGGCACTGGGCGTGGCAGCTTTCTGGCTTGTGGGGCATCCTTGCAGGCTTTTCAAGCCCTGTGGGGCTCACAGTCTGTTCTGGTCCTCCTGGTGCCTGTTGCTCTGATGGTGTGGTTGCTTTGGCTCCGTTTTGCTTCTGGAGCTTGGCCTTTGGGGATTGGGGTCTCTGTAGTGTGCCTCCTTTCTGGCCTTGGTTTTGTTTGTCCTTGCCTGGGCGCCTTCTTGGTGGTTTTCTCAGCTCCTTTCCTCTCTTCGGTTTTTGGGGGTTTGGGCTGGTTGGGCCTGGCTGCCTTGCTTGTCCTTTTTCTGTGGTTGGCTGCCTCATTAGTGCCTGTCTTGGTTCTTGCGGGCCTTGGTTGTGTCCCTTTTGGTTTATCCCTGGCTTTGCTGGGGTTTCTGGCTGCTTTGGGTTCTCTTCCGTCTGTGGCCTCCTAGTTGTCCTTCTATGGTAGGCAGTCTCTGGTGCTTCCTTGGCGGGTGCTCCTCCTCCCTTGTTGGTTCTGGGGTGTTCCCGGTGTGGGTTGGCTGCCCTCTGGGTGCTGTTGCCTGGAGTGGCCTTGGTGTTTTTCATTCTTCTGGGTCATCTCCAGCTTGTTCTGGGTGGAGGGGCCCTTTTGTTTCATTGGGTGTGTTGGGTCTGTGTGCTCCTACCTGTCTTTTCCTCTGGTTCTCCCGTTTGCTTTGCTTGTGATGCTGCTTACGGTGTGGTGTCCTGGGTGTTCTTTGGGGTTTAGAAGGCCGGGATCCTGGCTTCGGTATGCTCCACAAGTAATGGATGGGATGAGGACTGGAGGGACCTGGGCGTAATGAAGATTACCGGTAAGTAATAGGGCATTATGCAGCAGACACTCAGCTTCTCGTGTGCTCGTGCTACAAATAAATCTACTTAAAGAATTTAATGCAAGCTTTCCCTGTCTAGTTAGCTAACACAGTTTAAACCGCAAAATGGCACAAGAAACTGACATGTTGGCCTGACATGGCGCTTTTGCCTCTAGTCCTGCAAAAAGTTCTGATATGACTGACGGTCATCAACAACTGGCAAGTTTTACAACCAAACTGGACCATAGTAGGCTAGTTGACATCTTACAAATTCAACTTAGATAATATAAAGGTAAAAGTTTTAAAAAGAAGTCTTCAAATCAAAATTTTTGTCTTTATGAGCTAAACCTGTAAAGTATAACAATGATAGTGTCCCACCAAAACAAAACAAGCATTGGCATTGCCAATGGGTCTCGGCAATGGGAGTGCCTAATTACAGAAACGGCAAAAGGGGCATTGCGGCGGGTAATTAACCAATTAGCATGTATGCTGTGGACAAAGGCTAGCAAATAAGTTATAATAATTTAAATAATTTCACATGCCGAAAGGGATGAGTGCTGTTTTTTTTTTTTTACTTGGGAAGCGTAAGTACAGGGAAGATGAACTACAAGGGAAGAGAAGCCATGTTAGCACAGAGAAGTTACAAATACAGGAAGAGTGAAGTATAAAGGGGAAGAAAGCACATTATCACAGGGCAGATACACCATGGTTATAAAAAATGCAAGCTCGTCTAAGTGAAAAAACACAATAAGGAGAAACAAAGAACAACTACAGTGGAGAAAGATCATTTACGCACAAGAGAGCACTACTGAATGCAGCGCACCTGGGAGTAAAGCCATGCACATATGCATATGAACGGAGAAGCCTTTGCGCGTCCCATGTATACCGGGAGGGCCCAAATATGCAAGAGGAAGAGTGTGCACAAAAGAGATTAGAATACTGCCACCTATGCATGCAACAGGGAGCATATATGGTGACGTAAAGAGTAATGCACAACACATACATGATTTAGCACATATCTCACCTCAAACACACAAGAGGGACAGGCAGAGAGTGCGTTCCACATACAATAGGGAGTGCCCTTAACTGTAAAGGGTGAGCGCTACTCTCTACAAGGGAGAGATGGGTGTACAAAAGGGGCTGTTCTTGGTGGCTCGGGCTTTAGAGTGACCCAGGGAGCTCTGAGTACAGCTCCCTGAGGGAAGGAGCAAACAATGGTTGTGGGAGCGAGTGGCTGCATGGGGCTGAACCCAAAGCTACTTTCTGAGATCCCGAGATCTTAACTCATGCCGCGAACAGGGAGACGGAGCAAGCTACATAATTTGGGAGCGTCCTGGAGGCAGATGGGGCAAGAATCACAATGCAGGTGAAGGGCATTAGGGTTGGGACAACAACCACAACGCGGGCGGAAGAGGAAGGGCAAGCAATGACAACGAAGCAAGCAACAACAACGGGGCAAAGAACAAAGAAAAAAAGGTACTTTGGAAAGCAGCGGAAAGCAACATCCTGCAGGACTTCATGGTAGCACAGCTGCATGATAAAACAACAAACTTACACCAGCAGCACAAAGTTGTTGTAATTGGGTGACACACTCCCAAAACGAAACCACACCATCACTGTGACCTATTGACCCCACCCTTCCCAATGTGCAGCCAATAATGGATGGGGTAAATGAAAAGAGGGACAGGATAAGGTAAAAAAAAAAACAGCTATAGGAGCAAATGAAAACACCAGCGCTCTCGAGGAGGACTGGTAAATGAAGAAAAAAGAAGTTCTTAAAGTGGTGATAAAATGAGGGATTGTGTACTTGGTCCTTGCTCTTGGGGTAGGAGTAAACAGAGAAAGACCCATGACAAATGCATTCCATAGACAAATGGGGAGAAGGAATGGGAGAGCGATAATGGGGGCAGAAAATTGCAAGCCTCTGAGAGGGCTGAAACCCCCAAAGTGCATACAACAGGTCTCTTTTCAAGACAGCGCATGCGCGCCATCTAGAGTCAAGACCTTAGCATTAAAAAAAGAAATAACTTCGTCAACATGTGTCGATTTACCACCACAATCTTAATTTATTTTAAAAAACATACTTAGTTTTAGAAGCAAATTAATTTTGTCAGTTGTGTATTGGCAACAGCATTAAAACAAACATTTGCAATGCAATAGGTCTTGCATTTACGCGAGTTTGAGCTATTAACATTGTAAATGACAATGCCTTTTATTTTTGTTTTTCGTTTTTAAAACATAAATAAAAGGCATTATCATTTACAATGCCAATACTTAAACTCGCGTAAATGCGAGACCTATTGCATTGCAAATGCTTGTTTTCATTGACTTTAAGCAATGTTGTGCAGCATGTTCTAATTATAGATTTTATATCCCAGATGCCTAGTATAATAGTCGTCTTTAAGACCCTAACTCGGGAGAGGGACTTTGACATGCAATATAGTACTAGCAAGCGGGCCATCTGTTATAGCACCACCTTAGTCTTTCAAGTTTCTGATCTTTTGTTTGCAGTTTTTGGGGTAAGAGTGACTGAGGGAGTGTATCTGGTACTTCCTGGATAGGATGTCCGTAGTAGAGTAGTTAACAGTTGAAATGTGTGCCCTCTGCTTTGTGTGAATTGAAAGTTCATAATTATGTTCCTGTCTTAACGTGTAAAAGTGAGCAATCACATCTTGTGTAAGCGGACAGTTAAAAAAACACATCTTGCTTACTAAAGAGTAATAATGCGCAGAGAAATCTATCGGAGCTAACATAAAGTGCACTTGCCTCATTCGAAAACAAACACTACTCACATTCTCTTCTTTCTCTGACAGCTGGTATAAAGTGGCCTCGTGCACCTGTTAGCAGTCACAGCAGAACTAGCTGTCTCGCATTTACGCAAGTTTAAGCTATTAGCATTGTAAATGACAATGTGTTTTATTTATGTTTTAAAAACCAAAACATAAATAAAACGCCTGCCTCAGACCCACCTTCAGTGCTGTGTCGAGCAACAAGGGAGAGAAAAAGAAAAACACATGCACTGTTGTCCCGGCTGCGCACATCATCCTGCCTGCAGTAAGAAAAAAGAAAATAGTGCTTACACACTAATAAAGCGATACAAAAGGGGATGATGGACGGAGCATCTGAGCAAATCAAACACTCACCCCCAGTCAACTGATCTGGGTTTAATCCATCATCATTCTTTAGCTCACTCCACCACCCCAGTTCAGACATGGCCATATGCAAATCAGTCTGACCCTGTGCCTCATGGGAACAGTCCAGCCCGAACTGCCAAGCCATGTCTTCCCTGGACCGGAAACAAGCATCCTGGGACCGGTTTCTGGCTATTCAGCCGTCATCAGCCAGGCTAGCTTGAATCCAGTGTCAAAGTGAGCAAGGGACCCACGTCTGGGCATACCCTGCCAACTTAGGGCGAACAAAACGATACAAAAGGGGATGATGGACGGAGCATTTGAGCAAATCAAACACTCACCCCCAGTCAACTGATCTGGGTTTAATCCATCATCATTCTTTAGCTCACTCCACCACCCCAGTTCAGACATGGCAATATGCAAATCAGTCTGACCCTGTGCCTCATGGGAACAGTCCAGCCCGAACTGCCAAGCCATGTCTTCCCTGGACCGGAAACAAGCATCCTGGGACCGGTTTCTGGCTATTCAGCCGTCATCAGCCAGGCTAGCTTGAATCCTGTGGCAAAGTGAGCAAGGGACCCACGTCTGGGCATACCCTGCCAACTTAGGGCGAACAAAGTGATACAAAAGGGGATGATGGACGGAGCATTTGAGCAAATCAAACACTCACCCCCAGTCAACTGATCTGGGTTTAATCCATCATCATTCTTTAGCTCACTCCACCACCCCAGTTCAGACATGGCCATATGCAAATCAGTCTGACCCTGTGCCTCATGGGAACAGTCCAGCCCGAACTGCCAAGCCATGTCTTCCCTGGACCGGAAACAAGCATCCTGGGACCGGTTTCTGGCTATTCAGCCGTCATCAGCCAGGCTAGCTTGAATCCAGTGGCAAAGTGAGCAAGGGACCCACGTCTGGGCATACCCTGCCAACTTAGGGCAAACAAAGCGATACAAAAGGGGATGATGGACGGAGCATTTGAGCAAATCAAACACTCACCCCCAGTCAACTGATCTGGGTTTAATCCATCATCATTCTTTAGCTCACTCCACCACCCCAGTTCAGACATGGCCATATGCAAATCAGTCTGACCCTGTGCCTCATGGGAACAGTCCAGCCCGAACTGCCAAGCCATGTCTTCCCTGGACCGGAAACAAGCATCTTGGGACCGGTTTCTGGCTTTTCAGCCGTCATCAGCCAGGCTAGCTTGAATCCAGTGGCAAAGTGAGCAAGGGACCCACGTCTGGGCATACCCTGCCAACTTAGGGCGAACAAAGCGATACAAAAGGGGATGATGGACGGAGCATTTGAGCAAATCAAACACTCACCCCCAGCCAACTGATCTGGGTTTAATCCATCATCATTCTTTAGCTCACTCCACCACCCCAGTTCAGACATGGCAATATGCAAATCAGTCTGACCCTGTGCCTCATGGGAACAGTCCAGCCCGAACTGCCAAGCCATGTCTTCCCTGGACCGGAAACAAGCATCCTGGGACCGGTTTCTGGCTATTCAGCCGTCATCAGCCAGGCTAGCTTGAATCCTGTGGCAAAGTGAGCAAGGGACCCACGTCTGGGCATACCCTGCCAACTTAGGGCGAACAAAGTGATACAAAAGGGGATGATGGACGGAGCATTTGAGCAAATCAAACACTCACCCCCAGTCAACTGATCTGGGTTTAATCCATCATCATTCTTTAGCTCACTCCACCACCCCAGTTCAGACATGGCCATATGCAAATCAGTCTGACCCTGTGCCTCATGGGAACAGTCCAGCCCGAACTGCCAAGCCATGTCTTCCCTGGACCGGAAACAAGCATCCTGGGACCGGTTTCTGGCTATTCAGCCGTCATCAGCCAGGCTAGCTTGAATCCAGTGGCAAAGTGAGCAAGGGACCCACGTCTGGGCATACCCTGCCAACTTAGGGCAAACAAAGCGATACAAAAGGGGATGATGGACGGAGCATTTGAGCAAATCAAACACTCACCCCCAGTCAACTGATCTGGGTTTAATCCATCATCATTCTTTAGCTCACTCCACCACCCCAGTTCAGACATGGCCATATGCAAATCAGTCTGACCCTGTGCCTCATGGGAACAGTCCAGCCCGAACTGCCAAGCCATGTCTTCCCTGGACCGGAAACAAGCATCTTGGGACCGGTTTCTGGCTTTTCAGCCGTCATCAGCCAGGCTAGCTTGAATCCAGTGGCAAAGTGAGCAAGGGACCCACGTCTGGGCATACCCTGCCAACTTAGGGCGAACAAAGCGATACAAAAGGGGATGATGGACGGAGCATTTGAGCAAATCAAACACTCACCCCCAGCCAACTGATCTGGGTTTAATCCATCATCATTCTTTAGCTCACTCCACCACCCCAGTTCCGACATGGCCATATGCAAATCAGTCTGACCCTGTGCCTCATGGGAACAGTCCAGCCCGAACTGCCAAGCCATGTCTTCCCTGGACCGGAAACAAGCATCCTGGGACCGGTTTCTGGCTATTCAGCCGTCATCAGCCAGGCTAGCTTGAATCCAGTGGCAAAGTGAGCAAGGGACCCACGTCTGGGCATACCCTGCCAACTTAGGGCGAACAAAGCAATACAAAAGGGGATGATGGACGGAGCATTTGAGCAAATCAAACACTCACCCCAGTCAACTGATCTGGGTTTAATCCATCATCATTCTTTAGCTCACTCCACCACCCCAGTTCCGACATGGCCATATGCAAATCAGTCTGACCCTGTGCCTCATGGGAACAGTCCAGCCCGAACTGCCAAGCCATGTCTTCCCTGGACCGGAAACAAGCATCCTGGGACCGGTTTCTGGCTATTCAGCCGTCATCAGCCAGGCTAGCTTGAATCCTGTGGCAAAGTGAGCAAGGGACCCACGTCTGGGCATACCCTGCCAACTTAGGGCGAACAAAGTGATACAAAAGGGGATGATGGACGGAGCATTTGAGCAAATCAAACACTCACCCCCAGTCAACTGATCTGGGTTTAATCCATCATCATTCTTTAGCTCACTCCACCACCCCAGTTCAGACATGGCCATATGCAAATCAGTCTGACCCTGTGCCTCATGGGAACAGTCCAGCCCGAACTGCCAAGCCATGTCTTCCCTGGACCGGAAACAAGCATCCTGGGACCGGTTTCTGGCTATTCAGCCGTCATCAGCCAGGCTAGCTTGAATCCAGTGGCAAAGTGAGCAAGGGACCCACGTCTGGGCATACCCTGCCAACTTAGGGCAAACAAAGCGATACAAAAGGGGATGATGGACGGAGCATTTGAGCAAATCAAACACTCACCCCCAGTCAACTGATCTGGGTTTAATCCATCATCATTCTTTAGCTCACTCCACCACCCCAGTTCAGACATGGCCATATGCAAATCAGTCTGACCCTGTGCCTCATGGGAACAGTCCAGCCCGAACTGCCAAGCCATGTCTTCCCTGGACCGGAAACAAGCATCCTGGGACCGGTTTCTGGCTATTCAGCCGTCATCAGCCAGGCTAGCTTGAATCCAGTGGCAAAGTGAGCAAGGGACCCACGTCTGGGCATACCCTGCCAACTTAGGGCGAACAAAGCGATACAAAAGGGGATGATGGATGGAGCATTTGAGCAAATCAAACACTCACCCCCAGCCAACTGATCTGGGTTTAATCCATCATCATTCTTTAGCTCACTCCACCACCCCAGTTCCGACATGGCCATATGCAAATCAGTCTGACCCTGTGCCTCATGGGAACAGTCCAGCCCGAACTGCCAAGCCATGTCTTCCCTGGACCGGAAACAAGCATCCTGGGACCGGTTTCTGGCTATTCAGCCGTCATCAGCCAGGCTAGCTTGAATCCAGTGGCAAAGTGAGCAAGGGACCCACGTCTGGGCATACCCTGCCAACTTAAGCCGAACAAAGCACTACAAAAGGGGATGATGGACGGAGCATTTGAGCAAATCAAACACTCACCCCCAGTCAACTGATCTGGGTTTAATCCATCATCATTCTTTAGCTCACTCCACCACCCCAGTTCCGACATGGCCATATGCAAATCAGTCTGACCCTGTGCCTCATGGGAACAGTCCAGCCCGAACTGGTTGAGTGTTTGATTTGCTCAAGCGCTCCGTCCATCATCCCCTTTGGTATCGCTTTGTTTACCCTAAGTTGGCAGGGTATGCCCAGACGTGGGTCCCTTGCTCATTTTACCACTGGATTCAAGCTAGCCTGGCTGATGACGGCTGAATGGCCAGAAACCGGTCCCAGGATGCTTGTTTCCGGTCCAGGGAAGACATGGCTTGGCAGTTCGGGCTGGACTGTTCCCATGAGGCACAGGGTCAGACTGATTTGCATATGGCCATGTCTGAACTGGGGTGGTGGAGTGAGCTAAAGAATGATGATGGATTAAACCCAGATCAGTTGACTGGGGGTGAGTGTTTGATTTGCTCAAGCGCTCCGTCCATCATCCCCTTTGGTATCGCTTTGTTCGCCCTAAGTTGGCAGGGTATGCCCAGACATGGGTCCCTTGCTCACTTTGCCACTGGATTCAAGCTAGCCTTTCTGATGACGGCTGAATGGCCAGAAACCGGTCCCAGGATGCTTGTTTCCGGTCCAGGAAGACATGGCTTGGCAGTTCAGGCTGGACTGTTCCCATGAGGCACAGAGTCAGACTGATTTGCATATGGCCATGTCTGAACTGGGGTGGTGGAGTGAGCTAAAGAATGATGATGGATTAAACCCAGATCAGTTGACTGGGGGTGAGTGTTTGATTTGCTCAAGCGCTCCGTCCATCATCCCCTTTGTATCGCTTGTTCACCCTAAGTTGGCAGGGTATGCCCAGACGTGGGTCCCTTGCTCACTTTGCCACTGGATTCAAGCTAGCCTGGCTGATGACGGCTGAATGGCCAGAAACCGGTCCCAGGATGCTTGTTTCCGGTCCAGGGAAGACATGGCTTGTTAGTTCGGGCTGGACTGTTCCCATGAGGCACAGGGTCAGACTGATTTGCATATGGCCATGTCTGAACTGGGGTGGTGGAGTGAGCTAAAGAATGATGATGGATTAAACCCAGATCAGTTGACTGGGGGTGAGTGTTTGATTTGCTCAAGCGCTCCGTCCATCATCCCCTTTGGTATCGCTTTGTTCGCCCTAAGTTGGCAGGGTATGCCCAGACATGGGTCCCTTGCTCACTTTGCCACTGGATTCAAGCTAGCCTTTCTGATGACGGCTGAATGGCCAGAAACCGGTCCCAGGATGCTTGTTTCCGGTCCAGGGAAGACATGGCTTGGCAGTTCGGGCTGGACTGTTCCCATGAGGCACAGGGTCAGACTGATTTGCATATGGCCATGTCTGAACTGGGGTGGTGGAGTGAGCTAAAGAATGATGATGGATTAAACCCAGATCAGTTGACTGGGAGTGAGTGTTTGATTTGCTCAAGCGCTCCGTCCATCATCCCCTTTGTATCGCTTTGTTCGCCCTAAGTTGGCAGGGTATGCCCAGACGTGGGTCCCTTGCTCACTTTGCCACTGGATTCAAGCTAGCCTGGCTGATGACGGCTGAATGGCCAGAAACCGGTCCCAGGATGCTTGTTTCCGGTCCAGGGAAGACATGGCTTGTTAGTTCGGGCTGGACTGTTCCCATGAGGCACAGGGTCAGACTGATTTGCATATGGCCATGTCTGAACTGGGGTGGTGGAGTGAGCTAAAGAATGATGATGGATTAAACCCAGATCAGTTGACTGGGGGTGAGTGTTTGATTTGCTCAAGCGCTCCGTCCATCATCCCCTTTGGTATCGCTTGTTCGCCCTAAGTTGGCAGGGTATGCCCAGACGTGGGTCCCTTGCTCACTTTGCCACTGGATTCAAGCTAGCCTGGCTGATGACGGCTGAATGGCCAGAAACCGGTCCCAGGATGCTTGTTTCCGGTCCAGAGAAGACATGGCTTGGCAGTTCGGGCTGGACTGTTCCCATGAGGCACAGGGTCAGACTGACTTGCATATGGCCATGTCTGAACTGGGGTGGTGGAGTGAGCTAAAGAATGATGATGGATTAAACCCAGATCAGTTGACTGGGGGTGAGTGTTTGATTTGCTCAAGCGCTACGTCCATCATCCCCTTTGGTATCGCTTTGTTCGCCCTAAGTTGGCAGGGTATGCCCAGATGTGGGTCCCTTGCTCACTTTGCCACTGGATTCAAGCTAGCCTGGCTGATGACGGCTGAATGGCCAGGAACCGGTTCCAGGATGCTTGTTTCCGGTCCAGGGAAGACATGGCTTGGCAGTTCGGGCTGGACTGTTCCCATGAGGCACAGGGTCAGACTGATTTGCATATGGCCATGTCTGAACTGGGGTGGTGGAGTGAGCTAAAGAATGATGATGGATTAAACCCAGATCAGTTGACTGGGGGTAAGTGTTTGATTTGCTCAAGCGCTCCGTCCATCATCCCCTTTGGTATCGCTTTGTTCGCCCTAAGTTGGCAGGGTATGCCCAGACGTGGGTCCCTTGCTCACTTTGCCACTGGATTCAAGCTAGCCTGGCTGATGACGGCTGAATGGCCAGAAACCGGTCCCAGGATGCTTCTTTCCGGTCAAGGGAAGACATGGCTTGGCAGTTCGGGCTGGACTGTTCCCATGAGGCACAGGGTCAGACTGATTTGCATATGGCCATTTCTGAACTGGGGTGGTGGAGTGAGCTAAAGAATGATGATGGATTAAACCCAGATCAGTTGACTGGGGGTGAGTGTTTGATTTGCTCAAGCGCTCCGTCCATCATCCCCTTTGGTATCGCTTTCTACACACTAATAAACACATACCGTGTAGCAACAGAAGTAAAGGGACCAGTAGCCCTGGGAGGTTACAAATGAAGAAAAGGTGGTACTAAGGAGGGACTAACAAACTGATTACTGAATCAGAAGCCTGCATTTACGAAGGACAAAGACAGAAGCCAATGAAAAATATATGCGGAGAGTGGGCGGGGCTTCTCTACCATACTCCACTACAGCAGATCGCCAGAGCATCGCATGCGCGCTGACTCAGGCTTGACTTAAAAAGGGAACTGTAAAAAACACACATTTTTCTCGGAAAAAAACTAGCTGGTTGAAGATACACAGTTTTCTGTTTTCTTGATTTAGCATTTGAAACCTTCAAATAAACTTTATAAAATCATGTGAAGAACTTCTACACCTTAAGCTATAATTTCATATTCAATCCTTCACTATCATGGTATACTTATCAGTACACTCGATGGGGCAAACCACTTTTATTATCTACGGTCAATTTGTTTTTGAAAAGTATGTATAATTTACATATATTTTTTTCATCACCCATGCCTTATATTCCAATAATGAATTACATAATCATTCAACATGTCACATACCTCGTTCTTTATGTTTGACCCAGGTAGTGGCCTAGTGTGACAGTCAGCACACATTTGTACTTGTCTGCAGCAGAACTCCTGTCATCAATTCATCAAAAAAATAAAGAAGTAAAGCTATAGGGTGGGTGTCAATTATTAGCTTTAAAGCCTTTTTTATGCTTTGGAATTGGTTGACTGTGATGTATGTCAAGCCCACAAAATTTTTGCCGATGTTTACTTCCTCACGTTTGTGTACCCATTAACTTTTGTTGGTGTGCATCAGTCACTTCTGTTTTTTTATGTTAATGCTGATACATATATCATCTTAACAGCCACTTGCTAGCCGTTTCAGAATGTCCTTCTCAACCTTTATGTTGCTTCAATTGAAATCTATGCTGCTTAAACTGATGCCCATTAAATGATGGTGTTTGGACAGACTTTGTAACATTCAACCTTGCTGGCAATTTTCCATGAAGTGATATTCCTGTATACTAGGCTGAAAGTGAGGTCTCAGGGTTTGGTTTGAAATACATTCGCAAGGCAAACCCACTGCTCAGTTAGACTAATGTAAATGAGTGATATCAATTAGATGTTCCATTTTAATGGATCCTCAGCATTTAATGTTTCAGGTCAGCTTCTACAATGATCAAAACTAATGCTTCGGGCATGGCTTTCAATCATGTCTTAGATTTTGATAGTCTTCATGTCATCATTTTCATTTCATTTCTTAATAATTTCCTCACTGTTTTGAGAAAATCAGTAATCTTTTGAATCTATTTAGGGACCAATGTGTGAGGGTTTAAATCCTCTTATGTTGCGTGAGGTTTTCCATGTGAGAATGCACATGAAGATCAAAGCCTCCATGTTTTATTATCATGCTCCCTTCTCTTCTTGCTTGAGAATAACAGTGTTTTCTGCTACACTTTTCATTATCCTACAGTCTCATTATTTTTAATCTGAGTTTTTCACTAACTCAGGTCCAATTGGATTTTTATAGAGAATATTTCTATTGCAGACATCAGGATGTGAACTGGTGGGGAAGCCAGCATGTTACTGAACAATACAGTAATCATTTTTTCCTTTAGATTATACAATTACACGTTGAGTTCCCAGATATAATGCATTCAGTCTAGAATCACAACATTTGTACTTAAATATCAAAGCTGATATTAAAACCCAACTCCAATCCCATTACTGAATGCTTGAATAATTTCCCATGGATGTTTTCCCATTATGGGTGTATCTGAGAGCTTAGGTTGTGTACTCTCACATTTCACAGAACCTTTCTCAAGGTAATTCTGAGTTTTATAATCGTTCATGGTCATACCACAAGTGTGTTATCCTATCCACAGCAGTGTTATTCTGTAAATGAGCTGTGTTATATTTGTTACATTTTATTTTCTATTCAGCTGAGGATGCTGCTTTTCTTGCTAAACACCTTTCATTGGTTGCTACTTTATACCCTTTGCATAGTGGAACGTTTGACGTATAAGTGTCACATAAACCCCCAGTCAAAAACTACTGGGAGCACTCAAAAACTTCTCTCAGATTAGCAGTCAATGGGGAGTATGCTGACATCCCTCATGAAGTACAGAAAAAGCAATAAGTGTGGCTGATACCTGAATAAGCATGTTCATTTTATTTGTGTGTTATTGTGGATGGGCTAATGAATAAATTAAATAATTGGTCAAGGGATCGAGAAGCCAATGATTAGTGACTGAGTGCATGGATGATGGGTTTAGTTGCACTGTAGGATAGATGAGTGAGGGCAAGGACGGCAGCTTCTATGCATTTTCCTTTATAATCCAGACCATTTGGCTTTGCAGGTTCTTGTTTACATTGCCAGCAGACATTCCTCATTTGTATTCCTTAGTCAATTATCATTCTTTTTATAGGTGTGAATATTCAATGCCAAGGCAGCCTTAATGCTGATACAAATGTTTCATATATGCTATGCTTTGGATATAATAACATATTACTGAGTGTATAGAGTCCGTTGGGTCTGTTTCCATGTTTATTTCAAAATAGTCATATGAGGGTTATGTGATAGAGTGTCAAAATTGACTTGAGGAAAAAATATATAATTTGGAGGGCTTAGTGAAGGGCAAGGTAAATACGCTTCAGGCATTTGCAGTGATGTCGTAAAGCACAGACTTTAGCTAGTTGAAATGACCAAGGCATTCAGACAGTATTTTAATGTAATCTAACAAACTAATTGAAAAGGTGTTTCTCTTTAACACCTTTTCTGTTGACCATCACCTCTTTCAGCCTTCTCCAGAATCTGAAATTCCAACTTTCAATAAAACTTCTTACTTCCTCATATCACCATGGCTATTCAAATACATGTACTTAACTACTCTATTTATCGGCGTACGGACAAAATATTGGAAACAAATATTGTGCTACCAAAATATCGTGTCAAAATATTGGGAGATCAAAAATATCCCGGACAGGACTATCGAAGGTAAAAATATCATTTTTAGTGTTATTTTTAATATTATTGTCAAAAATATAGAGGCAGAAAATATTGTTGTATGTAATATAATTTATAAGTATTAATTAGTATGTAAATGTATTGTAGTGTGTTTGAATGTATGTGTTTATAATTTTTTAATTGTGTTTTAGTAAGATTTTTTCTTTACTTATGAAATTGTTGAAATTTGTATTTTTAGTTGTATTAATGTATGTTATTGTTTGATGAATATTTTTTTTTAGTGGCAGGATATTGGGTTTTTAGGGGTTGAGTGTGTGGAGACTTTTTAAAAAATATATGTTTTAAATTTAAATTGTAAGCCAATAACTTTAAAGATATGCAAATTAATAATTTAGAATGTTTTACATAATTGTATTATTAAATATAGTTAATACATTTCAATTTGCTGTTAATTAAGATATATATTTATGATATTAAACACTTTTTGAAATAGGACGAAATCAATATTATAAAATATAGAAAACATATCTTTTTTAAAATAAAGGGAATATTTAGAAATATTTTAATGTTAAAATGGAAGATTTTACATTTAAAAAATAATATTTACAATTGAGTTAAACATCTTATTTTTTTATAACCAATTGAATTATAATTTGTTATTTTGTTTTGCAATTTTTTAAAATAATATTTGTATAAATATGTTTAGAATGTATGATTATCATTTAAAGTTTATGAATGGTAGTTAATATTTTTAACAATATATTAATTGTCAATAGTAATTAAAATAGTAATTTTATAATAAAAAATATAAATATGTATATAAAGGTTTGTAGTTTAGATTAGTGTGCTTTTAGATAACAGTTTAGGTAATTTTATATTAAAATATGTGAGAATATGGAGTACTGATTGTGCATGTACTATTATTATTTTGTAAAATGTTTTATTTTTAAGTGGATATTTTAAATTTCAACTTTTTTGTGTCCAACATCTTCCCCCAATATTGTTAGATTGGAGTGGAAATAGTAAATGTCACCCCTTTAGTGTCCAACACCTTGCCAAATTGGTTTAGGATGGACAGGGAAAAGTAAATGTTACCCCTTTAGTGTCCAACTCCCTTTCCAATTTGGTTTTGATTGGAGTGGGAATAGTAAATGTCACACCTTTAGTGTCCAACACCTTCCCCAAATTGGTTTAGATTTGAGTGGGAATAGTAAATGTCACACCTTTAGTGGCTAACACCTTCCTCAAATTTTGTATAATAAAGAAGTCACACATTTTCTTTGCTTCCAATTTTTAATTATTATATAGTTTTATATTTTGAATCATAGATACTTAAAGTAAAAATTTCAAAAATGATGATGTTAATAAATGAAAACACAGTTTTTATAAATGTTTTATGATAAAAAATCATGGAAATCATATTTATGCCCGTTTGAATGTTGCACATTTTCAATTCTTAATTTTAATTGTTACCAATTTTCTTGTGTTTATTTGCTTTTTTATATGCATATTTTCATCATTTTAACCTGTTTTATTAGTATATATTAAATGATTGTATATATTTTATGCTATTATTTGCTTTATACTTTACAATTTTTTCATAATTTCTTGTCACATTGTTTGATATGTTTTACATGTTCAATAACTTTTTAAATTTTTTAAAACATGTATTCAACATTTTGACAATATTTCCCATTCTTTTTTATTGAGAGATAGTCTTTTCTTTAGTTCCATTTCACAGCCATATATTTAATCTATTTTCTTGGAACCAGGTTGTTGTATGGTGCTGCTGTAACAGGTAAGTCCTTCTAAAAGGATTTTTAAGGGTTTTGAGCATTGTGAGGATATAGGGGGAGGATTAAAAGTTAGTTATAGTGTTGTTTGCTGTTTTTTTGCACATTTAAATGTATTGCTGTTAGTATTTTTCACTAGTTTGTTGTTTTGCGTTTTTGTTCGCAGTTTTAGTCATGTATTACTATACTATGTTATATTGTGAGATATTAGTTATATGTTGATGATTAACTGTTATGTAAATGTATTTTTGGCAAAGGCAAATTGGCTGTTTGTAGAATATTCTACAATTATGGGCATATTTATGAGCCCATTGCACAGCCAGAGCATCACTTTTTGTGACGATACGGTGGTGCAAACCTTGAAATCATATCTATGAGGTCAGGCAAAGCCACTTTGCGTGGCTTTGAATGGCCTCATTGATATGGAGTAAGGCAAGGCAGAGTAAATATTATCTAATGGTATTGAGAATTTATTAAGCGTACATACAAAAAAAAAAGGTCTCTTGACGCTAAGGTAGAGAGAGACCACTGCTATCAGGATTTAGTCATAGACTGCTTGTCTAAACAACCAAGTTTTCAAATTTTTCCTGAATTCCTCATAGTTCCCTAAGGATCCTTTTTCAAGGTGGAAAGTGCTCCAAGTATGGGAAGCAGACACAGAAAACCTGGCCTCACCCAGCCTCTTTCTTTTGCTTCTAGGAATGGTCAATAGATTTAGGTGGGCTGATCTAAGCTGATGGTTAGGGGTTTAGCGCTGGTTTCTGAAAGATATGAATGCTGGGCTTTTGCCATGAAGGGATTTGAAGACTAAACAGCACATTTTTAAAATGGACCTCTGAGGTACAGGAAGCCAATGTAGATTTTTCCTCAAGTGTTTGATGTGGCAATATCTAGGCTCATGAAACACCAGCCTCGCTGCCTGATTTTGTACTATTTGCAGTCTGTGAGTTAGGCCAGAGGGGAGTCCCAGACAAAGAGCATTGGTGTAGTGTATATAGGACATAACTAAAGCGATTATAATTTGAATGATCGCTTCGAAGGTGAAATATCTTCTTATTTTCTATATTTTCCGAAGTTGCTGGAAACAAGATGAAGACACTGCACCTATCTGAGATTTCATAGATAATTTCTTATCAATAAGGATTCAAGACTTTTTACCGCTTTTTAAGGTGAAGAGGAGCGCCCATCTCCAGCTGCTAGAAGAAGGAGTTCCATAGGTGATGTTTATACTTAGTCACCACAATCTCAGTTTTGTCAGATTTCAATTTCAGTTGATGACTATTCATCCAGCCCCGGATATATAGCATGATATTTTGAAAGAACTCTTTAGAATCCAGTGTGTTATCAATGGTGAAAGTCAGTTGCATGTCATCAGCATAGTTGTATATCTTCACCCGTCTACAGTGGTGCTGCGGGATTTAGACTAGACAACTGATAAATTGTTGTGGTCTGTGGATGCAGTGCCGGCGGTTTATGAGGAGCACTTCTTTGCGGGGCCGTCTTCATCTTCATGGCGATTTCCAAGTGATCAGTGCCTGACCCTAAAATGGCGGCCTTGTGAGGAATACGAGGAGCGTCTTACTTTCTCCGGTGATGTTGCTTGATCAAATATAGGCAATTAACTCAATTGTGATTGATGCAGCGGTTTTGATGCAGTGCCTGCTGTGTATGAGGAGCGCTTCAGTGCAGGACCGATTTAGTTTTCATGGCGAACCTTGTGTTAATGGAGCCTGACCCTAAGATGGCGCCGGGTTCTCAGTTTCAAGCACTTTCGATTAGTCATTTTGACGGCTGAAGCTGCTGCAAGATAGTGCTCGATTTAACCCCTTTCTGTCACACCAAGCTGGGGGGCTCTTCACCAACATGACCAGTTTGACATTTGTTTATCCTTCTATGAGCTGGTGCCCTATATAACCTTCATAGAGAGCTCTGTATGCTTTACGGCTGATACGCATGCGATTAGTCAAACATCCTGTGAGGTGAGCATGGCACGGAGGCGTGCCTCACCTGGGTTGGCGGGGATAATACAAGGGGCTCCCTATTATCAGCGCTCTATACTGGGGGCATAATGAGACCTGCTAAGTCAAGGAAAGGCCTGACTCGGGCTTACCTGACTCTAAAATGGCGCCCAGAAGAAATCTGCAATGTCGCTGTGGGGGCCTTTAGAGGACTAAAATCTGATGAGGATCAGGTTTTCATGTACAACTCCTCTTCAGCTTCACTCCCGCCAAGAAGTTTGAAGGCAAGTACGATGGATTGTCACACAATTTGCAGACTTTGGAATCTGTCCCTTCCACCTCTCCCCCCACCACCCTTGACCTGGGGGCGAGCTGGAGGACGCAGCTGATGGCGCTTTCCCGGCAACACCAGGACCAGTGTTTTTCATTGGTTCTAAAATGATGCCCCCTGGGTGGATACCTTAACTGTCTCATCTTACCGAGGAGCCCGAACAACCTTGGCCGATACCCGGTGGAGCTGTTCTATGCAGCTATAGAGGAGTTTGGCCCTGGTTCACGCCCTCGGCTGGCACCTACCCAGCCGGACATCTGACATTGTTTACCTCGTCTCCCCGTTGTGTTTCCTTCCCCCTACCTTTCATTCCCCATAAGACCTATGTCTTGGCTATGCAACTCACTCATAACTCTTATTATTGTGTAATCTCATGTGTTTCTCCTATTGTCTATACTTGATCCTGTAATTGAAGTTATTATGTAACCGTAACTTGCTGATCCTCATGTAAAGCGCTCTGATACCTCCGGGTCTAGCCAGCGCTATATACAACTTTGCAAATAAATCAAATAAATAAGAGAGTATATGAAGGGACAGATATAGAGGTTAAACAGGTGAGGAGAGATGGAGGAGCCCTGAGGCACTCCGCGATTAAGTTGAACTTTCGGGGAGCCAAAAGGAAAGAGGCGGAACAAATGAGATCGGTTTTCAAGAAAAGATTCTGTCAAATAAAGGGTGGTACCTTGCAAGCCTGCAGTTTGGATGCAGTCAATCAGAATAGAGTGATCGACCATATCAAAGGCTGCTGATAGATCTAAAAGAACCAGTGCCTGTGTGACGTCTGTATCAGCTCCATCCCTCAAGTAATCCACAGCAGTCAAAATGACTGCCTCTGTAGAAAGAGCTGGATGAAAGCCATTCTGGTGGGGGTCTACAAAAGCGGACTCCTCTAAAAATATCTAAGATGCTGAGCAACATGTGCCTCTAGTATTTTTGACAAAAAAAGGGAGTAACGAGATAGGCTTATCATTTTTTAAATTAATAGGATCCTCCCCAACCTTAGTTCGAAGGGGGAGTACCACAGCCTCCTTGAAAGAGTAAGGCAACTACCCCGGCCTGAGGGAGTGATTGAGGAAGGATATAGCTGTATCTGGAATGCAAAAAAAATACTTTTTTGAATCCTGGGAGGACAGATGTTGTTAGGAGAGCCCGATTTGACTTTAATCATCAATTCATGAAGGCGAGCTTTGTTGATGTCCAGAAGGCTGAGAGAACCAAAGGGTTGCTATCTTCTCGTGGAGTTACCAATTTTAGAGAGCTAGGGTGGATACTGTATTTTATTATTTTTAGTTTGTCTTTGAAAAAAGAATTCATGGCATTGCATACATTTTCAGAGGGAACCACTAGTCTGGATTGGATAGTTCCTTAACCATCTCAAAAATAACCTTAGTTTTGTTTTCAGCGTTCACAATTGTATTAGAGAAAAAAATAGGTTATGGCAGTTAGATTCATTTTTTATAATTTTGTCAGCGCTGAACAAAAGCTTCCCTCAAATCGCTGCGTTGCCTTACTCTGCACTCAAGAGGCATTCCATGGGCAGTGCAGTGGGTGTTCCCAGGCAACACCACTGATTTTGACGTTTCTCCAGATTTGCAAAACCATGTGAACCTGGGTATACACCAAAGCCTCACACTTCCTGAGGTGAGGTGAAACGAGGAGAAAAAACTTTATTTCTCCCCGTTTATTCCTCTTTCCATGTGTGCTGCATTCTGCAGCACACATAACACATAGAAAGAGGAAAAAACCTCCCAGGATTGTTTTTATGCAGGAAGGTTGCCCCTTCCTGGACAAAAACATTCATGCCGACAACACAGACACCCCTGCACCAAAATGCAAAGGTGCCTGCTTTGGCGCTAGGCTGCTGAAACGGCGCCAGCACAGGGGGAAAGAACATAAATGCACCATACTGAATAAATACGGTGCATTCCTGCCCTTTCGCTTTGACGTAGGACAGTACAGCAAGGTGACTTGCTGCGCTGCCCTACACCAAAACTACGTAAATGAGGGCCTTAGTGCAGATTTTTGGAGGTGTCTCCATATACTTTGATTGAAATGATAGTAACAGCCTTGTATTGCTGTGGGGGTATATTTTTTGAATGGTTTGAATCATGGCTTGCTCAAAGTATATAATTATTTTTGAGGAGTAGTAGTTATTTTTTTATGCTTTATGTGGTTTAAGAGGTCGTAGTAAGTGCTGCTTTGTTTAGTTGGTGGTCAGGCATATAAAGAATGGATATTTTTGTTTTGATATTCATCATGCATGTTGTATATCAAAGTGAGTAAATGGTTGGGAAACATTTTGAAGGTCTCATCTGTCATTCAGGTTTGACATTGGCTAAGTTTCATTAAGTTGTCTGCTGTAGAGAATATTAGGGTTTGTTTCTCATTATTTAGGTTGCCATGTAAATGGAAAGGTTCCTCATGTGTAAATGATAAATGTTCAGGTATCAGGTGTGTGTACGTCTTGGTATCTCCTAGGAGCAGGTGGGGTATTGCAGGTGGCTTTTTTAGTTCATGCAATTAAACATTTTAAAGTGGGTATGAGTGGTAGTTGCCCTGTTATGTGTTTTGGGACTCTAGGTCATATATCTTTTAGGATGTTGCTTGTGTGATCCTGGGAGCTAGTGCTTGCCTCTCTTATATCCTGCAATATTTCTCTTACTTCTATTTCTGTCACATTTGGGGGTGGTTGTGCTCTCCTACATGAATTTGCTCATAGTTTGTAGTTGCCCTCCATTAACTTGCATTAGAATAACATTTAGTACATTTCCAGTTTATAGCTTCTGATAATGCTCTTTCTTGGCTGTAGATGTAGCCCATTTGATTTAGTAATACCTTTCCTCTCTGTGAAGTGATAAGTTTGTCGGTCTCTGCCATTGAGTCTGTAATTAGTGTCATAGTATAAATATATATTATATTGTAACTTGTGCACGTTTGTTATTAACATGTTAAAAAATGCAATTACTTCTGCTTTGTATAGTTATGTATATGTTTTGTTTGAGATGTTTCGCACAGTTTTGCAGCTTTTCTGTTGGGGTGCTCTAATATGGAGCTGGTGCTTTCTTTTCGGTTGAATGCAAAAAAACATAAGTTTCATTTTGAATGGTGCTTTGTTGGAAGTTTGTAGAGGTTGAGGTTGTTAGATTTGTTTTTGCTTGCTCTTTGGGTTAGTTTATAATTTGTTATTTATTTATCTATGTATACTTACTTTCTTATATCTTTTTGCTGGTATGTATTGTAGGTTTGTTCGTTTAGGAAGTCTATATAAAAAGATAAAAGTTGGAGAGTGTATTAATATTTATTTTCTATTTCACATTGCTAAGTTTAATAACAGTTATGTTTTAGTTTACATTTTAGTATTATTTACTTGTTATATAGTAGTTGCTATGTTTATATTTCTTCTTTAATGGTTTATTGAGAGAATCCAGCAGAGTTTCCTCGTCTTGCAGCGTTTTTTTGTTTTTGAAGAATTTAGTTGTTTTATTTAGTGAGCCTTTTTTATTGTTGGTTTAATTGTTTGTTTGTTTTTATTGCTTGAAGCTGTTTATAGTTTTATTTTATTGGTTGGTTTAGTAAAGTTTGGATTAAAATACATTGTTTGATACTTGTAAACATAATATATATATATATTCCAGAAACGCCACTGTCGTCGGGGGCCCCCAACCCTGCAGGGCGGCAGTGGCTTGCGGGAAACAGGGATTCCCGTAATTAAATCCAAGAAGAAAATGTGCCACAGCCCGGGTCCAGAATAGAGCATTTATTATAAACTGGCGCAGGCTACAGCAAATCGTGATTGACCCTGACGCGTTTCGGCGGAATGCCTTGTTCACAGGTAAGTAATCACATGTACCAAGTTCCAGGTGCTTTAAATAGTGATTAAGTCACGTGCCTGCATGCTGCCACACTACAAGTACCATAATTCACTTCAAAATGCAGTATAATGTATGTACTGTCCCAGTGACGTTTTTCAATACTGCAATATTCTGGCAAGATATTCTTAAGTAATCATGGCATGTCTGATCTTTAAAAGGAAGGAACTTGTGCACAGAAATCGTTCCTTGCTGTGCCACAACAGTGTCAAATATGCGCAATGTCCGGATCCTGCCAAGAGGAGGTGTGTGCCTCACGCCCGAAACGAGTCAGGGTCAATCACGATTTGCCGTAGGCTGCGCCAGTTTATAAAAAATGCTTTATTCGGGAACCGGGCTGTGGCACATTTTCTTCTTGGATATATATATATATATATCGATGATCTTTTATCATCTGGCAGGGGACCCAGCCAGAGGCGGAAAGATTCATCAAAAACCTTAATATCAACAACCTCAATTTAGAGTTCACGGCCACTGTAAGTAATCAAATAGTTGAATTTCTTGATGTACAGGTTTATATCAGGGAAGGGAAAATTTCAACCAGATTACATCGTAAAAAAATGGCTGGGAATGCAGTTTTGCATGCCAGGAGCTCTCACCCGCAACATCTAATACAAAGTATACCGTATGGTGAGATGCTCCGACTAAAACGCATTAGCAGCAATGACGATGACTTACAGATGGCCCAACTAGCTAGTCAAAAAAGGTTTCTTGAAAGAGGCTACTCTAAAAAGACATTTGCAATTACGTTAGCTGAAAGCAATGCAATCACTAGAGAAGCACTATTGAAATCACAGTCAGGGTTAAACGAAACCAGACTCAGGAGAGTAAACAATCTACAAGAAAACCCTGAGAATTCTGAAACCTTCAGAATCATAATTGGTTATAGCAAACAAGCGAGAGCCATTAACAACATTATTAGGAAAAACTGGCCCCTTGTCGTAAGCGATCCAACCATAGTCCATCTACTACCCACTAGGGTAGCAATTACCTACAGTAAAGCCCCTTCAATGAGAGACGAGTTAGTCCACAATGATCCGTGGAACTGAACCAAATCCACATGGCTTTCCCAATGAAAGGGCTTTTTCAAATGCAGATCCTGCAAGGCGTGTCAATATGGGATAAATAAATCCTCCTATAAAACACCCTTCAGTGACCAGGAGAAACCCATATACAGAAGCTTGACATGCAAGTCAGAATATGTAGTCTATGTGCTGGAGTGTCCGTGTAGCCTAAGGTATGTTGGGAGTACTATTCTCCAGGGCCATAAGAGGATACTCCAGCACATAAGGGCAATTAAAAATAACGACCAGTCCTACCCAGTGGCACGCCATTTTGAGGAGTCACACAGTGGGGATCCAAAAGACCTCACATATTTTTTAATAGACTCAGTGCCACCAAACAAAAGAGGAGGCAATAGAGAAAAGGCCCTCAGAAAGCTGGAAACAAGATACATCTTGGAATTGGACAGCAAGCAGCCAGGGGGTCTCAATGGGACAGAGGACCTTTATACTTGCCTCTGAGATATGACAAAGGAAAATACCTGAGAAGTTTTCTAATTTTAACAAATAGTCATTAGACGGCATAAATAAGTCGCATATAGCCCCCTTTTATAACCATCACAGTTAATTTTACGGGTTTTAGCTTTTTTACACAAAGGTGATTTATACACATCACATCATAGGTTTAATGAATTTGCACAAGCACTTTTGTGAACAACGCAATGGTTTGCAACAACTATCTTGATATATGTTGATATAATGTCTGTATGACAACAGGGCAATGTAAGTCTAACAAACACATTATTGTCTAAACAATAACGGGTGAGTTTCGGTAGTTAAACCATGATACTGTTTGAGTTATTAAATGTTTTCAATTTACCCAGAACATTTTAAGAATATTCAATAAGAAATTTTATTCTAATACAGACAGTAAATCCTAGCAACATCGATTGTTTTAAAATTATCCAGAAAACGGAAAAGAAAGTTTTTTCAAGAACACAACAAATTTTATTTACAAATTGGATTTATAATAAGTGTGTTTTAAACAAAATATTTATAACATCATATGTAATCAATATTGTCTCAGGAACTTTAATCAGTTGCCCAGACGAAAGTATGTCTACTATGTCTATATTCCTTGTGTTTAATTTGCACTGGTCACTTTAAGAAAACAATGTAAAAAAAATGGTTTAAAAGCTGACCATCAACTGTGAAAGCGTCATGTGATCAAGGGCCTACGGGCCCGAAACGCGTCATGGCTGTGGTTTGTTGAGCTGCTATTAAAATCACACGAAATTGTGGTCCGGGCTCCTGTCTTTCGATACCAACTGGAAAACGAAAGGAGTTGCTGTTATATATATATATATATATATATATATATATATATATATATATATATATATTTCCTACTGGCAGTCGCCAGTAGATAGTTATAGTTAGGACCTAGTTTCCATAGGAAAAGCGTTTTTTCTTTTGCCAATATATTTGGCGCTAGTTGATGAATCTTTGCGAAATTTTCAAAACTAATGGGGCGCTTTGGTCAGCTTCTGTCTTGAAAGTTTCAGGGTGATTTGTCAAGCGGGGGCCGAGAAAAAAGGGGGGTCCCAAAAAGCGTTTTCTCCATGTTAATTTCCATAGCAAACTTTGGACAAAGCTACAGCCCAAACTGCTGAACGGAAAAACATCAGATTTGGCAAAAAGTTAGCTCTTGGTTCAGAAAGTGTTCTTTTTGTTTTAAATGGTGTAAATCCGTTTAGCAGTTTCTGAGAAATTCAAAACTAAATAAATATCGATATCTGGTGACCGCGGTGGATCCGCAAACCCTCCCGAGCACGAGCTTTATTCTGATTGGCTGCCCACACTTCAAACCAGAAAGTGTTGGTAGCCATCTTGTGACTCGGTTGAACCACGTTACAAGAAAAAAGGTCAAAAAGAAGATAAGAGGGCAGGGTAGAAACGCCCTGACCCCCTAGGCCTGCTCAGGGGGTGCCACAGGTACCCCCAGGGTCCAAAAAAGCATTTTTTTTATTTACAGCGAGATTCGCGTAAGATGCTTAAGTCCGGCAGAAATATTTTTAAAAAACTAAGCGTGGTATCCTGCGCTTTGTTTGTTTTGTGCCCCCGGGTGGGCCAGGTCCTGAGAGCAATCCAGTATTATGTAGCGGGGGCCCGAGCAGCCCTGGGGACCGCCACCTCCCCGGGGCTTCAATTTATTATGGGGGGCCTCGCGGGGCCCCCCAAGCCCCGGGACCGCCACCTCCCTGGGGCTACTCGTAAAAATGGAGTGTGGGGGACTCCAGGACCCTCACTCTGCCCCAGGGACCACCATCTCCCCGGGACATACTTCATTTAAATATGGGGGTCCGTTGCGGACCCCTGGCCCTGGGAACCACCACCTCCCTGGGGCTTCACATCAGTTGGGAGGGGGGCCACGTGGCCCGCAGCCCTCCAGGAGCCCTCAATGGCCCTGGGGACCGCCACCCCCCAGGGCCGGCTCCAGTATTGTCCCGGGGTGCCCACCCCCGGAACATTGCAGTTTCCAATGGCAGGGCGGGAGCACTGCTCCCTCCCTGTCATTGCAAACTCCAGGAAAACTGCTCTTGCTTTCATGAAGTGAAGCAAATTGCGTTTGGACAAGGGGAGCTGCATGTTAGCAGCTCCCCTTGTCCAAAAGCAATGCTGGCTCCCGCAGTAGATGGGGAGCCAGCAGGGACCGCGGGGCATTGGGGCTTCCCCTGCGGTCTCCAATGTGATGGCTTGCCCCGGGGGATGGGGTCCCCGAGGCAGACACCAGGTAATGAATGTGGGGTGTTTTTTTTCTCTTGATTTTGGAGTCGCGACCCCATCGTGGCTCTCTGCGCGGCCTTCCCGTGTAACATCATGGTGGATTCGCAGATTCACCTTAAATAAATAATTTAATAGTATTTAATTTAGAAGGTACTGTTGCATTTGTGAACTTTTTTTATAGAGTTAGTGAGATTGAAGTTCATAATCATGTTAAATTTCATTGAGTTAGTAGTAATATAAAAAAAAGCTAAACTTGAAAAGTGTAGTTTGTTGTAGTACATTGAATTCTTGCTTTTGTTTTGCGGATTTGCGACGGGTTCGAGAATCCACACATTTTTTTTAAAAAGTATGTATGTTTTAAAAAAATAAATAAGATTTGCTGTTGGGTTATAGGTAAGCCTGGGCGTAGTTCGCGAAGTAGCGCTACGCGAAGCTACGCAAAGTGCAGTTCGCACTACGCGAGCTACGCGTAGCACTACGCGAACTGCCTAGTGCACTGTTCGCAATGATTGCACAGTGCCGGATGCTTGTCCGCACTGTGCAATCATTGAAAACGGCATCTTGCACAGTGCGAGCTGTCTTCTACTGCCGCTCGAGTAGATTTTTACTCGAGCGGCAGCTTTCTCAACGCGGTCTGGTAGTTTCTCATCGCGAGCGGTCGCGAGCATACGCGACCACTCGCAATGAGAAACCTGACCTCCCGCGTTGAGAATCTCGCCGGAGGTTTATTTTCCACGCTCGCGATCGGCAACTTGATGTTGCTGATCGCGAACGAGGAAAAAGTCTCGCCGGGATGTCATTTTGCTTGCTCGCGGTCGCCAACTTGACGTTGAGGACCGCGAGCAAGAAAAAAATGACCGCTGCACTACGCTACGCTACGATACGCGTGTTTGCACTGTGCTACGTGCAATTCGCGTTGTGCGAAGTAGCGCAAACTTCGCAAACTACGCGAGCGTAGCGTAGTGCTTTGCCCAGGGTTAGTTATAGGGTGGCTCTAAAAAGAGCCCTTGTTTTTATTCAGAGTTTGTTGAAGCTACATGTAAGCGAGGACACACAGCTTAAGGTTGTTGAGAAACACTCATCTGTGAAGTGAACTCCATCACTTCTGTAGATATCATCCATATCAAAACGTAATTTGTTGTTATAGATGGAGCCCATCCTATGGTCTCTGAGGTAAGCAGAAACAGCTTTATTGACATTCTTCCTAGCTTTCTCAAACTGTGGACAGAATTGATTTGACCACTTCCATTTCTGTCTTTCGCATATGTTAGAGTATACAAAGACAGCTTGAGGCAAAAGCAACATCAATTGTGCAAAGGTATCCTTCATGAGCATTTCCAGTCCTACTTCAGTGAATGAGCCTAGGTCATTGCCACCACAGTACACAATCATGAGGTCAGGGGGTTGGAGGTGCAAAAAGGTTTTAACCAAAGGCATCAATTGGTGCCACTTTAATACTCCCTGTGCAATCCATTTAATATCCACATATTGCAAACCTAGGTCTTTGTCAATACCTCTGTATTCTTATACATATAGGGGTAGACCCATTGGTACTGGGACCTGGGTAGTTAGCAATACATTATAGAATGATCCCAGTAAACTAAAACTAACTGGACATAATGTAAAGCATTATAATCACATTAAAATAACAACAATACAAAACGGAAATACGTAGCAAGTGTTATTTAATCACACTGCTGCATAGAATTTCTTTTATATACATATATCAAAATTCAAATCAATACACAAATAGGTGCCCAAAAGGACAGGGAAAAGGGGGTGAAAAGGTAAGTGATTCTCGTGAAGGTAAGAGATTGTGAAGGAAGTATGGAAGTCGTGAATGCATAAAATGCCCAATTCAAATAAATTCTGGCCTAAATATTTTGCCAGTAATACATGAATTATTCACTGATTCAAGTAGCTAGACCACATTTGTGAAACACAATTGAATATTCTCTGTTGTTTCTGGGGGCTGGCACAAAGGAAACAGTGTCGACGTTTCGACCCCAAGGTATATCGTAGGCCAATTAACACCTTACACAGGGGTCTTCCTCAGGACTGTGATGAAGGGAGGGCACCTAAAATCAAAGTAAAACACCATTGGTACTAAAAAGGGGAAGAGACAGATAAGATAACCACTAATAAGGCCAAAACGGTCCTTAAGTTTACCATAATGAGTCCTACAATGAGGGCTCCGATGTAAGAAAAATGGGCACACTGGCTCCAAAATGTGTAGAGCGACACCAACACCTGAAAAAATAAGGTGTCCTGATGAGAAGCCACGATTATATACTATAAATCAATATAATTTATAATGTGATTATAATGCTTTACATTATGTCCAGTTAGTTTTAGTTTACTGGGATCATTCTATATTGTATTAATACCTCTGTATTCAGCATACCTTTTGCACCAGAAAACATAGCTGTGCCCTACAATCCATACTGTAAGCATCTTGAAGGGATATTTCTAGAAGGAATGAAAAGTTGTCTGTAGCTCAGGTAGTCAGTTGGTAGAATGAGAGGTTTCTAAAATGGTGGAGAAGATGCTATTTTTGAAAAAGCTGATAAGTGATTGGCTGTTCATTAACATTCTGAACTCAAAAATAGGATGCATGTTACTTTCCTGAAGAAGCATGTTTCTTAATGGTTATTTTTTTTTTTTTTTTAAATGTACAGTAGATAGGATAAGGTAATATTTTGGAAAAGTCAACCACACCTGGTATTTGCATTTGTATGCTGCTGTGCTGAAGTTTAAAATATGGTGAACTTGTGACCTGCCAGTGCAGTTGAATGTTGTAAAAAGGGTTGCTATGGAAACTGGGATTAAGGTGAATGGGGGAAGGGTTGAAAGTTAAGTGTGGATATAGAATGTGAAATGGTAGCCTATATATAAGTGATATGTTTCTAAATTAGGTTTTCCTAAGTCAGTTGTATGTGTAGAAGTAGTGTGTTGTTAAAAGAAAATACTAGTATTATTAGAAAAAGTTTTTTGAACTCCCGTAAGGGTTCGCGGCTCCATCACGACGCTTTACTGAGGCACCGCGGTGGAGTCGCTACTCCAGAAAATTACAGAACAAGTTTGGTCACTTTTAGAAGACAGTTTGAAAGGGTTAATATGTCTTACCAATAGAAATGTGTTTCACAATTTGAAATAATGTAGGAAGCAATGTGATTTGTTACTTACATTTATTTGTGTGCAGTAAGAGAGGGAAAGTTTGCCATTACTGGTTTTACATTGTTGAGAGGGGTGCATTACATTTATTGTGTGCAAAAGAAAATCTTCTATGAGTTTCTGATATTTCATATTCTGCAATACTATTTCAAAGGTGAGTTACAAATTTTTGAGGTGTATTATGTAGTAGTGCTTTACTCTTTGTAGTGATATTTTTATATTTGAAAAGCTTTATTTTCAAACATTTGAAATTATTCAAGAAATGTGATGTTTGAAATATGCTATGAAATGTAGAGATGTGTATTGTAGTTTATTTTATTGTACTAACATGATTGAAATAGATTGTGCATAGTAATATGTGTACATTGGTAGATGGATTAGTTAATATGGTAGTTTGTATTGGTGTGCGGAAATGTACAATTGAAGTACACCGCATAATTTTAGGTAGCGCTTTCCCATTGGAAGTGCAGTCTCTCAAGTTTTAAGGCCTGCATTGTCTTGTGTCAGAGGTATGTCTCTACTTACACATGTATTCTAATACATGTTATCCATCTGAAGATGCTAGACATGTAAAACACAGGTATACAACTATTTGTATGTTTCTTTTTAATATATGGTGTCAGTAGCAAAAGGTACAGAGACATGCATGTATGCTTTCAGGAATATGGTGAGACTTACATCAGAGACATGTGAAGGGTTGCTGCTTTGCATTTGGCTAGGCCCAATACCCTGAGTATTACTAGAATGGTGAAGCAGCAGCACAAAAGTGAACTTTAAGATATATTGGTAGAGGAATTACTGATTAGGCTACTTTGTATAATATATTACATTACATAACTGTTTTTCTTCTTCTTGTTTACAGTAGGTAATGGTGAAGTTTGAAAAGAGTTTTAATGCTGTTCATCACAATATCACTGAAGCACTACTGTTGCACTCATCCATTCACTCAAACACTACCCATGAAGTTCTCCATGTAGTCAGGCACTATCTATGCACCCAGGCAGAACCCCTGTACTCATGCAATCACCTAGGCATTACTCCAGCACTCATATAATCACTCAGGCACTACTATTGCACTCATTCATTCTCTCCAACACGACCAATACACTCATCCATGCACTCAGAACTACCCATGCACTCCTCCAATCACCCAGGCAATACCCTTGCAGTCATGCAATCAGCCAAGCACTACCCCTGCACTCTTTTATTCACTCAGGCACTACTGTTGCACTCATCCATTCTCTTCAACAGTACCCATGCACTTATCCATATACTCAGCACTACCCATGCACTCCTCCAATCATCCAGGCAGTACTCTTGCACTAATGCAATCAGCTAGGCACTACCCATGTGCTCATCCTATCACTGACACACTACTGTTGCACTCATCCATTCACTCAAACACTACCCATGCAGTCATCCATGCAGTCAGGCACTAGCTATGCACTCCTCCAATAAACCAGGCAGTACCCCTGCACTCATGCAATCACCTAGGCAGTACCCCTGCACTCATAAAATTACTCAGGCACTACTATTGCACTAATTCGTTCTCTCCAACACCAACCAATGCACTCATCCATGCACTCAGGCACTATCCCTGCACTCATGCAATCACCCAGGCACTACCCATGCACTCATCCATGTATTCACCCACTACTCCACACTCATGCAATCAGCCAGGCACTACCCATGGACTCCTCCAATCACCCAGGCACTACCCTTACACTCATGCAATCACTCAGGCAATTTTTCTATTTTTAACCAGTTTGGGTGGTTCCGTAAGAACCGTCTCTTTTTTAACAATTTTGGAATTTTTTGGTATTTTCATTTTTTCTTTGGTGTTTTTGACTTTTTTTCTAACAAAAAAAATTGAACAGTCCAACATGACTAGTTAAAAAAAATAGGAAAAAGAAGATTGTCAAGCGTATAAAAAAGAAATTAACACTTGTGTGTTTTTATACTGTTCAAAATTACATCAATGCATTGCTCCCCAACACACAGATTAGCTTGACATTTACGACAGTTGATGGAAGCCTCAACTAGCTCCGAGAAAAATATGTGGCTGAGGTGAAGGTGGAACTGCTGCACCCAATGTTGATGGTGCATTAGGATCAGCCTGGGCAGCTTGCTCATTTTTCTGATGCACCATGAGTTCTTTCGCCAAACGAGTAGGATGGATGGTCTCGAGGAGCTTTTTCATAGACGAGGTGCTGCACGAATATTTCTTTTCTGACCCTCGTGAAAGTACTCTTTGGCACAGAGTGCAAGTGACTTTTCTGGCGTTAACTATCTTCTCCCCCTCAAGCATTGTAAAAAAAGCCCATTCTACACTTTCTTTTCTTTTATTTACAGGCTCCAACACTTCCTCAGACTCTTCCAGCAGATCTTCCTCAGGATGACTGGATGCCATTTCTGAGAAAAAAAGTCAAAACACACCCAAAAAAACCAATTGAAAGAGCCTACAAAAAACAGGTCTTCACAGCAAGACACACCCAAAATAAGAGGAATAAAACAAGTGTTGGATCCTCCCTCTAACAGAATGAAAAGCTTTAAAACCAATCAAAAGCTTTCTTTCCATGTCACATGGATTCGCGTAGGGGTCGCGCACCCATCGCGTACACGTCGCGCACCGGTAAAATCTGCTGCACATAATTTTAAAGTATAAATTACTGTTTATAAATTATTTTGTAAAGTATATTAGTGAAACTCTTTAACTAAAAATAATATTTAAAGTTTCCACAGTGATATTTAGGCCCGGAAGCAACTGTAAAATGGGCCACAGGTGACTAAAACAAAATTGTAGATTTACAAAGCCCAACTTTGGTTTCTCTTGTGTTCTCCGTGCCTGTAACACCAGGGTATGTGAACCCGATGATCCTTTATGGACATTGACATTTGACAGTCGTTTCAATGAATTGGTCACACTTTCCGCGTCCTCTTGTAACTCCCGGTCCTTTTTCCTCAGACTTTGACAGTAACGCTCATTTTAATCTTTTTAAAAATACTTTGCTGTTGCCTAGTTTTAAAATTTTGTATCATCATACCACTTTGGTCATTTTAATCATTCTATTTTGTATATATATGGTACGCATGTCCAGCTTTTATGATTATATTTTAATCAAATAAAGTTCTTCTTCTAGCACAGTGATATTTCATAGTTTTGAAATTACGTCAGTGTCGCTTCTGGTATGCGAACCCGGAAATACGTCCTGGCAAGGTTCGCGCATCCAACGCGTATATGTCTCGCACCCGTAAAATCTGCTATAGTTATTTATTAAGTATAAATTCCTGTTTATAAATTGTTTTGTAAAGTATATTAGTGAAAGTCTTTAAGCAAAACTGATATTTAAAGTTTCTATAGTGATATTTTAGTCTTTTAAATTATGGTGGAATTGCATTCCCTACGCGACCCCACAAATACGCGCTGGCAGGGTTCGCGCACCCACCACGTAGAATAGCGTCCCGTACGCGATACCATAGCGCACACAAAAATGTATCAAAAACATTAGTACACAAATTTAAAACACCATTATTACTATTTTTATATACTCAGTAATACAGCTCTACGTCTAAAACAAATATTAATTCTTTCTGAATGAGTTTTTGAGATTGAGGTTTGTCTATAAGATTCGCGCACCCATCGCGTAGGATCGCGTACGGTGCACAACCCTTTTTCCAAAATTAAAAAAAAAGATGGTAAAAAAGATAGTTATCATAAGAACACAACAAAACAACTTTCATAGTATTAAAAGCATTATTTCAAGTTAAAATAAATGTTAATCATTCAAATAAATGCTATAAATCTTTAAAAATCTATGATACATATATATTAAAAAAGTAATTATAATTTTTAAAGAAAATTTTAGAAAAATTATGAATAATTTTAAAAGAGAAGTTAAAAAAAAATGCTTCCAAACATTTTAAAATAAAAGGAATTCTATAAAAAGCATAGATTACAGTGATTAAATACTTAAGGTTTATCATTTAAAAAACCTTTGAAATTCACTGAAAAAAACAGAGGTTTCAGAGATCTTATAGTTAGTTGGACATACTTAGGGGCCGATTCCGATCTGGGTCGGAAAACTCTCCGACCGAGCCGGATCCGGAGAGATTTCCGACCGAGCCGGACTCCTACAGTCCGACCGAGCGAGTACGATGCGGCCGCATGCTGCCCGACTCGATTCGGTCGGACTCCCATTGAAGTCAATGGGAGCCGGTCGTACAACGCGTACATGGGCTCCCATCGACTGAATGGGTACGTCGCAAACAAATGCGCCCCCTACAGTGTGTACGCGTCGGTGCAACTCGCACCGTACATGCATGTTTAGGGGGGACCCTTGGGTCCCCCCTGTGTTCGACTCATACGGCTACGGGTGCAGGGGGGTCCGAGCCAAGTCCGGCTACGGGAGCTTTTTCGAGCCGGACGCTCCGACTCGATCCGGCTGTCCGACGCGTCCATCATACTCGCTCGGTCGGAGAACATCTCCATAGTGTGGTGCGATTCGTGTCCGTACGAGTCGGTCAGAACGGTTGGGATCCGGAAACGAGTCGGTCGGAAACAACGCGTACACTCGCATCGTACTAGCTCGTTCGGACAGCTGTACGAGTCGGTTGGACAAAACGCGCCCGGCTCCTATTTTCTACGGGCGAATCCCGTTCGGTGAGCTTCCGGCCAAGATCGGAATCGGCCCCTTAGTATTTTTGAGTAGGTGTATGAAAGGGTATATTAGGGTGTGAGGAGGTGCACCAAATATTAAGTGGATGATGTCATCAGTGATGTCATCAGTGATGTCATTTGAGATGTCATCAGTGATGTCATCAGTGATGTCACTGACCATGTCATGAGTGATGTAATATGTGACGTCATCAGCAGTGCATTGCGGGTGCACGAGTTATAGTCAGCTCAACTAACTATAACAGCCGAATTTCTCTGGTTTTGTACGAGTGAGATGCCCAACTAACTATAACGTCCCTGAAACCTCTGTTTTTATCAGTGAATATATATTTATATATATATATATATATTGCTCTGAGGTTTGCCACACACTTAGGAATCACTCGAACAACTGTGAAGGTTCACCTCTAAACCTTTATTTCATGGTACGGGCGGTGTATAACATGCAGGAAAGCAGAGTTCGTCTCCCCTTACGCGTTTCGAATTTCTTCTTCATCAGAGGTTTTGACGAAAGAATGCGTGCCTCTCTCCCATATCGCTGTTACTGGCAATGACACGCCCTCAATGGTCACGATGTCTGTGGCATTATGGGAGTCAGAGTTCATTTATACCATAGATGGTGCATTATCTTTGCTGCAATTATAATTGAAAGCTCTGTATGAGCCCCCACATGTGACGCCGTCCTAAATCCATCACAGATGCCCCGCAATGAGGTGAGTATATCACGTACCTCGCGGCCCCCAGTGATCTTGGGGTGGTGCATTCCCTGCGGCTGGACTGCCGCAAATATATATTGCTCTGAGGTTTGCCACACACTTAGGAATCACTCGAACAACTGTGAAGGTTCACCTCTAAACCTTTATTTCATGGTACGGGCGGTGTATAACATGCAGGAAAGCAGAGTTCGTCTCCCCTTACGCGTTTCGAATTTCTTCTTCATCAGAGGTTTTGACGAAAGAATGCGTGCCTCTCTCCCATATCGCTGTTACTGGCAATGACACGCCCCTCAATGGTCACGATGTCTGTGGCATTATGGGAGTCAGAGTTCATTTATACCATAGATGGTGCATTATCTTTGCTGCAATTATAATTGAAAGCTCTGTATGAGCCCCCACATGTGACGCCGTCCTAAATCCATCACAGATGCCCCGCAATGAGGTGAGTATATCACGTACCTCGCGGCCCCCATATATATATATATATATATATATATATATATATATATATATATATATATATATATATATTATATATATATATATATATATATACAAAAAGAGTTGCCTCTAGGTGGGATGCACTCCCAGGTGGAAATTACGCCAAAGCAAGGGCACACGCCATGAACAATTATATATATATATATATATATATATATATATATATATATATATATATATATATATATATATATATATATATTCATATTTAGGTTGGTGTTTCAATATTTATAGTTAATGCTATTTATTTAGGGGTTTATTGTGTATATTTTAGATTACAATTGTTTTGGGGTGAATGGTAAGTATTTTGTTGATGTAATATATGTTTATTTAATTTAAATATGTGTATAACAAGTTTTGGGTTTATTTGAAGAAATTCTTTTATGTGAAAAGTGTTTTTTTGTCTTTTTATTAATGATTATTTAATAATTTTCACAATAAAATTGTAGTCAATAATGTGTGAATTGATATTTTTGACATATATATATGTTTATTTAAAGGTAATGATAGTTTTGTTTACGATATTTTTGTTTTGATATATGTAAAAATCAATATTTTTAACAATGATGTTTGATAGGTCTAAAAGAACCAGTGCCTGTGTGATGTCTCGATCAGCTCCATCCCTCAAGTAATCAATAGCTGCCAAAATGACTGCCTTTGTAGAATGAGTTGGACGAAAGCCAGCCTGGTGGGGGTCTACAAAAGCAGACTCCTCTAAAAAAGAGGTAAGATGCTAAGAAACATGTGCCTTCAGTATTTTTGCCAAAAAGGGAGCAACGAGATAGGCTTATCATTTTTCAAATTAGTAGGATCCTCCCCAAACTTTTTTCGAAGGGGGAGTACCACAGCCTCCTTGAAAGAGTAAGGGACCTTCCCCCGCCTGATGGAATGATTGAGGAAGGAGATAGCTATATCTGGAAAGCAAGAAAAAATACTTTTTTTAATCGAGGGGGGCATATTAATGAGTTCTGATGCAGTGCTGCATTGTGGCAGTGTTACGTAAGAAAGACTTGTGCTGTGTTGCGTCACTTCCTAGTGACATGGATGCACCGTATTTATGGTATAGTGCACCATGTTGCAAGTAACAAAGTTGCATTAGAAATCCTAACGCATGGATGAGAAGAATGATGCAAAGTGTTGTAACGCAACTGCTACCTACATGATACAAAGCTGATTTTCATGTCGTAAAGCACCTTGGTGTGCCTCAAATCAGCTTTGCGTCATGCAGTAGTGCATTGTGTGGTGGGAAGCTTCAGAAAATAACACATATGAATCTACAGCACTTCTGAACACCAATTGCAGGAATACATGGAGGGCAACAACACAAACCCCAGACAAGATGACTAGACAGCAGCCCAGAGGAAGAAGGAGACCCGTTCAGCTGAGGTGACAAAGAATGTACACCTTTTCTTTGTCACCTCCAAATTGCCATTAGGGAAGAAGGAAGTCATTTGGCAATCCATAGTAAATAAAATCGACAGTATAGGGCAAACAAAAAGGCCCGTGCTGGAGTGCAAGAGGTGGCATGAATCCAAGTGCAGGACCAAAGAGAAACTGGCCAGGAACCTTAGGGCAGCCAGGAGGATCAAAGGAGGAACTGATTTCCAGGATGAGTTGGACCCATTGGAGGAGCAGGTGGCGTGAGTCATCCCAACAGAGTTGGTGGGAGGAGTTGCCAGACAGGACAGTGCTGCAGTTGAGGACCAGGCAGATCTACAGGGTAAGTGAAAACAATGGACAATATGGGTAAAACTGTCATGCAGCAAAGCAACACACTTTGCTGCACTGTGCTGCATTGTGTGCAATTGAAAGGGCAGGAATAACTCACATATTAACTCATCCATCACATAACTGTGATTTTATTGCCCAGTAAAATTTTCATCTGTTCAGCCCTGCCAAGATTTCCTGGTCCATTTGTGACATGTTGGCCCAGTACAGGCTGTCCTCTGAATCCTGGGACTTGTAGTGTAATCTACAACATGAATGACCAGGACTACAAGTCTCACAATACAAAGCAAAAAACCTGGACTGGAGCTGCAGATCATGCATGGAGCTTGGAAACTTGGCAGATATGTCAGTGCCAATGCAGGCCCCCTTGCACCATGAAACAAGTGTGCTTGTCTTGGGGCTAGGCAACCAAAAGTGGAATGCAATGAAATGTAAAGTAATATAGTTTGCTAGAGGGTTAGCTTCATAACTGAGAGGGTATCCAGCTGCAGAGTATGTGCCGGCTCACACGTGACGAGCCAGCTGTACAGTCAGTAGCACTAAACCATAATGCACTCAGATGTCCTGAAGTGCTGGGTGAGTTTTTCCAGGTGCTGCCTGCCATGTAAGAGACCACCCTACCTTCTGGCTTGCTCAAATGGATATTGAGGGTGGGGTGAATGTAAGTGATGCACACTTGAGGTCCATGATTGTTTGTTTGAAGTATAGATGGTGTGTGAGCAAGGTGGACCCCTGGTAATGTAATGCACTGTAGATGTGGCTGAACATCTTGAACTGGCAGTGTGTCTGAATGGGAAAGCATTGTATCTTAAGGAGGTGAGGTGTGATGTGTGTGCCACAAGGTAGGCTGAGTAATTGTCTGGCACTGCTGTGTTTGACAATTTGTATAGGAAAGTGCCTCTTTTGACAAGGTTAGCACCAACTTTCTGCCTAATGCATTATATGATTTTGAACTGTAAGTGCACTGGGTCCCTGTTAACCAGGTTCCCAATGCCAGATATCCTTCCCAAAAACTGTACCATGATTGGCACAACTTCAGATACCCCTGTAAGTCCCTAGTAGATGGTAACCCCAGTACCTAGGGCATGGGTACTGAAGAGGATGCTCTGATGCGGCAGAACTGGTTCTGCCACCCCAGGGACCCCTCCCCAAGGTTATGCACTTTGCCATTGTAGTCTGTGTACCTTGTTGCAGAGAAATCCAAAGAGTCAACATGGCACACAGTCCTGTGTGAGCAAGCCCCCCATGCACTTCATAAGGAAGAGGTAAGTCACCGCTACTGCAGGTCTTTAACCCTAAGGACGGGTGCCCTATATCCTATGCGTGCGCATATCAGCATGAGCAGATATGCCCCTACAATATCCAAACGATTCTGTGATGTTGTATGTGAACAGGGAAGCCATAAGGATCACATGGGCTGGAGACTGGTCAGCATGAGTTTCCTAGCTCCATGATGGCTTCACTGATTTCTAAGGTGTTTTGTGTCAAACATGGATTTATTAATACATTCACACAGGAGTCTCTTTTAGAGGGTCCCCTGAAAACCTTCCAAACACTGGTGTGGTCTCTGACTTGTTTTTGCCAGTCTGCCACCACCAGACATGTTTCTGACCTCATGAAGTGAGACAAGCGCTCTCAGAGGACAGGGACCAAGCCTTCTATGGGCAGAGGTGCTTCTCACCTCCTGTAGGACAGCATGGCCCTCCTGGGTGGGAAGTTTTGAAGGTGATGCCACCTCTGAAATCCAACCCAGGAATGTCCAGATAGTGGGGTAGTGGGGTAGGCCATGCCCCCTTTCCTACTGCACTTTTGGTGGGAGGAAAGGCGGGAACATTGGTTTGATTGGGAGGAGGTTCCCCACACCACCTTTAGGTTGGGGCAGGCAAGGTGAACGCCTCTCCTGAATTCCATCATCTTGGGATGTGGAAAAACAACCTGTCAGGGCTAGGGTAATGCCCCTTGCCACAGGAAGTGGTCACTAGAGGGTGTAGACACGTAGACACCCAAAAGATTGATAACCCATTGGCTACTTCCTGCCTCCCCTTGTAACGCCCCTAAGTTCAGTATATAGGTGGTTCTCCGGGACCTGAACATTAGATTCAATGGACAAAAGAAGACCAGGACAAAGAAGACCTGCTGGACAAGAACTGAAGTACCGATGCAGAAGAAAAAGGTGCCAAACCCTGCCTGCTGCTTGAAGGGCTCAGCAATCGTTACCTGCTGTTTCGTCCTAACTCTGGAAGGTGTCCAAGAGCTAAGGAGCACCTCCGGCAAACACCAAGAAGAAGAGCCCACACAGGACTACCAAAGCACCAGACGCAAACACCCATTGAAGGACATTGAAACACCCAAGACCCACTTACTGAGTGGCCCACCTGTCCCAAGATTGCCTCTCCAAGTTGCCTGCTTCTGACCGCGAGGACCTCAAGACGGAAGATGTCCAGCTGACCTGCTCCTTCTGCACCTGGCTCCACTGGTCCCAGCATCATCTAACCAGCTGTGCTCCCATGGCCCCCAAGCCCCTGCGGCTTCCTCCCTCCGAGGAGACCCACCGGACTTACCTGTAAGACCACCTGTGCAGTGCACTTTCAAGTGGCCCCTTTTATCTTTGCATGCCAGCTTTCAAGACCCTCAACACTCTGCTCCTGGCCAATCTGGGATGCTCCCAGACTTCTCCTGCTGGAACTTTGGACCTGGTCCCGATATCGACCTACAACAAGAAGGTGAACTTCAAGAAAGCATTGCCTGAATTTATGTGCATTTTTCTACTTATTTTGCGAACTTTGCAAAATCATATCTCTGAAAGTACTTACCTTAGAACTGTGTTGATAGTCTTAGAAATTACATAAAAATCGATACTATTTTTATAATTTAGTCTCGCATTTATTCTTGAGTGTGTGTCTCATTTATTGCCTCTGTGAGTACAACAAATGCTTAGCACTACCCTCTGATAAGCCTAACTTCTCGCCCACACTACTACAAAAAGAGAGTTAGTATTGTCTACTTGCACCTCCATATACTGTCATGTGTTCAGTGCATGGCCCATTGTAGTTTTCCTTATGTTACCGTAACTGTGCACGATACAGGCCACATTTGCTTTGTTCACGTTACTATATAAACACGTTTATCTTTGTACCACAATGTATTTTCACACAGAAATTGCAGTTATTTTCTCATTCTGTTTTTTCCAGGGATTTAGTCTGAACACAGCAGGCAAGGTCAAACAACAATGTCCCTTGATATTTCATTCTGGTAAGGCACTAGCATGTAGACACAACAAATGAGTGCAGCTGTTGTTTGTGAGCATATGCACCTTGTCATATAGGTATGCACAGAAATGTAACATACATAGAGAGGGAGATTTTCTGCAAATGGGATCACGCCTGTACCTGAGATGTAAAACGTCTACCTGTGTATGCTAAGGTACGGTGTCCGCTAATAAGCCCAGAAATCTTTATTATATATAATCATTCTGCTTCTGTAGAAGGGGAGGGGGGTTAGGCTAAACTGGCTTATAATATGACAGTGTTCTTCATAGTATATGGTTTACAGACTATACTGCCGGTATTTTTATTAAGTATTTTTTTCTGATTGTGGCACGAATACTGCATTTTACAGCGCAATAGTTTAAATAAACATTTCAAACTTCCTTCGTGTCTCTGTTTGATCTTATTATGGATGAGTACGAGTGAGAGAGCGAAAGGGGGTGTCCTGTTACCACGATCCCTGAGAGGGTCGAGAGTGTTGTGTTCTGGGGTGTTAATTTACTCGTCTCTCTGGATATGGTTAGGAGGGCAAGTGAGACACTATAGCTAGTCCAATTCAGGCTAATAGGTACTGAGGTGGTATGGTGACTCAGGGCCACATGCATCAAAGAATGGAATTGCGATTCCTAAATAGCGATTTTTAGGCAATCGCTATTTAGGAATCACAATTCCTTATGCATGTAGGAATCGCAAAAAAATTGCGATTCCTACAAATTCCTGAATAGCGACTCGCAAATTACGACTCGCTATTAAGGAATGCCTTTCCATTCATTCCTATGGGCCTATGGGCCTATTTTTTGAAATATTTTATGCATTTTTCTAAGAAATTGCAAATTACCATCAACTTGAAGTTGATGATAATTTGCTATACCAAATTGCGAAAACACAATTTGCGAATGCATGATGCATCGCATTTAGGGAAATCGAAAAAATTGCTATTTCCTTAATTGCAAATGCCTTTGGGCTTGATGCATCGGAAATAGCATTTTACCAGACGCAAACGGGCCGATTCTGCGAATCGGCCTGTTTGCAACCGGTAAAATGCTTGATGCATGTGCCCCTCAGCCCTACCTATGGATGTTCTATGGTCCCAAGCATAGTTCTGTTCCTGAGCAGAGTCCATGCAAGAATACCAACTGGGAATTTATTGAGCTCTCTTCATAGTGTACTTCATTTGAGTGCACTGTACAGAGAGCCGGGTTTTTTTAACTCCATAAAAAGGTCCTAACTCTAGTAAAATATTGCCTGATACCGACAGCCAAGCTCAGGAGCTTGACCTGACTCCATAAATGGACCATAGCCATGGTAAGTGTAGGGTCATTTATAAGGGCTATGGTATCAAAACAGACAAAAGTCCAAAGAAGGACTAATAGCTCAGTTTGAGAAAGATCACCCAGAACTGGAAGCCCAGTCTGAGGATGATGACCCTGTGAATGAAGATGATGATGAGACTGGACGGGAGTCAGTCCACTCAGAATCAGGTGATGGTCCCTCAGAGGAGGACCTCATGCTAAAAACCTTGACCAGGAGACTGAACTTAGAAGCTCAGCTCCTGAACATAGAAAGACAAAGGAAAGAGATGGGCCTAGGACCTATCTGGTGGCAGAATACAAATAACTAGGGAGAGGGACAGTTCTTATGACTCTAAACTCTCCAAAAGGATGGTTCCTGACTTCTCAGTTGGTGAGGACATTGCCAAATGGTTCACTGCATTTGAGATGGCCTGCATAGCAAGAAAAGTAGCTGGAAGAAATTGGACCCAGGGGGACCCTCTAGAGAAGTTCTGTGCCAGGTGCAGAGGACCTGTCCCCCTCTTGAAAGCCTGTGACAGCAAGCTGCTGCACAGGAAGAAGGTGATATCAGTGGCTCCCATAGGACCTATTGGGAGGAGGGGATCCTTTACACTGAGGCCAGAGACCCCAAACCATGGCGCCTCTAGGAGAGTGGTAGTGCCTCAGACATTTTGAGAATTCCTCCTCACTTTGGCCCATGGCAATCCCTTAGGTGGACACATTGGCCAGACTAAAACTTGGAGGAGGCTAATCAGCAACTTCTATTGGCCAGGGATGCACCAGAAGGTGAAGTAGTTTTGTAACTCCTGTGCTGCCTGTCAAGTCAGTGGCAAGACAGGTAGCCACCCAAAGGCCCCCTTAATTCCATACCCAGTGGTTGGGGACCCCTTTGAAAGGGTAGGGATCAATGTTGTTGGTCCCCTTGATACTCCTACAGCATCAGGGAATAGATATATTCTGGTGGTAGTGGATCATACCACCAGGAATCCAGAGGCTATTCCTCTTAGGACTACCACGGCCCTGCAGTGGCTAGGGCCCTCATTGGTACTTTTACCAGGGTGGGCTTCCCTAAGGAGGTGGTATCAGACAGAGGTACAAACCACATGTCTTGCTACCTGAAATACATGTGGAAGGAGTGTGGAGTGACCTACAGGGACACTACCCCCTACGATCGGCATTGAAAGATTCAACACGACCGGCTATAACACAGGCAATAGAGAGTGCTACCTCTTAAAATTCTGAGCATGGTGCATTGATATGTTTATTAGCTTTTATAGCCCCAGGTTGTTTCTGATTGGAGTACGAGTTGGACATTGGATTTTTTTTTTTTTTAAATATATCTTTATTGGCATTTTGAAAGGTATATATACATTTACTGTGTACAGGTAGTCATAAGGTATCTACATTTCACTGGATTACACTTATTCTACATCCAGTTCATGTCACAATACAAAGGCATCAATTCTGTAGATTTACTTTGATACATAAAAGAGTGCATATGTCACTCCTGTATTTTGTACTTCAACTTATGTGTACTTGGGGGAGTTACTCATGCCCATAGCTAAAGATACATTTCTATTATCTCATGTACTATTAATGTGTAACAAACTATAATAAACTTCTGGTGGTGTGTCTTCTGCTCAGGGACTTTTCTCTTGTGTGCTTCTCAAATGAGGTGGAGGTTGTCTAGGTCAATATATTGTGCCTGATAATAATCTCTGTAATGTGTGCGGAGGGGAGGGGCGGGGAGTCCGGTGGGTGGGAGAGCCATGGGCCAAGGCCCGCCTCTCCAGCTACATAATTTTCATCCCTGTATCTCTTCTGGTTCCTCTGGCCCGGGACTATTATTCCTGAGAACTTCACACACATCTTTAATGACCTAGTGATCGGGTTCAGGTTGCCTTCTTGTAGGTCTACAAGTTTATGGAATATTTGTATTCCCAGGTATCAAAAGGTGCCGGGGTACTAGCGTAGTCCCGCAGGGAGATCTACCGGTTGTGTGTATTCATTTCTTAGTGGGAAGGGATAGGACTTGGCCTTATTTAGCTTTAGCCCAGCTAGTGCCGCATATTCATCCAGCATATTCAGGGCTCGCTCTTCCCCCCTGCCTCCATCTTTTAAATGCAGTAACAGGTCATCAGAATAAAGAGAGAATACGTGTGATCTAGTTCCCGTTTGTATGCCAAGGAGGTGCATTTGTTGTCGTAAGGCTATCACGAGTGGCTCTATTGCAAAAAGCAGTGGGGACAGTGGGCAAACTTGTCTAGTGCCTCTATATATCCTATATGGTCCCGAGATCACCCTATCAGTCTTAAGCCGTGCTGTCGGGTCTGTGTAAAATATTTTCACCCATTTTATCCATCCTCCTCCCAGTCCCATTCATTCCATCGTGACCTCTAAGAAATCCCATCTCATGGAATCAAATGCCTTCTCCAGGTCTAATGATAGATTTAGCGTTTCCGGGTATTGGATCCGTTCAGAGTGATGCATGATATGAAACAGCCTCCGCAGGTTCCCATATGTAGATCTGGTTGGCACAAACCCATTTTGATCATTATGTATCAGACCGGTCATATAGGGTAGAAGACGTGAGGCCAATACCTTGCTCAGAATTTTAAAGTCAACATTGAGCATTGAAAGGGGACAATGCTCTGACACTTGTGGTTGTGATGTTTTGGTCTTCGGAATCGGTATGACCAGGGCATCCCTGGTCGAGGGAGGTAACTCCCCTTTGTCCCGGGCTTCTTTGTGTATCGCTTCTAACTTCGACACGAGTGTCTGAGAGTAAGTGGAATAGAGTTCTGCTGGCAAACCATCTGGGCCAAGTGACCTCTCCCTGGCCAGTTCCTTTATTGCTGCTGATATTCCCTGCGTGGTCACCGGACCTCCCAGGTCCTAGTGTCTATTGTGCGCCAGGGTTTCTAGGGTAGGGGTCCTAAGTATCCTATTAGGCCCTCCCGCTACTGTGGTCTCGGGCTACTGTGCAGCTCTACGCAGTAGGCCCTAAATGCTTTGTTTAGCTCTTTAGGATTATACAATATCGTCTCATCTGTCATCCTAGTTTGGGAAATGGGGGATCTCCCAACTTCGGGGCGCACCAACCAAGTGAGCAATCTATCTGTCTTAGCCCCCTCCATATGTACCGGACACTGATATGCCCGCATGTCCAAACATCTCAATCTCTCCAACCCCTTGTCATATTTCTGTTTAGTATCACTTAGTTTTTTCTGGGTTTTTTCTGCATCTGAAGTTATCCCAGTCTCCTTTTCATGTATTAAAATTGTCCTCCTCATTTCAACCTTCTGGCCCATACACTGCCCTCATATTATTATCTTGAAGGCTTCCAACTCTACAGCCCTAGAATTGGTTGAGCCTTGGTTAATCTGAAATTACTCAGTAATGGCTGTGTGAAGTGATGAGCGGAAGGCAATGTCCTCTAGGAGTGCCGGATCTAGTCTCCAAGTGGGTGTCAGTGTGGGTTCCGGCAGGGGACGGATATGAAGCAATAATGGGTTGTGGTCAGATAGGGTACGCCCCAGGTATTGCATGTGGGTGATAGCGGGTCCCAGTCGGGCCAAGCAGGTAAACACATCCAGTCTGGTGTACAAGCTATATAATTGGAAATAGTATGAATAATCCCACAGGTTGCCATGTTGTTTTCTCTGAATGTCTCCCATATTCTATCCCACTAAGCAGTCCCGGAATCCCTTAGTTACCTTAGTTATAGGGGTACCATTCAGTGGGGGAGTTGATCTGTCTAGTTCTATGACTGCTACACAGTTGAAATCCCCTCCCAGTTGGATGTGGGAGGTATCCAGTGTGGAGAGCTGTGTTGACAATCTGTGTAAAAATTGCACATGGTCTTGATTTGGTGCATAAATGCTCCCTAATGAAATCACTCTACCTAGCATTGTTCCCTGTAACAAGACGTATCAGCCCTCTGGGTCTATGTTGGATCTGTCTATCTCTATAGGAGTCCCCTCCCTGATCCACAACAACGCTCCCCTCAAGAATGCTGAGTATGTGGTGGTGTATATGTGACCCCGCCATTTACGTCTCAACCGCTTGCTCTCTTCTAGCATGAGATGTGTCTCTTCGCAATGTGTATTCCACTGCGAGTGAGGTCACTGTGAATTTTATGTCATTTGGACATCGACCCCATCCCTCTCACATTCCAAGTTAAAATGTTTACTTCATGGTGTACCAGTGGCATAGCAGACATTGTCATGCTTTAGAACTTTTTCCCACCTCCCCACCCCCACCACCACAGTCAGCATGGAACATTAACAACCACCTGGAGAACACCAACAAGTAACTTCCTCTCCCCTGGGCAGTTTTGCAACGGCTGACCACCAAAATCTGTTAAAACTTAAAACCATTAGTAAAAGATTGTCCTCTCTATCCGCCCAGTGAGGATTATCTGATGGGAAGTGTGTAAAGTATTAGACACTGCATGTATCTACACCGCTGGCCCCGGCAGTCTCTGACAGGGACATAGATCCCTCCTGCGGTGGCTAGCCCTCTCCCTCCCCCCTCCCTTATCAGTAAATCCACTTCCCCGCTATCAAGGTCTTCAAAGTCCCTAGTACCAGGGTCCCTGTATGTCTCTATGTATCTCACTTTGGATAGGAAAGGGCAGAACTGTCTGTATATTCCTACCCTTAGTGGGTCCCAACCTTTTTCCCAAGGCGTTGTTAAATCATGCGATCTGCTGTTTGTGGAGTTACATCCGGGAGTATTAGCTCGCTTCTGACTGAGTCTCCTGACTCTGATGCTTCTGCGCTATGCTCAGATATTTTCCAGGAGCTTTCCTTTTCTGTCTGCTGTGTCAACACCTCCGCCACCGCTTGTAACACCGCCTTTCGTTCCTGTGCCGTCTGGGATGCAGAGGGTTTCCGTAGTTGTATCCTTTTGGATGAGCCCCATGGCATTTCCGTTGCCGTTTAGGTGTTCTAGAATCATGATTCCCTCCTTGAGACACAGGATCCACCTTCCGGTAAGTTTCTAACCAAGCCCATATGTCTTCTGGTGAGCCGTAGAAGTTGCCCTGTCTAGTGTAACCTGCAGTTTTGCTGTGTACAACAGGGAGTATGCTATGCCTTCCGCTCTTAATGCTTTCATGGCTTCCAGGAAGGAGGCACGTTGGGCCTGCACTTTCTCCGTAAAGTCCAGTAAGATGGACACTTTGCTGCTCTCAATCACATAGGGTCCATTGTTACGAGCATTTTGTATGAGGATGTCTCGATCTTTGTAGTGCAGGAGGTGTGCTACGACCAGGCTGGGGGTCACCCAGGGGCCAGTGGGCGTGATGGCACCCTATGCGCTCTTTCCAGTGTAAAGAAGTTTGTGAGGAGACCTGGGGCTACCGTGTTTTGCAGCCATCCCTCCAAGAAAGTTACCATGTCAGTACCTTCTTCACCTTCCTGTATTCCCACTACTTGTGTGTTATTGCGTCTCTTACGCCCTTTTGCGTCTTCAGCTCGCCGTTCTAGAGTGGCCACTCTGGAGGTCACTTCTTCCAGTTTGCGGGAAATAATTATCTGTTCCAGCTGTATAACCTCTACTGTTTGTTCAACTGCTTTCATCCTGTCCACCAGCTTATGATGCTCCGCCTGTAGTAGTCCCAGTAGTCCCAGGCCAACGGATACTGCCCCTATGTCCTGTTGCAGTGTTGTTTTCGTATTTCAGCCAGTATCTTATCTAGGTGTTTGTGTAAGGCCTGATCTGTGGGCTCTGGGCACTCCATGGTTGGGTCGTTGGGCATGTTACAAGCCTCCCCCTACTCCGAGGGCACGCCTCCCTGTTTCTGTCGTGGTTTGCCCATGTTTCGTAGCTTGAAGCAGTTCTCCAGTCACCGCTGGGGTGCCGGTTTACCAGGCGGCAGAGCTTCCAGTGACCAATGGTAGCACTTATGTAGAGTTATGTCATAACTTTCACTTCCTCCTTTTTATGTATTCACCCCATTTTCCCTCATTCTTACCGGCCAGTCGGGGCAATCACGATCTCAGTCCCACATGCGCGTAAATTCTTCTATCCAGCAGAGCCTCTGATTGTCTCTTTCACTTCCCCACTCTTCTGGGCTCGGCTCTGCAACCCCAGAGGGCATTGGACCTTCACTTGTGGACTCTCACTGGGGTCCTCCCCACTATTTCCACTTCCTTTGCACCATATTTCGGGGCCTCCTCCAATTTCAGTTGCGGGTCTCAGCCCTGGCCCAATCTCCTCCAAGCGCTTATATGCCTGTGGGGGCCGAATTCTGTGGGCCCGTTTGGTTCCCCTTATTGCCAATCAGTGATGTCTCCAGCCTCACTTCTTCCTATGTTTCTTGCTGCTTGCAAGTGTATTGGCTGGTCGTGCCACCACTGCACTTATTGTTGGAAACGGGTCCGAGGCATCCACATCGGTTAACACTTCAACTCTGATGTAGCCTCTGTTGTTGTTGTTTTTTTTCCCTTTTATTTTTTCAATCTGGGTTTCCCTTGCTGCTGAGCACTCCGCAATCTCCGGCCATCAGCTGGGTGCCCGTCTCGTGGGCTTCGTTGTTCGGGCCTACCTTGCTCATCGCAGCTTAGCTGCTCGGGTGTCTCGTCACGCTCAGGGGCCTGCAGCAGCTTTCTCTATTGAGGCACTCCACTGGTCACCTCTATGCTTTCCGCCTTCCCGTGCAGCAGCTCCAGGACATTGAAGACACCTTTCCTGCAGCGCAGGATGGTCATACCTTCTGATGCTAAGTACCCCAACTTAGGCACGTTAAGTTCGGGTGCGCGTTCGCTAGCAGCTTGTGACCTCCGGCTCGATCTGCATCTCGGGGTGTTACGTCATTGTTTGGTTATCCGCCACCTTTCCGCTGCTGCTCCACCGGCGCGCTTACATTGGGAGGTGGTTCGGGGTTATCCGGGCGCCGTTAGCAGGCTGGTATATCAAGAGTTTTATTGGGCCACTGCGGAGCTACTCGCTCACATGGCCGTCATCGTCCGTGTCCAAGCCACGCCCCCAACATTGGATCAATTTTTAATTCCTATAAATTGCTGCTATTGATTCAAATTGCATTTGCATATTGCTGGACTGAAATATTCCTTGATAACCGCATGTACTATTTTATTTTATTTTACAGGTATATAAGTTTTATCAATTACTTGCATTTAGCACAGTTGCACTTTTGTACAATTCATAGTAATATCGTTTTTGTTAGCATGTCATACAGCTTTCATATTTAATCATGAAGTTTTTATTAGCAGTCTATTGTATCCAGACAACATTTGCACTGCACGCAGCACTTTATCTTGCCTGTTATAAGGTTTCATAAGGCCCTTTTAAATAATTCTATTTCTGTGCCAGATTTGCGTTTCTGCTTTACTATATATATTTCCTGTGCCTGTGAGTGCTTTTTACTTATACCCTTTTGTATCATTGGGGGAATGAACCTGAGTGATTTAACAAAATTTGGGGGTTTTATTCGCATTCATACTGTATGTTTTTTATTGTATGCCTATTTTGTAAAGCTGAGCCAATAGCCTTGATTGAATGAACAAGACCATAAAAGGTATAATGGACTCCCTGAAAAACTCAGAAGGAGATGGGATGTCTTACTTCCATTCCTGTTTTTTGCATACAGGGAAGTGCAACAGAAGGGAGTGGCGTTCTCCCCATTTGAACTTCTGTTTGTTATCCTGTTAGGGAACCATTGTGCCTTGTGAAGGAGGGATGGGAGAAGCCTCTCATTGAACCTAAGCAGGACATATTGGACTATGTACTAAGCCTCTGCTCCAGAATGTGTAAATACATGGAAAACGCTAACAAAAACCTTGAGGCCAGCCAGGAGCTCCAGAAGTAATGGTATGACCAAAAGGCTGCTATGGTTGAATTCCAACCTGTGCAGAAGGTGTGGGTTTTGGAGACTGTGGCCCCTAGGGGCCTCCAAGATAAATGGAGTGGACCCTACCCTATCCTAGAAAGAAAAGGGGAAGTCACCTACCTGGTGGACCTTGGCTCTTGCAGGAACCCCAAGAGGGTCATCCATGCTCATGGTTATAGATGAGGATAGGGAAGTAGAGAGTGAACCTCTCCCTGACCTCCTGTCCAACAATCCAAAAGATGGGTCAGTGGAAGGCGTGGTCTTGTTAGACACCCTCACTGCCCAACAGCAGACTGACTGCAGTTGAGTCCTAAGTCAGTTTGCCGTGCTCTTCTCTTTGACCCCTGATCAGACTAGCTAGAGTACCTATAATGTGGACACTGGTCAGAGCTGAAGTAAGCAAGATGCTGGAGTTGGGAGTCATAGAGCCATCTGTCAGCACCTGGGCCACCCCAGTTGTCTTAGTACCCAAACCTCATACCCACGGTACTAAAAAAGAGATGAGGTTCTGTGTGGACTATAGGGGTCTCAATGCAGTGACCAAAACTGATGCACACACAATTCCTAGGGCAAATGAATCGATTGACAGGTTTGAAGTAGTGAAATATCTGAGTACCTTTGTTTTCACATCAGGGTACTGACAGGTAGGTCTGACTCCAGGAGCAAAAGAAAGGTCTGCAAGTTCACCCCCAGATAGGCATTATCAGTTTACTGTGATGCCTTTTGGTATGAAAAAGGCACCTTCAGATTTTCAAAGGTTGGTGAACAAAGTCCTTGATGGATTTGAATCCTATAGTGCAGCTTATCTAGATGATATTGCGGTCTTTAGCTCCACCTAGCAGGATCACCTGATCCACCTTGAGAAAGTACTAGAGGCTCTGAGCAGAGCAGGCCTCACTATCAAGGCAAACAATTGCCAGATAGCACAGGGAAAGAGTGTATACTTGGGCCAACTTGTTGGTGGAGGGCAGGTTCAACACTACAACCCAAGATCCAGACATTTTGGACTAGGAGGCTCCAACAACTTAGACTCAAGTCAGGGCCTTCTTGGCTTGACTGGGTACTATGGGAGGTTTGTGAAGAATTATGGCACGATTGTGGCACCTCTCACAGAACTGACCTCCAAAAGAATGCCCAAAAAGGTGAACTGGACAGTGAACTGTCAAAAGGCTTTTGACACTGTGAAGGAGGAAATGTGCTCTGCACCTGCTCTGAAAGCTCCAGATTATGCCAAGCAATTCATTGTGCAAACTGATTTTTATTTATTTATTGTATTTATTTTATAGTTTTATAGAGTGCGAACCAGACCCGTGAGGGTATCAGAGCGCTTTACATGATTATGGGGGGGTAATACAACTCTTGAGGATGGGAGGGGTCAAATTGGGAAAGATAGGGCATACATTATACAAGAGGAGCACGCAGTCTAAAGTCCAAGCTACAAGTGGGGAAGAAAAACAGAAACTTAAAGCAAGTGGATATAATATACAAGCACGCAGTCTAAAGTCCAAGCTACATGTGGGGAAAAAAACAAAAGTGGATATAATATACAAGAAGGCTCGCAGTCTCAGCTCTTGGGGGGGATGCCCAGAGTGCAGAAAAATGTATCATCCATAGAGGCCATGGATGCCGAGGTAGAGGGTGGAACATGTCGATGAGGTGAATGTAAAGTATTCATTAGACGAGGTATTTTCCCATTAAGAATGTTTTGGTCTCCTTCTTAAAGTGTGCCAAGGACGGAAGTCTTCTGATGGCGGGTGGGAGAGAGTTCCAAATTCTTGGTGCGGCCCCAGAGAAGGCCCGATTGTAGGTTTTTTTCTTCCGGAAGCGTGCTGGTTGCAACAGCAGGTCTTTGGCAGATCGGGAGTTTCTGGCCCCTCCAGATCCCACAAGTTTTTGTGCGAGAAAATTAGGGAATTGGAGTAAAGAGCTTTGTGAGTAATGCAGGCCACTTTAAATTGGATTCTGGCCTGAAGGGGAAGCCAGTTCAGAGTTTTGAGGTGAGGAGTGATGTGGTCGAATTTCTTTGTGCCCGTTAGGAGTCTGGCGGCGGTGTTGAGGCAGGCTTTCAATGGGGCCAGAGAGCTCTTGGGTAGCCCTGCCAGAGTAGAGCATCCATATTCTAGTCTGGAAATGACTAGGGCCTGGGTTGCCATTTTAAGGTCGGACGCATCGAGGAAGGGTTTTAGGTTTCTTAGGTAGCTCAGGTGGAATCTAGCCGTTTTGGCCATCGAGTTTATATGGCCACGCATATTCAGGCTGCTGTCAAGGGTTATTCCAAGGGATTTCGCCGAGTCAACAATGGTAGGAGGGCAGTTTAGTGCTGTGATGGTCTTGATCCATTCCTGGATGTCAGGATTGGGTTTGGGTGGGGAGATCAGAAGAAATTCAGTTTTATTTGCGTTGAGTTTAAGCTGGTTGGCGGTGAGCCAATGGACTGTCAGCTTCAGGGCCTCGTTCAGGGAGGAAATGTCCTCAGGGGAAGAGATTTTTATGTAGATCTGTGTATCGTCGGCGTACATGATGTAGGAGATGTTGGCGGCATGAAGCACCTCGGTGAGAGGTTCAAGGTAAAGGTTGAAGAGGGTAGGGGAGAGGGTTGATCCTTGAGGGACTCCAACCGAAACCGGAGAGGGGGCGGATAGATCACCGTTGATGAGGACTCTCTGTGAGCGGTTTTGGAGGAAAGATCTAAACCATTCAAGGACGGTGCCATCCAACCCCATCCTGAGTTTGAGGCGTTCTAGGAGAATTTTGTGGTTAACCGTATCAAAGGCGGAGGAAAGGTCTAGAAGGATTAGGAGACAGGTGTCGCCTAGGTCGAGGGCTTGGAGGGCGTCATCCACAATGTGGAGGAGGGTGGTTTCCGTGCTGTGTCCAGGTCTGAACCCTGATTGGAAGTCATCTAGTAGGTGAAAGTTGTTGATGTGTAGGCTTAGCTGCTGTTGCACACATTTTTCCAGAACTTTGGCAAGGAGTGGGATGTTGGATATGGGTCTGTAGTTCTCAGCGGAGGCAGGGTCCAGCGTGGGTTTTTTTAGGATGGGGACAACTTGGCCAGCCTTGAGCGAGTCAGGAATTGAGCCCTGTAAGAGGGAGGCATTGATTATTGAGGTCCAGGAAGGGATGATAGCCTGAGAGGTGGCAGCTAGGCAGTTAGAGGGGAGAGGATCATTAAAGTGATTGTTCGGTTTTAAGGAGGCAAGAATTCTCGAGATAGAGTATTCGTCATAGATTCTAAAGTTGGACCAGTGCGCAAGGTTCTTGGGTGAAGTTTGGGAGGACAACGCAGAGAGAGGAGGTGGAGCTGGCAGAATTTGATTTTGGTGGTGAGTTGCGGATTTAAGTTCATTTCCTAGGGCAGAGATTTTGTTGCAGAAGAAGGATGAGAATTCCTCGCTTGATATTAGGGGTTTAGGTGTTTCTTTGGAGGATTTCGCTAGTTTGTTGGATTGGTGTTTGACCAAGTCGAACAGCTTGTGAGGTCGATTTTTGGTATTCTCCAGTTCAGTTCTGAAGAATTCTTTTTTAGTGTTGAGGATTTTCTTATTGTAGGCGTTTCTGGCCTGGCGGAGAAGTTTTAGATGTGCTGCTGATGGGTGTTGTTTCCAGATTCGTTCAGTCTGTCGAAGGGATCTCCTCTCCTTGTTGAGGGATCCGCTGAACCAGGGATTTCTGTCTTTAATTTGGTTTCTTTTTAATTTTAGTGGTGCCAGGTCATCGAGAATGTCGGATATGGTTGAGGAGTAATGATCCGCTAGGTTGTCGACCGAGGTGCACTGAGGGGGGGGGGGGAGGTCGGACTCACAACGCGCTGCCAGTTTCTCGTGGTCGAGGTTCTTGGTGTCTCTAATCCATTGTTTGGGAATCACGGGTTGAGGAGTCCATGTTTTGTGGGTGCTGGGCAGGAGGAAGGTGATGGCGTGGTGGTCGGACCAATCACAAGGGTCAATAGAGATAAGTTTGACCGCTGATTCCTTGGCAATGATCCAGTCTAGAGTGGCACCTTTCGAATGAGTAGGGAGGGAGCAAGCTTGGATAAGGGCTTGATCAGCCAAGAAGTCTCTGATGGCATTGACCTGAGGGTCCTTAGGATCGTTCCAATGAAAGTTAAAGTCGCCAAGGAAAATGTCAGTAGAGTTTGGAGAAACCTTGGCTGTGATGATTTCCATGAGGAGGTCCGTAAAGGCGTCGTTCTTGCCTGGGGGTGGTAAAAGATTTGAAGTTTGCACAGCTGTGAGGTGTTGTTGGAGATGGCGAGTGCGAGGTATTCGCAGGAATCTGTGGGGTCCACCGGCAGTTCCGTAACAAGGAGATTGGAACGGTAGATACAGGCAATGCCACCCCTTTTTTCTTTGAGTGCCTGTCCATCCTTACGATGTTATAGTTGGGCGGGACTAAGAGATCTAGGTAGGGGGATGAGGATTCCTTGAGCCACGATTCAGTCAGGATCGCTAGATCCAATTTATGACTCAGGATGAGGTCAGCGACATCAGATGCATGCTTAACAGCTGACCTGCAGTTTATTAGGAGGCCGGCTAGGGAGGGGTATGAGAGTGTGTCGCAGGTAGAAGCAGAGGTGGGAACTTTAGCTAGGTTGCTATTGACCACCCCTCTGCTGCGGAGGGTAGCAGATCTGTTGGGGTTGGTTGCAACCGTGCAGATATGGTGTTCTCCCCTTAGGTCTAGGTGGCATGAGGTTGTCAAGGCAGATTCGTCGCTATTGGGGAGGTCAGCCCCTACTTCCTCCGTGAGTTCTGAGGGATTAATTGTGCAAGGGGTGGGTTTGTAGGTGTGGAGGAGAGCAAGAATTTCCTCCTCCGAGAGGTAGCAGGGTTGCTTGCGTGGGCGCAAGTGTCTCATGGATAGTGGTAGTGGGTGATGGAGGGGCATCGTGAGGGGGATGTGGGTCGCATTCTGTGAGAGCCAGAGGCTCGAGAAGGAGAGTTCGGTGATGTGAAGGAGGTGCTTTAGGTCCAGAATCGATTTGTGGATGCTCAGTGTTAATTCGGAGGATCTGCGGTGGAGAATATCAATATCTCTAAGAGAGGTATGTTCTGGCAGGCCGGGGGCCAGTTGCAACGGAGCGGTTCTGATAGTATGTGCTGGTAGCCTAGGGGTGGGTTCAGGCAGGCCGAGGGCTGGTTGCATGCGAGTTGTTCGAGAGGAGTGAGGGGGGCTAGGTCGATCCGCGTCCCTATGGGAGGGAAGGTCTTGCGGGCAGGGGGCCAAAGGGGTGGGGGCGATTTCGTCTGACTGCTTTTGCAACCTAGTGGTGAGGCTAACTTGACCAGAGTACTGGGCCCTATTAGGCGTTTCTATAACATTGTTGAGGGCTCTAGTGGGAGTTTCAGTAGCCCAGAGTACAGGAAGATTACGCGGGCAGGAGGTTAAGGGTTTAGGGACACATCTCGTGTTATGTGCTGGAAGCGTGATGGCGAGGCCGGGTTGACATGTTAGGTGGGCCCTGGGGGGAGTATCGGAGGTCAGCTGAGCGGGGATCGCTGGGAGGTCTAGGTTAAGTGGTGTGGGCGCGCAGTGGATGGCATGTGTCGGAGACAGGGTGACAGGGCCGGGTCGCCCAATGATGCGGTCACTGGCAGGAGTGGTTGGTGAGAGGCAAGGTGCATTTGGCAGAGTGGGCGAGGGGTGGAGCGGCGGGAGCGTGAACTGAGACGGGTTTTGAACATGTTTTTTAAGGAGGGTGAAGAGGTCAGCAAATTTGATGAGGTTTTTGGGAGATCCTTGAATTAGGATAATGCTGCTGTTGTATAAGGTGATGGTAAGGTCAGCGCGCAGTTTTGCAGATGGAGTGATTATGAGTTTTTTTCCGTGAAGGATGTTCCTTGCTTCTTGTACTTTGAGGAGGCTCGAGAAGGCATTACGCCAGCGGGATGTTTTTCTGGAATGGAAGATGAGGTCGTTGATGACAGTGCCCTGGTTTACGCAGAGACGATGGTGATGCCTCGGAACATGGGATAGGAGCAGTCCTATCCCAAATAAATGACCACGGTCAAGACCAGCCTGTGGCTTTCATCAGGAGAAGGCTACTCCTTAGGGAACAGCGTTAGGGTTCCATTGAGAGGGGAGCCTTTGCTATGATCTGGTCCCTGTTTGGTTCTCACTTCATTGTTAAAGCCAACCACAGACCTCTCAGATGGTTAATGTAAATGAAAGGTGAAAATTCCAAACTACTAAGGTGGTCCATCGCTCTACAGGGAATAGACTTTGAAGTGGAACACAGACCTGGTATTGCCCATGCCAATGTAGATGGCCTTTCCATGTTCTTCCACTTAGAAGATGAATACTCTGTAGGGAAAGGTTTGTCTCATCTTCTTTCATTGGGGGGGGTCATGTAGGAAAGTTCCTCTTTTAACATGGCTACCCCCCACTTTTTGCCTGATGCTTGATGTGATTTTGAACTCAAAAAATTATACCTGTAAGTCCCTAGTAAATGGTACCCCTGATACCTAGGACATGGGTACTGAAAAGCATGAGTACTGGGGCTGCAGCACTGGTTGGCCTCTATGCATGCTGCCATTGCAGGCTATGTGTCTTGGTGCAAAGAAATCCGAAGAGTCGTCATGGCACACTGCCCTGTGTGCCATGTCCCCCATACACTGCATAAGGTATAGGTAAGTCACTCCTACTGCAGGCCTTTAGCCCTAAGGCAGAGTGCATTATATCCTATGTGTGGGCATATCAGCATGAGCAGATATGCTCCTACAATGTCCAGTCTATTCTATGATGTTGTAAGTGAACAGGGAAGCCATAAGGAGTACATGGGCTGGATACTGGTCAGCATGAGTTTCCTAGCTCCATGATGTCTTCACTGCTGTGTCGTCCTGAACCTGAAAAAGTCTCCAAGAACTCCAGAGCATCTCCAGACTTTGAGAAATAGCCAAGAAGCTCCCTTGGAGTGAAAGTATCACTGCACTGTACATCACAGGCACCAATCCCATGAAGTCCTGTTTGTCAACTTGCTGCTCCCTGACGATGTCTATCCAGCGCCAAAGCTAGAAGAGGTATAACAGTTACTGAGGGTCGGATCTGCCTCTCCACCAAGCTTGTAGGCACCAGGACCTACCAGAGCCACAGCGTAGCAATACCTGGGGTACGGGACCCCAAACTGCAAACACCAAGAAGAAAAGTCCACGCTGGACTCCCAAAGCATCAGAAGCAAGCACTCTTCAAGGGATGTCGAGACACCTGAGACCCACTTCCTGAGTGGCCCAGCTGTCATGAGATTGCCTGTCCAAGTTGCCTATTCCTGACTGCGAGGACCTTGAGATGCACAACGCCCGGCTGACCTGTTCACTCTGCACCCAGCCCCACTGGCCCCGGCATCATCTAGCCAGCTATAATCCTGTGGTCCCCAGCCTCTTCCAACTTGTTTCCCTCTGAGAAGACCCACCGGACTTACCTGTAAGTCCACCTGTTCAGTGTACTTTCAAGTGGCCCCCCTTTGTCTTTGCGTGTCAGCTTCCAAGACCCTCAGCACTCTGCCGCTTCTGAACTTCTACTGCTAGAACTTTGGACATGGCCTCGACATTGACCTACAACGAGAAGGTGAACTTCATGAAAGCATTGACTGAAGTTATTTGCATTTTTCTACTTCTTTCCTATTACTTTCAATGGTGGGTAATTGTGCACAAAAGTGACATATTTTCCGAACTTTGCAAAATTGTATCTCCGAAAGTACTAACCGTAGAACTGTGTTAATAGTCTTAAAAACGACATAAAAATCGATGCTATTTTTTATAAATTAGTCTTGGATTTATTCTTGAGTGTGTGTCTCATTTATTGCCTCGCTACATAGTGTACTTCATTTCAGTGCACTGTACAGAGAGCCAGCTTCCTACAATTTGCCACTTGTATAGCAGCTGTGCAGAGATCCATTGGTAAAGGGAAGTGGTGTACTACAGTCTACATGTGGTGATGGCCTGGATGATGGTTTCACAGGTGTCAGGAGGGAGTCATAAGAAGAATCGCCTGACGGTGCAAAGTATGTGAAAGCAGGTGGAGGTGAAACTGGGAATTGAGAAGTGACAGGGTGAGGTAGGTGCCCCGGATGGTGGGCAGGTTTTTGGGATGGTTGGAGGGTGAGGTGTTTGAGTGTAGTTGTGTGGGCAACCAGGGTAGGTACATGTTGTAGAATATCCTCACTGCCATCTTGTGAGGGTCTGCATGAGCCATAGCTCTCACATACAGGTAGCATGTTGGTCAATCGCATAATGCAGCAAATGTTGGTGGTGATGGTGTTTCCTGAGAGTCAATGAATTATCGGGGTGTCATCAGTGTTTAAAATGGACTACAGTCCTTGGGTCTGAATGATGTTTGACATAGGAGTCATGTACAAGTATAAGTGAGTGGTACTGAGTGAAGACATTTGCGGAACTCTGCAGATGGACACCTTGGGTTCTGAAGAAATGGATTAAGCTTGAGCTGTTGCATATTTCCAAGTGTGACAGTGGCTATCCCCTTCAGAGATGGCTCTCAGTGTCCACTGTGGTGGACTCTGGAGTTGACTCTATGTGTGTGTTAAGAAACCACAGCTTTCCACACAAATAAGCAAAGTATGGTATATATTTGCCCTTATACATTCCTGCAGTGAAGAAAGGTTGCTAGTTGTGTGGATGTGTGTCAAATATGAAGCCTAGGCCTCACAATTGCACAAATTCCATGCACAATAGTACAGCAAGCCAGATTGGTGTGTTGTTCTGTCTGAAAGGCAGGGTGCAGGATTATCTGTGATCCATAACAAAATAACATTACCTGGTCAGTGCTGGGGTGCTAACTGATGGCTAGAGGGAATGCATCTACCCAGGTGACATGGTGTAATGGTCGCAGCAGTGGTGTCAAGAAGCTAGAGTAACATCAGCATAGGCACAAACCAGAAAAGCAATATAATATGTCAAATGGGAGCCTTTCTGCACTCACTCTTTCAGGCAGGGCAGGCCAGCAACCTGCCTAGCTGGGTTGCATTGTGTCGTTACACAAATACTTTACTTTACTTGTAGTGACATATGATCCACATATCTCTGTGTACTAAGTGAAAAACAAATCAGCCGGAATATCAATTAAATCACTTGTATCTACATCTATCATTATTGACATATTTCAGTCTCTTTCTAGAGAGACAAACAACACCTCCTGTAGAACAGCCTGTCCTTGATGACCAACCAGTTGGTGATGCCATCCTGCCCCCCAAGGATGATGACACCTTCCAACAACTCATGGACTCTATTGAATCTTCTCCTCCAGTCTTGGAAAGGAAAGACAATGTTGCAGGGTCTCCAGCAGAACTGTCACTGAAAGGACATGGGCCGTCTAGCTGTTCAATACCAGCTAGGGACTACGAGGACCCCAAGTTGCATTTCAAAGGCGACTGGTAGGGGTCCAGCAGCGAATGGATGATGAGGTGCAGGTGGGGATGGAGACTATAGCAAGCACCATAGAAGGAGTCCGTAGATGTCTGAGCCCTACTAAGGGTATAACAAAGGCTATTACAGACACCTACTCTTGGCTCCATAGGCTTGATGACTCCCAAACTGACATCGCTGGTGTCATGATGAGAGGGCCAAACAACAGACCTCTAAATCTGACACCAGTGAAATTGCAACACTGCAGCGGGGCATCTGAAACATCATGGAATTCCTGGCTGGCAAGTTAGACTCCTACATGACAACAATGGGTGCCCTCAATCCCAACATTGTTGATTTGTTGGCAAGCCACCAGACCCCTGCCATTGGTATTCAGGCTACCTTACTGACACAGACAAATGCTGGTGGAGACAGGGGAGCCACATTTTCCACTTCTGATGTATGTGTCCCTCAGATGCCTCCCATACAAAAACCACTAGCTGCAGGAGGGGCACCCATCAGAGGAGGTCTGTGCCCCCTAGCCAGTTTCCTAGTGGTCCTGTGTTTAACATCATGCCACCTCCTTTGCCACCCAGTACTGTACTTTTTGTTAGTGCACCTGTTAATAATATCCTCTTGTGGACTTTTAAACAAGCCTACCTTCCCTCATAGCAATTTTTACCTACTCATTGAAATACTTCTCATCTCCGCATGTCGTATGAAATGTCTCCCAAATGGACTCTGGTCATCATTAGCTTCCAATAACTGTTGGTATTGCCCAAAATTCTACAATTAGACTCACAAGAAACATTGTGAGGGACCTTCAATCTTGACTAAAAATAACTCATTAATACAAACTATTAGAAATCCATGATGAGTATTGTATTCTTTTGACTAAAAGGAATACATATACCATGATGTAAGTGTTAAATCCTAACCCACTTGTTTGCATCTCAAGAAGAGTAAGATAAAGTCCTTTGGATATGCACACACACCAAGTTCAACCACTGTAATAGTATAATGAGCAATGTGTTATCTCCCAATGGAACGTCATAGTGTAAGAACAAGCTCCAGTCACTTGACTGACACTGTGAGAATTTGCTTCTAATCAAACAAATACTGACCAGATATAAATGGCAGGTGTGAGGCATGTGAGGTCATAACACTGTTCCACTCATCCACTTATATGTCGCTCAGTGAACATCCTAATATGATAACCTCACTGCACACACTGAAGAGATTCTACAGTACATAAATTTAGATGGTTGTACTAATAATAGCCACATACTCATGCACATAGTTCTCATGAATTAGCATCATACCTGTGCCACACAAGGCTAATACAATACTTTGAATGTCAGTAACCAAGAAATGCAAGGGCTCCTTGTTGGTGCCATGTTAAATAATAAATGGTTAATAATGCTGCACTGGGATAAGTATGGAAAATGTGTCCTTCTGCCCCTCAGAGGCCTCATGTGTTGAGTGTGAATGCATCTGCACATGATATCTATTGTATATTGTACATACATATATTTGCATAAGTGGCAGACCTTGAAACCAGAAACAATGCGACACCTCCTTAGGGGAAGAGGACTTGAAGATTAATGAGCATGAAACATTGAATGTAGTTGACGGAAGTGAGCTGCATGATGTGCCACACTTAGCAAGTAGTCAATGCCAATGATGATGGGCTTTCTCCAGCCAGGTGCCACTACATCACTCCCTTGCACAACGGAGCAAGGGGGTGCGTGATAGTGGCAGGCACCAGTGTGTGTCCCAGTGCAGCCAGGGTTCTGCAGTCTGCAGTGACAAAACTATCCAGCTTATACCTGCCCTATCACTTTCACACAGAGAGCTACAATAGGAGGCTACCTGTGCTGTGCTGCACTGTGTGTAAAATCACCAAAGGAGGCCTGCTTACAGTGTCTAAGGTATGGAAAAGGCTTCATATTTGTATCAAATGTGAGGTAAAATAACAGTTGTTTATAAAGTGGCCTCTGAGAAAGCAACATATACCTTCAAAGAACGCAGGTCATTTGCTACATCATGTATTCAACTCAACTTACACAATGGTACCAACTCTTACATATGAAATTATGACAAACTAATGAAAGTAGAAAACATTTTTATGTATTTTTATGTATCAAAACCAATAAAACTACGTACACCTATATAGCCTACACTAACTCATCTTAATGCTAGCCTAAACTATCCACTAACCACGTCTATGCCCAGACATGGGTCCTGCGCTCACTGTGCCACTGGATTCAAGCTATCATGGCTGATGAGGGGTGAAACCCCAAAACCGGTCCTAGGATGCTTGTTTCCGGTCCGTTGAGGACCTGGCTTGGCAGTTCAGGCTGGACTGTTCCCATGAGGCACCGGGTAACAACTGATTTGCATATGGCCGGGTCTAAACTGGGGTGGCATGGTGAGCAAAAGAATGATGGATTTAATCCAGATCTCTTGACCGGGGGGTGAATGTTTTGATTTGTTCTGCATTCCATCCATTAATTGTGTGTCTTTTGCTTTCTCGCCCTAAGTGTGCCGAATATGCCCACGCGTGGGTCCCGGGCTCAATGTGCCACTGGATTCAAGCTATCCTGGCTGATAAGGGGTGAAGGCACAAAACCGGTCCTATGATGCTTGTTTCCAGTCCGGGGAGGACCTGGCTTGGCAGTTTGGGCTGGACTGGACTGTTCCCATGAGGCACAGGGTCAAGACTGGTTTGCATATGGCCAGGTCTAAACTGTGGATGGCATGGTGAGCAAAAGAATGATGTCTTTAACCCAGATCTCTTGACTGGGGGTGAATGTTTTGATTTGTTCTGCATTCCGTCCATCAATTGTGTGTCTTTTGCTTTCTCGCCCTAAGTGTACCGGGTATGCCCAGATGTGGGTCCCGGGTTCACTGTGCCACTGGATTCAAGCTATCCTGGCTGATGAGGGGTGAAACCCCAAAACCGGTCCTAGGATGCTTGTTTCTGGTACGGGGAGGACCTGGCTTGGCAGTTCGGGCTGGACTGTTCCCATGAGGCACAGGGTCAAGACTGATTTGCATATGGCCAGGTCTAAACTCGGGTGGCATGGTGAGCAAAAGAATGATGGATTTAACCGAGATCTCTTGACTGGGGGTGAATGTTTTGATTTGTTCTGCATTCTGTCCATCAATTGTGTGTCTTTTGCTTTCTCGCCCTAAGTGCGCCGGGTATGCCTAAACGTGGGTCCCGGGCTCACTGTGCCACTGAATTCAAGCTATCCTGGGTGATGAGGGGTAAAACCCCGAAACACGTCCTAGGATACTTGTTTCCGGTCTGGGGAGGACCTGCCTTGACAGGTCGACCTGGACTGTTCCCATGAGGCACAGAGTCAAGACTGATTTGCATATGGCCAGGTCTAAACTGGGGTGGCATGGTGAGCAAAAGAATGATGGATTGAACCCAGATCTCTTGTCTGGTGGTGAATGTTTTTATTTGTTCTGCATTCCGTCCATCAATTGTGTGTCTTTTGCTTTCTCGCCCTAAGTGCGCCGGGTATTCCCAGATGTGGGCCCCGGGCTCACTGTGCCACTGGATTCAAGCTATCCTGGCTGATGAGGAGTCAAACCCCGAAACCGGTCCTAGGATGCTTGTTTCCGGTCCGGGGAGGACCTGGCTTGGCAGATCGGGCTGGACTGTTCCCATGAGGCACAGGGTGAAGACTTATTTGCATATGGCCAGGTCTAAACTGGGGTGGCATGGTGAGGAAAAGAATGATGGAGTTAACCCAGATCTCTTGACTGGGGGTGAATGTTTTGATTTGTTCTGCATTCCGTCCATCAATTGTGTGTCTTTTGCTTTCTCGCCCTAAGTGCGCCAGGTATGCCCAGATGTAGGCCCATGGCTCACTGTGCCACTGTATTCAAGCTATCCTGGCTGATGAGGGTTGAAACCCTGAAACCGTTCCTAGGATGCTTGTTTCCGGTCCGGGAAGGACCTGGCTTGGCAGTTCGGGCTGGACTGTTCCCATGAGGCACAGGGTCAAGACTGATTTGCATATGGCCAGGTCTAAACTGGGGTGGCATGTTGAGCAAAAGAATGATGGATTTAACCCAGATCTCTTGATTGGGGGTGAATGTTTTGATTTGTTCTGCATTCCATCCATCAATTGTGTGTCTTTTGCTTTCTCGCCCTAAGTGCGCCGGGTATACCCAGACGTGGGTCCCGGGCTCACTGTGCCACTGGATTCAAGCTATCCTGGCTGATGAAGGGTAAAACCCTGAAACAGTTCCTAGTATGCTTGTTTCCGGTCTGGGGAGGACCTGGCTTGGCAGTTCGGGCTGGACTGTTCCTATGAGACACAGGGTCAAGACTGATTTGCATATGGCCAGGTCTAAACTTGGGTGGCACGGTGAGCAAAATAATTATGGATTTAACCCAGATCTCTTGACTGGGGGTGAATGTTTTAATTTGTTCTGCATTCCGTCCATAAATTGTGTGTGTTTTGCTTTCTCGCCCTAAGTGCGCCGGGTATGCCCAGACGTTGGTCCCGGTCTCACTGTGCCACTGGATTCAAGCTAAACTGGCTGATGAGGGGTGAAACCCCAAAACCGGTCCTAGGATGCTTGTTTCCGGTCTGGGGAGGACCTGGCTTGGCAGTTCGGGCTGGACTGTTCCCATGAGGCACAGGGTCAAGACTGATTTGCATATGACCAGGTCTAAACTGGGGTGAGCAAACGAATGATGGATTTAACCCAGATCTCTTGACTGTGGGTGAATGTTTTGATTTGTTCTGCATTCCGTCCATCAATTTTGTGTATTTGATTTCTCACCCTAAGTGCGCCGGGTATTCCCAGACGTGGGTCCCGGACTCACTGTGTCACTGGATTCAAGCTATCCTGGCTGATGAGGGGTGAAACCCTTAAACCGGTCCTAGGATGCTTGTTTCTGGGCCGGGGAGGACCTGGCTTGGAGGTTCATTCTGGACTGTTCCCATGAGGCACAGGGTCTGACTGATTTGCATATGGCCAGGTCTGAACTGGGGTGGCATGGTGAGCAAAAGAATGATGGATTTAACCAAGATATCTTGACTAGGGGTGAATGTTTTGATTTGTTCTGCCTTCCGTCCATCAATCGTGTGTCTTTTGCTTTCTCGCCCTAAGTGTGCCCGGTATGCCCAGACGTGGGTTCCAGGGTCACCGTGCCACTGGATTCAAGCAATCCTGGCTGATGAAGGGTGAATCCCCGAAACCGGTCCTAGGATGCTTGTTTCCAGTCCGGGGAGGACCTGGCTTGGCAGTTCGGGCTGGACTGTTCGAATGTATGATGGTACAACGCGTACCATCACAACGCGGTATGTTACATCGCGGTATTGACAACGCAAGTCGTTACATCGACTTGCGTTGCAGGGCGCTGGACTTAGGAATAGTGTGAATTACTATTCCAACTCCAGTCTACGTACAGTAGGGAAGGTGTTGGAATAGTAATTCACACTATTCCTTAGTCTAGAGCGCCCTCCAGTGCAAGTCGATGTAACGACTTGCGTTGTGAAAACCACGATGTAACCATACCACGATGTAATGGTTGCGTGGTAAAAGATGTTTCCCGACTGTTCCCATGAGGCACAAGGTCAAGACTGATTTGCATATGGCCAGGTCTAAACTGGGGTGGCATGGTGTTCAAAAGAATAATGGATTTAACCCAGATCTCTTGACTGGGGGTGAATGTTTTTATTTGTTCTGCATTCCGTCCATTAATTGTGTGTCTTTTACTTTCTCGCCCTAAGTGCGCGGGGTATGCCCACACGTGGGTCCCGGGCTCACTGTGCCACTGGATTCAAGCTATCCTGGCTGATGAGGGGTGAAACCCCGAAACTGGCCCTAGGATGCTTGTTTCCGGTCTGGGGAGGACCTGGCTTGGCAGTTCAATCTGGACTGTTCCCATGAGGCACAGGGTCAAAACTGATCTGCATATGGCCAGGTCTAAACTGGGGTCACATAGTGAGCAAAAGAATGATGGATTTAACCCAGATCTCTTGACTGGGGGTGAATGTTTGGATTTGTCCTGCATTCCGTCCATCAATTGTGTGTCATTAGCTTAAACTATCTTAACATATCTTAAACTATCTAAACTATTGTAAGTACTATACACACATGAAAAGTTAAACATCAACGCCCCAATCTCGTTAATACCCATAGCTCAGTACAATACAACAGCAGCTACATCTTAAACATATACCACCTATACATGTAATTCCAAACAAATATATATATATCTTTTTTTTAACACACATCAACCCCCACCCACTCAAAAAATAACATCATAAAAACAGACTTAAAAACTTCTACCTGCTAAAATTATTATCAACTAACACTTAACTACACTGTACCTATGCAAAACCCTAACACTATTTCAAATAACTATAACAAATTCAACTACAAATAAAATGGGTAAAGTCAAGGGCAAGAGGGAGAGAGTTTTAAATTTGGATAGCAATCTGTTCCATGGCCTCCTGGATAGCGAGCAAGGTTTCTTTAATGCTGGCCTGCTCCCGTTCAATGCCAGTCATCCTCTAGTTTAACCTCCTCATTTGTTGATTCTTACAATAATTAAAAGCTGATGCTCCCACATGGCTGTGCATCCTTGGCTGTACAGTAGATGGTCCCGCTGTGGCTTTTGTGGTGGTTGGTGGCCCGTGTGACACACATGAGGATCCTGCTGTGGCCTGTGTAGTGGTATGTGGCTGCTCCCTGGTGCCCTCTGATCCTGTACGTGCAGCTGGTGTCTTGCTTTGAGACCTGCTCCCACTCCTCCAGGTTCTACTGGACTTTGTCTGCTGCTAGATGGCAGCAATTCTCCTGCAACCTTCCTGGTGTGCCTTTATCTATTGTGCCTAGCCGTATATTTTCTTGCCATGCCCCGTGTCATGTTATCTAGGGAGTCAAAGTAAACATATTACATCAAGTTGCAAATGTACATGATGTCTCAAAAAGGCGGCTAACATTGTCATGCTATCATGAGTGCAAGTCCAGATCAACACCAAATACTGAGATATAGATGTGGACAATACACCATCAGTACAAAGACATCTCCTAATTGACACAAATGAGGTCAGAGTAGGTGCACAATGTGTAAAGTTAGTTACAAGAGGGTAACAAGCAAATCTCTAATAACAGTGGATACCAAATCGGATGATGTGTCAATAGTGAAATTAAGGCATGCTCCAGATTAGAGGTGGGTGGAATTAATGGAGTAACAGTTGATGTGGCCTGTTGACAAAAATAAAGGGGTGTACCTCAACATGCAGACCAGTTACTCTTTTGCACATTAGATCATATCACTGCATTGTAAAAGTAATATGTGAGATGTCTAATAGTCAGTTACATTTTGGGGAACATTTGTGCTTCCCACCCCCCTGGAGTCACAACTCCCATTTAGGACTGGGAGATCACACATTTGTTCTGTGCAATCCTTGTGTGACCTGTGTTCCCATTATACATGTACGACATCATGGTGGGTTTTAGCTGTCACTGGATGAGGTCTTGTACAGCACACATCCTGAACTCATGTAGTTAACCTGTCACTTATATATGAGAATATGGTAGAAGAGGAGGCAAGCTGATATTCAACATATGGCTAGGATCACACATTGTGGTAAAGTGTAGAAGCTTGGACAGTTGCCGCCTACACTGGATTTACGTTGTGCAGTTCAGCCACGACATGTATATATTTCTCTTCCTCTACTTCCACCTTAGCTGCCCATAACCCCCCCCCCCCCAAACAAAACCCAACCGACATCAGTGCGACCCTCATCCACATCAATTTCCATGCTTTTTGGGCGCTGGGACTTTACTTGAGAGTTTAAATGTCGTGGATTTAGAATCCAGTTGTGGCTACTCCACTTCATATGACACAAAATAGTCTATTATGTACATACTGAACTCACTTGCCATACATTCATCCTTTCACTAGCCAACATGGTGTGACATGGTATGCTGTAATGTGCCATATGTGGGCATATTGAGATGAGGGACAACAGTGATATTAGACACACACAACACACTGTGGACATTAAATCCACATTTTATGAGCATTCAGGTACATCATTCTTGGGTTTATTTACCAGGGTCCCGCATCCGCACAGTGTGTGGTTCCTGACCAGATGTCACAGCCAACCTTGTAGCAGATGTTACTGTGGGGACTGAATTCCTGGATGACATTATTGGGCCTACAAAGATATTTGTGCTTGCCAGTTAGCATTCTAGTTGCCAAATGGGATGCACTAGATCACAGGCCTGGCACTGTTGATGGAATAAATGTAATATGGCCACGGGTTGTCTGCTAACAATGTAGGCTTATGAGCCCTCTCCTGACCAATTTTACTTACCAGTTTGTGATGGTGGTATGGATTGCTGTGGCTCATGTTGTTGCCTCCCAGTAGATGCAGGGACCTCTGCTACCGGGGATGACTGTATTCTGGCTGCATGTGGCAATAGAGGAGAACAGAGAAAAGTCAGCAATCAAAAAATGTACATGTGCAACTTTTCACAAATTTCCTCACTACATCTACATGCTAACAATAATGCTACATGGAAGTGGCAATTTGTCTATTGCCATTTACAAGTGTTATGTAAATACACCAGCAGGGTTGGGCCCATGATTGGGACTGAGGAAATGGGATTTGAAATTTCCAATGTACGAAAGAAGACACATGAGGCTCTGACACACCATGCTATTTGCACATACTTGGGACAACTTCCATAGTCATAACTGTGGTGCAACCCAGATAGACATTTCATATCCATGTTATTGTCATCACATTTACCTGGTGCCACATTGTGGACATCACTCAGAGGCAGCCCATGGAGCATGTGGGGGTGCATGGTGTTGAGGACATCGTCCTCTAGTGAGGTAAGACAAAGGCGGGGTCCAGATTGTACACCAGGGAGAACTCTGGCCACCTCTATCTTGGCATACTTCTCCTTCACAGCCTCTTCTCTCTTGCCACTTTTTCATAATGTCAGTTTCAGTGCGGACATCCTCCCTGACGCTGTGACTGCAATGTCTAAATGCTGCCATAGGGCTTCATTCTGTGTGCCACTGGTGCTGTAAGGGTGGAGATCATGGAGCCTTTTGTGGTGTCTAGCAATGAACTCCAGGATCATGGTGGTCTCCTCCTCAGTACAGTTTTTCTTCCTCGTCTGGAGTAGCATTTTTTGAGGCAAGGCGCAGAGCAGGCATGCTGGAACACTGTGTAGCCAAACCTGGGCCTTGTTTGTGTGCTGCTTTTATTTGGTTTGTAGTGCAGGTCTTGAAGCTGCTGTCAATTAACTTCAGGTGTAAATGATTACACTTCATCCGGCCTGAGCCAGAGATTCCAGCCCAACTGTGAAGAGTCCTTCCCGACTGCGGAGATTCTGGCCCAAATGCGGTGATTCCACCTGAGGACGTGAAGGTACGACTTGTAAATGACTTCTATGAATACCAAAAGTCGTAAAGTTAGACTTTTGTCTCAGATTACCTTTGTGATTCGGGCCAATTGTTTGTTATGTTTGTGCCATTTCCAGTATGACCAAATTTAATTGTATTGAACATCTGCAGATTAAGCACCAGATGATGGTTCATGTACCAAATGCATCAAGAATATAGATATGCAAACGTCACCACAGATGCATGTATCCCGTGTGCCTTCTTACATTGCCCCTACATTCACAATAACATGCCTCCTTGTCAATTGCAAATTAATCTGTGGCCAAGTTCTGTTGTGTTGGCACACAAACCGTAATTTGGTTGCAGGTGATTAATACCTCCCCATACACTTCACAATGTTATAACTCTCATGGATCAATACCTCCCCATACACATCACAATGTCACAACTCTCATGGATCAAACACACACGTCACAGAACTGCAACCATGTACTCATTACACTTACTGGTTGCATTGGTATCCTGGAAGGTGTCAATTTCACCCCGGGTGAATGGGGCATGTTCACCTACGAGACAAAGAGTTGAGCAATGCATTGTAAATAATGCAGCTACACACGGGCAAAGTTCTAAATTAAATACAATGACATCCCAGTGTATGGATAATATTCTACACTCTTGACACACATATGTATATGTTGTATGAATATGGGATGCAGCTAGTCAGCTGGCAGGGCTGAACTGCCTGGATGTTGGAGCCCAGAAGTATCTAACACATCACATGCCGGAAGCATGCCTCAGGCATGTGAGGTTTTCAGTACTGCTGGTCAGCATCATCTCAGGCCCCCTTGCACCATGACACAAAGGTGCAACCATTGGCCCTAGGCACACTAAAGTGGTGATGCAACAGGAAATGACAAATATACATCATATGTTACATTGTAAGGAACACATCAGACTTTTCATGGCGCAGGTGCACAACGTGATGACTAGTGGCAATGCATGCTACCATGCAACATGGTGCAAGGGTGCATGCCTTGTAAGTAGGTTTGTATTGTTGTGCCTTGTAAGGCCCACCTTCCTGCACATAAACATTTGCCTGAGGCATTTTCATTTGTCTATATGTGCTGCACAATGAAGCACACATAGAAAGTTTTACATAAATTGAGATTGAACATATATTTCCTCCATACCCCTCACTTGTGGCGGTCAGGCTTTTTTTGGAGCATTCCCTAGTGAACCAAATGTGTTAAATCAGGGAAGGCTTCCAAATCCATGCATGTTCAATGTGAACAACCACCCACAACCCATAGAAGAGCTCCCTGGGGCAGGTTATAGCAACTCATCAATTGGCCTTGTGCTGTATTTCACCGGATTTATGTAGCCACTCTGAGACACACAAAGTGGCCTTGTGTTGCTTAAATAACTTCACTTTAATGAGTGCCATGCACATGAAGTTGCCTGGTGGTATTTCAAACTAACACATTTAAAAGTCTGCCCCTTTAAAGCTCCAGTGTTCCATTACTGCTATAACAACATTACGACATGCAGATGGTACATACATACATACCTATGGGGGCCTCCGATCTTCAATCCCAGCTGGTCTACCAGATCAGCCTCACGTGCAACTACATCAGCACACTGATGTTGCAGCTGGGAGGTGGTGAAATCCCCTCTGAAGACTTGGCACGTGCCAATGCACCCACTCCTACCAATCCAGCCTATCCTTGGGGGGTTAGCCCTGGCTGACCCTACCCCCAGAGGCCACCATGTGGTGCAGGGAGTGTATAATGAGCAATATGAAGCCCCCAAGCTCTTTTTCCCCAAACATTCTTGCCCCTACCCTTTCCCAACACAACTGTATCCCTCCCTAACCTATTACACCCCAAACTAACACCTCTTAACCTAATATATTAAACACCCAACAATACAAAGACAAATAATTATACACTATACTATAAACACACAAAAGGTACACAATTGACATAAGACAGGGACACACCAGACACTGACTAGACAAAAACGCGCACATTTCCACCAAGCACTCTCTAAACATCACCAACAACCAGCACAAACTAACAGACTGTATGAGAAAGTGAAACTAACTCCCACACTTCCGAGTACACAGCGTGCCACACCCATTGCATCACTTCCTGGCTGTGTCCTACACGTTTCCAACATTTGTGTCAATTTTTCTGACACATTGCTATGCAAATGGACGTTGTGTGATGGATGCACTGAGAAGTAGCACTTCTACAGTACAGTCAGTTCCATGCAATGGTGGTGATGCATGGGTTCAGACCAACACAACAGGGGCAATGCATGGGTCTGACCCATGCAACAGGAAAGATGCGCTAGGGACCAGCAGACAGCATGGCAGCACAGCAAGGCAGGAATCAAAAGCAGAAAGCTCTCACATCAATTTTCACATGCGTTATCAAGGTACAAACCTGGATGTCCCCCACAGTTGTATGTGCATGTAATGATTGATCCTGGGACCTATCCCACCTCTTTTTGATTCCATGATCATCCCAATCTCTCTCTTACTGCAAAGTGTTGAGACCCCTTCCTTGTGATGTGTCACAATGGAACACAATCTTAGGGAAGCACAGAGACAGGCTGGCTCCCCTCTACTTCAGTGTATGTCACACCCATCTTGCAGCTTTGCTGGCCTGGAAAACTCCATCTGATGAAATTCCGATAATCCTCATGTTTTGACACTGTACCAAAGGCTAAGTACAGCCTTTAAAAGTTTTAGGCAGACTTTAAAAAAAAAAATGTATAGAAAGTTTGTGGGTCCCAGCCCGTGAGTCCCAGCCCTTTCACCATTTCTGATAGAATCCAGTCCCAAGTTGAACTATCCGGTGTCCCAAGAAGCATCCTACAGTTCTTAAATTGGAAGGCCATACAATAAAGATTTAAATTCAGTAATGCCAGCCCCCTTTCTTCAAACACCTCCTCATTTTTTTCCATGCGAGCCTAGCTCCCCCAGAAGCCCAGATAAAACTAGTTATTTTCCGCTGTATTTTTTCTATCTCTTTTTTAGGAAATGTGAGGGGGATAGTATTAACAAAATAGGTCGGGTTTTTTAATCAAATTCCCCTGCCCATAAATCTCCACTTAATAAGGAGCAGATCAATCTCCTTTGCCACCCACCCTAAATTATACACTGGGACCGCCCCCAATGAAAAAACTATTGAGATGCCCAGATACTCTAATTCAGTCACCGCTCGATCCCATTTTGTGATGTTCCAGCACATAATCTCCTACTTAGTTGTATTTATGGAATAACCTGACAGTACCCTAAACTCTACCACAAATATTTCTACCCTAAGCATGGTTTGACGAGGGTCTGATAAAGAAATTATTAAATCATCTGCATAGAGTGCTATCTTGTTCCTTAATTGTTGCGTGGAGAATGGGATTACCTGGGGTTCTCTTCTAAGTAACTGAACAAATGGTATGATATAAATATCAAATAAAAGAGTAGAGAGAGGGCACCCCTGCCTTGTACCCCGAGTAATCCTGAGACTCTCTGTCAGATTTCCATTGAATGAAATTCGCACTGACGAGTATGCATACATTCTCTGAAGAGTCAGAATAAAACACGGGCTAAACCCTAATACTGTCAAGACATCCCACAAATACGCCCAACAGACCCATTCCAAGGCCTTGGCAGCATCCATTGTGGCAACAGCCAATGGAATCAAGCAAGCCAAAGCCAGATCAATGCATCCAATTAATTGGTGAGTAACATCATGGATCTGGAGCTTTGGGACAAACCTTTCTGATCTGGGTGAATTAGTTATGGAGCCAACTTAGCCAGCTTACCTGCCAAAATACTGTCAAAAACCTTGTAATCGGCATTTAAAAGAGAAATTGGCCAATATGAGTCTGCCTTCTTAGGATCTTTAGCGGGTTTCAAAATCAGCAATAGCATAGCTTCCCTCCATGATTGTGAAATCTTGGCATTCTTAAGATAGATAAAATTAAACAGTTCCCCCAGAATGGAAAAACCTCCTTCTTTAGTATCTTATATAGCTCCGGGGGAATAACATCAAGCCCTGCAGTTTTCCTGTTCTCAGTCTGACTCAAATGCTCCCAAACTTCAGCTTCCGTAATTTGTGCTTCAAGAGACTCCCTTCCTGTCTCTGTAAGTCCTAGGAGATCCCTGTCCTGCAGCCACCCCCTGAGACCATCCAGGTCTGGAGTAATCTCCTCGGTATATAATGCTGAAAAAAGGTAGACTAGAAAACAATAGTTACAGATGAATTATTAGAGACATGCCCTGGCATATGATTAATTCTTTTGACCATATCTGATATTGCTGTATCAACAAAGAAATTGTTGAGCTTGGAAAAATTACCATATTTCTTGCTATGGAATGTATATCCCCTTGTCTGGCCCATTTGGTGGTGGCACACATCCACCAAACCCAGATCTTGGAGCATACTCCTTACGGTCTGCCTAGTTTTAGGTGTAGAGATATCATCTCTCCTAGTGGATCTATCTAGGGTAGAATCAAGCAGAGTATTAAAGTTGCCCCCCAAGACTATCAGCGATCCAGCCTCTATCAGAATCAACTCCAGCTTTGAGAGATGGGAGGGGTCATCAGCGTTTGGGCCATAAAACCCCCCGCATAAATTCAGAGTTGGTGCATCTCATTCCCGCCAAAATACATCTACCCGTGCTATCCATTTTAGACAAAAACATCTTCACCCCTGCTCCTTTCCTCAAAAGGATGGCTACTCCCTTACAAAGCTCTACCTGATCCTTGACTGCATAACTGTTGATCCACCTACAATTAGAATAATGTGCTTTACTCTTTATTGCTGTTAAATGAGTCTCCTGCACGAGATCATTAAGTGGGCCCTACTCTCTTCATGATACCGGATTACCAATCTCTGCCTTCCCTTTGATCTAAGGCCATCAACATTCCAGGTTAAAAAACATATGTACTTACCTACCCCCATTATCTTTTTGGCTTTCTATACAAATTTGGGGCACCCAAGCTTTTTTTTAAAAGTTCTCCTGAAAGTTTTAAGGGCTGCACTTAGACTTTGGTACAGGGTCAGGAAGATCCAGGGCATTAGGTACTATTCTGATTTCTCCCAAGTTTCGGATTCTCTAGGTACCCCAGAATGCCTGCTGGATGAGCTGAGTCTCCCTTTGAGGGAAGCTGGGATAACCACAGTACCAGGGTTTTTGCCTTGGGAAGTACTTAAAGCAAAGACTGGGGTTCTCTGTCTAGATTTAAATATGTACAGCGCTCTTCTTGGTATCTGAGTGCTAATTCGGAGATTGATGTTGCCTGGGAGGTTGAAGTACTCCTGCAAGAACTGCAGCCCATAAGTAAGGAGATCTCTATAAGGTATCAGAAGCTCTTGGAAGCTGAGGATGAAACTTTGGAGGCACCATATGGGACCTGGAAGGGAGTGATGAATGAATGAATGAATGAATATTAGTTTTATAAAGCGCGAACTTAGCCCAGGGGCATCAAGGCGCTGCGGAAAGCAATCAAAAAGAGAGATGACTGTAGAATAGAAAGTTCAGAGGTTAGGACAGGTGAAAAGCCAGGTCTTCAAGGACTTACGAAATAAGGAATGGGTTTCCAGAGTGGAAATTGGGGAAGGAAGGGAATTCCACAAGTTGGCCCCCAACAGCGAGAAAGCCCTCCCCCCATGATCATAGAACCTGAGCTCCCACATTTGTGGCAAGTCTCTTTGAAACTGTTATAGTCTACGGTCAAGCCAGCCAATCTCAAAATAGAATCACTTTTTCACTATTGATGGAATTTACTGGACACATCAGAGTTTACCAAAATGTGTGCGATCCCCAACTCCAAGATGTAAAAGATGTGGCCATCCCAAGCGAATGATGAGCATATGTTTGCCACTTGTCCCTCGATGGTCCTCCATGTAATGCAACAGCACAGCCACTTCTACACTCAGGGATATATGTATGACCCCAGTTGGCTGGCCCTTGCACCATGCAATGTGGTACATGCACAACACAACTCATATATGGGATTTGTGAAGCTACACAAGGACCTTGCGTAGCCCTGACTGGCTTCATGAATCATGAGAAAAGCAATGCTTCATGAATCACTGTATTGCCTTACTCTGACAAAGGGAGGCATTCCGTGGCCATTGCGTGAATGTTCCCAGGCAACTCCCATGGATTTAGACGCATTTCCAGACTTACCAGACCTGGTAAACCTGGGAATGTAAGTGCGCACAGCAAAATGTATTTAACTTACACATTCGACTTATGTTCACATTACATTTATTCAATAATACTGATTGAATATTGTTAGACTTGGCATCTTTTGGCGTGTTTCCCCTGTCTTTTTGCTTTCTGACCTCCCAGTTTTGACTCTGTTTTTGCTGGTTTAGTGTCTCTGCGTACTTTTTCACTGCTGTTCAGTGTTAAAGTGCAAGTGCTCCTGTTGTAAATTATGTTCTGGATTGGTGTTTCCATGATTGGCATATTTGATTTACTGGTAAGGCCCTAGTAAAGTGCACTGAGAGTGCCAGGGCTGGGAAATCAATTGCTACTAGTGGGCTTGCAGCACTGGTAGTGCCACCCACAGAAGTAGCCCTGAAAGGGTAACTCAGACCTGCCACCGCAGAGTCTGTGCGCAGTTTGTAACTGCCATGTCGACCTGACAAGTGCACACACTTGCCAGGCCCCAACCTTCCCTTTTTCTACATGTCAGTCACCCCTAAGGTAGGCCCAAGGTACCCCTGTGGGCAGGGTGCTGTGTATGTTAGAGTTAGGACATGTACTGATGTGTGTGACATGTCCTAGTGGTGAATTACAGTGTATTTTGTTCTTCACCAGTGCAAAGCTGCCTGTTCCCATAGGACAGAATGGGGAGTTTGTTTACACCATCTTATTAACATAACTGGCCCTGGGAACAAGGTAGGAAAATAAATTTTAGTATGTCTGGACTCAGAATGTTAAAATACATCTTTTAGTGAAGATGATTTTTACATTCTGGGTTTGAAAATACCACTTTTAGAAAGTAGGTATTTTCTTGCTTAGCCATCCTTTGTGCCTCTGCTGGGGTTGTGGATTGACTGTCTGGCTTTGGGATGACAGGGGCTGGAGAGGGGCAGTGGCTCCAGAGAGCCTGATGGGTCAGGGCTGGGCTGAATAGACCTAGGCTGCATTTAGAGTAGGGGGAGGAGATTTCCTTGCACCTGAATGGGCCTGTCTGCCTTGCACAATGCCGTCTCCACCCCCTGCCAGGAAGCTGCACCAGTGAGAAACCGGTCCTAGGATGCTTGTTTCCGGTCCAGGGAGGATCTAGCTTAGCAGTTCGGGCTGGACTGTTCCCATGAGGCACAGGGTCAAGACTGATTTGCATATGGCCAGGTCTAAACTGGGGTGGCATGGTGAGCAAAAGAATGATGGATTTAACCCAGATCTCTTGACTGGGGGTGAATGTTTTGATTTGTTCTGCATTCCGTCCATCAATTGTGTGTCTTTTGCTTCCTCGCCCTAAGTGCGCCGGGTATGCCCAGACGTGGGTCCCGGGCTCACTGTGCCACTGGATTCAAGCTATCCTGGCTGAAGAGGGGTGAAACCCTGAAACCTGTCCTAGGATGCTAGTTTCCGGTCCAGGGAGGACCTGGCTTAGCAGTTCGGGCTGGACTGTTCCCATGAGGCACAGGGTCAAGACTGATTTGCATATGGCCAGGTCTAAACTGGGGTGGCATGGTGAGCAAAAGAATGATGGATTTAACCCAGATCTCTTGACTGGGGGTGAATGTTTTGATTTGTTCTGCATTCTGTCCATCAATTGTGTGTCTTTAGCTGCACAGTGAGGACAGAACTGGTTTGGACTGGGTACAGACACTCTCTACCTTCAGAGAACAAAGGATTTGGTGGTATAAATATTGGGGCGCAGGCCCCAGAACTTTAGAACTCTTATGGACCAAGAAGACTGCCAAGAAGAAGAGCTGGAGAAGCTGTGAGGAGGAACTACCACTTTGCTGTGTTGGCCTGCAGTGGCTGCTTCTGTCTTAAACAGTGAAAGGACTGGACTGAACTTTCTATAAACTTCTTTATTGAGTTTCTCCAAGGGCTTGAGGTAGAGCTTGCCCCCTGTTCAAGAAGTCTCAGGAACAGCAAAGACTTCAAGTTCTTCTGCCCTCAGCACTGGGGACTGTGTGTTTTGTGCTGCAAGAGAAGAAAAGCAACCCGACGCCGTCTACGACGCCGCTGCCGACTCCGTGTCCTGAAGGCACCGCAGAGGGCACCGCCGCAATGCCGCACCACAACCCTGGACTCACCAACAACGCCACCTGACGCAGCAACCGAGCCGCTGCTTGCACCACGACCTGTGGGCACCGCACTCTGCACCACCTCGCTTCAAGCCATCACCCTGGTATCCCAGACGATGACGCTGCACGCCGACATCGACGCCGCTGCTTGCACCGTGGTTCGAGGGCACCGCTCCTAAGTTACATGACGCACTGTCCTCATCCTGCACCGCAGCCTTGGCCTACGCCAGCGCCATCGACTCCAGTTCATCAGCTAACGACAGCGCTTCAGCAAAGACGACGCAGCTGCTCGCACGTGACCTGCCAGCACCGTGACGAGCACCGCATCACTTCGCACCGCAGCCCTGTTCTCACTGACGCTGCTGGATGACCGTCACCGAGCCGCTGCCTGCACCGCGACCTGAGGGCACCGCACGCCGCACCGCTGCACTTTGCACTGCAGCCCCAATGCCTGCCAACACCGGCGCTCCCGACTTCAACCGCGAGGAGTTCGATCTGCAACACGTGTGACTCCAAGGGCCCGACGACTCCTGCACGACCTCCAGAACCGACGCCTGCGGACGCCGTGCTTTCGGGGCTCAACGAGAGGTCGCCAACGCCCTGCATTTCTAAAGGTACTATTTTGCGGGTCTTACCGACACCGTAGCTGGCCCGCGACGCCGTGGTCAGCCAGAACTGTTTGGATTTGTTGTTCACGATGCTGTGATAGCCCCAGACGGAGCTATCAACTTCAAGGAACTTTATTTCAAGTCTATTTTGATAACTGAAGATTTCTAAGTACTGTATTGTGGATTTGTATCATTTTTGGTCTTGTTTGAGTATATAAAAATATTGGATATTTTTCTAAACTGGTGTGGTGTCTTTTTGTAGTGTTTTCACTGTGTTAATGTTGGTTATGTGCAAATGGTTTATACACTGTCTCTAAGATAAACCTGACTGCTCGTGCCAAGCTACCAAGGGGGTGAGCAGGGGTTATTTTAGGAGTGTAACTCCCTTATCCTGACTAGAAGGAAGGGTCCCTACTTGGACAAGGTGCAAACCATAGCCAACTAGAGACCCCCATTTCTAACAAATATTTTGAAAAGAAGCAATCATTATTTGTTATATTCTTCTTCTACTTTTCATATGTATACCAAACATAAATGTATGACAACAAAATGTTGATCATAACATAAATTATTTTCCAAGTCATTCTTAATCTGTGAATTCCATTAAATTCTTAGGTTGCCCTATGCATTTCGGGACTAAAAATACCTTCCTCAGGGGCCTGTACGTAAAAACATGAACAAACATTTCTGTCAAAACCAAAACTTCATCTCCAAGTATGCTCAGTAGCCTACTTTAGTGCAAAGCTTTAGGATTTCCCCTATCTGACACCTCTGTTGGTCTCACCATTGTAAACAATCCAGTTGCTGATCTATCCATTTCTGCCAGCATTCACATGCTGTGTGTGCGAATCGACCTACAACTATCAACTGTCGGTTCTGTTCAAGTGACACTGTGGCCCAGCTACACGCAGTTACACCACTACTCACAAGCGCATGCCATCATGCTCTTAAACTCACTAAATAATGGAATCTTCAAAACCTTTCAGTGGGAACACGAAGTCGTAAAGCCTCAGTATGGGTACACCTCTGTTCAAATTGAATAATCCTTAGAAAACAGTCATGATTTCCGTTAATAACCCGACTCCAAGTACAATGCGTTCCATTTGTAAATGAAGCATAACTCTCTGTTACCCGTCATGAACACATTAAACGTTGATCTGCAACCACTTCCACCAAGTTCAACGTTGGTGCTCTACCAATGGCACACTGCTGAACTCATTTTAACCCCTTCGCTGCTAGGCCTTTTCCCCTCCTGTGCTAAGCCTTTTTTTGGCTATTTGGGGTAGTGCGCGCTTAGGCCCCTGTAACTTTTTGACCACATAAGGTATCCATGCCAAATTTGCGTCCTTTTTTCTAACATCATGGGGATTGTAAAGGTACCCAGGGTTTGTGGATTCCCCTGGAGGGGACCCAGAAATTAGTCAAAATACAGCTACATTTTTTTTTTTTGTGAAAAATGCGAAAAAGGGCTACAGATGAAAGCGTCTTGATTTTTCCCTGCAAATGGCATCAAAAAGGGGTTGTGGGGATGAAATCACCATATTCCCAGCTTTCAGGGACAAGCAGACTTTTGTCAGAAAACCAACTTTTTTACACAGTTTTGGCATTTTTCTGGGACATAGACTATTTTTGCTATTTTTTGTGCTTTCAACCTCCTTCCAGTTAATGGTAGAAATGGGTATGAAACCAATAATGGATCCTGGAAAGCCATACATTTCTGAAAAGTAGACAAAATTCTGAATTTAGCAAGGGGTCATTTGTGTAGATCCTTAAAGTTTTCCTTATAGAAACTAACAGTTAAATAAAGGAAAAATAGAAAATTAGTTGAAAAACAGCCATTTGTGTCAACGTTTTCACCTGTAACTTCTTCTAATTATGACAGATATTTGAAGGCAATATACCGTTATATCCGCTGGACCTTTCTGGTTGTGGGGATATATAGGACTTGTAGGTTCACCAAGAACCCGACGAACCCAGAGCCAATAATTGAGCAACATCTTGCAATGATTTTTTTTTAAGTACCGGGTATATAGCAATTATTTTGGGAAAATGTATACATGGAAAAATTGTTATGAAAGACACCTATGTATTTCTGAAATGGGAACAAAATGTAGATTTTAGAAACAGTAGATATTTGCACATTTCCGAAATTGGGAGTACCCATACTAGCATGAGAATTATAGGTCATTTTTCAAAATGACTTATTTTTACACATTGTCTTTCATTTGGAAGGCAGAAATGCATCGAAAGTCAATAGGTAATAACAGTTGCTCTACAATTCTGTGTTACCCTAAGTCTCCCGATAAAAATGGTACCTCACTTGTGTGGGTAGCCCTTGTGCCCACAATAGGAAACGGCTCAAAATGCAACGTGGACGTACCACATTTTCACAATGAAAAATTACCCTTTTTTTGCAAAGTGCCTAGGTGGAGTTTTTGAACCCTAGCTCTGCCGGCACCTAGGGAAACCTAGCAAACCTATACATTTTTGAAAACTAGACACCCAGGGGAATCCAGGATGGGGTGACTTGACTGCCTCCCACCAGGTTCTGTTACCCAGAATCCCTTGCAAACATATAAAATTGTCAAAGAAACCACATTTTCCCCACATTTCTGTGGTGGAAAGTTCTGGAATCTGCGTGGATCCACAAATTTCCACCCACCCCGCGTTCCCCAAAGTCTTACGAGAAAAATGGTACCTCACTTGTGTGGGTCGGCCTAGTGCCTGCGACAGGAAACGGCGCAATACGCAACGTGGTCACACCTCAATTTCGCAGTGAAAAATGACCCTTTTTGGCAAAGTGCCTAGCTGTAGTTTTTGAACCCTAGCTCTGCCGGCACCTAGGGAAACCTAGCAAACCTATACATTTTTGAAAACTAGACACCCAGGGGAATCCAAGATGGGGTGACTGGACTGCCTCCCACCAGGTTCTGTTACCCAGAATCCCTTGCAAACCTAAAAATTATCAAAAAACACATTTCCCCACATTTCTGTAGTGGAAAGTTCTGGAATCTGCGTGGATCCACAAATTTCCACCCACCCCGCATTCCCCAAAGTCTTCTGAGAAAAATGGTACCTCACTTGTGTGGGTCGGCCTAGTGCCCGCGACAGGAAACGGCGCAAAACGCAACGTGGTCACACCTCAATTTCGCAGTGAAAAATTACCCTTTTTTTGCAAAGTGCCTAGCTGTAGTTTTTGAACCCTACCTCTGCCGGCACCTAGGGAAACCTAGCAAACCTATACATTTTGGAAAACTAGACAACCAGGGGAATCCAGGATGGGGTGACTTGACTGCCTCCCACCAGGTTCTGTTACCCAGAATCCCTTGCAAACATAAAAATTGTCCAAAAAAACACATTTTCCCCACATTTCTGTGGTGGAAAGTTCTGGAATCTGCGTGGATCCACAAATTTCCCCCCACCCCGCGTTCCCCAAAGTCTTACTAGAAAAATGGTACCTCACTTGTGTGGGTCGGCCTAGTGCCTGCGACAGGAAACGGCACAAAACGCAACGTGGTCACACCTCAATTTCGCAGTGAAAAATGACCCTTTTTGGCAAAGTGCCTAGCTGTAGTTTTTTAACCCTAGCTCTGCCGGCACCTAGGGAAACCTAGCAAACCTATACATTTTTGAAAACTAGACACCCAGGGGAATCCAGGACGGGGTGACTGGACTGCCTCCCACCAGGTTCTGTTACCCAGAATCCCTTGCAAACATAAAATTGTCAAAAAAACCACATTTTCCCCACATTTCTGTGGTGGAAAGTTCTGGAATCTGCGTGGATCCACAAATTTCCACCCACCCCGCGTTCCCCAAAGTCTTACGAGAAAAATGGTACCTCACTTGTGTGGGTCGGCCTAGTGCCTGCGACAGGAAACGTCGCAAAACGCAACGTGGTCACACCTCAATTTCGCAGTGAAAAATGACCCTTTTTTGCAAAGTGCCTAGCTGTAGTTTTTGAACCCTACCTCTGCCGGCACCTAGGGAAACCTAGCAAACCTATACATTTTTGAAAACTAGACACCCAGGGGAATCCAGGATGGGGTGACTTGACTGCCTCCCACCAGGTTCTGTTACCCAGAATCCCTTGCAAACATAAAAATTGTCAAAAAACACATTTTCCCCACATTTCTGTGGTGGAAAGTTCTAGAATCTGCGTGGATCCACAAATTTCCACCCACCCCGCGTTCCCCAAAGTCTTATGAGAAAAATGGTACCTCACTTGTGTGGGTCGGCCTAGTGCCTGCGACAGGAAACGGCGCAAAACGCAACGTGGTCACACCTCAATTTCGCAGTGAAAAATGACCCTTTTTTGCAAAGTGCCTAGCTGTAGTTTTTGAACCCTACCTCTGCCGGCACCTAGGGAAACCTAGCAAACCTATACATTTTTGAAAACTAGACACCCAGGGGAATCCAGGATGGGGTGACTTGACTGCCTCCCACCAGGTTCTGTTACCCAGAATCCCTTGCAAACATAAAAAATTGTCCAAAAAACACATTTTCCCCACATTTCTGTGGTGGGAAGTTCTGGAATCTGCGTGGATCCACAAATTTCCACCCACCCCGCGTTCCCCAAAGTCTTACGAGAAAAATGGTACCTCACTTGTGTGGGTCGGCCTAGTGCCTGCGACAGGAAACGGCGCAAAACGCAACGTGGTCACACCTCAATTTTGCAGTGAAAAATGACCCTTTTTTGGCAAAGTGCCTAGCTGTAGTTTTTTAACCCTACCTCTGCCGGCACCTAGGGAAACCTAGCAAACCTATACATTTTTGAAAACTAGACACCCAGGGGAATCCAGGATGGGGTGACTTGACTGCCTCCCACCAGGTTCTGTTACCCAGAATCCCTTGCAAACATAAAAAATTGTCAAAAAAACCACATTTTCCCCACATTCCTGTGGTGGAAAGTTCTGGAATCTGCATGGATCCACAAATTTCCACCCACCCCGCGTTCCCCAAAGTCTTACGAGAAAAATGGTACCTCACTTGTGTGGGTCGGCCTAGTGCCTGCGACAGGAAACGGTGCAAAACGCAACATGGTCACACCTCAATTTTGCAGTGAAAAATGACCCTTTATTGGCAAAGTGCCTAGCTGTAGTTTTTTAACCCTACCTCTGCCGGCACCTAGGGAAACCTAGCAAACCTATACATTTTTGAAAACTAGACACCCAGGGGAATCCAGTATGGGGTCACTTGACTGCCTCCCACCAGGTTCTGTTACCCAGAATCCCTTGCAAACATAAACAATTGTCAAAAAACCACATTTTCCCCACATTTATGTGGTGGAAAGTTCTGGAATCTGCGTGGATCCACAAATTTCCACCCACCCCGCGTTCCCCAAAGTATTACGAGAAAATGGTACCTCACTTGTGTGGGTCGGCCTAGTGCCTGCGACAGGAAACGGCGCAAAACGCAACGTGGTCACACCTCAATTTTGCAGTGAAAAATGGCCCTTTTTGGCAAAGTGCCTAGCTGTAGTTTTTGAACCCTACCTCTGCCGGCACCTAGGGAAACCTAGCAAACCTATACATTTTTGAAAACTAGACACCCAGGGGAATCCAGGATGGGGTGACTTGACTGCCTCCCACCAGGTTCTGTTACCCAGAATCCCTTGCAAACATAAAAAATTGTCAAAAAACCACATTTTCCCCACATTCCTGTGGTGGAAAGTTCTGGAATCTGCATGGATCCACAAATTTCCACCCACCCCGCGTTCCCAAAGTCTTACGAGAAAAATGGTACCTCACTTGTGTGGGTCGGCCTAGTGCCTGCGACAGGAAACGGTGCAAAACGCAACATGGTCACACCTCAATTTTGCAGTGAAAAATGACCCTTTTTGGCAAAGTGCCTAGCTGTAGTTTTTGAACCCTACCTCTGCCGGCACCTAGGGAAACCTAGCAAACCTATACATTTTTGAAAACTAGACACCCAGGGGAATCCAGTATGGGGTCACTTGACTGCCTCCCACCAGGTTCTGTTACCCAGAATCCCTTGCAAACATAAACAATTGTCAAAAAAACCACATTTTCCCCACATTTATGTGGTGGAAAGTTCTGGAATCTGCGTGGATCCACAAATTTCCACCCACCCCGCGTTCCCCAAAGTATTACGAGAAAAATGGTACCTCACTTGTGTGGGTCGGCCTAGTGCCTGCGACAGGAAACGGCGCAAAACGCAACGTGGTCACACCTCAATTTCGCAGTGAAAAATGACCCTTTTTGGCAAAGTGCCTAGCTGTAGTTTTTGAACCCTACCTCTGCCGGCACCTAGGGAAACCTAGCAAACCTATACATTTTTGAAAACTAGACACCCAGGGGAATCTAGGATGGGGTGACTGGACTGCCTCCCACCAGGTTCTGTTACCCAGAATCCCTTGCAAACCTAAAAAATTGTCAAAAAACCACATTTTCCCCACATTTCTGTGGTGGAAAGTTCTGGAATCTGCGTGGATCCACAAATTTCCACCCACCCCGCGTTCCCCAAAGTATTACGAGAAAAATGGTTCCTCACTTGTGTGGGTCGGCCTAGTCCCTGCGACAGGAAACGGCGCAAAACGCAACGTGGTCACACCTCAATTTCGCAGTGAAAAATGACCCTTTTTTGGCAAAGTGCCTAGCTGTAGTTTTTTAACCCTACCTCTGCCGGCACCTAGGGAAACCTAGCAAACCTATACATTTTTGAAAACTAGACACCCAGGGGAATCCAGGATGGGGTGACTTGACTGCCTCCCACCAGGTTCTGTTACCCAGAATCCCTTGCAAACATAAAACATTGTCCAAAAAACCACATTTTCCCCACATTTCTGTGGTGGAAAGTTCTGGAATCTGCGTGGATCCACAAATTTCCACCCACCCCGCGTTCCCCAAAGTCTTACGAGAAAAATGGTACCTCACTTGTGTGCTTTGGCCTAGTGCCTGCGACAAGAAACGGCGCAAAACGCAACGTGGTCGCACCTCAATTTCGAAGTGAAAAATGACCCTTTTTTGGCAAAGTGCCTAGCTGTAGTTTTTTAACCCTAGCTCTGCCGGCACCTAGGGAAACCTAGCAAACCTATACATTTTTGAAAACTAGACACCCAGGGGAATCCAGGATGGGGTGACTGGACTGCCTCCCACCAGGTTCTGTTACCCAGAATCCCTTGCAAACATAAATTTTTTTCAAAAAAACCACATTTTCCCCACATTTCTGTGGTGGAAAGTTCAGGAATCTGCGTGGATCCACAAATTTCCACCCACCCCGCGTTCCCCAAAGTCTTACAAGAAAAATGGTACCTCACTTGTGTGGGTCGGCCTAGTGCCTGCGACAGGAAACGGTGCAAAACGCAACGTGGTCACACCTCAATTTCGCAGTGAAAAATGACCCTTTTTGGCAAAGTGCCTAGCTGTAGTTTTTTAACCCTACCTCTGCCGGCACCTAGGGAAACCTAGCAAACCTATACATTTTTGAAAGCTAGACACCCAGGGGAATCCAGGATGTGGTGACTTGACTGACTCCCACCAGGTTCTGTTACCCAGAATCCCTTGCAAACATAAACAATTGTCAAAAAAACCACATTTTCCCCACATTTATGTGGTGGAAAGTTCTGGAATCTGCGTGGATCCACAAATTTCCACTCACCCCGCGTTCCCCAAAGTATTACGAGAAAAATGGTACCTCACTTGTGTGGGTCGTCCTAGTGCCTGCGACAGGAAACGGCGCAAAACGCAACGTGGTCACACCTCAATTTCGCAGTGAAAAATGACCCTTTTTTGGCAAAGTGCCTAGCTGTAGTTTTTGAACCCTACCTCTGCCGGCAGCTAGGGAAACCTAGCAAACCTATACATTTTTGAAAACTAGACACCCAGGGGAATCCAGGATGGGGTGACTGGACTGCCTCCCACCAGGTTCTGTTGCCCAGAATCCCTTGCAAACCTAAAAATTGTCAAAAACACATTTTCCCCACATTTCTGTGGTGGAAAGTTCTGGAATCTGCGTGGATCCACAAATTTCCATGCACCCGCGTTCCCCAAAGTATTACGAGAAAAATGGTACCTCACTTGTGTGGGTCGGCCTAGTGCCTGCGACAGGAAACGGCGCAAAACGCAACGTGGTCACACCTCAATTTCGCAGTGAAAAATGACCCTTTTTGGCAAAGTGCCTAGCTGTAGTTTTTGAACCCTACCTCTGCCGGCACCTATGGAAACCTAGCAAACCTATACATTTTTGAAAACTAGACACCCAGGGGAATCCAGGATGGGGTGACTGGCCTGCCTCCCACCAGGTTCTGTTACCCAGAATCCCTTGCAAACCTAAAAATTGTCAAAAAAACCACATTTTCCCCACATTTCTGTGGTGGAAAGTTCTGGAATCTGCGTGGATCCACAAATTTCCACCCACCCCGCGTTCCCCAAAGTATTACGAGAAAAATGGTACCTCACTTGTGTGGGTCGGCCTAGTGCCTGCGACAGGAAACGGCGCAAAACGCAACGTGGTCACACCTCAATTTCGCAGTGAAAAATGACCCTTTTTGGCAAAGTGCCTAGCTGTAGTTTTTGAACCCTACCTCTGACGGCACCTAGGGAAACCTAGCAAACCTATACATTTTTGAAAACTAGACACCCAGGGGAATCCAGGATGGGGTGACTGGACTGCCTCCCACCAGGTTCTGTTACCCAGAATCCCTTGCAAACCTAAAAATTATCAAAAAACACATTTTCCCCACATTTCTGTGGTGGAAAGTTCTGGAATCTGCGTGGATCCACAAATTTCCACCCACCCCGCGTTCCCCAAAGTATTACGAGAAAAATGGTACCTCACTTGTGTGGGTCGGCCTAGTGCCTGCGACAGGAAACGGCGCAAAACGCAACGTGGTCACACCTCAATTTCGCAGTGAAAAATGACCCTTTTGGCAAAGTGCCTAGCTGTAGTTTTTGAACCCTACCTCTGCCGGCACCTAGGGAAACCTAGCAAACCAGTACATTTTTGAAAACTAGACACCCAGGGGAATCCAGGATGGGGTGACTTGACTGCCTCCCACCAGGTTCTGTTACCCAGAATCCCTTGCAAACATAAAAATTGTCAACAAAAACACATTTTCCCCACATTTCTGTGGTGGAAAGTTCTGGAATCTGCGTGGATCCACAAATTTCCACCCACCCCGCGTTCCCCAAAGTCTTACGAGAAAAATGGTACCTCACTTGTGAGGGTCGGCCTAGTGCCTGCGACAGGAAATGGCGCAAAACGCAACGTGGTCACACCTCAATTTCGCAGTGAAAAATGACCCTTTTTTGGCAAAGTGCCTAGCTGTAGTTTGTGAACCCTAGCTCTGCCGGCACCTAGGGAAACCTACCAAACCCACACATTTCTGAAAAGTAGACACCCGGGGGCTTCCAGGAGGTATGGCTTGACGTGGATCTCCCAACGTTTCCTTACCCAGAATCCCTGCAAACCTCAATTTTAGCTGAAAAAATCACTTTTTCACACATTTATGTGTGGAAAGTGTGGCATCACTGGCCTCACACAAATTTCCTACCACCCAGCGTTCCCCAGGTCTCCCGATAAAATGGGTCCTCACTTGTGTGGGAGGCCCAAGTGCCTGCGACAGGCAAGGGCCCACAACGTAGTAAGGCGACTTCAAAATGGCCTTCACAAAACCACCTGGTTTTGCAAGGGGTCACCTGGGTTTTGGCCCTGCTCTGCGGCCATCTAGGAAACCTACCAAACCCACACATTTCTGAAAAGTAGACACCCGGGGCTTCCAGGGAGGTATGGCTTGCGTGGATCCCCTAACGTTTCCTTACCCAGAATCCCCTGCAAACCTCAATTTTAGCTGAAAAATCACTTTTTTCACACATTTTTGTGTGGGAAAGTGTGGCATCACTGGCCTCACACAAATTTCCTACCACCCAGCGTTCCCCCAGTTCTCCCGATAAAAATGGTGCCTCACTTGTGTGGGAGGCCCAAGTACCCGCGACAGGCAAGGGCCCACAACGTAGTGAGGCGACCTCAAAATGGCCTTTCACAAAACCACCTGGTTTTGCAGAGAGTCACCTGGGTTTTGGCCCGTGCTCGGCGGCCATCTAGGAAACCTACCAAACCCACACATTTCTGAAAAGTAGACACCCGGGGCTTCGAGGAGGTATGGCTTGCGTGGATCCCCAACGTTTCCTACCCAGAATCCCTGCAAACCTCAATTTTAGCTGAAAAATCACTTTTTCACACATTTTTGTGTGGGAAAGTGTGGCATCACTGGCCTCACACAAATTTCCTACCACCCAGCGTTCCACCAGGTCTCCCGATAAAAATGGTGCCTCACTTGTGTGGGAGGCCCAAGTACCCGCGACAAGCAAGGGCCCAAAACATTTTTTGATAGGCAATGTTGATGTTGCCTCAAAAAGTTTTGTGTCCTTGCATGTCGCGGGTACTTGGGCCTCCCACACAAGTGAGGCACCATTTTTATCGGGAGACCTGGGGGAACGCTGGGTGGTAGGAAATTTGTGTGAGGCCAGTGATGCCACACTTTCCCACACAAAAATGTGTGAAAAAAGTGATTTTTTCAGCTAAAATTGAGGTTTGCAGGGTATTCTGGGTAGGAAACGTTGGGGGATCCATGCAAGCTATACCTCCCTGAAGCCCCGGGTGTCTACTTTTCAGAAATGTGTGGGTTTGGTAGGTTTCCCTAGATGGCCGCCGAGCACGGGGCCAAAACCCAGGTGACTCCCCTTGCAAAACCAGGTGGTTTTGTGAAAGGCCATTTTGAGGTCGCCTCACTACGTTGTGGGCCCTTGCCTGTCGCGGGTACTTGGGCCTCCCACACAAGTGAGGCACCATTTTTATCGGGAGACCTGGGGAACGCTGGGTGGCAGGAAATTTGTGTGAGCCCAGTGATGCCACACTTTCCCACACAAAATGTGTGAAAAAAGTGATTTTTTCAGCTAAAATTGAGGTTTGCAGGGGATTCTGGGTAGGAAACGTTGGGGGATCCACGCAAGCCATACCTCCCTGGAAGCCCCCGGGTGTCTACTTTTCAGAAATGTGTGGGTTTGGTAGGTTTCCCAGATGGCCGCCGAGCACGGGGCCAAAACCCAGGTGACTCCCTTGCAAAACCAGGTGGTTTTGTGAAAGGCCATTTTGAGGTCGCCTCACTACGTTGTGGGCCCTTGCCTGTCGCGGGTACTTGGGCCTCCCACACAAGTGAGGCACCATTTTTATCGGGAGACCTGGGGGAACGCTGGGTGGCAGGAAATTTGTGTGAGCCCAGTGATGCCACACTTTCCCACACAAAAATGTGTGAAAAAAGTGATTTTTTCAGCTAAAATTGAGGTTTGCAGGGGATTCTGGGTAAGGAAACGTTGGAGGATCCACGCAAGCCATACCTCCCTGGAAGCCCCCGGGTGTCTACTTTTCAGAAATGTGTGGGTTTGGTAGGTTTCCCTAGGTGGCCGCCGAGCCCCGGGCCAAAAACCCAGGTGACCCCCTTGCAAAACCAGGTCATTTTGAGATAATGTGTTGTTTATTTCTGCAGCGTGAAAATTTTGGCACAATATTGCAAGGAAAATGTGACAGACATTTTGAGGTTTGCAGGACATTGTGGGTACCATAACTTGTTGGGATCCACAAGAGAGATATCACCATGTACTCCCATGGGTGTTTCGCTTACGACAATATCTACAGTTGGTAGGTTATTCTTAGACGGAATGTACACCTTGGCAGACAGACTAAAAAGACAAAGATTACTGCACAGCCATCTATTCCTCAAGCACACACACATACTGGTTGGATTTGGCACGAGGGCAAGTGATGGTTCAGTATATACAATTTTATTAACAAGAGATTTCACAAAAATGAAATGCACTGTCAATAATTGAAAGGACAAAAACTGAACCAGTGACTTGCAGCTCGTGAGCTGTAAAGCCACGTCAAGGCCCCAACCGCTTTACAGGCCATTCACACACCTTTCATACGTGATACACACAAGACCATTCACACCACCAGGCACGAAACAAACACATTACAACATTCACAAAAAGGGACAAGGTACACCCTGCTTGAGAAAGACAAAAAAAATATTACTGCACAGCCATCTAATCCTCAAGCACACACACATACTGGTTGGATTTGGCACGAGGGTGAGTGATGGTTCAGTATATACAATTGTATTAACAAGTGATTTCACAAAAATGAAATGCACTGTTAATAATTGAAAGGACGAGAAACTGAACCATTGACTCACAGCTCGTGAGCTGTAAAGCCACGACAAGGCACCAACCTCTTTACAGGCCATTCATACACCTTTCATATGTTTAACAAATACAAAACCATTCACACCACCAGCCGCGGGCCCATCACATTACAACACTCACACCAGCAGACAGCGACATGCAAGGGCCCATCACTTTCACACGCCCACATTCCTAACACAGCAACCACACAAGCTGATGGATTGCGTGGAGTGTCGCTCAGCTAGCAGTGTGTGTAGTGACCAGCAGCAAGTCACTACTCACACACTGCCAGCCGAGCGCCAGTCCACGCACACCGCCAGCCAAGCGCCACTCCACGCACACCGCCAGCCAAGCGCCACTCCACGCACACCGCCAGCCAAGCGCCACTCCACGCACACCGCCAGCCTAGCGCCACTCCACGCACACCGCCAGCCAAGCACCACTCCACGCACACCGCCAGCCAAGAGCCTACTCCCCGCACACCGCCAGCCAAGCGCCACTCCACGCACACCGCCAGCCAAGCACCAGCCTACACACACCACCATCACATTTAGGATTTTTTTATACAAAAAAGAAAACACAAACAAATTGCAAATAGATACAAATCTACTAACACAAAATCAGAAACTAAATACATTGCACTAATGCCAACCTTGAAACAGAACAACAATTCTTAAACATTACAGACCAGGCAGTTCACTTTACCACTCATGGTTGCTCCCAATAATTCTTTTGCTTGTGGTACGCTCTATAACAAGCAGGCACACACAGCCCAGGGTTAGAAGGACACTCAGGGCAGTACATACGAGTCTCCTTCCGCGTACCTCTTCGCCAACAGACTCTACATCTCCTAGTGGGAAAGTCTTTTGAGGATGTAGGAGGAATGTGATCAGGAAAGTGGCGATCTTTCAATCGAGCCACATCCTCCACCACTCCAACTCTAGGAACACTTGCCTGTTCCACAACAACAAGGCTGCCTATGACAGACTCCTGAAACTGAACAAAAGTCAACTTTGACGCAGGAGAACACTCCTTGAACACAACAAAAGCATTGAAAGTTGCTAAATTGAAGAGATGGATGGCCAACTTCTTATACCAAATGTAAGACTTACGAATAGCAGTGTAAGGTTCCAACCTCTGATCTACTCTATCAACACCACCCATGTGCTTATTGTAGTCTAAAATGCACACAGGTTTGCGCACTTCAGCAATCTGACCCCAAACAGCCACAGGTGAAGTACTCTCATCATGGATGGTAGTCAGCATGTACACATCCCTCCTGTCCACAAATTTCACAGCTAGCAGTTCCTCACTACGCAAGGCACTGCACTGTCCCCTCTGAAGTTTTTTGCAAACAAGCTCTTTTGGATAACCTTTACGGTTAGAGCGGATTGTGCCACAAGCAAAAGTGTCCACTTTGAACAATTCCTTAAACAATTGCACAGCAGTGTAGAAGTTATCAAGGTACAAATGGTGGCCTCTGTTAAACAGTCCTCTAGCAAGATCCCACACAATTTTCTCTGAAACTCCAAAAGTGGACGGACAACCAGGGGGTCAATAGTGGAATCCCTACCAGTGTACACACGCAAATTAAAAACATATCCTGTCCTACTCTCAGACAACATATACAGCTTAATTCCATAGCGTGCCCTCTTGCTAGGAATGTACTGCCTAAAACCAAACGGCCCTTGAACAGGACCAAAGACTCATCAATAGATATTTCTTTCCCTGGAGTATAGATCTCTGAAAATCGATCTACAAAGTGATCAAGAACAGGCCGAATCTTAAAAAGACGGTCACATTCAGGGTGATCTCGTGGCAACGCCAAACCATTATCAACAAAATGCAGCATCCGAAGCAAAAGTAAATACCGATCACGAGTCATAACTGCAGGAAATATGGCCGTTGCCATCAAGGGACTGGTAGACCAATATGAACTCATGGACGGCTTCCTTATCAAACCCATCAAAAAGTCAAACCCAAAAACTTCTTCATCTCTTCCAGATTTGTGGGACTCCACCGGGTAGCTCTAGAATAGGGCCTAAGTCTGGCACTGTTGTCCCTCAAAAACTGTTCAGCATACAAATTAGTCTGCTCAACAATCTCACCCAAAAATACATCATCCATAAACAACTGAAAATACTGTATAGGCAAATAATGTTCACAATCCACTCTACACCCTGCATAACCACTAAAGGCAGGCAACACCGGCTGCACCATGTTTGGATCAACCCAGAGTCCAGCACTTCCAGTAGGAAGCCTAGCAGCCCCAGGCTGCAATCCAGATGCCTCTTGCACCATCGGCACAGTAGTATCCTCCTCTAAATCAGGCACTTCATCTGCACTGAGAGTACCTTCATCATCCGATGATTCCATGTGGAGAGAAAACTCACTGCCTGAATCTTCCCTCCCTCCTCTCCCTCAGACGCACTGTCAGTCTCATAATCCTGCTCAGAGGAAGATTCAAGAAGCAAACCAACCACCTGCTGAGCAGTAATTCTACGGCTAGCCATAATGCTTACTAATAAAGGTTACTTGTCAAACAAGTCAACAACAACAAACCCTTTGTAAAAAAAAGAAATAAACAAAATGTAGCTTTATCACAAAGACCTATATACTCCAACACTATACCACTCACGTGACAGAAGCAGCTAGACTCACCACCACCTACTCTGCACAGACACAGTAAGGATCAACAATATCCCACTAAAAAAGAAGAAGAAAAAAATTACACATAAGATAATGCAAAACATCGCAAAGAATTTCATGCTCTGAACACTAACAAATATGCTGCCATTATGGCACCACTTACAAAAAATTCATTCATGCATGACAATAATACTCATTTGGAGTACACACAACAAAAATATTTTTCTTACCAAATAAATGCAATTACGCAAAACTGCAGAACCACCACTGCCGAAACCGCAAACAGGAATCAAAAGCTTTACACTAGAATAAAAAGGAGAAAAAAAAACATTACAATCACATATGCAAATAATGCACCAGTCCACACACAATCCACCAGCCAAGCTAAGGGGTAGGTGGGCCTAACAGTATAAATAAAATATTCACCCCCATAAAGGGAGCAACCCTTGCCCTTTTGGCCACTCCCCAACACAAAAATTAAAAAAACCCTGGTGCCTAGTGGGCATTCCTGCTGCACGATCACATGATCGTGCAGCAGGAATGCACAAAAGAGGCATCGGGGGAAAGGAAAACCCTTTCCTTTCCCTCGATGCCTCTTTTGATACAAACCCCCCTCCCCGAGCCAAACCTCACCTGATTTCCCGACGCGCTGGAAGCAAATGGCTTCCAGCGCGTCGGGGAAGAAAGGGAAACCCTCACTGATGTCAGCGCGCTGACGTCATTGATGGGGCGGGGGAGGCAGGGGAAGCCCTTCCCCTGCCTCCCCAAAAAAAAACCTAACGATCGGATTCCCACGGGGGAGCGCCAGCGCTTCCCCGTGGGTGGTCTATGACGAGCTGGACTCGTCATGAGCACACGAGCACTGTGTGCCATGACGAGTCCAGCTCCGTCATAAGCACCGAAGGGGATAAAGGGTCAGAGCAGGATCTCAGCGGCAGACGAGGAGAAGGAACCTCCTGGTCACAGGAACTACACGAGCATTGCGCTCGAGAAATTCAAGGATGCAAAGACCTCCATCAAGGATTACAGCTAACTTTTCAGGGTGTAAATGGAGAGAAGCCACATCTGCTTAACCACGCTCACGAATTCTACACGAGAATTGCGCTCGAGAAAATGAAGGATGCAAAGACCTCCATCAAGGATTACAGCTAACTTTTCACGTTGGAAATGGAGAGAAGGCACATCTGCTTAACCACGCTCACGAATTCTGCACACCTGCCCTGCATATTTATCCAAGAAGATGCCACCGTTTTGTGCAATACCTCTACTCAACTGGAGTACTGTCTACTGGCTAATCAGTAAGTGTTACCTCGTTGGGTAAATGTATAGTGCCTTTCCTACACTACAGCTGCGTAAAGGACCAGAAGAATTGTCTCCAGTGACCTGTGTGTCTGTAACTTTGCCACCGCGCCGAAAGCGCCGGGGTCCTTTGAGTAAGCTGTCCATCATAGTGGGGAAAGGGCGGGCAGACGTTGCATACCGCTAGTGTATGTGTAGCGGGGCCAAACGAGTGGGGCTTCTAGGCCCGTTCACATGCCTCTTGTTTATAAAGGGTCAGAGCACGATCTCAGCGGCAGACGAGGAGAAGGAACCTCCTGGTCACAGGAACTACACGAGCATTGCGCTCGAGAAATTCAAGGATGGAAAGACCTCCATCAAGGATTACAGCTAACTTTTCAGGGTGTAAATGGAGAGAAGCCACATCTGCTTAACCACGCTCACGAATTCTACACGAGAATTGCGCTCGAGAAAATGAAGGATGCAAAGACCTCCATCAAGGATTACAGCTAACTTTTCACGTTGGAAATGGAGAGAAGGCACATCTGCCCTGCATATTTATCCACGAAGATGCCACCGTTTTGTGCAATACCTCTACTCAGCTGGAGTACTTTCTACTGGCTAATCAGTAAGTGCTACCTCGTTGGGTAAATGTATAGTGCCTTTCCTACACTACAGCTGCGTAAAGGACCAGAAGAATTGTCTCCAGTGACCTGTGTGTCTGTAACTTTGCCACCGCGCCGAAAGCGCCGGGGCCCTTTGAGTAAGCTGTCCATCATAGTGGGGAAAGGGCGGGCAGACGTTGCATACCGCTAGTGTATGTGTGGCGGGGCCAAACGAGCGGGGCTTCTAGGCCCGTTCACATGCCTCTTGTTTATAAAGGGTCAGAGCAGGATCTCAGCGGCAGACGAGGAGAAGGAACCTCCTGGTCACAGGAACTACACGAGCATTGCGCTCGAGAAATTCAAGGATGCAAAGACCTCCATCAAGGATTACAGCTAACTTTTCAGGGTGTAAATGGAGAGAATCTGCCACGAATTCTACACGAGAAAATGAAGGATGCAAAGACCTCCATCAAGGATTACAGCTAACTTTTCACGTTGGAAATGGAGAGAAGGCACATCTGCCCTGCATATTTATCCACGAAGATGCCACCGTTTTGTGCAATACCTCTACTCAACTGGAGTACTTTCTACTGGCTAATCAGTAAATGCTACCTCGTTGGGGAAATGTATAGTGCCTTTCCTACACTACAGCTGCGTAAACACACTCCTCCCTCCTCTCGTGGGTATTCCTGCTGCACGATCACATGATCGTGCAGCAGGAATGCACAAAAGAGGCATCGGGGAAAGGAAAACCCTTTCCTTTCCCTCGATGCCTCTTTTGTTACAAACTCCCCCTCCCCGAGCCAAACCTCACCTATGCTCGACGCGCTGGAAGCAAATGGCTTCCAGCGCGTCGGGGAAAAGGGAAACCCTCAATGATGTCAGCGCGCCTCGTGCGCTGACGTCATTGATGGGGAGGGCGGGGGGCGGGGGAGGCAGGGGAAGCCCTTCCCCTGCCTCCCCAAAAAAAAAAACGACGATCGGATTCCCACGGGGGAGCGCCAGCGCTTCCCCCGTGGGTGGTCTTATGACGAGCTGGACTCGTCATGAGCACACGAGCACTGTGTGCCATGACGAGTCCAGCTCGTCATAAGCACCGAAGGGGTTAAATATACCACGTATCTCCCATGCCGGCAACAACACGGGTCTTCTGCGTGTTAGCATAGCATCAATGACAGACTAAACACCTCCACCCGCTAGTCCGATTTTAATTGTGGCCATGTCAGAACTATATGCACAGCAAGTGTGTGTCATCCTCATGCCATACTACCCTGCTCATGTGACTGTCACAATGCTTTCCAACCTGGTCTTGCACCCGTTTAAAATCCGAAACGTTAAAATCTGTTCCGCATGTGCAATGATTATTACCAACAAACACCCCAAATCTCATGCGTTTTCTAGTAAAATGTTAATTCAACTGGCTTTGTCTTTTAAACAACTTCATAATTGCAAATTAGACTTTTTTGCACGTTAATCAACATTTTCATTTGACTCCTATTAACAATGTCTCGAGGTGTATGAGCCTACAAATTTAATACATCATTGTATGCAATATCTAAATGACATTGCCTCAGGGGTACATAGCTGATTCAATTTAGTTGCCAACATGTGTGTACATCTCTATGAACCTACACATACTATAACATCATCTTACATTTTTAGTTCAAACCCCCATATATAACGAGGTGCTAATAATGTGTGTGGAGTGTAACGTGTCAATGTCAGCATATGTTTTGCAGTGAGATGTGTGTTAGAGAAAGCAGCTCATGTCCATTTTACCATTGAGCCCAAAAGGACTCATAGTATTGAATTTTCTTATCCATAGTACTTCCCTCTGCAATAATAATTTGCCTGGGTCACCTCCATCTCAGGCAGTCACTTTTTCTAAAATAAGAAACCAGAGCTGTGCGATGTTATGTTGTTCTTTGAGCCAATGTTCTACAAAATTTCAGTGGGTGTTTTTTTTGCAGGTCATGCTCTTGTGTTCTGTGATCTGAATTTTCACTTTTCTTTCGGTTTTGCCAATGTAAAATAAACTACACGGACATTTTATGCAGTAAATTACGTTTGGTGTCTTGCAATTTGCTTCATATTTAAGGATCACCGGTTCTCCAGTTCGAGGATGCTTGATGGTGTTTCCTGGAATTACATTGTTGCAGTGAGTGCAATTGTGACATTTTTTAATGCCCTCTTCAGTTTTGTGTTCTGATTACTTTTCTGTTTTAGTAATTCTTTGATGTTTCTTGTTCTGCTGTAAGCAAAAACGGTCTGTTTTTGAATATTTCTTTGAAATCTGGCTCTGTTTGAAGTAATTCCCAATGTTTCAAAACTATTTTTTGATGTAGTTATATTTGTTTGAGAATTTAGATATGAACACCATTTGTTCCTTATTGGGTTTCGTTTGTTTCTTTAGCAATTCCTGGCATTCTCGTTGTTTAATGCGTTCCTCAGATTGCTCAATTAGGGTGATAGGATATCCCCGATTCAAGTATCTTTTGTCTTATTTTTGCTAGAGCTGAATCACACATATCTGTATTTCAATGTGATTCTTTTCACCCTCATCATTTGGGAATATGGTAAGTTCTCCAGTAGTTTAGGGAGATGAAAACTCTGAAAAAGTAAAGCATTGTTCCGAACTGTGGGGCAGATTTACAAGCCCCTTGCGCCACTTTTGCGTCACTTTTCCCATGTTAAAAGTGACGCAAAAGTGGCGCAAGGGGCTTGTAAATCTGCCCCAGAGGGTTTTGTGTACATGCTCATTTTCAAATTTGAGTGACTTTTCTCAATCCAAGTGTCAAGAAATGCTAGACTAGTTCTACTGATGAATTTGATTTTTATGTCATTCCTGGTGTTTAATAACATGATGTTCTTGATCAGATCTTCTTCAGTATGGTACCAGATTAAAAAGATGTGGGGGCATATTAGCAAGAAGAGGCGATAATCATCGCTAACCCTGTTTAGCGTGTTTTTTATCGCCAGCTATCGCTGGAATATATCGCCACGCTAACGCTGTATTAGCAACGATTAGCGCTATGGCGATGAATATTCCAGCGATAGCGGGGAATAGGCCAACATCGCTGAAAAACCAGCGATGTTTCATGGAGAAGGGAGAACACCTTGCTGATACGACCCTGTGGTCGTATCAGCATAATCCACCCCCATGTTAGGTATGGCTAACACCTGCTAATTGCAGGTGTTAAATAAATGGCGATGACCCCGGTTAGCGCGACTTTTCACGACGCTAACTGGGGCCATGGCCACCTTGCTAATAGGCGATATGCCTGTTAGCGGGTGTTTCCCAGGTTTGTTCGTCGGGAACGCCCACTTTGCATGTCATTAGCGATAAATATCGCTGACATGCAAAGCGGTAAAAAAACGGGCGCTAATGCCCGCAAACTGTCTCTAACTGCTGTTAGAGACAGTTTGCTGATAGGGCGATATGAATATCGCCGCTTTAGCGGCAAAAAGTGCCGCTAAAGCGGCAATAGTGCCCTTGCTAATATGCCCTGTCATCTTTATATATGCAGTAAAAAGCCAAATGATCACTCCATGCAGGTAGATAGAAAATATAGGGGCATATTAGCAAGACCGGCGATAAAATTATCGCCGCTTTAGCGGCAGTCTCCTGCCGCTAAAACGGCGATAATTTTATCGCCGGTCTTGCTAATATGCCCCATAATTCTGCTCGAATTTAGCCATGAAAATGTTGGCGTACACAGGTGCCCCCTCAAAAGCCATGGATGTGCCACTGTGTTGTAAACAAAATTGTAAAACCTCTAATAAAAAAAACTTTGTTGGCTTTCAAGGGAGGTTGGTGGAGTAGTGCCCATTCTACTGCTTCCAGTCCTTCTAAAAGAGGAATGGATGTGTATAATGAGGTAACATCAATAGTACACAGTTGTTCCATGTTCTCAATGGGTAAATCTTGCAATTGCACTAAAAAATCTGTGGAATCCTGTACGTATGAACGCCACGATTGTACAAAGGGCTGTAAAAACGAATCAACATATTTACCAAGAGGCTCAAATAGTGAACCACAGCCGGACACAATGGGTCTGAACAGTGGATCCGTTCTATTTTTGTGAATCTTCGGTAACATGTATAACCTCGGGTGTCTCGGAAAAGTGTCATTAGATAAGCCCCCATTTTAGAATTAATCCACTCCATATTACCAGCTTTGTCCAAACTCTTAGTCAGTGTATCTGTGATCTCATCAGGAGGATCAAGATCAAGTTTTAGGTATGTCGATTCATCCATGACGTGTTTGTCCACTTTTTTCTTAGAATAAATGCTTTCCATCATTACCAATGCGCCTCCTTTATCATGCTTTCTGAAAAGTAAGATCAGGATTGTTTGATAAGTTCATCAATGTATTTTTTTCTGATTTAGTTAAATGCAAAGTATTACTGGGTTTAAAAAAGACGCTGTTCAGATCTTTCTTTAACAAAACTTCAAATGTATCTAGCATCTAATGAGTTGCTGGTGGCATAAATTAACTTTTGCTTTTAAATTCCTGGTATTCCGAATCTTCTGTTGGTTTCTTAGTAGGGATTACATTTTCAAAATAATGGCGTAGTCTTAACAACTTCATGAACTTGAATAAAGTTATCTCAGTTTCAAACGTATTGGTATTGTATGTTGGCACAAACGAAGTCCCTTTATTTAAAATCTTCAATTGTTCCTGTGTCAAAATTTGAGACGAAATATTAATCACTAGACTTTCTGACAACTCAGGTTCTTCCAGAAAGATACACCTTCTCAAGAGAGGCGTAACAAGGAGTGATATCTTTAATTATCCTTGTTTCTTCCTCTTTAAATGTGTGCTGCATTCTGCAGTACACGCCGATAGAGCAATATGCCTCTCAGGATTTGTTTTTTTGCAGGAAGGTACCCCCTCATGCATAAAACAATCCTGCATGCAGTCAAAAACCCTTGCATCATGGTGCAAAGGTGCCTGCATTGGTGCTAGGCAGCCAAAACAGCACCAATGCAGGGGAAAAGGCAGGAATGCGTTGTATTTTTTTAGATACAGCACATTCTTGCCCTTTCTCTTTCATATATAGCAGTGCAGTAAGGTGACTTGCTGCACTGTGTGACAAATTTCAATTTATGGCACTGAGTTTACAGTCACAGGGCACTTGATGACCAATACTGTGATCCACATGTAACATGCTCCCACCAGAATATTGACATGCAGCACACACACTCAGTCTCTGCACACTGTTTAGTTCCCCTTGAACTGTACTCAAGTGTGTCACATTGAACACACACATTAACCATACACTCACTGTTCTGCATTTCGATCTATGTGTTCTACATGTCTTGCACAGGCACATGCATTCTGCATGTGGTGTTATCATGCTCACATTTCCTGATCAACCTGATGTTTGGCAGTGGCGAGTGTAACACACACCAACAGCACTTTTGAAAAGGTGAGTGAGCCAGTAGGCCTCACTGCAGTGAACCAGGGCTGAATGGTCATGTTCACTACTACTGTTCATTACACAGCATGCTGCCACCCCCACTTTAGCTCTGTAGTACTCCTGGCAAAGGCAGTAGCATGCATCTACTATTGGGGCAGGTCTTTGTGTGGCCTTCCTAGTCCAAGCAGACCGCAATCCATGGCACAGGCCTATGTCATGGCACACACGCATATTCCATGTTCCCTTTTGAGATTACTAAAAAAAGGAGGTAGAGGGGGGACAAGGAGCTGGATATAGGTCCAGTGGCTCATGCTCCTGAATAATAGAGTCGTCACTAAGGAGAGTCACTGTTCCTGAGTAGAGAGTGAGAAAAGGAATGAGTCATTTATAGAAGGATGGGAAGGAGTCGGTGAGACTTTCACTTGATGCCCTCACACACCCCGAAGGATGTCATGCTTCATCATGGAGCGGTGCTCCTCGTCGGGCCGGCGCTGCAATACCCTACGGGTCCCCCGAAGGGTCACTTTGTCAGAGATCTTTTTAGTGATCTAGCCGCTAGGTGTGTGCGGGTCTGTGTGCGGTGTTACGTGAAGGGTGAATGATAAAAGGTGACTAGAGGGAATCTAAGGTAGACTACTTTAATGAAAAGATCCCTCTGCATTTGTTTAAAAGACCAAAAGGTTGTGTGCTGCTCAAGGGTAGTTATGACCCTCAGTAGCTAGACGAGTGCAGTGTTAATTTAAAAGGGGGATGGGGTCAACATGTTTCGCGCTACAGTGTGGTCTCAGGAGGAGATCCTTCGCGCTTCTTCAGGACCAAAGGGAAGTGAATTAAGTGTTGGGGTTATACGGTGGCCTAGTTGAATGTTGTAGTGCCACTTGATGGACCCGAATAGTGGTCCTATCTAAAATGACAAAATGAGAAAGGGAAAAGAACATATAGACAATATGAGCAATTCCATAGAGTACTGTATCAATGCAAAGAGTTGGTCCCCCATCGGTGGGCCAAGATATCTTGATATGAAAAAGACCCACAAGTCACATAGTAGTTCTCGTGGGTAGGTAAATTGCGTAAGTCAACAAGTATACAAACAAATGTAGGACAAACAAACTGGTGAGCTAAAAAATTTAGATAAAGAAAAGGTCATCTTATCATGCCAGATATTAGTGGTAAGCATATCGGCGTAGATCCCCTATGAATGTCATGATAGGAGAGGATCGCGTTATGATGCATGGCATATGGTTCAAAATGGTCATGGAACAACCCTGGAGACTATAGAAGTGATATTAATCAAAGGACTGATTCCCATTGATGGCAAGCCCTCTTAATTCACACTGTGCTGTCTATGGTAGGTGAACTGGGACAGCTTACCTCTTCAAAATGGGCATAGTGCTCCATAAGTCATGGCGGGGGTGCTTGCCGTCGCAATCTGTGTGAAAAAGTGGGTGTTACTATTGTATCTTTAGCAAGTTCGTAGCGGAAGCATGCGCAATGCAGCAGTTTGTCAGTACTCATAGTTACGTCGGAGAACACAGGCTCTTGAACCTACCCGACCTCTCGCCAGCTTGAAGATTGTTCTGTGTGAATGCTTCTGTTTTTGTGCTCCCTGAGTGGCGCGAATGGAAGGGGTGTGGCCATGCACGCACAGGTCATGATGAGGTAGTCACGTGTGTATATGCCGCCAAGGAGGCGGACCCAGCCATAAGTGAAGGGGCCATCTTCGAGTTGTGTGGAAATCCATATAAAAAAGGTGTGGACACAGCTTTTTTATAGTTGTGAGCTGCCCATGGCTATTGTGCGGTAGAGGAAAAATATCACTTACATATTAGTAAGTAAAGGCGGATAGTTATTCTTATTAAAAATGCCACCTATTGTGGAATGTCATGTAGTACGAGGGCCTTCATGATTTCACGGAGTTTAGTGCATAATGGTGGCCAGGATTATCAATAACCTGAAGGAAAGGTGGCTATTACTTGGTGAGGAATCTAATGCCTCTCAGAGGCAGCGTTTTGTTTGTTTTATCAATTGATTGGTGAGTCTGCCAATCGATCAATTGTAAACAAGTGTATGTGGTAGTGATGTCACTGAGCTGGGGGGTAGTAGTCGAGGATAGTCACATCGGATGATGAGAAGGACGTTAGTGGGTGTTGATAATGAGTACCCATATGGTAAGCAACATGGTTAGATCAACTCTGTAATTCTATCCAGGGTATCTCATTGTTTAAACCATTGGTGTTTTTGCGTAATCGGAACGCCCAGCGTTGCTCCTTGTGGAACAGGGTGGTGGTACTCCAAGATGTATTAGCCTCCAGGATAGTCCATGTTAGTTGATCTATGGTATGGCATTTTTCAATATAATGATTGCACATCTTAGTAGTGCTGCGACCGCAGCGGATGTTGCTCTTGTGTTCACTGATTCTGATTTTCACTGGTCTGGTGGTCATCCCCACATAGTACAAGTAGCAAGAACATTTGATTAGGTAGACACGATTTTTTGTGTTACAATTAGTGTGTTGTCGCTGAGTCCAGGTGATGTTGCCTATCTGGAGGTCCTTCGTGTGACATGTGGAGGTACATGAATTGCAGTTGCCACAAGGGTAGTGACCCTTAACAGTTGGAAGGTCCCATTGTGTGGTTTGTTGTGTTATCGTTCTTATCTGCGGTCAAGTGTGGATCAGCATGTCTTTGAGATTTTGAGTTATTTTTAGGGCAAATCTGGGACGTTCTAATTGGAGTTCTCCTTTTTTGACAATGTTCCAATGTTTAAGAATGATGTTTTATACTTGATTGGAATTCGGGGTGTACATCGTGACACAAGTCATGATATCATCTTGTGTTCCTAAGGTGGTTTCCAAGAGGACTTTGCGATGGTTGTTGCAAGCTCTGTTCTTTGCGTTTCTGATGACTTTCTCAGGGTAACTCTTGTTGCGGAGATTGTGGCTGAGAGCGTCCGCTTGTGAATCTTAATCACTTGTATTGCTGCAGTTCCTCCTTGGTCTCAAGAATTGTCCATATGGTAGATTCTCTTGAAGTGCCTTGAGGTGGTGACTATTGAAGGGGAGGAGACTGTTGCAGTCCGTTGGTCTTTTGTATGTCTTAGTTTTCAGAGTTCCCTGGTTAAGGGAAAAGAGAAGGTCCAGGAATGGGATCTCCTTATTGGATTTGGAGAGGGTGAACTTGAGATATGGGTCTCTTGTGTTGATCCACAGGTAGAATTCCTCGCATTTTTTCTCGGTGCCCGCCCAGAAGATCAGAATATTATCGATGTAGCACTTCCATTTGATAATGTCCATCAGGTAGGGGTTGGTGTCAGTGAACACATGCGAGGATTCGAAGTCTGACTTATAGAGGCATGCCAGGCTTGGCGCGAAAGTGCTACCCATGGATGTTCCGTGTATCTGATGGTATAGTTGGTTCTTATAGTGGAAGAAGGGATTTTCAAGGGCTACACTGGCACAATCAATGATGAACTCCACGGGTGTGGCTGAGGCGATTGTTGTTGTTCTGAGGATATCGTCGATGACCCTGATGGTGGCATTTTGAGGAATGTTGGTGTACAAGGCTTCTACATTGAGGGTGACGAGGAAGGTAATCTCATGTTGATTGGGGAGATTATCAATAAGGCAAAGTGTTTCTTTTGTGTCCTTGAGGAATAATGGGGTGCTCTGTACCAATGGTTGTAAGAAATGATCGCAGAATTGGCTTAAGCGTTTCAAAAGGGAGCCAATGCTGGACGCTATAGGTCTTACCGGAGGGGGTTGTACATTTTTATGGATTTTAGGAAGGATGTAGAAGTATGGGATTGTGGGTGTGGTTTTTACCAAGAAATCTGCTTCATTCTTCGTAATCCAGCCATTGGCGATTGCTTCATTGACCATACTTCTTATTTTCTTGGTTAAGGATTCAGTGGGGTCTGTGTTCAGCTTCTTGTAGTATTTGGTGTCGGCCAGTTGTCTCTGGCACTCAATGTCATAGTCGTTGGTGTTCAGGATGACAGTTGCGCCGCCCTTATCTGCTGGTTTGATGACAATGTTGGAGTCATTGCTGAGATCCATAATGGCTCTTCTTTCTCTTGCTGGTAGATTGTCAAAGGGAGTCCTGGGTGTGAGGAGGTTAACATCTTTGAGGACGGCCTTCTCAAAAGTGAGAATCTCACTAGGAGTCATGGCCAGGTTGGGTGAAAATCTGGATGGGTTCCTTAGTCCAGAGTCTGACGGGGTGGCGTTCTCATTGTTGTTGAAGAACGAGCGTAGTCTCAATTTCATGAAGAAAATGTGAAGTTCTCCAGTGAGTTTAAAGTGGTCTTTTTGGGGGGTTGGAACAAAGCCTAATCCTCTACGTAGGGCCACCATTCCATCAGTAGTCAGTTGTCTTCTGAACAGGTTAACAACTAGTTTTTCTTTGTCGTCTGGCTCCTGGTTTGACGTTGGGTTCCGGGGTCCATCCATTGTACATGTTTTTGATCGTTTCTCCTTCTTTCTTCTGCCTCTGCCCCTGCCTCTGTTCCAAAAAGGAGGAGGGTTCCGGTGTTGGTAGAAGTGTTGGAAAGGAGGTTGTGGTACCATAATGGTGGTGCTCCTGGGTATCCTGGTTGATGGTAGCCATATATTGGTGGTGTGGGTAAGAGTCCCTGGCCTCCCTGGTTGCTTTTCCAGCTCCCATTGCTGGAATTGCTGTTTGACCTGCTGAGTCTGGTGGATGTAGAGGAGCCATCATCTGAAGTAGTGTCATTAGCTGATGTTGGGTAATCCTCTTTGGTGTAGGGGTAGATTTATTCTTTCTCGAAACTCTTAATGTCTTTTTGGAGTTTGGTAATTTTTTTTGCATTAGATAGACCTTGTGTTCATTCATTTCTATGTTGATCTCTGAGAGGCGCGATTTGAATGCTGAGATGCTGATGCTGGTTTTTAGGGCATTCTCGGCTATATTGATTTAAATGATGAGTGCCTCCGAGAGGCGCTTGGCAGTGCTGATGATGAGAATGAGCCAATCTTGGTTGCATTTCCATGCAATTTGGCCCCATTCTTTTCTGAATATGAGATCTTCTAGGAATATGCGGGGGGCCTCTGTTACAAGAAGTCCATTGGGAGCTACATTAGCCCGTAAATATTCGCTCATAATAGCCCCATGCATGGCTATCTTGACTTGTTGTTTCTTGAGTGTGGCGATAGAGTTCCAATCTCTTTGGGGGAGCTAGTGGTGGCAGTACCATCTGCCCCAAGAAGGGATGGTGTTCTTAGGATCTCTGAGACTATGTCCTCGCCGTAGCTAAGTCCGAGATGTTCGTCCATGTTGGAGAAGAAAAAACGGATAGGAAATGGAAAGGATAGGTATGTCCCTCGTCTGGACCACTGTGCTAGTATCACAAAAAAAGGGGGGAGAGGGGAGACAATGAGCTGAGTATAGGTCCAGTGGCTCGCGCTCCTGAATAATAGAGTCGTCACTAAGGAGAGTCACTGTTCCTGAGTAGAGAGTGAGAAAAGGAATGAGTCATTTATAGAAGGATGGGAAGGAGTTGGTGTGACTTTGACTTGATGCCGTCACACACCCCGAAGGATGTCATGCTTCATGATGGGGCAGTGCTCCTCATCGGGCCGGCACTGCAATGCCCTACAGTTCCCCAAAGGGTCACTTTGTCGGAGATCTTTTTAGTGATCTAGCCGTTAGGTGTGTGCGGGTCTGTGTGCAGTGTTACGTGAAGGGTGAATGCTAAAAGGTGACTAGAGTGAATCTAAGGTAGACTACTTTAATGAAAATGATCCCTCTGTCATCGTTTAAAAGACCAAAAGGTTGTGTGCTGCTTGAGGGTAGTTATGACCCTTAGTAGCTAGATGAGTGCAGTGTTAGTTTAAAAGGGGGATGGGGTCAACATGTTTCTCGCTACAGTGTGGTCTCGGGAGGAGATCCTGCATGCTTCTACAGGACCAAAGGGAAGTGAATTAAGTGTTGGGGTTATACGGTGGCCTAGTTGAATGTTGTAGTGCCACTCGATGAACCCGAATAGTGGTCCTATCTAAATCGACAAAAAGAGAAAGGGAAAAGAACATATAGACAATATGAGCAATTCCATAGTGCAGTACTGTATCAATGCAAAGTGTAGGTCCCCCATCGGTGGGCCATGATATCTTGATATGAAAAAGACCCACAAGTCACATAGTTGCTCTCGTGGGTAGGTAAATTGCGTAAATCAACAAGTATACAAACAAATGTAGGACAAACAAACAGTTGGACTAAAAAATTTTGATAAAGAAAAAGTCATCTTATCATGCCAGATATTTGTGGTAAGCATATCGGCGTAGATCCCCCATGAATGCCATGATAGGAGAGGATTGCGTTATGATGCATGGTATATGGTTCAAAACGGTCATGGAGCAACCGTGGAGACTATAGAAGTGATATTAATTAAAGGACTGATTCCCATTGATGGCAAGCCCTCTTAATTGACACTCTCCTGTCTATGGTAGGTGAACTGGGACTGCTTACCTATTCAAATTGGGCATAGTGCTCCATAAGTCATGGCAGGGGTGCTTGCCGTCGCAATCTGTGTGAAAAAGTGGGTGTTTCTATTGTATCTTTAGCAAGTTTGTACCGGAAGCATGCGCAACGCAGCAGTTTGTCAGTACTCACAGTTACGTCAGAGAACACAGGCTCTTGAACCTACCCGACCTCTCGCCAGCTTAAAGATTGTTCTGTGTGAATGCTTCAGTTTTTGTGTTCCCTGATATGCGCTGATGGAGGGGGAGTGGCCATGCGCCCACAGGTTGTGATGAGGCAGTCACGTGTGTATATGCCACCAAGGAGGCGGGCCCAGCGGTAAGTGAAGGGGCCATCTTGGAGTTGTGTGAAATCCATATAAAAAGGCGTGGATACAGCTTTTTTATAGTTGCTAGCTGCCCATGGCTATTGTGCGGTAGAGGAAAAATATCACTTACATATCAGTAAGTAAAGGCTGATAGTTATTTTTATTAAAAATGCCACCTATTGTGAAATGTCATGTAGTACGAGGGCCTTCATGATTTCAGGGAGTTTGGCGCATAATGGTGGCCAGGATTATCAATAACCAGCAGGAAAGGTGGCTATTACTTGGTGAGGAATCTAATGCCTCTCGGAGTGACGACCCTTTTGAGATTATACAAGAATGCCCAGCAAAGGTGTTGCATGTGTGCTAGTTTGTGGATCGCAACACATGCATGAATGCATTCTTTACAAATGACATTTTTACATCTACACGTGAGACTAGGCCTTTGTGCCTGACAACTCTCACAAAAGATCTGTGATGGTATCTGCTGCAACATTTGCTCCTGTTAAGTGCTGACATTCTGTATGGTAGTCTATATGTGAGACACAATACAATGAGAAGTTTGCCTCAGATACTGACTTTTTGTGAGATTTATGATCCATCATACACTGAGTACCATATTAAACAGGCTTTGGTGCTGCAAAACACAGCAAGACGACTTGCTGTGCTTCACTGCCCTGCTTAAGTGTGTGAGGACAGGAATGGCCCATTACTATGTACATATATGGCAAAACTTCCCTGTCCCTTTCATGTAGTACACTGCATCACATTGGCTTGCTGCATTGATTTCTTATTACTTGGAGGAATGGCCCCATGTTGATCATCAGCTCAGACAACATGATTCATACATGTTGAGGCCTACATCTAGTTGAGAAGATGTGGGTGATTGGATTTTTACATTGACATGCACACTTACACAACACAATGAATGAGTGACAAAAAGATTTATTGGCTGATAAACTGACAAATGTCCGTAAGTATTACCATCAGGTGATAATGATCAAGAAAGCAAATTAACCATGATTTGGTCTCATCTCCTCCACCCTCCCATTGTGTGCTGGATATGTCCTTAATTGTCTTCATCCTCTTCCAGTTCCTATGGATTTAGTGGCTCAAAGTTCCATGGGACATTTGTTTTTACACAGGTGTTGTGCAACATTGCACATACAATGATTATTTTCCACATCATTGGAGGTGAGTACAATAATCTTCTGCCTGACATAGCCATGCATCTGTTCCTGGACTTTACGACCCCAAAACTCCTCACAACAACGTTTGTTGACCTGGGGAGTGCCATGTTAAATTGTTTTTCAGGCTCAATCAGATGATTAGTGAATGGGGTCATGACCCATGGCTGCAACGCATATCCTTGGCTACCTGAAGGTACAAAAATAGAACAGTGAATGGTTTTGCACATTGTTACTGAGACATAATTGTCCATGTCTGTTATGTATGCTGGTAAACTCATACACATTTCTTACAGTTTTAACCAATATGTGTTATATACTACTGACCATTGGTTTACACAGTTATCTTCAAGTTTTATGTGTCATTGCACAAATTATCCATGTCCTGAGACATAGGACACTTCTATATGCTGAGTATCATGTTTCCGTGTAATTTCATTGATTGAAGTTTCGGCTTTTGTGGTAAGCTACATCCTAGCTACTGAATTATTCGCAATAATCCTCAAATGTTGGAACACACCTGACTTCCATTTTTCTATAATTAATTTTATAGGCTGTCCACCCCTCCTTCCACAGTCCTGAGGAAGACCCGTTGTGACGCATATCACTCTGCACTGTTTCCAGGGTCGAAACGTCGGCATTATTATCACACATGTCTATACCGTTTTCTTGACTTTAAATTTAAATCATTATTGGGTCTTGCATTTCATGTAACAAATCAGGAGTCAGGACAGAAATCTTGAATTTTTATTTATGTCACTTGTGTATGTCATGTATATAGTGCACCTTTTACTTCACCAGTCACCACATGTCACTTTCTCACAATAGTCACCTTTGTATTGTCGCAATTTACTTGTGTTTGTGACTTATATTCAATGCCTCTTTGAAAAAGAAAAATATAAGAGTAAATCAACTCTGTTTTTGAATAGTTTCCTTTTCTTGGTGTGTTCTTATCCTAAATTGTTTTTCATGTATTGTAAAAGGAATTGAGATACATCATTACCCTTGTATTGAATACAGAAATCACAGCAATTGTATCACCCAACAGAACCAACTGTTTTCTATATTACCAATACCCAGGTTCTGAGGGACACAGGGTCGCCCCATTATCTTTAATGAGTGTCATGTTTAGGCAGTAGGTTACTATGATAAGTATTTTGGAATGTTCTTAACATCTTTATGTTATTTGCACTTGCTATATGTGCAAAGTTACAAACTTATGATCAGACATATATTCAGCCCTATGTAGGTCGTGACAGTGCAAACATGTTTGACACTCACACAAACATTTGTCCTTTGACACCTCTGATGTCCTTGCTTGCCTACATGACATTAGCACAGCCTTTGATTTGTTCACTTAATTTAGCATGGCTATTTGCTTAGTACATGTAGTAAATTTCCAACATGTGACATGAAGAGTTCTATATTTTTTTACAAACAACAGCTAATGTTTTTTGTATGGCAAGGTGTTGTGCTGTACTTAGATTGACACATGTATGGCAATTTAGGCCATTTCCATATGGGAGAAACTGATGTAGATAAAATTGACTATCTACTACAAACCTATGCACAGCAGTTTAAGATTTCACATGCATGTATGTGACTTTGCCTTGTAGGTGATTCAGCACTTATATGCCTTGATTGTGACATCATTGATGCAACAAGAGAGTATTGAGTTTAGGATCCCGAGTACACTGATACCTTACCTTGATTGCATTTTTTTCTATGTTATTTACTGGTGTATGATATGTTTGATAGCATATTCATTGACTGTGTCTGTATTACATTGATGGACTGAGATGCAGGAAATGTAGGCAACTTGAGCCACCAAACTGGTCATCTATCACATTGATGAAGTATGTCAATGTGGGTTTATGACTATGTGTATGTTTTGACCTAGACTGTAAGAATGGCTGAGACATATGTGTACCTTGTACATTTTGTTTCACATATGTACCTAGATTTGACATTTGCGCATGAATTGAACCTACACTTACAGTGCATGAGATAAAAGGAATTTACACCTACTTCTTCCATTTTTGCTCCTGATACACAAATTACAGAGCCTAGATACACGACTGCACATGCACACATCTCACACTTAGCTAATATGTACCCTTTCTACTCATATTTACTTCACCTGTGAACTACATGGTTAATGTGTTGATTTGGTAGCCAGTGCAGAAAAAGTGATTCTGTCCACTCTGAGTGGACACAATGCTTCTCATAGTTGATTTTTCCCTACTTCCATTGCAGGATTAGTGAGAGATTGACACAATGGAACATCATTGTCTTCATGTTGGAGTAAGTTATTCCTACTATGTGCATATGACACAAGAACCATACACAAACACAGACATGGCAATTATGTCATGCGTTACAACTTCTTAGTTGGTAGTCAGTATATTTGAGGTTTCCTTATGAATGAGTAGGCCATTCCCATATGTGCCATTCTGAAACCGCTCATTGATGATACTGTGGTGGAAGATAAATGCATCGTGTGCACTTCCAGGATATTTAGCCAGAACATTTATGAACATTCCCTTATGGTCCACTAGGGCCTGGACATTGGTGCAGTATGTGTGCTTGCAGTTCCTGTACAGGTGGTATGTTGCAGCAGGGGGCACCAATTGCACATGCGCACATCAATTGTACCAAGAATATGGGAAAATCCAGCCATGGCGTAGAATCTTTGCTTGGTGTCCAGTTGCTGTTGTGTAGTTTTGGGGAAGAGAAGGTCCTGGGATGTGAGTTTGATTATGGCATCCAAAACAGAGGAGAGGAATACAAAAATGCTCCCTATGTAAATCCTGCCAATTTGGTTGTTGTGATTTGGAAGGAACCTGATGCCAGCATGTGGAGCAGAGCCATCAATTTGACATGTGGTAGAATGTTATTAGGCCTTGCAGTTGGTGGCTGGAGACTTGGCGCAAACTTCTCCAGCAATTTTATGATGGGCTTCCTCTTGAGTCTGTAGAACTGTATGACCTTCTCCTCCCTGAGGTAAATAAGGGGTTTGCGCTGCCGGAATACACGCTCCCTCCTCCTTCTCTGCCTATGTGGTGGTGGTAATAGTGGTGGTGGTCTCCTAGCTACTCCGAGTGGCAGTATGAGGAACTCCATGGCATAGTGTCGCTTGTCATAGTGTTATGTGTTGTTCAGGTTTTTATTCCACAGCCACTAGATCATTTACTAAGCCTGGTTTGACGATGCACAGGAATTCTGGCGCATTTCTAGCTTTGTGTTCCGCTTCCACAAAATGCGTGATACACTGCTACAGCCATAAATACCACTGCATTACAGTTGCATCAGATTTTGCAGGGAAACACCTACATTGCATATGAATGAATGAATGAATGAATGAATGAATGAAGTAATATTTATAGAGCGCGTAGCTACCCGAAGGCATCCCAGCGCTGACGGACACCAAATTGATTACAACGGGTTAGATGGGAAAAAGCCAGGTCTTCAGGTCCTTCCTAAAGGTATTGTGACTGGATTGCCCACGAAGCCGCAAAGGAAGGGCATTCCAGAGTTTGGCCGCACTGTATGAGAACAGTCGGCCACCACTTCTGGCCCTGCAGATTCTGGGAACTGAGGCTAGATAAAGATCATCGGAACGGAGACGCCTATTGGCTCGATAAGGATGAGCCAAAGAAGAGATAATGGCTGGTCCTCCCTTTCAGCACCCTGTGAAAAATACACAGGGCTTTGAAGTGGACCCTTTCCCTAATCGGAAGCCAATGGAGGGCTTTTAAAGCCGATCTGGCTGATTGACGGCCAGAGAGCCCTACCAGAATTCTGGCAGCACAATTCTGTACGACTTGGAGTTTCGCCAGAACCGAGCTAGGAGCAGCCAGGTATAGGGCATTTCCATAGTCCAATCGGGACAATACCAGAGCCTGAACCATCAATTTTCTTGCTCGAAAGGGGAGTAGCGGTAGCACCTTGCGAAGTAGCCTCAAAATGCCAAAGCAAGTGGAGACCACTTTTCTGGCTTGAATTTTGAAGCTTAGCTCCTCATCGAGCCAGAAGCCTAAGCTCTTTATTTCCTTTTTTGGGATGGGCTTAGGACCCATACAGGCTGGCCAGATGGAATCTATTTCCTTGGGGGAGTTATTGCCAAGGAGCATAAGCTCCATTTTGTAGCCATTCAATTTAAGATGAGACGACGTCATCCATCTGGCCACTTCTTCAAGGCAAGACAGTAGGCAAGAAGAGGCTCTATCTGCGTGGTTCAGTGAGATCACTAATTGCGTATCGTCAGCATAACTTATATTCATATATTGAATGCTACGTTATTCAGATGTTTTTGGTGCAGCTTTTGCCTCATGCAGCACTTAAAAAACAAGCATTTTCTGCAAATACATGATTTGATAAATATGACTTACTGCTTGCACCGCAGTTGCATCACAATTCATGGTGCAACACCAGCGCAAGCCTCTCTCAAATATTCCCCTAAGTCCAAAGGTACAAATCTTGACCTGATGAAAGCAAAAATGATCTGCCTAACGTGAAGACCTCGGCAGCCACGAAATTTGGATTTCTCACACTTGAGGCTTTTATCATAATAATCAACAGCTTCAACAGGACATCATTCAATGAATACACAGCTTTAAGAGGACTTCATCAAATACAGCATTCAACCTTTTTCTGCTGGAGGATTTCGACTTCCATTTCAGAGACTGTCAGAAGGAAATCTCTTTGACTGGGACAACCGACTTGTAGGAGTGTGCAAATTTACGTTAAATGCAAACCCAATCTTTTAGCACAATATTTTAAAGTGAAATCCATCCTGGTGTCAATTTTTGGCACCTGGATATATTTCATGGTAAATTGTACAGTGTGAAAAACTCAACTGGTGTAAACAAAAGCCATTCGCATTCAGCCCATTTGCACTATTCACACATACTCACAGTAAAGTTTTACAGCGAATGGTGCATAATTACACACAGATGTGTAATTTTTGTACTTTTACATAATGCAAAATGTAAAATTCCCTACATTACGTGAATTAAACTGGCATAATTTAAATTTCACTCCAGTTTACCAGCTTTGTGTATCCAACCCATGCTTATTGTGGTCAGCATGAAATCACGGACTACGGCAACTCCCTCTACGCCGGAACCACAGCCAAACTTCAGAAAAGACTCCAACGCATCCAGAACGCCTCAGCTCGACTCATCCTGGACATCTCCCGACACAGCCACATCGCCGGACACCTGAGAGACCTGCACTGGCTCCCCATCAGCAAGAGAATCACGTTCCGACTCCTCACCCATGCACACAAAGCTCTCCACAACCAAGGCCCCAGATACCTCAACGACCGTCTGACCTTCTACACTCCCACCCGCCAGCTATGATTGACCAACCACGCCCTCGCCGCCGTCCCCCGCATCCGAAGAGCCACAACGGGAGGAAGATCCTTCTCCTACCTGGCTGCCAAGACATGGAACTCCCTACCCATCCACCTCTGCCTGACCCAAGACCACCTCTCCTTCAGGAAGCAACTCAAGACCTGGCTGTTCGAACAGTAGCGGACCCCCCTCCCCCTAGCGCCTTGAGACCCTCCGGGTGAGTAGCGCGCTATACAAATGCTTGATTGATTGATTGATTGATGCTTAGGTTCAGTCAACTGTGACCTCTTATTGGCACTTTAATTTTTCTTGACTCTTTTTGCCTTCAATCTAAAAACATTCACACCTCCAATTCTCCTTATTGTATTTTTGTAGCTTTGGTATAATGTAGCGCCATAGATTGTTCTATGTTTTTTTTAAATAGTTGTGGATTTTTTCTTTTCTTATGTTGTGCTTTGACTTTTTACCTGTTTTGCTACTTCTAAATACTTTACACATTTTCCTAAGATAATCTTGTCTGCTCTGTGCCATAGCTGCCTGAAGGATGAGCCCAGGTTGAAATTGTTGAAAACTGTGTTTTAGTTTGGCAGGTTTCTGGCTTTTTTTCTGGTCGTGGAGTCATATCCGACCCAATTAATAACATTTTGTGACATAGAATAACAGAATGACTTAAACTACAGCTTTAAAGTATTTCAGGTAGGTAATGTTGTATTTATTCCTGAGAAGAAACAGTTGAATCTGTGAGTTTAGGGAGTTGCTGGTAAAGTGGTTTTAAATAAGATGATGGTACTCATGTAGGATGAAGTACAAGGTTGAGAATCACTGTTGACTATGTGGATATTAGCTAGCTCTTGGTTTGCAAAGTGCAGTAAGCAGGAGGAAAGATATGATCTGGTGGATATTGTATCTTCCATTGATTTGTAATAAAGTAAAACTTAGTATCCTTTTTTACTGGTGAGCATGTGTTTATTTTACTTTATTATTTAATTTGCCACAATTATACAGTGTATACCTGTATTTGAGAGCCAGTGGAATGCTTTATGTAGTCGAGAGTTTTACATCTATTGGATAAAGTGCAACATAGACAAATTAAGAACGTTTAACTTTTTATGTAACAACTTTGCAATACAAATATATACCATGCTATTCACATAGACGAGGTGATGTGGGATGAGAATTCAGGGTGAAAGAGATTGCATGTTAGTTAGAGGTGATATTAAATTGCTGAAAACAATTACTGTGTGGAATGTGAGTCTTAAATTCTTTCAAGAATTTCACTCTGAAATACAGTGGAAGTTTGTCCAGAGAAAGGATGTGTGAATAGAGAAGGAATCCTTGGTAGCTGCCTCTGTGCATTTTGTATTTCCAGATTTGCCGTTGTGAATCTGTTAATGGATGAATGACAGCGAGAGGCGGATATTTTTAAAAACAGCTTTGAGATAAGTGTATATGGCATCACCTGGAAAATACAGTTTTTTATCCTTCAATGTGGAAAAGGCATTGGTTAGCATACAAAAACTGTCTGCAAGCAGTGGCTCTGGAACAACGACAGTGACCGCACATGCACATAGTTATTTGTTTGCAGCCTTCACATACAAAACCTATCTTTGGGAGTTAGTATTTCCACACAAGATCAGACTCAGTTCTGTTGTGAAAATCATAATAGAAATAAATTAAAAAAGAGATAGATATATTGCTCAATGATGACAAAGAAATAACGACCTGTCAGCTATCTGACCTCGTGAAATGTCACTCTGCCCTTATGTATAAATAACTGGCAGCATCTTTTCACTGTCACAGAAGGTGCTTTCCAGGGTGACGTGAAATGTGCCCTTCTGTGTGATCTCCCCAGATGTTTTGCTTTTAATCTTTTTATGGAACTGGATTTATTGGCCTGTTTCCAGTCTTTGCTCTTGGATATTCCTAAATAGCCTCAAGTGTATGTGCTCTGACCCATGAACAATTGAGCCATATATTTGTTTAGTAAGCCAAAGTAATATGATGGAAAGGGCACCACCGATACGAAAGTCATATGCCACATATGAGCTGTACTATGACCTTACATCACCCACATGTGTAATTTTAAAAGCATCAACTGCAGTCATCATATGTAAAAAAAATTATTTTTGAACTATTGAAATAACTATATCAGACATTAGCTAAGTTCATATTAGAACATTGGACCTCCAAGGTTTGACTGAATAATGAGCAAAAGTGACATATGCTAATATTGCAATTGGCATGTCTCTGAGTGACAGAATACAAAAGTAGTAATTTACTGCGTCGGGGGTGGTAGCGTTTCCCTAGCATAAAGCCTACTTGTGTGTAAAAGTCTTAGGGGCATATTCACAAGGTGATATCCCCGCGTTAGCGGCACTTTTCTGCCGCTAAAGCGGCGATATTTTTATCGCCCCATTCACAAGCTGTCGCTAACAGCCGTTTGCAACAGCTTTCTGGCGATAGCGGCCGCTCACAACATCGCCAACGATGTTAGCGACAACTATCGCTAATCATATGCAATGTAGGTGTTCCCGTGCTAAAATGCACGCTAACCCCACTTCGTGATATTCTCAACGATCGCCCGGACCGGCGATGCGATAAAAAAACAGCCGCTAAGGCCCGTTAGCTGCAGGAACTTAAGACCAGACAAAAGGAGGTCTTACAAATGGTGATAAATAACAGTATATAAGGGAGACTAGCCCAGAGCCTCATCTGATGATCCACTGATGCCATGGAGGTACTAATCATGCAGCTTGGAGCACCAAGAAGGCCACAACAACCACTGCCAATGCCACCTCCCCCAGGACCACCACCGAGGCTGCGCCGAATTAGACAGCGGGTCTATCGCCGACGAATCATCCTCACAGACCTAATGACAGAGGATGTCATTGCCCACTACAGGCTCAAAAGGACATCTATCCTCTGCATCCTGACACAGATAGCCCACAGGCTGATGGCACCAACACAGCGGATAAGCAACATCCCTCTGCAAACAAAGCTGCTGGCTGTACTGCACATGTTGGCCTCAGGTACATTCCAACCAACAACTGCCAGAGTCGGAGGAGTCTCACAGCCAGCCCTATCAAAGTTCCTCACAACTGTTTTGGATGGCATAATCAGCCTGATACCCCAGCACCTTCACTTCCCCAACACTGCGTAGGAACAGCTGGAGACCAAGCAAGGGATCTGTGCCATAGCTGGCTTCCCGCATGTGTTGGGGCAATTGACATCACACATGTCCTACTTGTGTCCCCTGCGGACACTCCCCACATATACCGCAACAGAAAGCACACACATTCCATCAATGTGCAGGCAAAGGGGACCACCGGGGCCTGTTCACCAATGTTGTAGCTAAGTTCCCAGGCAGTGTGCATGATTCCTACATCTTCCGCCAGTCCATCAATAACCAGCGCTTTCAGGATGGCACATATGGAAATGCACTGCTTGTTGGTAAGTACTAACTGAACATAGAAAACACAACAGTGAGAATGCACACATTCCAAACTCACTTAGAACATGACAATCAACATGCCCACCTACCAGACACATCAACACAAGTTACTGTGGTAGCTGGGGCCAGCCATGTAGACAAACCATCCCCAAAGGCATAGCCCCTCTGCCGCACAATTGCAAATGTGGTGAGAGGTGGGAACCAAGTATGTGCGATGGAGGTATTCTACCTACGAAGAAAGAATGTACACAAGGCCGAGTGTTGCGGTGGTGTGCTGGACAGGCTTGAGTGTGCAGAGCACGGACATGTCCATGTCGGCATATAGTGCATTTCCGTTGTCCAGCCTGATGGCAATGACAGAGATGGTGACTGTCCTACCTGACGGGGGTGGGAACCATGTGAAGGTAGCATGGAGGATGCAGAGGCTGTCGAAGCAGCTGCAGGCCACTGCGTAGACCTGTTTGTACATGGAGAGGGAGGAATCAAGTACGATGCCTAGGTACCCAGAGTTGTGGTGGGGAGGGCTGCCAAAGGCGCTGGCCCACCAGGTGTTGCCACATGCTGATGGTGTGGTCACGAGGCTGAGTAATAATGTCTCCTCTATGTAGAGCACACCCCAGCTGTTGAACATCCATGTTGCAACTTGCTGCAATCCTCCCTGGAACCCCAGTCTGGTGTGTGTGGGCGCCTTGTTGAGGGAGAGTATGAGCTAGGTGTCCATGTAGGTGGTGATGTCCAATGGTTCCCTTCATGTAGCTCAAGTTCTACTCAAGGTGTCTGCAGATGCATCTGTCATCTTTGATGTTGTTGGTGACCAAGCTGGCATTCATAGCACGCTGTATGTTGGAGTTGCACATTGGTGCAAGTGTATATCCGCAGTTGGAAATACATGTGTTGAAATTCTGGACAGTGCTGTTGGTGTTGCCTGCAGTGGTGTGGCTGTTGCTGTTGATGGTGGAGTGTACCAGATCCTTGGTGACTCTGCTCCAGTAACTCTGTGTGACGCAGGCTGTGGGTTTGGGTGTCATGGGGTTTCACGATGAGGAAGTGTATGCTGTGCTGGTCACACCATGGGCGTTGGGTGTTGTTGATGAAGTGCACGCAGTTTCCACATGTGATGATGGGGTCAAAGGTGTGCCCTGCCTTGTGGCTCAGTGTTGAGAAGAGTTGGCTCAGTTCGATGTTAGCAAGCATCTGCCAGAGGGTAATGGATTCTGAGTTCTTGTGGTATGTGAGGTGGAGGCTCTGCTCATGGATGAGTATGTAGTCTATGGATTAGATGACGTGGCATGACATGAAGTTGATGTTGATTGCGAAGCGTTCCCGCCCTCTGTGGGCCCTGCAGGTGAGGGTGCCGCAGACTGTTGCTTTGTGGCAGGTCTGGATCGGAAACTGCAGGTGTTGTGCGGTGGGGAAGGTCTAGCGGCAGCGTCAGCAGCTGCACAGAACGTGAGCCATGTCTGGTGTGGCCCACAATGTTCTCCTGGCGTTGACTGCGAGGAGTGCAGATGAGTGGTAGCGCTAGACGTTAGGAGACATCTCCAATTCTCCTTATTGTATTTTTGTAGCTTTGGTATAATGTAGGGCCATAGATTGTTCTATGTTTTTTTTAAATAGTTGTGGATTTTTTCTTTTCTTGTGTTGTGCTTTGACTTTTTACCGGTTTTGCTACTTCTAAATACTTTACACATTTTCCTAAAATAATCTTGTCTGCTCTGTGCCATAGCTGCCAGAGGGATGAGCCTAGGTTGAAATTATTGAAAACTGTGTTTTAGCTTGGCAGCTTTCTGGGCTTTTTTCTGGTCGTGGAGTCATATCCAACCCAATTAATAACATTTTGTGACATAGAATAACAGAATGACTTAAACTACAGCTTTAAAGTATTTCAGGTAGGTAATGTTGTATTTATTCCTGAGAAGAAACAGTTGAATCTGTGAGTTTAGGGAGTTGCTGGTAAAGTGGTTTTAAATAAGATGATGGTGCTCATGTAGGATGAAGTCCAAGGTTGAGAATCACTGTTGACTATGTGGATATTAGCTAGCTCTTGGTTTGCAAAGTGCAGTAAGCAGGAGGAAATATATGATCTGGTGGATATTGTATCTTCCATTGATTTGTAATAAAGTAAAACTTAGTATCATTTGTTACTGGTGAGCATGTGTTTATTTTACTTTATTATTTAATTTGCCACAATTATACAGTGTATACCTGTCTTTGAGAGCCATGGAATGCTTTATGTAGTTGAGAGTTTTACATCTATTGGATAAAGTGCAACATAGAGAAATTAATAACGTTTTACTTTTTATGTAACAACTTTGTAATACAAATATATACCATGCTATTCACATAGACGAGTTGACGTGGGATGAGAAGTCAGGGTGAAAGAGATTGCATGTTAGTTAGAGGTGCTATTAAATTGCTGAAAACAATTACTGTGTGGAATGTGAGTCTTAAGTTCTTTCAAGAATTTCACTCTGAAATACAGTGGGAGTTTGTCCAGATTCAGGATGTGTAAATAGAGAAGGAATCCTTGGTAGCTGCCTCTGTGCTTTTTGTATTTCCAGATTTGCCGTTGTGAATCTGTTAATGGATCAATGACAGAAAGAGGCGGATATTTTTAAAAACAGCTTTGAGGTAAGTGTATATGGCATCACCTGGAAAATACAGTTTTTTATCCTTCAATGTGGAAAAGGCATTGGTTAGCATACAAAAACTGTCTGCAAGCAGTGGCTCTGGAACAACGACAGTGACCGCACATGCACATAGTTATTTGTTTGCAGCCTTCACATACAAAACCTATCTTTGGGAGTCAGTATTTCCACACAAGATCAGACTCAGTTCTGTTGTGAAAATCATAATAGAAATAAATGTAAAAAGAGATAGATATATTGCTCAATGATGACAAAGAAATAACGACCTGTCAGCTATCGGACCTCGTGAAATGTCACTCTGCCCTTATGTATGATTAACTGGCAGCATCTTTTCACTGTCACAGAAGGTGCTTTCCAGGGTGACGTGAAATTTGCCCTTCTGTGTGATCTCCCCAGATGTTTTGCTTTTAATCTTTTTATGGAACTGGATTTATTGGCCTGTTTCCAGTCTTTGCTCTTGGATATTCCTAAAGAGCCTCAAGTGTATGTGCTCTGACCCATGAACAATTGAGCCATATATGACATATGCTAATATTGCAATTGGCATGTCTCTGAGTGACAGAATACAAAAGTAGTAATTTACTGCGTCGGGGTGGTAGCGTTTCCCTAGCTTAAAGCCTACTTTTGTGTAAAAGTCTTAGGGGCATATTCACAAGGCGATATCGCCGCTTTAGCGGCACTTTTCTGCCGCTAAACTGGCGATATTTTTATCGCCCCATTCACAAGCTGTAGCTAACAGCCGTTAGCGACAGCTTTCTGGCAATAGCGGCCGCTCACATCATCGCCAACGATGTTAGCGACAACTATCGCTAATCATATGCAATGTAGGCGTACCCGTGCTAAAACGCACGCTAACCCCACTTCGCGATATTCTCAACGATCGCCCGGACCGGCGATGCGATCAAAAAACAGCCGCTAAGGCCCGTTAGCTGCAGGAACTTAAGACCAGACAAAAGGAGGTCTTAAAAATGGTGATAAATAGCAGTATATAAGGGAGACTAACCCAGAGCTTCATCTGATGATCCACTGATGCCATGGAGGTACTAATCATGCAGCTTGGAGCACCAAGAATGCCACAACAACCACCGCCAATGCCACCTCCCCCAGGACCACCACCAAGGCTACGCCGAATAAGACAGCGGGTCTATCGCCGACGCACCATACTCACAGACCTAATGCCAGAGGATGTCATTGCCCACTACAGGCTCAAAAGGACATCCCTCCTCTGCATCCTGACACAGATAGCCCACAGGCTGACGGCACCAACACAGCGGATAAGCAACATCCCTTTGCAAACAAAGCTGCTGGCTGTGCTGCACATGTTGGCCTCAGGTACATTCCAACTAACAACTGCCAGAGTCGGAGGAGTCTCACAGCCAGCCCTATCAAAGTTCCTCACAACTGTTTTGGATGGCATAATCAGCCTGATACCCCAGCACCTTCAGTTCCCCAACACTGTGCAGGAACAGCTGGAGACCAAGCAAGGGTTCTACGCCATAGCTGGCTTCCCGCATGTGTTGGTGGCAATTGACTGCACACATGTCCTACTTGTGCCCCCTGCGGACACTGCCCACATATACCACAACAGAAAGCACACACATTCCATCAATGTGCAGGCAATAGTGGACCACTGGGGCCTGTTCACCAATGTTGTAGCCAAGTTCCCAGGCAGTGTGCATGATTCCTACATCTCCCGACAGTCCATCATTAACCAGCGCTTTCAGGTTGGCACATATGGAAATGCACTGCTTGTTGGTAAGTACTAACTGAACATCGAAAACACAACTGTGAGAATGCACACATTCCAAACTCACTTAGAACATGACAATCAACATTCCCACCTACCAGACACACCAACACAAGTTAATGTGGTAACTGGGGCCAGCCATGTAGACAAACCATCCCCAAAGGCATAGCCCCTCTGCCACACAATTGCAAATGTGGTATGTGCGATGGAGGTACTCGACCTATGAGGAAAGAATATACACAAGGCCGAGTGTTGCGGTGGTGTGCTGGACAGGCTTGAGTGTGCAGAGCACGGACATGTCCATGTGGGCATATAGTGCGTTTCCGTTGTCCAGCCTGATGGCAATGAAAGAGATGGTGACTGTCCTACCTGACGGGGGTGGGAACCATGTGAAGGTAGCATGGAGGATGCAGAGGCTGTCGAAGCAGCTGCAGGCCACTGCGTAGACCTGTTTGTACATGGAGAGGGAGGAGTCGAGTACGATGCCTAGGTACCTAGAGTTGTGGTGGGGAGGGCTGCCGAAGGGGCTGGCCCACCAGGTGTTGCCACATGCTGATGGTGTGGTCACGAGGATGAGGACTAATGTCTCCTCTATGTAGAGCACACCCCAGCTGTTGAACATCCATGTTGCAACTTGCTGCAATCCTCCCTGGAACCCCAGTCTGGTGTCTGTGGGCACCTTGTTGAGGGAGAGTATGAGCTAGGTGTCCTTGTAGGTGGTGATGTCCAATGGTTCCCTTCATGTAGCTCCAGTTCTACTCAAGGCGTCTGCAGATGCATCTGTCATCTTTGATGTTGTTGGTGACCGAGCTGGCATTCATATCACGCTGTATGTTGGAGTTGCACATTGGTGTAAGTGTGTATACGCAGTTGGAGATACATGTGTTGAAATTCCGGACAGTGCTGTTGGTGTTGCCTGCAGTGGTGTGCCTGTTGCTGTTGATGGTGGAGTGTACCAGATCCTTGGTGACTCTGCTCCAGTAACTCTGTGTGGCGCAGGCTGTGGGTTTGGGTGTCATGGGGTTTCACGATGAGGAAGTGTATGCTGTGCTGGTCACACCATGGGCGTTGAGTGTTGTTGATGAAGTGGACGCAGTTTCCACATGTGATGATGGGGTCAAAGGTGTGCCCTGCCTTGTGGCTCAGTGTTGAGAAGAGTTGGCTCAGTTCGATGCTAGCAAGCATCTGCCAGAGGGTAATGGATTCTGAGTTCTTGTGGTATGTGAGGTGGAGGCTCCACTCATGGATGAGTACGTAGTCCATGGATTAGATGACATGGCATGAGATGAAGTTGATGTTGATTGCGAAGCGTTCCCGCCCTCTGTGGGCCCTGCAGGTGAGGGTGCCGCGACTGTTGCTTTGTGGCAGGTCTGGATCGGAAACTGCAGGTGTTGTGCAGTGGGGAAGGTCTAGCGGCAAAGTCAGCAGCTGAACAGAACGTGAGCCGTGTCTGGTGTGGCCCATTGGCATCTAAACGTTCTCCTGGCGTTGACTGCGAGGAGTGCAGATGAGTGGTAGCGCTAGACGTTAGGAGAGCCAGGGACCCTGCTGGTGTAGGTGTCAGGCTTGCGGACTTGTGCAGACAGGCCTGACATTGGTGCGCTGTTGGAGTGCTAGTGATGCAAGCGCGCAGTGCACACAAGCAAATAGGCCCGGGGGAGGGACGAGCAGCTGTGAGGCAATGTAATTCGCATAGATGCTAATCATTTTGTTAGAAGCTACACATGGCAAACATCAATCCCAAAGTAGCACCAACCACAAAACTATTAACACTGCCCACACAGCATGCATAACTACTAATGGACACAGGTGATCAAGGATATGCATTCACCCCATGGATGATGACACCCCTCCGAGTCACCAACACCCAGGCCCAGAGGCAGTATAATTTGGCCCTTGGACGCACCAGGGGCATAGTGGAGCGCACATTTGGCATGCTAAAGTCACGTTTCCGGTGCCTTGACATCACAGGTGAAAGACTGTTGTACAGTCCAGAAATTGTGTGCAAGATGATCATAGCATGTTGTGTATTGCACAATATATGTGTACACACCAATGCCCCATGGATCCAAGTGCCAGATGCACCAGACGATGATCAGGATGATGAGGAAGATGAGGCAGGTGGAGCACACCCCACAGCTTCTGCAGCAGGATCAGTTCGAAGGAACAGAATCATCACCAATTTCTTCACCTGAGCAAGTCACATCGTGAGTGTCCTCAGCAATCATATATACGATAAAAATGACCCCAAGCACAGTATATGCAAATAAAAAACACTACACACATACCCTGTGTGCATGTTTCTCCTCCGCATTATCACATCACTCAGACAAGTGTAAGTGTAACATTAAGTGGTAACAATATCCCAATTTTAAAATTAGGGGGGATATGTCACCTCTGAACAGAGATGCTGTTTAGGGTGAGAAATGTTCCAAACTAGACATGTTAGTGTGTCAAATGTGTTACAAAATTCTAATGTTCAGCGTGTCACATGTGGCAAAAAATTACAAATAGTGTGTCAATAGTGGTAAACTATGAATATCAGGGTGTCATTTGGGGTCAATTATGAAATTTAGGGTGTCATTTGTGGTCAATTATGAAATTAAGGGTGTCATTTATGAAATGTAGGGTGTCATTTGGGGTCAATTATGAAATTTAGGGTGTCCTTTGGGGTCATTTATGAAATTAAGGGTTTCATTTGGGGTCAATTATGAAATTTAGGGTGTCAATTGGGGTCAATTATGAAATTTAGGGTGTCATTTTGGGTCAAAGCAAGCGTTTCATGGTGTTCTTTGTGCCAAGAAATGTAATTTCAGTTAAGACTGTTAATCTTTGTAATAACTTGCACTTAGCGTGCAAAACTGCCCGACTTTCTGAGTTTGCGATGTATTTTTCATATCAGCGATGGAAAATACATCGCTAAACACATTGAACTATACGAAATGTTCCCCCAAAGCCTGTTTGCTTGCAGATTTTCATCGCTAAGTCTAAAAACGGGCCGCATACACACAGGAAGTGATGTCTGCATGCTTCCTGTTTACTGGAGGAGTGCTGTGCACTTTCACTTTCTCTTTTGAGCACATTGCTGGAGATTGTGGAGAGTGTTGGAGGTATTTGGTGGTGTGTGCTGCAGATTTGAGAGTTTGAGAGTGTTGCTGTGTCCTGTCGATTGTGTCCCTGTGAAGTGTGGTGTCCTTGTTTTTATGTGTTTTATTGTCTCCTGTCCTCAATCTTGTTGGGTGTTTGTCTTGGGGTATTTAACTTTATTTGTAGTTGTTGGGGATATTATCTAGGGATTCTTTATTTTTGTCAGTGGGGTTAGGTGTGTGCAGGGAGATGGTGGGTGTGGGCAGGTAGGGCAGGATGTCCGAGGGGGCATTGGGGGGCTTCCTATGGCTCATTAAGTGTTACCTGCCCTTGATGGTGGAGAGGGGAGGCTGTATCCGCTCTGGATACCCAGTCAGTGTGCGTAAGCAGAGGTGGGAGCGTGTACGAGTGCAGATGCTGCGTGTATTTGGAGATGACCGCACTGTGCGCCACTGGAAGCACCGCTGGCAGGATAGCCTGGCCCGGGAGGGTGACCTCTTGGACTACGTGGAACTCATCGGTGGCCTAGAGTGTGGTAAGTTCAAACTCTAAAGTTATTCATGAATACTGTAACGAAAAACAAAATATGCTGTGTGGGACACACTGGTGTCCAAGAGCAAAAATGTTGCAGAGTGAGGCGGGAGACGTAATGCGTTCACGCATAATGTTGGCACATCAGAGACACAAGGCTGCATCATATTTTCAAGCATAGGGTGCAAGTTTGTGTTACCCACTGCGCTGGAGCAACACTTAGCACTGTTGTGCCAGAGCTGGCACACCTGTGGAAAAATACGTACAGGATAAAGATTGTTTGTGTAAAGGAAGGGTGACTGTACATGAACAATCCAAGGCATTGTTCCTGTGACCTGTGTGCTGACCAAAAGAAAGTGTAAAAATGCTGTCTCCATCAATCGTGGTACGTTAACTATGCTGCCCTTGTACATAGTCTCTTTGTGACAATGTATGAGATAGGAACAAATGCTCAAAGGAAATAGGACATCTCCAGAGTGTCATATACCACCAACATCTGTGAAACTGCTGTGTGTGATGTGCAGCGATGCATTTGTACACAGAGCATGTATTACATCATGTTGCGTGTAGAAATGGGGCCTTGTGAATGTGTCACACAACTAGTATGTGCCGATTTGCTAGCATTATTGTCTTGTTTGGCCAGACTCAGCATTCACAGGTCTTGTGTGAATGGCAGGCAAAGTAGACCCAATCATGTAGCCAACATGAAACGCAACCCTACAGTTAAGTAGCATTTTCAGTGATGGTGATGAATTGTATGATGAATATGACACATGTGATTTAACGTATGATACCAACACAAATTACTTTTGTTGTCTCACAGCTGGACGACCTATCATCACATGGGGGGACATCAACAGATTCCAGGACGCACACGCCACTGGTGAGTTTGGACATCATATATTGTCACAGTGCGGTGTGATAAATGTCTGTGTCAAATGATCAACGTTGTAGTATGCAGTATGGGTGTGTATCACATGTTCCATGACTACAGTGTGATGATGTATTGTGGAAGTCAGAAGTGTGTACAAATCTGTATGTGAAGGTGGAGCAATGCATTTGTCTCCCACTTGTAACTTTGCACATACCCAGGAAATTAGGTCTATGGGTTCGGTCACCACAGCACAAGTATGTGGATTACAGAGTGCACTGATAGGAGAGGAGACATGTAAGTGGTGTTGCCGATGAGTATCAGCAGACATGGAATGCATGTACATCCTTGACTGAGATGACTCTGCAAGTGTGCCCGATCATGCACAAGGAGGCAGTGGTTTTCAGGCCGTGCATGCTCAGACACAGGTCTGCACTGTGATTTCGTAGATATGCTGCATACCAGTTTCACAGAAGTGGCAGTGCATGGCTTTGAGCCAAGCATATCAATGGCATGTTCCCCAAACACCTAGCAAAGATGGCCCTATGAATCTCATTGGCATGTTTGGCCACTGCAATGATGTTGTCAAGCTGTCTCCTTGGGGTCATTCCCTGACAGACTATGGATCAGGTGTACGAGCTCCTCTGTCCCAATTGTTGACATTACTCCGCATGCATTTACCCCGCATGCTTTAGCTCTGCATTTATTGCTGTGCCATATTTATTACAATGCAGGCCTCTAGAACGCTATCTGTGAGAAAGCATTACCCATGACAACACTATCATCATTATGACTCCTGGGTGTTGTTATAATGGTGAATGCATTGTAACAATTTGCGTTGTAAAGGCCTGCGTATTTGGCTTTACTACGGAGTGATATTAGGGGATACAAGACATGCATGAGTGACAATTTAGAGGAAAGGATGTTTCCCCCTTTCTAGCAGCAACGCTTCACCTATTGTGAAGTAGTGGTGGAGAGAGGGACAGCGTCTCATGTACAAGTCAGTGTTCAGCCACCCAACGTGTTTCCATGTGTGCTGCATGATGCAGCACACATCAAAGTGTGAGTAGGGCTGTCCCAGGATTGCTCCTGTGCAGGTAGGGTAACCTTCCTACACATTAACAAGCCCCCCTAATCACAGACACCCTTGCACTCTTGTGCAAGAGTGCCTGTGTTAGCGCTGACTTGATGAACTGCACACAGTTGCTGTGGGACACACAGGGCTGCACATGAGCATTGTACATATGATGCAGCACTGTGTCACAGGAGAGGATGAGGGTGGTGCTACACACCGTGGGCTAATGCCTCCCTCCTCCGATTCCTTGTACATGTCACCCTCAGTCAGGGAATGTCATGGCAACATCATTTGACACTGTCAGTCTAATTTGGTTGTGACAGTACATGTCCCATGCCATGCACTGTTATGTCATTCTCCCCAGATTGTAGTCAGTGATCGAGGATTCAACATTTAGTTGTCCAGGTCACTCTCTGACTTCACATAGTTACGCTAGAGTGTAGGCTCCCATGTTGAAGTGATCTTGTATTATAGATTTGAATGGAGAACATTGGCATAGTCTAAAGGACTCACAATTTCCCATTGTTCACATTTTGCAGACAACATAACGCCAGCGGAGTCACACGCCTTCCAGGTGAGGAAGGAGCGGTACCTACATATTAAGAAGGTTGCAAAAGGGTACCGCAACATGGCGCGGAGGTACCAGGAGGACTGGGCGGCTGGTACATGGAAATTGGTGACCGATGTGGCAGCACGTGGCAGACGCAGTGGCACACAGGCCATCCCAGGCCCCTCTGGCGTCAGTGGTGGGTCCCAGCGTGGGCAGTCAGTGTCCCATCCCCCTAAAACAACCCCCACCAAAGGGACAATCCCACCAGCACCTGCGGATCAGGTGATGCCATTTACTGTTCGGGACAGGAGGCTCATTATGGACAATAACGTGCTGATGGCCGAGATGAGGCGGGAAATGGCTGAGCAGACAAGGCACCTTGAGGACATAAAAAAGCACCTTGGACTACCACAATGTCTGGACATGTTGTGCCCCATCCCCCTCTTCTCCCTTCCCCCAATGTTTTATCCTGTATTTTCGATAGTGTTAGGTGAGTATTTTAAGTGTTAGGTAGTGTAGTTTTAGTGTAGGTATAGTTAGTGTTAGATTTTAAGGTAGTTTTAGATTTTTAGTATTGTATAGTATTTGGGGATACGTTTCCTTTTCCTTTGGGTGGCGGGTTAATGTCTTTTTGGAAAAAATAAAATTAAAAAAACAAAAGAATATATCTTTGTGTAGGTTAAATGTGTAGTTAGTTTATGTATAGCTTAGATGTCTTTGTCCTGTCTCGTGATGTGCCTTAAGGGTGGGAGGGGGGTTGATGTCTTAGATATGTTTTACGTGTTTAGGATTAGTTAGGGTAGATAGTTTAGGTACTTTTTCTCTTAATTCTAGTTAGTTTATTTTAGATTAGTAGTAGTTATGATTATAGTTAGTTTAGGAGAGCAACATTTTTAAATTTCATAATAAATGGTTAGTTTGGATTTCTGCATACACTTATGTCAGGGGTGATGTGGTGGAGTGTGTCTTTTTACCTTGTTTGCATCTCATATCATCAATGGACTTTACGTTGAATGTGTAAGTGTGGTCATGACATGTTACTTAGCAGGATGGATTGTGACAGGATACCTTAGATGTGAGCACAGCAAACTTGCATGGATAGCAGAGTGGCAAGTTGGATTTACGCCCTAGTCTAGGGGCAGTCGTTTGGGAAGTTATACATCTTAAGTGTGACTCACGGAGTTGAACAGCACATTGTTGCACATTTACAACACAAGGTAGGGACATGGCATTGAGAGGATATTGTAGTAGCTACTGTTATCCATCATGGAGATGGATGTATGCGCCGGATACCACAGATTGCGTCATAGCCCTGCATCTCACATGCTCCTTGCGCAGAGTCCATCTACATTGCACAGACTTTGGAACACTTGCTGCGTAGTGCAAGTGTGTCAGATTAAATTGAATTACTTGTTCCTGTGCATAGAGGCTGAACCTCCGGGCCATGCCAGTAGGAGTCTTTCTGTGGGTCCATTGAGAACTGCATATGTCAGAACAGTGGGCCTGATTAACGTAAGTCATCTGAGAGTAAGTCATGAGTTTACGTTTTCCGGTATTCACAACTGGCATTGAGGAGTAGTGCAGTTAGATGTCCTGACTTCCCTTCTCCTAAATCCCTTTTGTGAATCACAAAGGTTGGTAAGTCATGATTTTGTCACCGTTAAAGTTTTTGTGCGGGCACACAGTTCTGCTGCACACAAGAGGGGAAATGTTGCATTGCTCCCTCTTGTGCCAGTGTCATACCAAATTCTCCCAGCTGTTACCTTTTGGCTCATAGTGATGCCACCCTTGAAATGGTGGCACTGCTTCTGACTATATGGTCAGTGCAGTGCACCACGCATCCCTTGTCACATTGCCCTACCCGCTCACAGTGGTCACACCATGTGGAGCTCCAAAGTCAGTAAGCATTGTTCGTCCACAGGAAGGGGCTGACTGACACATTACACTTTGGGGTGAGTCCCTATTGCCAACTCTACTTCACTGAGGCAGACATTGTGGTTAAATTAGTGGCTGCTAGACATGTGCCCTTATGTATCTTCATCAATGTGTATATGGTGTGCACCATCTTGGGATGTGAAATGCAATGTGCACCTTCACAACAGGCTTCGTCCACCCTGTAGAGTGTGAGTAGATATGCCAGGAGATTTTCTATCAGCAATTGTAAAGGGTGACACTACTTGTGGCCTGCAACAGACTTTGCCTTTTTTTAACACATTCCTATTTCCTTCATGGATGTGGGGCTAAGTTGGGATATTGCTAGATTGGTGTATTGGAGCAATGGGGGCACAGCTGGTCCACCCATACCTGGTCCTCTCACTGCCTATCAGGATCACAGTAAGACATGTACATTTGTATTATTTCCCTGGATGTACCTTTTGCGGGATTCACTGCTCCTACATTTTGAGAGACTGCTATACTGGATTGGTCATGGACAACAGACATCTGTGTGATTCAAAAATATTTATTCACATGTCTGTTGACATAGTTGGAGACTGGACCAGTACTTGGCCATGCAATCCCCACATTACATTAATGCCCAGTGGAGGGCCAGACAGAGTCCTTTAGGGTTGACAGGTCCAAAGGATGAGGAAGAGTTCAGTCAGCAGTCTGATTGTTGTCTCATTGGTAACCAAACAAAATATGGCAGTCCATGTTGGGGTCCAAGATGAGTGTCACAGAGTGTATTGGGGACAGTGGAAGGTGATATTCCGGGGCATGATGCTCAGCCCAGAACCAAGTAGAAACTGGCCATTTGGCATAGATGAATGCTACCGCTTCCTTCTTTGCAATAAGGCAGATTCATCCTGATCTTCGTCCTCTGATGTGTCATGTGCCTCACAAGTGGGTGGTGGTAGATTGGCTGCAGCACGGTGAGGCACTGACACATCAGGGGGCGGAGATGTGGAGGTACAAGCAGCAGCAGCAGCATTCATCTGTGCCAGACCTTGCTGCAGCAATGCAGTGATGATGATCTGCAGGGCATGGAAGATTCCAGCTACATCTTGCTGGTGTGCAGCCGTGGCAGCCATTTGTTCCGCCTGCATCCGCTCCATGCTCTCCATTATCCTCAGCATGCGGCCCAACTCCTGGCTGCCATCGCTGGAGCCACTCTGACTGGACAGTTGTTCCTGTCTCTGAGTCATGACTCCAGCGATGTCAGCCATGGAGTGTTGGAGAGCATTGAGCGGACTGTGGGTGTCTGTGATGTTTTGTAGGTGGTCCCGGATGGAACTCAGACACCCACATACGGAATGAAGTTTGGCCGCCAGGCTGTCAAACCCCACCCGCACCTGATGAGCCATCTCCTGCTGGACCTCTAACACACGGCGTTGGAATTCCAGATTTGGGTCCGGGAGGTCCTGGGAGACAGCCGTGGTGGTAGGTGCTTGCTGCTGTGTGGTTTGTGCAGGGGGTGGGGTTTGCACGATGCAGCTGGGTTGCCCTGCTCCTGGAGGTGGGGTGCTGATGGAGTCTAGCAGCTATTGGAGGGTGTCCGTGTTGTTGGTGGAGAATTCCTCTTCTTCATCAGTGAAGAGTGGGACAGGCTGCTGTTCAGGAGGTGATGTTTGTCCCTCTGCAATGTAAAGGGGAGATGCATTTTAACTATGTGTTTCATGTATGATCATGCATTGGATGAGTTTACAAGCAGACTGCATGACAATGTACATTGTGACTGTTTGGGGGGGCTGCCTATCTGTTGCTGGTGTTGACTTTTTCGACTACATCACGGTAATGAGGTTGTACTTGTACATTGTCATCTCACAGTTTACAGCTATGACTAATGTGATTGGGCAGTTTATACACACAGGCGGCACCAGTTGTGTCCTCTTTTCAGTTATGAAGGTGAAGCAGTTTGTCCCACATTGGAGTCAATGTTGATGATCTCCGAGTTTTATGTGTGTGCACCGCAGTGTGGGATACTCGCCCATGCAGCTTTGATTTTAATGCCCCTTATCCCTTTCAGGCAGTGGGCCTCCACTTCTGTGCATTTACAATGCTGAGATGTTGCAAGCTGGGGTAAATATGTGTCATGGTCAGAGTTGGGTCACTTGTGCATTGTTTTCAAGCAGATGTCTTGGTTACGTCAGGGGTTGTCTGTACACGAGGATGTGTCAGAGTGTGACCTGCTCCTTTAAGGATGTGGGCCACACTCAGCCACCTCAGTGATGTGGCCTGCACCTTGTGGAGATGTTTGGGGTGCAGGCATGGTATTCATCATGCACTGTCACTTGCATTGTCAGTGTGGCTCACAGACCCGCAGCTTTGCTGTGTACTGCACATGTGCATGTGTTTGTTGCAAGATTAGTTATGTGTGAGGAGAGCCCCCTTTAGGCGCATTGTCTACTAAGGCCTACTTGCTGTTTCAATGTGTGCTGCACTATGCTGTACACATGTGCATCCAGGTATCTTTGTCTATTGTGATTTGTCTTGTGTGCATTGCTTACTGCCCTCCTGTTGGCTGTTGGCTGTTGGCTTACCCGTTGTAAGTATGGTGCTGCGTGAGTTTCTATTGTTGTTGCTGGCTGGACAGACAGTGTCAACAACAATTGCCCTCAACGTTGACCCCACGTGTTATGTGTAAGTGGCCCTGGATTAGATGGATGTGGATTTCCAATGCATATTTGTGGTGCTCAGGCCTTGTCACCACTACCCTGCCAACAGATGCAAATGGCAGGGTGATCTGTGTTTGTGTTTGTGACACGTAGCTGGTCACATGGATGATACATGCTGTCCTGGTTACGAATATTCAATGTATGGATTTTCGTGTGGGTGATAACAACCATGACTGCATATTTGGTCACTGACACAGTTGACTTAACAAACTGATAGGTTTACATGCACATAATGGTGTCATGGGCAACTGACACCAGGACTGATGTGGAATGGTGTTTTCTGTATGGCAGATTTGTACACTTGCTATCCTTGCTTGTTGTCATACTTTGGTTGTCTAACTTCTTTACAGGGACATTGTAGTTCTGTGAGTCTGGCACACAGACAAGTCATGCAGTACAGATTTGGTTGACACATTCCTAATATGCATTGTCCCCGCCCTGTGGTGTTGCAGGCATAGCCCCCCTGCTCATTGTATTACATCGCCTTTTGAGTGAAGTCTGCTGTTTGAGTGCATTGTGGGATATGCACGTTTGAGCCATTTGGCTGCATGATCAGTTTGTTGTAACAGTGCATGTGTTTCTGGTATGCAGACTCACTAGATGATTTCTCACTTGGTGTACACACAGTGGTGTCTCGCAGTGGGAGTTCTGCAGTGCAGTGGTGCGGGTGGCTGGTGCAGGGCAGGTGAGGGGCAGGATGGGGGTAGTGGAGTTGGGCACACGACGTGCTTGAGTTAGGTAAGTAAATAATTAAATCCAACTATTTACCTTGCACTTGCTGCACCGCCGAGTTAGCGATGCAGTAAGCGCAAGGTAATTAGTTGGATTTATTTATTTACTTGCCTGACTCCAGCATGTTGTGTGTCCAACTGCACTACCCCCCATCCTGCCCCTCCCCCACCCCGCCCCACACCACCGCCCCACAGGACTCACGCTGCGAGACGCGACTGTGTACACAGGACGGCATCTCATGGACATGCAGGCGGACACATTTACTGGAGATGTGGCATGATGTCTACAAGGCCCCCTTGCCTCAGCATCACACATTTACAATTCATCTGCACAGGGCCCCATCTCTCTGATACTTAACATGTGGATGCACTGTGTGTGTGACTGATCATGTGCATGAGTGGGCATGCCACCACCAATGTCAGCAGACATGCAGCATTGTGCCTGTGTATCTGCGTTGTGTGCAAGATTGTGTATGTGCAGTTGTGTCCCCTTTGATGCACATGCACATTCTTGCACACAACTCTGACTTACGGGCACATGCATATGCGTGGTGTTGAGGCAAGGGGGCCATTTTGACAGCCTGCCACATCTCCAATCAATGTGGGCCTTTGCTCTTTCACGTAGCCCTTATCTTGTGGTCTGATATGATACTTGGACTATATTTGTTTGACTTTTCTGTGCACATTTCCAGGTCTGTGTGCTCACCAATATGTGTCTTGCAATGTATTGGTTGAGTAGGGTGAGATGTGTCTATGCCACCAGGGCCAAGGGGATCCGGGACATGATCCGCAGTCATTGTGGGTGTGCACTGCAATATATTTAATTGTGCATGAGTGCCATTGGACCCATCTTCCCCCGTCCCCCAGTCCCTGGTTGGTACTCACCCTGTTGCTGTTGTGTCTGGTCGTGTTGAGCAGTATCCTGTCCCGGAACTCCGACCACCGTCTCCTCACTGATGACTTGGGACACCTGTTCCTCCAACGGATCCAGCTCCTCCTGTGGCGCTGGACTCCCACCTCCAGTCTGCATTGCTGATTTCAGGTTGGCTGCAAGTTTCTGCTTGGTCTTGCACTTAGTATCATGCCAGCGCTTCTTGCAGTCATCCACTGTCCTCCTCACCTCTCCGACAGCATTCACCTTGGCCACGATGGACTGCCATATTGCTTTTTTGGTTGCCAATGTCACAATGGAGCTGACAAAAAGTTGTTGTTGGTGTTCTGTCACCTCCGCAATCAGGACCTGGTTTTCCTGCTGACTGAACCGCGTCTTCCTCTTCCTCTTCTCCTTGCCCTTCCCCTGGGTCTCTGGCTGGTCTTCCTGGGTGTTTGTGGGGTTGTTGTTGGCCTCTGTGCTGGGTCCAGTCTCCTCCATGGTTCTTCTCAAATGTTTCATTTTTTTGTGTTTGGGCTGCATAGCGGGCGTTTTATAGTGGTTTTTCCCGCCTAATGTGAAAAAAGGTGCGCTGACGCTATTTAGCGTGCCGTTCCTGGTCGCAAATTGGCCCATCGCCACTTTTTTCACGTTAGCGTGACGAATTTTATAGCCTTGACGCTAATCTTATCGCTGGATATTTGACCCGGTAGGGGAAACTATCGCCTATTAGCGGCGTATTGTGAATACGAGTAAGTTACACAAAATGAGTAAGTTACTCATTTTGGTATTCACAGAAGGCACTTACTCATCAATGAGTAAGTGCCTTCTGTGAATACCAAAGTGAGTAAGTTACACAAAATAAGTACGTTACTCAAAATGAGTAAGTTACACAAAATGAGTAAGTAAGTGCCTTCTGTGAATACCAAAATGAGTAAGTGCCTTCTGTGAATACCAAAATGGTAGTAAGTTTAGGATTTTGTCTTAAGTTAGTTCTGTGAATCGGGCCCGGCGATAGGAAAACGCACGCTGAGGTTAGCGATAGTTTTCGTCATTTATTGTGAATATCCCCCTTAGTTTTAATACGTTGGCTTTGTAAATAGATGCACAATCATTTGACAAACACTATAATATTATTATCAAGCATTTAATAGAACAGGACCTGTGTTATGTTGCATTTAATTATATTTCACACTTTTGCTGCTAGGCCTTTTCCCCCCTGTACTAAGCCTTTTTTAGGCTATTTGGGGTAGTTCACACTTAGGACCCTGTAACCTTTTGTCCCCTGAAGGTATCCATTCCAAATTTGCGTCCTTTTCCTCCAACATCCTGAGGATTTTAAAGTTACCCAGGGTTTGTGGATTCCCCTGGAGGGGACCCAGAAATTAGCCAAAATACAGCAACATTTTTTGTTTATTTTTTTTAAATGGAGAAAAAGTGAAGCAGAAAGAAAGCTTCTGTTTTTTTCCCTGCAAATAGTATCAACAAAGGCTTTGTAGTGCTGAAATCATTATCTTCCCAGCTCTCAGGGACAGGCAGACGTTTGTTAGAAAACCAAAATTTTCTACCTAGTTTTGGCATTTTACTATTTTTTGTGCTTTCAACCTCCTTCAAGTTAGTGGTAAAAATGGGTGTGAAATCAATAATGGATCCAAGAAAGATATACATTTCATATAAGTAAACACAATTCGAAATTTAGCAAGGGGTCATTTGTGTAGGTCATTCAAGGTTTTCCTATAGAAACTAACAGTTGAAATAAAGAAATATTGAAATTGAGTTGAAAAAAACAGCCGTTTGTGTCATGGTTTTCACCTGTAACTTCTCTAACTATGGCAGATTTTTTAAAGCAATGTACCATTACATTTGCTGGACCTTTATGGTTGTGGTGATATATAGGACTTGTAGGTTTACCAAGAACCTGAGGTACCCAGACCCAATAACTGAGCTGCGCCCTGCAATGGGTTTTCATTGTGTGCCGGGTATATAGCAATTCATTTGGTAAAATATAAAGAGTGAAAAATAGGTAGCAAGGACACCTATGTATTTACAAAATGGGAACAAAATATAGAGTTTAGTAGCAGTAGTTATTTGCACATCTCAAAAATTGTGGGTACCTATACTAGCATGTGAATTAGAGGACATTTTTCAAAGTGACTTCTTTTTAACACAGTATCTTACGTTTGGATGGCAGAAATGCATAGAAAGTCAATAGGTAATAACAGTTGTTCTACAATTCTGTGTTACCCTAAGTCTCCCGATAAAAATGAAACCTCACTTGTGTGGGTAGGCCTAGTGCCCGCGACAGGAAACTGACCAAAACGCAACATGGACATATCAAATTTTTTCAGTAGAAATGGACCCTTATCGCAATGTGCCTAGCTGTGGATTTTGGACACTACCTCAGGCGGCACCTGGGGGAACCTAGTAAACCTGTACATTTTTTCAAACTAGACACCCAGGGAATTCCAGGATGGGGTGACTTGTTTGGCTCTCACCAGTTTCTGTTACCCAGACTCCCATGCAAACCTCAAACTTTGTCAAAAAACCCACATTTTCCTCACATTTCTGTGATGGACAGTTCTGGAATCTGTGTGGATCCACAAACTTCCACCCACCCTGCATTTCCCAAAGTCTCCCGATGAAAATTGCACCTCACTTGTGTAGGTAGACCTAGTACCCACGACAGGAAACGGCCCAAAACGCAACGTGGACACATCACATTTTTCCACTGAAAACGGATCCTTTTTTTGCAATGTGCCTAGCTGTGGATTTTGAACCCTAGCTCAGCCGGCACCTAGGGAAACCCAGCAAACCTATACATCTTTGAAAACTAGACACCCAAGGGAATCGAGGATGCGGTGACATGTGTGGCTCTCTCCAGGTTCTGTTACCCAAAATCCCTTGAAAACCTCAAACTTTGTTAAAAAACGCATTTTCCTTATATTTATGTAATGGAAAGTTCTGGAATCTGTGTGGATCCACAAACTTCCACCCACCTAGCATTCCCCAAAGTCTCCCGATAAAAATTGCACCTCACTTGTGTCGGTGGGCCAAGTGCCCGCAGCAGGGAAGGGCCCAAAACGTATTGTGGAGAAATCAAATTTCAAAACACACAAGATGATGGACGGAATGCTGCACATTGGCAAACATTCACCCCCAGTCACAGATCTGGGTTTAATCCATCGTTATTTTGCTTCACCACGCCACCCCAGTTCAGACATAGCCATATGCAAATCAGTCTTGACCCTGTGCCTCATGGGAACAGTCCAGACCGAACTGCCAAGCCATGTCTTCCCTGGACCGGAATCAAGCATCCTAGGACCGGTTTCAGGCTATCAGCCTTCATCAGCCAGGATAGCTTGACTCCAGTGGCGTAGTGAGCACGGGACCCACGTCTGGGCATACCCTTCCCACATAGGGCGAAATGCAAAACACACAAGATGATGGACGGAATGCTGCACATTGGCAAACATTCACCCCAGTCACAGATCTGGGTTTAATCCATCGTTATTTTGCTTCACCACGCCACCCCAGTTCAGACATAGCCATATGCAAATCAGTCTTGACCCTGTGCCTCATGGGAACAGTCCAGACCGAACTGCCAAGCCATGTCTTCCCTGGACCGGAATCAAGCATCCTAGGACCGGTTTCAGGCTATCAGCCTTCATCAGCCAGGATAGCTTGACTCCAGTGGCGTAGTGAGCACGGGACCCACGTCTGGGCATGCCCTTCCCACATAGGGCGAAATTCTCCTAGGTCTCCCGATACAAATGGTACCTCACTTGTGTGGGTGGACCAAGTACCCGCAGCCGGGAAGGGCCCAAAACGTATTGTGCAGACATCAAATTTACCAATCACAAAATGACCTGGTTTTGCAAGTGGGTTCACCTGGGTTTTTGGCCCCAGACTCGGTGGCCATCTAGGGAAACCTACCAAACCCACACATTTCTGAAAACTAGACACTCGGGGGAGTCCAAGGATGTGTGGCTTGTGTAGAACCCCCATGCAAGCCATACCGTCCTGGACTCCCAGGGGTGTCTAGTTTTTAGAAATGTCTGGGTTTGGTAGGTTTCCCTAGATGGCCTCCGAGCCCGGGACCAAAAACTCAGGTACCCCTCCCTTGAAAAACCAGGTTGTTTTGTAATTGGTAATTTTGATGTCTGCACAATACGTTTTGGGCCCTTCCCGGCTGCGGGTACTTGGTCCACCCACACAAGTGAGGTACCATTTTTATCGGGAGACCTAGGAGAATGCTGGGTGGTAGGAAATCTGTGTCAGCCCGGTGATCCCATTACTTTCCTACACAGAAACGTGAGAAAAAGTAATTTCTTCAGCTAAATTTGAGGTTTACAGGGGATTTTGGGTAGGAAAACGTTGGGGGGTCCATGCAAACCATACCTCCATGGACTTGGCCAGGTGTCTAGCTTTCAGAAATGTGTGGGTATGGTAGGTTTTCCTAGATAGCTGCAGAGCCTGGGGCCAAAAGCCCAGGTGACCCCCCACTAGCAAAACAATGTCGTTTTGTGATAGGTAATTTTGATGTTTCCACAATACGTTTTGGGCCCTTGCCTGTCAGGGGTACTTGGCCCACCCACACAAGTGACGTACCATTTTTATCGGCAGACCTGGGGGAACACTGGGTGATAGTAAATGTGTCAGCCCAGTGATCCCACAACTTTCCTACACAGAAACAAGAGAACATTTTGATTTTTTTTCAGATAAATTTGATGTTTACAAGGGATTCAAGGCTGGAAAACATTTGGGGGTCCATGCAAGCCATACCTCCGTGGAGTTCCCTGGGTGTCTAGTTTTCAGGAATGTGTGGGTTTGGTTAACCCTGGACGGTGAGCTCCGCTCCGCTCGCGGATTTTGCATAGTTTTCTTCACTCCGAGTTATGCGGAGATCGTGGAGTTCCGAAAAACTCTGCTTCGTGTTGCGGAGAGGAGTTTTTTTCCTCGCTCGCGTTCGTCAACGTCAAGTTGGCGACCGCGAGCGAGGAAAATCAACATCCCGGTGAGATTTCTCAACGCGGGGGATCAGGTTTGAAGGAAGTGGCCCTCTACGGCCACTCAGGTTTTCTCACAGCCACCTGCTATGCCTTCCCAAGAATGAAGAGTCGGTCAGACAGTAGAGGATGCAAACTTACATTTTATTAGCAATGCTCTGCAGAGGAGTCCATCATGACCTGCACCCTAAGATGTCTGCCGAGCGACTGACTCCCCAACAGTCTACAGTGAGTAATCATTCTTCCCCAAGAGCCTCCAACCCCGCCCACCATGGAAAACTACCAGCTTGGGCCGAACATGAACAAAGGAAGCACAGGGAGATGAGCTACCACCTGCCAGATGGGTACATGTTATCAGAGACCCAAGGCCACTGCACTGGGTCTCAGCGTCTCCTAACATGGGAGCAGAACTACACACTTGGATAGGTATGCGAGAGCAGAATGGCCTCCTCATTAGCAAGTCGGGAAACGGCCTTGGACAGAAAGAAAAATAATAGCGAAATACAGTGTTCTGCTGAGGCAAGCAATTCGAGCAATGAGGCCTAACTCAGGCACAGTCTAAGCAGCCTAATAAGGATTACGAAAAACAAAATGGAGTCACACTCGCTAACTGAAGCCTGTGCATTACAGGGATAACTCAGTGGGTTGCATAACGTGAATACAACTGGCATCTATTTAGCCACACATTGCTAACCTAATATAACGTGAAAGGAGTGTGTTGCAGGGATGGGAATTTGAAACCTAACAGACCCTCCTTTTAGCATGGGTGGCTAAATGCTTTATTCGCTATCCGGTAGGGTCTTTACAATTCTAAGGGGGAGGAAGGAATTGCATAGTCACTCAGGTAACAAGGGAAAAACAAGCAACACATGAGCATTGAAATCATCTAATACTCAAAGATGCCCTCATCTATGAGCATCATATCCTGAATTTCCTGCATCATCATAACAGAAATCTTGTTATCACTTCTTGGCAATGTAGGGGTAGGGGTAAGTTTACTCATACAATAGGTGCAACAGGCTGGGAGGCAATTAATGCATAAGCAACAGGTAAAGATAGCTCCTGCGATGGCTATTAGGACAAGTAATATCTTCCAACCCCATGATGTCATCAGACCCCAGAGCCACCCTGTGAGAAACCGTGAACCATTATCCTGATGGATATCTGAGGCAAGTGTGGGTAATTTCTGTATTGCGGAATACACAGTAGGGGCACTATCAGGGATGTACACACAGCAGCTGCTGCCGGTGACGCGACAGGCTCCACCGCTATCAGCCAGAATGACGTCTAAAACCATCCAATTTTGAAGAGAAACGAGCCTCGTAGCCTGAAGCTCGACTGTAATATTAGTCAGTATACCGGCAGTAGTATTAATAACTCCCTCAATTACTCTAGCAAGGCAACAAATATTACGGCTATTGAACATGGGACCCCAGAACGGCAAAATGCCCTTCATTATGTCAGTAAATTGCTGCAAGAAGGTATCTGTCTGATCAATATCGTCTGGATTAACAACTCTCTTAACTCGGGGTGCTGGGTCACTCCTACGTTGCAAGTGATGAGTTTTGTGGTAGTTGGGAGGGGCTATATAGACTGGGGGAAGGAGGTAAGAAAGGTAGCACTGCCCAGACCATCCCTCAGGGAGCCACACATAGCCACGAGCACCACAAACAAAATAAATATTAGGTGGTGGGATCAAGGGCGGACTTTTGGGCATTCTCAATATGGAAGTGGTGTTGCATCTACTGTCTCCCACCGCTATGTCCCCCCGCCCCTTCCACACAAAAAGGGGCCACTACGTCTACCACCACCAGGGGTATGGGCTTATCTTCAGTGACATTGCGGGCTTGAAAGGATTGGTAATATTCAGATATATTGAACTCTAAAAACGTATCTCTATCCATCCCCGTTCTGTTTGCCTTTCTACCTCGATCTGAAGCTCTGAGGCAAGAGCTTAAGACATTCGATCGAACCGCCCATCTCCTAGGGGAAAAACCCGGTGAGGACCTATGTTGAGAGTATACATTCATTGTCAGAGAGTGGGAACTGGTACTTCTGCATTGCAAGGAGTCTGGTTGAGAGAATGAGCGAATCAAGCTAAGTAAGGTAAACCATCCCTCACAGCTATTAACATGAGATAGAGGCATAGGCAGCAGGTTCTCACTTCGATGCGTGACAGAAGGTAGCAAACCACACACCCAACATTTCGTTGTATTATAAACAGCATGGTTTTGATGCAACGTCTGAATAAAAACATTGTCCTTATAGGACTTCCGGTGTTCTTCTTTGTGAGGCGCTAATGTACCAAAAATATGTTCAGGAGGGGCAGGTGTAGTACTTATCCAAGCATGCACAGGATATTTTTCTTCCAGGAAAAACAGCACCCCAAATACAAATATCAGAGAAAGCAAAATTATTACCACAAACACTATTTTAGTCTTGGGAGACCAAGAGGACCAACATCTGGAGTGGGACACGGAGCCGCAAAGGGCTGCTCCTCATGAGGGACAGGGCGACCAAAGGGATACATTTGGAAAACTTCAAGGGCAACTTATAGGTGTCACAAGGGAAAGAAAAAATCACGGGCTAGAGCCACTATTGCATCAACAATACCAGAGGGCACAAATCACCCAGTGTCCGTTTAGAGCCTCGCTGGCAGGCTTCTATTGTTCATCAACGACGGTGCTATGAAGCACTCCCACGGAGGAGCTGCACAATCGCAGCCCTTGCAGCAAAACAAATCCTTCTTCTTTCAGGATAGGACACCCTCCCTCCTGGGCAAATGCCCTCAACTATCCTGTCCAGTGTCCAAGGCAGTGCACCAGTGTAGTTCACCCTAGTCTAATACAGGCACCTTAGGCACAGCACCTGCGCCCTAAGCTCAAGTCCTTCCCTAACTCCTAGACTGTTCGGCTGGTGCACCGCCCTTCTTTCAGGGTCTCAGATTATATTTCGTTATTACAGGCACTGTTTCATCAACAAAAAGGGGCAGAAACTCAGGATCAGATGGGCATCGAGACTCAGATTCCAGTGTATTAGAGACAGTGTTATCCGGGGCGGCCCTTATCTCTGGTGGGATCGCCTCAGACAGAACTGCATCACTTTCTTCGTCTGTCTGCGCCCACCTCACCCGGGCGTCGGAGAAGGGAACAAAGTGTGGCACCTTCTCACACTCCTGATCACCGATGCCTTTGTTGACCCAACAGTCATACGGGAGCGATAGAGGTATCCGTTTAACGTGCGACCCGTAGATCCAGTGCTTTCTGCCATCTACTTTCACCGCTGTACGGGTGGCAAGAAGGACGAGGAGAGGTCCTTTCCACCTCGGCTCCAAACAGCTTTTCCGCTGAAAGTTTCATATGAGGACGAAATCCCCGGGCTGCATCTGATGCCCGGGCCCCTCTGGTACTGGCTGCAGTGTGGCTTGTATCTGTTGGTGGAGAGAACGAAGATCTTTAGACAACTCATACAGATAGTCTACAAACAGGGGGTACTCTATCTCGGAAAAGCTCTTGTTGGGACACCCCAGACATTTGCAGGGCGTCCGAAGACCACCTCATACAGGGACAACCCTGTTCTAGAATGCACTGTCGCTCTGGTAGATAATAAAGCCAAGGGTAACGCATCTGGCCATCGCAGTCCTGTGCTTTCTTGAATCTTTGCTAGTTTCAGTTTGAGAGTACCATTGTACTTCTCAACCAGACCTGCTGACTGGGGGTGAATCGCTGCATGAAACTTCTGCTTAATATGCAAACCTGTGCACACCAATTCAATGACTTTTGCATTGAAGTGACTTCCGTTGTCACTCCAGATCACGCGTGGCAACCCATAGCGCGGGAAGTACTCTTTTAGAAGTGCCTTCGCCGTCGCCATAGCTGTATTCTCTTTAGTGGGATAAGCCTCAATCCATTTACAGAATGCGCAGATCACTACTAGCACATACTTTAGGTTATTAACTCGTTCCATTTCGATGAAATCCATCTGGAGGCCCTCGAAAGGGAAGGAAGGCGGTGCAAAGTTACCAGCGGGTGTAGGAGTACCTTTCCCAGGGTTATGCTTCAGACAAATGATGCAGTGCTTCACTAGGTGTGTGGCTGCCTTAGCGATATTATCATTCTGCCATACTGGGTCCAGTAACTTGCATATTCCTTTGGCACTAATATGCGCTGGCCCATGGGCCATGGTAAAAACAGGGAGCACATATGAATTAGGCAGCAACCATCGCTGCTTCCCTGACGTCACTCCAACACCCATCCTCATCCAAGCGACCAGTTCTCTCCTCCCACATCGCTAATTCACCTAGAGTTGCCTCACCCTGGATTTCCCTGACATTCTCCAATGTGTCCTCGAATATTCCATTGTCTGCGACCCACCTAGCGGGACCTGCCACCAACATCTTTGTCATCTTTGATCGAGCTGTCTCCTTAGCTGTCTGGTCTGTGAAAGCATTTCCCCTCCCAACATCATCTGTAATAGCCTTATGAGCGCTACATTTCACTATTGCTAACTTACTGGGAAGTGTCAGTGCGGACAGCATCTATCAATGGCCCGTTCTGAATCCGCAGTCCGTGCGAAGTCAAGAACCCTCTCTCCGCCCAGAGGTGCCCAAAATTATGGGGCACCCCAAAGGCGTACTGGCTGTCGGTGTAGATATTAACAGCCAGTCCCTCACTAAACTCACAAGCCCTGAGGAGGGCAACCAACTCAGCAGCTTGGGCCGATTGGTGTGGGATACGGGATGTCTGAACTACAGTGTGTAACGTTGTGATTGCATAGGCTGCAGTGGTGGTGCCCTCTGGTAATTTGAAACAAGAGCCATCGATATATAGTTCCCCTTGGGGGTCAGATAAGGGAACATCAGTCTGGTCTACCCGTCCCTTCGTTTCTTCCTCAGTCCGAAATAAACAATCATGGACATCATTGTCCTTCTCTTCCGAAGGGAGGGGTAGTAATGTGGCTGGGTTCAGAGTTGCACATCTTTTGATGGTAATGTGCGGAGCAAACAGAGTCAATTCATAGCCAGTCAGACGCGCACTAGTAAGGTGCTGCGTCTTTGTCTTATTCAATAGCGTATCCACAGCATGAGGTACCATGACTGTGAAGTCCGTATCAAGGACAAGCTCTGCCGATTGTCTGATAGAAACTGCCACCGCCGCGGCAGCTCTCAGACAGCTCAGGAGCGCTCTGACGACAATATCAAGCATGGAAGAGAAGTAGGCGCAGGGTCTCTGCTTACCACCGAAACCCTGTGTTAGAACAGAAAGCGCGCAACCGTCCACCTCATGCACGTAGAGCACAAAAGGCTTCTGGTAATCAGGAGTACCAAGCACAGGAGCAGAGCAAAGCGCAGTCTTCAATTGCTCAAAAGCATGCTGACATGCAGGTGTCCAAGGCAGGGGTTCATGCACATCTTTGGTGGTCAGGTAAAGAAGGGGTTTTGTTAGTAGGGAATAGTTAGGGATCCAATGCCGACAATACGATGTTATCCCAACAAACGTGCGTACCTCGCGTTGGGTCTTGGGAACAGACATATTAGTAATAGAAGCTATGCGCTCAGGTGTTAGTCTGTGACCCTCCTTCGACAGTAGGTGACCTACATAGGTGACCTCCTGTCGACAATATTGAAATTTGGAAAGTGACACCTTGTGTCCATGGTGCACCAGATGCAACAATAATTGAACTGCGGCGTCTTTGCAACCATCCTCATTGTCCGAAGCCACAAGGAGGTCATCAACATACTACAGCAGCACATTACCAGGGGGAAGCTCCAAAGAATCCAATTGAGCTTTCATGGCTTGGCAATAAATACTAGGACTTTCAGTATAGCCTTGTGGAGCACGGCAGAATTTAAAGCTCCGATCGGCTATTGCGAATCCAAACAGATATCTGCTATCTGTATGGATCAGTATGCTGAAGAAAGCATTTTTTAAGTCAATTACAGAGAAAAGTTTTGCTGATGGGGGAATCATCGTTAAGATCGCTGTAATGTCCGGAACCACAGGGTATTGGGGAACTACGATCTTATTAACCTCTCTGAGGTCTATCACAAAACGGTAAATGTCAGGGTGAGCATCAGAAGAATCCAAGGGTGCCTTTTTGAGAATAGGAAGAATAGGGCTATTACACACATTCGCCACAGTCTCTTCAACCACGCCAGACTTAATCAAATCCTGTATTATTTGCAAAAGGGCCTTTTCACCTGCCTGGGATATCTTGTACTGGGGAATACGTGGCAATTTAGCATTGTCTCTGATCTGTATAGATACTGGCGGGATCTGGAGTAACCCCACATCCGTGTCTCCTGTAGCCCATGACGTACGCGGCACATCTTTAAACTCAGCTGGAAGGGGGGCATCCTTTGCAAAGCACTGTTTGGCACGAGCTACCTGCGGTTCAATAATCATGTAAACGCCGTCTGGGGAACAAAAAAATGTCGCTTGCAGCCTTTTTAACAAATCGAGTCCTAACAAATTTCCCCCGCAATTTGATGTCAGTAAAAATGGTGAATCGACCGTAAAGGGGCCAATAGTCAAAGCAAGAGGCTTGGAAATGGGGCTAATGACCGGCACGCCTGAGAAATCCACTGACACATTGTTTTGGCCAGACAGAGCTGCCCCCGGGACCAGTGAACGGGAAACAGAGCTATTCATAGCCCCTGTATCAACTAAAAAATGTTCAGTAGTACCCTGTAAATCAGCAGTGACATAAGGTCCATGCTGATCTATAGGCACAGGAACTGGTCCCTCGCCCTGTCCTCGGCTGTCCTAGCTGTGTGACAACCCTGTCACTTCGTCCATGTCATAATCATCATGATAGTACTGTCGTCCTCAGGGGTCGTCAAAATAATTCCCGCTCTGCCTATTATGTGATATATCCTCCGACTGCATCCCACCTCTACCTCCTGTTCCTCGTCCGCGTCCCCGAAAACCCCGACCCCTTGGGGCCTCACCTTTCTGTAACAACTCCGGACACTCATTCCGCCAATGTCCCTCCTGCTTGCAGTACGCACATTAATTGAGCCCGCGGCGTGCGTTTGAGGCACCACCCCTGCCAGACCGGGGCGGCCGTTGGGCCGAACCCGAACCTCTACCTCGTCCATTTCCCCTCGCAACTTGCTGCATCAATACCCTCGTCTTCAAATCCTTTGACTTTTTCTCCACCCTTTCCTTGTCCTCATTCTCTCTATGTTCGTAATATTGTGCCATACTCAATATCACTGACGGGGATGATGTCTTGCAAGTACTTTCCAAAGCCTGCAACCGTGTTGCAATCTCGGGAAGCAAGTTAGTGACAAACCTGTTAACAAATAAACGAACACCATCCTCCTGTGACAGGTCCTGTCCACTAAAATCTAAAAACACCCCTTCAAATCTGGTAAAGAAATCCGACACACTTTCATCATTCTTCTGGCGACACGCAGTCAACTTATCCCAATCCACTCTCTTTGGTGGGATAAGTGAGTGCATGTATGTGATAATACACCCTGGCAAAGCGAGGAGCTCCGCTTTTGGCATGTCGCCGGGCTTACGCTCCTTATCCCAAGCCCTGATCTCATCCCACGTGCCCCCCAACTCTAGTGCATGATCCTACGTATGGACCTGCCTCCACCGGTACCAACAGGCCGAAAAACAAACCTATGTCAGCTAGCGTCATTACTGTGGAGGAGGCTGCCTCCGTCAATTGTTTATAATATGCAATAGGGTTTTTTTGGGGATCCAGCAGCTGGCACTTTAAGGATAGGACCTCACTCCTCTTCCAAGGAGTATAGATTCATTGTTCCTGAAACCGAGCGTCGACCCGTGGTCTAATCACAGCATCAGTGGAGTCACGCAGTTCTGGAATTTCGGGGTGGTAAATGGGATGAACTTCCCTCATGGGATGCTGTGTCCCCATTGTCGGAACCTTCTGGAGCAATCTACCTCGGTACCCCACTAGTGTTGTTATATTGCTAAAAACCTCATTGGGAGCCATACCTGCAGCATATACCCTATCCCGTATGTCATATATTATTTGCGGTGCAACACCTTGAAAACACTGTTCCCACAACCCTATCAGCATCGCTGACATGTGTTTAAGGGCATGCTGCTGTATAAACGGCTCATAATCTTTCATCACACTCCACACATCCTCCACGTTATAGATCGGGTGCGAGCCCACTGAGCTGCTTGATTCGCCACCATTTGCTTTTCCTCATCACCCACTGCAGAACGCAGCAACACTTTATCCATTCGATCTCGCGCTGCTGCCCAGTTCACATCATGCACTCCACGCGCAGGAGTTTCGACATTCAACTGTGCCTGGGGTGTCACACTCACGGGGGAAGGAGCAGACACAGAGACAGGTACCATCATGTAGGGAGACAGGGTGGTAGGGTTGAAAGGGGGAGTAGCAGTCGACACAGAACTGATAGACTGGGCAGGATAGATAACAGCACCCGCCCCGGTGACTGATGTGAGTAGAAGAGAAGCAAGAGGGGCCGGGGCTGAAGCGGCAGCGCTAGAAACAGGAATGCTAGAAGGGGCGGCACTAGAGGCCAAGGACTGAGAGGTCGGGACTGCCGGGTATATCCGTTCAGGGGCATAAGGAGGAGGAGGACGAGAATACAATAGCTCTTCGACGAAATCATCGCCTTCCTCTCTAGTAACATAACATTTATCTGTCTGTAACCGAAACTTTCTATCTGCACATTCTATACCCTTCTCTATCTTTCCTCTTTCATAGGCTACTGCTTTCTGTGTTATAGTTTACGTCTGCCTCTTCTGGGCCTCTTTCTCTGCTCTCAGTCGTCGCTGCTTTGCTTCTTTCTGCCATACTCTTAGAGAATCAAACATCGACTGTCTGCTCCTCCTAGCGAACAACTTGTCCTGCAAGAAATTCAATTTCTGTTCATCAAACGAGCCAGTAAGTGGCCACTGTAACTCAGCATTGTCCCTCGTATATTTATGCCACAATGTGCTAAACATAACAGGGCCAATACTATGTTTAACGTATACGTCAAAATTTGGAGAACCCTCCGGAGGTGCAGGCTGGCTCTCTTCCAATCGAGCATCAGTAGAACAACATCGACATCCAAAACACCCCAATTTGCTGAAACAAGGCATCTTAATATAAGACAAATGCACTGTCCCTAACGGACAAGTATAACACCAACAATCGGCAAACCAAGACAAGATAAAGTAACAGATATTAGTCACAAACCAAACCAAAATGGTCCAGTGACCACTCCCTACAGTCCAGGGACTGTATCAAATTCAAGAAGACAGGCTCCAGCCCCAGACCTTTTCAAACATTAACCAAATTACCAGTTGGTCTGGCAGATTGTTCGCGGGCAGTCCCGGACCTTTTCAAGCGCAGGCCAAATTTCTAGGTTGTCCGGTGAACTGCTCGCAAACACTCTGTGCCTTTTTCAAGGGTCCGCAGACCCAACAAGTTCAAGACAAGACAGTCCGGAGACCGTCCCAAGAGACAGTCCGTCGACTCATGTCGTTCAAGCAAGGCAGTTCAAAAACTGCAGACAAGACAGTCCAGAGACTGTATCAAGACACAGCCCGCAGGCTTGTGCCGTCCAAGAATGGCGCCATTTTCCCAAGAGTCAAATCACTCACCTGGTGCACACAGGTCAAGTCAAGTTATTCTTCACTGATGACTCTTTGGACCAAACGGTCAACTCCAAGGTTTCGCCTTCTCAGGACCCCAGCCGATGACCACTAGATGAGGGGGCGCCTGATCAGCTGGGCGAGGCAGCTGTGAGAACCAAGCTCGGTCTTGTGTGGGGTACCCCGATCCGCCCAACCGACCAAACGCACCCCGACCCTGCAACCCGATTACGGGCGAGTCGGATCACCTTGCGGGTCCCTGTTCGGGCGCCAACTGAAGGAAGTGGCCCTCTAGGGCCACTCAGGTTTTCTCACAACCACCTGCTATGCCTTCCCAAGAATGAAGAGTCGGTCTGACAGTAGAGAATGCAAACTTACATTTTATTAGCAATGCTCTGCAGAGGAGTCCATCATGACCTGCACCCTAAGATGTCTGCAGAGGGACTGACTCCCCAACAGTCTACAGTGAGTAATCATTCTTCCCCAAGAGCCTCCAACCCCGCCCACCATGGAAAACTACCGGCTTGGGCCGAACATGAACAAAGGAGGCACAGAGAGATGAGCTACCACCTGCCAGATGGGTACATGTTATCAGAGACCCAAGGCCACTGCGCTGGGTCTCAGCGTCTCCTAACGTGGGAGCAGAACTACACACTTGGATAGGTATGTGAGAGCAGAATGGCCTCCTCATTAGCAAGTCGGGAAACGGCCTTGGACAGAAAGAAAAATAATAGCGAAATACAGTGTTCTGCTGAGGCAAGCAATACGAGCAATGAGGCCTAATTCAGGCACAGTCTAAGCAGCCTAATAAGGATTACGAAAAACAAAACGGAGTCACACTCGCTAACTGAAGCCTGCGCATTAAGGGGATTACTCAATGGGTTGCATAACGTGAATACAACTGGCATCTATTTAGCCACACATTGCTAACCTAATATAACGTGAAAGGAGTGCGTTGCAGGGATGGGAATTTGAAACCTAACAGATTTCTCATTGCGAGTGGTCGCGTATGCTCGCGACAGCTCGCGTTGAGAAACTGCCCGTTCGCATTGAGAAAGCTGCCACTTGAGTAAAAATCTACTCGAGCGGCAGAAAAGGAAAGCAGGGACCGCTTGCACTGTGCGGACAAGCATCCGGCACTGTGCAATCACCGCGAACGGCATTTTTCTATTGTACTCCACCGCTCGCGGAGCTCTGTGTAGTGGGACGGAGTTTTTTTGCACTTCGCGGTGTTCCGCATAGTGCAACTCCGCGAACTCCACCCAGGGTTAGGTTTGGTAGGTTTCCCTAGATGGCAGCTGAGCCCGCAACCAAAAACGCAGGTGACTCCCTCGCAAACCCAGGTAGTTTTACGATTGATAATTTTGAAGTCTCCACAGTACGTTTTAGGTCGTTTCCTGTCACGGACACTAGGCCTACCCACACAAGTATGGTACCATTTTTATTGGGAGACCTTCCTTGACTCTCCTGGGTGTCTAGTTTTTAGAAATGTCTGGGTTTGGTAGGTTTCCCTAGATGGCTGCTGAGCCCGGGACCAAAAACGCAGGTGACCCCCTTGAAAAACCATATCATTTTGTGATAGATAGGTGGGCACCTGTGTTTTTGGTCGTGGGCTTGCAAGCATCTAGGGAAACTCAGACATTTCTGAAAACTAGACACCTGTGGGAATCCAGGGAGGTGTCGCCTGCATTGATCCCCCAACAGTTTCTTTCCCAAAATCCGCTGCAACCCTCAACTTTAGCTAAAAAGTCACATTTTCCTCTAATATCTGTGTGGGAAAGTTGTGGGATCACAGCACCGCACAAATGTCCTTCAACTCAGCATTCCCCTCAGTCTACCGATAAAAATGATACCTTACTTGTGAGGATGGGCCAATTGCCTATGACATGGAAGAGCCAAAAACTTATAGAGATTGAGGGGGGCCCAAAGCGGGTCCAAAAGGGCAGTTTGTTTATACGTTTTTAGGCTGACGCTACTTTGGGCACCCACACAAGTGAGGTATAATTTTTCTTGAGAGATCAAGGGGAATGCTGGGTGGTGGGATATTTGTGTCTGCGCAATGATCCTACAACTTACCCACACAGAAATGTGAGGAAAATGTGACTTTGTAAGTAAATTTGAGGTTTGCAGTGGATTCTGGATAAGAAAATGCTGGGGGATCCATGCAAGCAACACCGCAAGCCAAGAGCCAGTACACACACACCCCCATCCACCGTCAGCCAACTGCCATTCACGTACACCGCCAGCCAAATGCCATCCATCACACAGTCAGCCAAGCACTATCCACGCACACCGCCAGCCAAGCGCTGCCCATGCACTCCGCCAGCCAAGCTCCATCCCCAAACACCGCCAGCCAAGCAGGGCCAGACTGGGAACAGCAACCAGCTCTGGCAGATTGCTGCTCAACCGGCCTTGGGAGGGGGGGGCGTGCTGATAAAAAGCAAAGCACTGCTCCCGCTTTTGTTACGGGGGCCAATATTGCAGCCCAGCTACAAAATTAGCCGCCACAGCCAGAAAACTGGCCCCCACCCCTCCAGCCCCCTGGGGAAACACCCGTTGCCAGCTTCAGCCAGTCCGGCCCTGCAGCCAAGCACCATTCATTCACACAGTCAGCCAAGCACCAGTCCACATTCACTGCCAGCCAAGCGCCACTCCGCACACACCACCAGGCAAGAGCCAATCTACAAACACCGCATGAAGCGTGAGTCCACACACACCATTAGCCAGGTGCAGGACAACACACACCACCAGCAAAATGCCAGTACATGCATACTGTCAGCAAAACTCCAGTTCACACACACACAAGCACCCTGATTTCCAATGGTTTTCTGCCAACTCTTGTGGACAGATGAGACTAAAAATATCACTGAAACAGCCAAAATGTGTGCCTAAAAAAAGGGGAGCAACCCTTGCCTATGGGGCTTCTTCTCGACATGCCCATAAACATATCCCTGGTGCCTAGTGGGCTTTCTGCCCCCCGGGGGCAGATAAAAGGCTATTGCCCTGATCTGCATTCCATGGGGGGCAGAAGGACTTTTTTAGAGGTGGGGGCATTAGCATGCCCATTCTCAGCAGCCCCCACCCCTAAGTATAAAAAAAAAAAAAACATAATCCCTGGTGCCTAGTGGGCTTTCAGCCCCCTGGGTGGCAGATCAGGGACTATTGCCCCTATCTGCCTCCCGGGGGCAGAATCACTGTGGTAATTTTTCTAGGGGGTGGGGGCATTGGCATGCCCATTCTGGGCAGCCCCCACTCCTACATATACAAAAAAGCAAAGTCCCTAGTGCCTAGTGGACTTTCTGCCTGCCCGGTGGGGCAGATAAGGGGCTATTGCCCCATCTGCCTCCCGAAGGAGTCAGAAAGGCTGTGGTAATTGTGTTGGGGGATGGGGGCATTGCATGCCCATTTTGGGCAGCCCCACCACTACGTATAAAAAACATCCCTGGCGCCTAGTGGCCTTTCTACCCCCGGGGGGCAGATCAGGGGCTATTGCCCCCTTACGCCTCCTGGGGGGAAGAAACACTGTGGAATTTTTTGGGGGGGCATTGGCATGCCCATTATAGGCAGCCCCCACCCCTATGTATAAAAAAATTCAATCCTTGGTGCTTAGCGGGCTTTCTGCCCCCCCGGGGGCAGATCAGGGGCTATTCCCCCATATTCTTCCAAAGGAGGCCGAAAGACTGTGGCAATTTTTTTGGGGGGTGGGGGCATTGACATTCCCATTTTGGGCAGCCCCCACCCCTACGTATAAAAAAAAACAATCCCTGGTGCCTAGCGTGCTTTCTGCTATTGCCCTAAACTGCCTCCTGGGGGAACAAAAAGACTGGAATTTTTGGGGCAGGGGTGGGAGCATTGGCATGCCCATTTTGGGCAGCCCCCTCCCCTATAGACATAAAAAAATATCCCTGGTTCCTAGGGGGGCAGATCGGGGATTGCTACCCCTGAAGGAAGTGACCCGCTTGGGGCCACCCGGGTCACCTCAGACCACCTCTCAGCCTTCCATACCAAATGAAGAGTCAGAGGAACAGTGGAGAATATACCAATAATTATTTTATTCAGATCACTCAGAGTGGAGCCCCGTCTGCACAGTCTCGAAGAGTGGTACAGAGGACACTAAAGATCAGCAAGCAAAACAATACATTATGTACATTTCATACCCGGGCGAAGGCACGCCCACAGTGGAATTTTCCAGGCAGATGCAGCTGGACAGTGAAATACAAAAAAAGGTTTCGGTTCTCGTATCATACACAACCTAGTACAATCCAAGGTCGTTTCAACCTGTGCCCGCCACCAGACAAGTGGGAGAGGGCCTCTATCTAGTGAGAAAGCTCTGCACTGGAACTAACAGTTCATTATTGCAGAAATGAAACTCAACAGAAGATTTCTCAGAAACAGTAAAGGATTAGATTTGATCATCATTCAAAATGGCGTCTAAACAGAAAATGGTGCGGCGAATGCTAACTTATATAGGGCACTTCGTAAGCATTCACAGGTCTATTCTAACACTCCATCTGCCTTGCGGGGCAGAAAGACTGTGGAAGTTGTTTGGGGGGTGAGGGCATTGGCATGCCCATTTTGGGCAACCCACATCCCTATATACATAAAATAAATCCCTGGTGCCTAGTGTCCTTTCTGCCCCCCGGAGGGGCAGATCAGGGGCTATTGCCCCCATCTGCCTCCGGGGTGTGCAGAAAGACTGTGGAATTTTTTATGGGGGGTTGGGGGCATTGGCATACCCATTTTGGGCAGCCCCCACCCCTATAGCCATAAAATAAAGAACCCTGGTGCCTAGGGTGCTTTCTGCCCCCCCGGGGAAGCAGATCAGGGGCTATTGTCCCATCTGCCTCCCGGGGGCAGAAAGACTGTCCGGGCCCAAAAATAAGGGGGGAGCAAATGTCCTTGCCCAAGGGGCTGCTCCCCCCTCCCTGGTTCATAGTGGGTGGATCCCTGCTTGGGGATTGCCCTCTTGAGGCGATCCCCAAGTTGTGATCCAGTAGGGAGGGTACCATTGGAGAGGGGAGGTTATCCCCTTTTCACTGGTACCTCTTCCATCTGCCTCGGTTCTCAGGGGGCTGAGATAGCCCCCTGAGCACTGAGGCAGTGAAACTGAAACTGAGTTTCAGTTTCATTTCTCTGAAATGACATCAGCGTGACGTGCGTGCTGATCGTCATTTCAGAGAAACAATCATAACACCCTCGGGAGCTGGGGAAGCTCTTCCCCAGCTCCTGAGGATGTTTTGATTGAAAGGAAATCCCTCTGGTGCCTGTCTAGCCCTGCAGCCAAGCACCATCCATGCACCCAGTCAGCCAAGCACCAGTCCACATACACTGTCAGCCAAGTGCCACCCCACACACACCACCAGGCAAGAGTCAATATACAAACACCGTCATCAAGCACAAGCCCACACACACCATTAGCCAGGTGCGGGTCCACACACACCGCCAGCAAAATGCCAGCCAAAGGTCAGTACACGCAGACTGTCAGCCGAACTCCAGTTCATACACACACAAACTCTCCCTGATTTCTAGTGGTTTTTAAGACAAAAAATATCTCTGAAACAGCCAAAATGTGTGCCTAAAAAAAAGGGGAGCGACCCTTGCATATGTGGCTTTTACCTGACATGCCCATAAACATATCCCTGGTGCCTAGTGGGCTTTCTGCCCCCCCGGGGGGGCAGATACGGGGCTAGTGCCCTGTCCTGCCTTTTTTAGAGGTGAGGGCATTAGCATGCCCATTCTCCGCAGCCACCACTCCTATGTATAAAAAAAACAACATAATCCCTGGTGCCCAGTGGGCTTTCAGCCCCCCCAGGGGGCAGATCAGGGACTATTGCCCCAATCTACCTTCTGGGGGAGGCAGAGAGACTGTGACAAATTTTTTTGGGGGGTGGTAGCATTGGCATGCCTGTTCTGGGCTGCCCCCATCCCCTACGTATAATAAAAAACATAATCTCTGGTGCCTAGTGGGCTTTCTGCCTCCCGGGGGGCATATAAGGTGCTATTGACCCCATCTGCCTCCAGGGGGGCAGAATGACTGTGGTAATTTTTTTTGGGGGGTGTGGGGACATTGGCATGCCCATTCTGGGCAGCCCCCACTTCTGTGTATATAAAAAAAGCAAAGTTCCTGGTGCCTAGTGGGCTTTCTGCCCCACCCAGGGGGCAGATAAGGGACTATTGCCACCATCGGCCTCCTGGGGGAGGCAGAAAGACTGTGCCAATTGTTTTGGGGTGGGGGCATTTGCATGCCTATTTTGGGCAGCCCCCACCCCTACATATAAAAAAAAAAGAATCCCTGGTGCCTAGTGGGCTTTCTGCCCCCCCCGGGGGTCAGATCAGGGGCTATTGCCCCATCTGCCTCCCAGGGGAGGCAGAAAGACTGTGGCAATTTTTGGGGCTATAGACATTAAAAAAAATCCCTGGTTCCCAGTGTGCTTTCTGACCCCGGGGAGGCAGATTGGGGGTTGTTGCCCCTAACTGCCTCCTGGGGTGGAAGAAAGGCTGTGGAATTTTTGGATCAGGGGTGGGGGCATTGGCATGCCCATTTTGGGCAGCCCCCACCCCTATAGACATTAAAAAAAATCCCTGGTTCATACTGTGCTTTCTGCCCCCGGCGGAGAGATTGGGGGCTGTTGCCACATCTGCCTCCCTGGGGGGCAGAAAGACTGTGGAATTTTTTTGGGGGGTGGGGGCATTGGCATGCCCATTTTGGGCAGCCCCCACCCCTATATACATAAAAAAAATCCTTGGTGCCTAGTGTCTTTCTGCCCCCCCCCCCCGGTGGGGGCAGATCTGGGGCTTTTTCCCCCATCTGCCTCCCGGGGGTGCAGAAAGACTGTGGAATTTTTTTGGGGGGTGGGGGCATTGGCATACCCATTTCGGGCAGCCCCCACCCCAATAGCCATAAAATAAATAACCCTGTGCCTAGTGTGCTTTCTGCCCCCTCGGGGGAGCAGATTGGGGGCTATTGCCCCATCTGCCTCCTGGGGGCAGAAAGACTGATCTGGCTCAAAAATATGGGGGGAGTAAAAGCCTTGCCCAAGGGGCCTCTCCCCCAACCCTGGTGCCTAGTGGGTGGATCCCTGCTTGGTGATCGCCCTCCTGAGGTGATCCCCATCCACTAGGGAGGGTACCAATCGAAAGGGGTGATTCTCCCTTTCAAATGAAACATCTCCCGTCTGCCTCAGTGCTCAGGGGCCTGAGTTTCTGTTTCGGTTTCTCTGAAATTATGTCAGCGTGACGTGCGTGCCGATCGTCATTTCAGAGAAACAATCAATACACCCTCAGGAGCTAGGAAAGCTCTTCCGCAGCTCCTGAGGGTGTTTTGATTGAAATGAAATCCCTCTGGTGCCCTCACCAGAGGGATTTCCTGTGCAATGTGCGAGGACGGCCGGGAGCTGTCCTACGCACATGAGCACTGTGGCGTCAGACAGCTCCCGGCCGTCTGACGCACACAATGGGTTAAAGCACAACATACACTGCAGCTTAATGATGGTAAGTGTAACAACACTTTAGTCTAGAAACTAAGCTCAAAATCAAAGAAAATTATGATAAATTAAATTAAAAGCCCCTTTACACAACCAGGATTTTGTTGTTTTCTGAGCAAATGATGTTTAGGACCAGAGCGCTGGAGGCAATACTTAACAGTACGCCCATAAATGTCTCTTCCCCTCAAAGTGTCAGTTTTGACCCTATGAAAAATGAATAGATTCATGCCACTTAAATGTGGAGAGCGAGATGGAGAATAAATATGTATTTTTTCCCTCTAGAAATGATGGAGGTTGTCCATGAAAACCTAATGCATGATAGCCATTTCTTTAAAAATATTCTATGTTCAACTGATAACCAGTGAACAGAGAAAAAGACAATAGAAATATGAATCCTTTAGGAACAATTGGAAATCAGGAGACTAGCAGCATTCCTTACCAGCTAAAGTTATTTAAGAAGTTTCTTTGAAGGAGCCAAATAGCAAGAATTGGCATAATCCATCTGGCAGTGATTTAGAGGGGTATCCACCTGCTTATCAAAGCTTTTCAGCATACAACGTAAACTATTCTGATGCAAAAAAACACAAACTTAAAAACTTGACCACTTGAGGTTCCAAAGAAAGATTTATATAATGAATTACACAAGATTTATAAGCATGCACCCTAGGAAAAGGAGGAGCCCAATGAGGATGGCCAGATCTTAGGATCCCAATTATCAGTGCAATGTTTGGGAGACTTGAAGTACCGTATTGGCACGGTTTCGTTCAAAAAGTTTGAAGCCATCTAAGAACAGACAAAATGTTGAATTCAATGCATTCAAGTGTAGAAATTAAGCTGGCCTTCATTGTTGAATGCTATGTAAAGCAGATCTGGGTGTAATCTGTGTAGATGTAAAATTGTGCACCCAGGTTTTTATAAAGAATGAGCAAGGAGGACCATATAGAAATTAAATAAAAATGGGGATAGAATAGATCCCAAATAATTGCATCATCATTGAGTCCAAGATTCCTGACTTTCAAGAAGAAGAGAGTGTTCAAATGTATTGAATGGTGTGGATTGTGCTGTGGATAAAACTAAGTGCTGCACCAACAAATTATGGATGGAATGGTGAATAAATCAAACATTCACCCCCAGTCAAAAGATCTGGGTTAAATCCATTGTTATTCTGCTCACTAAGCTACCCCAGTTTGGACCCAGCAATATTCAAATAAGTCTTGACCCTGCTCCTTATGGAAACAGTCCAGCCCGAACTGCCAAGCCGGGTCCTCTTGGGACCGGTGTCGGGATACCACCCCTCATCAACTAGGCTAGCTTGAATCCAGTGGCACAGCAAAAGAGGGACCCACGTCTAGGCATACCCATCCCACTTAGGTCGAAAAGTGCTGCAGCAACAAATGATGGACTGACCGCTAAATAAATCACACATTCACCCCAGTCAAAAGGTCTGGGTTAAATCCATCGTTCTTTTGCTCACTATGCCACCCCAGTTTGGACCCAGCGATATGCAATCAGCGTTGACCCAGTTCCTCATGGGAACAGTTCAGCCGAACTGCCAGGTCGAGTCCTCCCTGGACCAGAAGCAAGCATCCTAGGAACGGTTTCGGGATGCCATTTAATAGGAGTGATGAATTAGAGCTTCAAACACTGACATTGGGTTCCTTCCATCTTGCTAGACACCCATAATGGCATTTTCTAGAATTGACACATATTGCAAGTGAAGCCTGATCTGACTGTGGTATCTTTCTCGTGACTGAGTTAGGAATTATCACCAGTCACTGACAAGTAACCATTATAAGGAAGGCTTCCCACCACAACACCTCTGAACAAAACTGGGCATCAAGGAGATAAGAAGATTGAAAACCCAATATCTATATCACACTGGGGAAAGATCGTGCCCTTGGAGCTACTTGCCTTGTGTCTACGTTTTGCTGCTCAAGGAGAACATGATTGCTGTGAAGACCCAGCACAACAATCCACATTGGTACATGTGCCAGAGCCCTGGACTGAGTTAGTGGTTGAGCTTGCATCCCTCTGTATTTATATTAATAAAATATACCTCAAGAGCAGTATTGATTATAAAACACAACCTAAAAATACCGGGAATTGGCCAGTTAAGCGAGTTAAACAAACTATCACTTATGCCCCTGCTATGAAACCCAAACTTCCCCCATTAAATGAGTTGCTTAAAACCTCTGATTAGTTAACCAATAAATAATAGAAATGTACAGCATAACATCTTTACACAACAGCACTTTCTGCAAAAATGAATACTTTGTGCTTATTGGCATCATGTTATGTTATGTTGATTTATATAGCGCACTAATCACCCCAGAGGGTATCTAGGGAATCATCAATAAAATAAACGTTAAGGTGATTTGTAATGCCACCACAATAACATCATTGTAATTAGTGATATTATCTGGGACATTATTTAAGGTCGTGAGCAGTGCTTTGGTGGGCAGGTTATGGCTTTCCTGGTAAAGGGCGAGTTATGGTTTGTGTGACTCATGATGCCTGCCCTATTTTAAGGCACTTTAGGTTTTATTTTATAATTATAAATGCATTTAACTGTTGTACTTCAGAGGTTTCTTTAAAACCAGTTGTTAGAAATGGTGTCTCTAGTTTGCAGAGGTATGACCTTGTCCAAGTAGGGACCTCCACTCTAGTCAGGTTAAGTCAGATACACACTGAAAGATAAACTGTGCTGAGCATCTGGTAGCTTGGCACAGAGCAGTCAGGCTTAGCTAAAGAGGCAATGCGTTAAGTATTTGTGCAACACACACACAGAGTACTCAATGAAAATGCCACAAAAAGACTCCACACAGGTTTAGGAAAATAGATAATAATGTTTATAAATAAATCAAGACCAAAATGACAAGAATACAATAAGTAGAATTTGAGGACTGAATGTTTGAAGAATAATAGTGTTTCTAGCGCTTAGAAGCAGTAAGAACCTATGGGGGTTATCTGGTTACACTGGACCATGGCACAGTCAGCATTTTAGGCCGCACATGATGAAGCACAGGCAAGCTACAGGACCCATGCAGGCCCAGTGAACAAAGTACCTTATGCTGGTCACATCAGCGAGATCCAGGCGCAGTCGAGCGATACATCGAGTGATGCATTGATGCCTCTCCCACAGTCAAGGTGATGTGTCAATTTTTTACACGAAGTGTTGGTAATGCGTTGGGTCAGTTGAGCGAAGCGGCGGCTCCAAGTGCGGCTGTTCCGATGCGGCGGGTTAATCCACGCTGGAGGGGCAATGCATCGATCTTTTCCACGCAGCGGCAGTGATGTGGTGGTTCCAAAATGGTATTTCCAGATGCAATACAGAGGTTCTGAGTGCAATGTGGCGATTCTACTCCTGCAACAGGGTTGATTTGCTGGCTCGGCTAAGCGCAGACCGGAGATGCCTTGATTTCTCTGTTGTAAGTATCTGGGTCTACTTTCATTGAACCAGGCACAAGAGCAGGTATATAGACTTTGAAAACCCTGAGTATCAAGCAACAGGAGGCAAACCAACAGCCAAAATGATATCACTTCAGTTCAGTCCAGCTCTCCTCAACAAGGTCAGAGAGCTTTAGGCAGCAGGGCAGGCCTTCCAGGTCAACAGACCAGCAGAGTGTCAGTCCTTGATGCTGCACAGCAGTTCTTCTGACAGAGTCCAGTTGTAAGTCCGGAAGTGTCTGGTTTGGAGGGGTCAGAGAACCCAGAACTTATATCCAGTTGTGCCCTTGAAGTGGGGGTGACATCAAAGAAGGGTCTTTGAGGTGCACAGAGGTTCTTTCTTTCCAGCTCTGGCTCCAGACTATCAGTATGGGCTAATCAGCCCTTTGTGTGGAGACAGGGCACTATCTATTCAGTTGTACGAGCCAGCTCCTCCCTCCTTTCATGCCCTGGAAGGGCCATCAGAATTCAGATGAGTGGTCAGACACACCTAACCTTCCTTCATTTGTGGCAGTCTAGAGGGAATGCACAAAGTGAAGCTGTCACCCACCTCAGTCATGTGCATTGAAGATAGGCGGCAGGCTACACAGAAAAGTGAAAGCAGAGAAATGCCCACTTTCTAAAAGTGTTATTTCTAAAATAGCAATGTTAAGTCCAACTTTACTAGTAAGAGGTTTTATCATTACCATTCCATTGATATAAACATGACACATCTACTCCTTTCTAAACAGAAATTACAGCTTAAAAGTGTGTTAGGGAATTCCCAATGTGAACCTATGAGAGGAGTAGGCCTCACAGAAGAGAAAAACTCATTTGGGTGTTTGTCACTACCAGGACATGCAAAACTTAAAATGACATGACCTAGCTTTTACTAACAAAGCACCCTGCCACATGGGCTACCTAGGGCCTACCTTAGGAGTTTATGGCTTGGCAAAGGGTTTTAAATGTCAACTTGAAGTGGCAGTAAACTACACACAAAGACCCTGCAAAGGCAGGCCTGAGACAGCTTTGCAAGGCTGCTTGTGTGAGTGGCATAATCAGTGCTGCAGTCTCATTAGCAGCATTTAATTTACAGGCAAAGGGTATTTTGTATATCACTTTACAAGGGACTTACAAGTAAACTAAATACGCCAATTGTGTATACACCAATGTTACCATGTTTTGGGAAGAAGCACATGCACTTTAGCATTGGTCAGCAGTGGTAAAGTGCTCAGAGTGCTATGGCCAACAGAAAGACACAGCAAAAAGTAAAGGTAAGCAGGCAAAATTTTGGGGGAAGAGCACCCTAAGGAAGACATGTCTAGCACACATATTGAGGTGCTGTAAGAAATTGAGATATTGATTGAGTGGGGTGAAAGCCAGGCTCAGGCAACAACAATAATCCTTGTTAGGGTGAACCACAAAAATCTAATTTAGAGGCAAAGTTTAAAGTATTTATGCAGAACACAAACAGCAATTAAGTGACAACGCAAATCATTTTAGAAACATAGAGCAAATTTTAATAAATAAAATAATACCAAAATGACAAAAATCCATTCAGTAGAACTGGAGACTTTGAATTTCAAAGTTTTAGATATGTATTGTGCCTAAAAGCATAAAACGTCTCTCGTGGTCATCTGGTTGTGTTAGATTGGGGGAAAAGTCACAAGTTCAGGCTGTCTGCAATGGAACCCCAGCTGGGTAGATGGGCCAAGTTACTCCCACTGAAAATGTTACTTTCCCAAAGTCCGACGTGAAGAGTCCAGTTCATGGTGGAGGATGCCATGAAGAGCAGGGAGAGTGTCACAGATGGTTGCTGCTATAGCTTGAAAAGCAGGCCTAGAGTCACGGACGGTTATCCCTATAGGGCAAAGATCCAGTCGGTCCTGGGGACAGTCGTTGCTGGAGGTTCCCGTTGGCGGTCACCGCGGGCTGTCATGCGGGCTGTTGTTGCTGTAGAGCGAAGTGCAGATTGTGCGTTGCTGGTTTTTGCTGGCGGTCACTGTAGCATGAAGAGTCGGGTTCACTGGAGCCTAGCTTTGGCGGTTGTCATGGGTGGCAGAGTCTATAGCAAACTGACCCATTTGGGTTGTGAAAAGCCTAAAACTACAAGATTTCTCTTTTTCTTCCAGAGGAGTGAACACTGATGCCAATGAAGGGTCCAGGACCTGGGGATGTACCTCTTGGGGATCAAGGACTCTAGCAGAGGCTAGCAGGGCTCAGGCATGTCCAGTTGCAACTCCAAGCAGATACAGTTGCAGCAGAGCAGGTCAGCTGGGCAGTTGCAGGGAAGCCTCTGGAGCTTGTTGTATCCCTGTTGCTCAGAATAGGAGGTCCACCATTTGACCCTTGGAGCCACTCAGGTTATCCTGGGATGAAAGGAGCAGGTCCAATCTTCAATATTCTTTAAATATTAAATATTAAGCATCAGATTAAACTGTAAACTAAATCAATCCTATTTTTGATCAAATATCTGACCTGTTATTTGTATTGAGGCATGGGCACCGAACCTATAATTATAAGCATTATTAAAGTGCCATAGACCGACCAGTGGCTATACAGCTGAAACCTGTAATTGCCCATGGAATAGGGCAGGGGGTGAGGGCAGGAAGGACGAAGGATGGAGACAACAAGAGAAGGTCGAAGAAGTATCTCTTTAGATGAGTCCCTTCAAGATTATAGGTTTTTAGTATGACTGTTCCTACTATGTAGGCTATATTAAACCTTCCTTACTTTCTTACAGATTTCATTCCTTTATCAGTTAATTCTGTTAGAATTCTCTCCTTGTGTCTCAATTTCTCCAGTTTCTAAATCTATCCAACCATATCGTTCATAATGTCTTCTTGGGTAGAACAGGGTTTGTTATCTCTATTGTGTGTTACTGTGACAAAAATTTCTGAATCTCATTATAAATACTATAGTCATGTACATCAGATGACCAGTAGGACAGATTTCAGGTCTACCTTAATTTTACATCCCACCACACATGAGAGGTCATTAATATCTTCAACCAAATTCCATGAGAGGACAGATGTCAATAGATTCTCTTAAAACAATCACCCTTTTTCATTCTTATGTCATTTGTCTCTCTTTTTCCTTCTCATCTTGTGCTGTCTGCCTTTAGAAAGAGCCCAGGGTGCCTCAATTCTATACAATTCCAAAGATTCACAAAGGTAGAGTGCCCCCACCAGGGAGACCTATAGTGTCAGGCATAGGTTCTGTGCTTGAGCCATTGCCACAATATACATATTGGTTCTTGCAACCCCTTGTAACACACACAAGGTCCTACATCTAAGACACGTGCATCAAACCATTTTGCGATCGCAAACAGTGCGAATCGCAAAACCATTTTGCGATCGCAAACAGTGCGAATCGCAAAAATCGGCGGTTTGCGATCGCAAAATGGCCTTTTCAGATGCATGTACCTTTTTGGAAATTCGCAATTAAGGAAATTGCAATTTTTTGTGATTCCCTAAATGCGATGCATCATTGAGTTTTCACAATTTGGAATCGCAAATCACCATTAACTTCAAGTTAATGGTAATTTGCAATTCCTTTGAAAAATGCAAAAATGCATTTTTCAAAGTGCATTGTGGTGCATACACATGCCCTTAGGGCATGTGTGTGCACCACATGTGCATACTTACCTGTTTTTGGGGGTACATCAGGGTGGCCTTTTGGCCCCCTTGCACCCTTGAAATTGCATGCACAATTTGTGAGTACCTATTTGGTACTCGCAAATAGCGAATGCAATCCAATTCATTCCTATTGGCCTCTAGGCCCATTGGAATGAATGGTAAGCCATTCCTTAATAGCGAATCGCATTTTGCGATTCACTATTAAGGAATATGTAGGAATCGCAATTTTTATTGCAAAACCTACATACATGGGTAACTGCGACTCCTTAATAGCGATTCCTTAATAATCGCTATTAAGGACTCACAATTCCTAACTTTGATGCATGTGCCCCTAAGAGCCAGCTAAACCTACTAAAAGAAGAGGAATATGACCCTACAAAAGAAACTCTACTGTGCCTTGATGCTGAGGCGCTCTGTACGAGTATCCTGCAGGGTGAGAGCCTGTGAGTGATTACCGACTTGCTGCTAGCTCAAAAATGGACATGGGCTGCCCGAATCCAATGGAGAATGAAGCTTGCAAGAGCGGCATTGGCTGAGAAATTCTTCTCCTTTGAAGATCAAATATTTTTACAATGCCATGGGACTTTAATTGGGAGTACCTTTGCACCGAGTATTGCCTGCCTCTACAACTGGTCTGAAGAAGATAACATATGGATCAACAACCAATTTGGTGGCCGAATATGTGTCTGGCGGCGATACATGGATGACATCCTGGTCATCTGGCATGGAGATGATACCACTATTAAATCTGTTAATTTGTGGCTGAATGAAAGGAATCCATTTCAGAGCTTCCCGATGACAGCTAATAGAACCTGTGTTTCCTTCCTCGATGTCAACATCACGGCAAAAGATGGAAAGCTGATCAGCTCTTTGTACACTAAGCCAACAGATTGGAACAGCTTGTTGCACTTCAGTAGTGCTCACCCCCGTGCTCTCAGAGAGAATTTGCCGTTGCGTCAATTTTTACGGATCACATGAAACTTTTCTAGAATCCAAGACTTCAAGTAGAAAGCCATGTAACTAACTAAGAAGCTAAAGGAGAGGGAATATTCAGAAAGTATCATTGCTAAGGTATAGAGGGGGACACAAATGTCCCTAGAGATTCTCTTCAGAGACCAATACCAAGCAGGACAGTAATTCCCCCATTTTTGTGAGCACCTACAATTCTTCATCCAATATCATCAAAAGCATTGTGAATAAACATTGGCACATCCTCACTTCCAACCAGTTGACTTTCAACAAAACATTTTTTTCATTTAAAAGAAATAGAAGTATAAGAGACAGATTGGTGCGCAGTAACATATGGCAGAAAACGTCTGAGCACCAAACTACGCTGTGGGATCTTTCTGCAGTTACAGTACACTTTTCCTGCGGGAATTGCGCAGTATGCCCTCTAACTACACAATCCAAAACAATAGAATTTGGCCTCCTTATTACCTGATAGCAGAGGGAACATACCAATAGCAACAACAGCAATGTGATATATGTCATTATCTGTCCATGTGGCCTTCGCTACATAGGAATGACTACGAGGAAAGTTAAAATCTGCATACGTGAGCATAGAAGTACAATCAGATGCAGGAAGGCATTAACTAGACTGACTACACACTTTCTTGAGAAAAACCACAGCGACAATGTTATAAGATGGTCAATTATTAAAAAACTCACCCCTCAGGCTGCGAACAACAACAGACTCCTAGAAAAGGAGAAAAGATGGGTCTACAAATTGAAACCACACAAATGGGCTCTTAAAGATGAAATAGCATGGGGCCAACTGAACTTCCACTAGTCACTCTCTGGTATACCTATGAAACTTTAGGATTACATTCAGTATTTCCCAAAGAAGTGTACTGCCACATTGTCTGGTCCCACATCGGAAACTATTCGGTGGGCTTTCTTACTCTAAAGTGATCTCCCAGAAAGTCCCATACTATCAGAGAAACAACACATTTAGCACCCTTTGCATGACTTAAACTGGAGTTGTTCTACTAACCTTGCCTCTGTCTATTGGGGCTAGACCACTCCAGGGGCCACTGAGAGCACGCAAGTATAGGGAAACTGCACAATAGGTACTCGGTACCTTTGGAGGCCACTACATTCAGGGGGTACTCCCCTCTCATTACTCCGGGGCCTGCTGACAACACACAGGTATAGGGAGAATACATCTCCCATGATTCGAGGGCTGGACACACAGCATCTACATGCCGGTCCTTTATGGTTACATGCAGACGTGCCACGCTTGGAGTTTACAGCATCCTCTCCGGCACAGGTACCACCATGGGCATTTGCATCCCACCCTGGAAGCAACACAGCTGCGGCACATTTATTGCTAAATGGGGCAAGCACCACCCCTTAATTGTCCACTCACTTTTGAGGCCAGTCAACACCGGTAAGGCCCCGAGGGAGATAAAAACTCATGCATGTAGCATCAGCCTGCCACATGCCTTAGAGAGCAGAGCCAAGTAGGTGGCAAAGTGGGAAGGGACCCTTGATGAAGTAAGTGCCTCTGCATGCTGATTATTGCATAATGTTCTTAACAGCAGTAACAAACCTTATAACAAATACAAATTGTGGATTTTCCTTGTTACTTTTGTTGGCTTTAAACGTGACAGTATGTTCACTTGCCCTTCTTTCAGGGTTTGACTACAGGGCACCCACTCTTGCCCCCTGTGGGTTTAATTTTCTCCCACACATTGGGTGAGTAAATATACAATATGTTTTTAATTTTCTCAGATGGTCATTTTGATTAGGTATATGCGTGTATCCCAAAAAAAAACCCTAACTGGAATCTATGATTGATGGTCTATGTAGATTGTGAGCACCTCAGTCCAAGTCGCAGAAATCTTTCGATGTGTGATTGGTTTTCACTTCTGACACTTGCATGAGGTGGAACATTGGTGCACTGGAGAGGGATGATTTGCATGACCTGGCATGAGACTAACCCTGGGCAAAGCACTACGCTACGCTCGCGTAGTTTGCGAAGTTTGCGCTACTTCGCACAACGCAAATTGCACGTAGCACAGTGCAAACACGCGTAGCGTAGTGCAGCAGTCATTTTTTGCTTGCTCGCGGTCCTCAACGTCAAGTTGGCGACCGCGAGCAAGCAAAATGACATCCCGGCGAGACTTTTTCCTTGTTCGCGATCAGCAACATCAAGTTGCCGATCGCGAGCGTGGAAAATAAACCTCCCGGCGAGATTTTCAACGCGGGAGGTCAGGTTTCTCATTGCGAGTGGTCGCGTATGCTCGCGACCGCTCGCGATGAGAAACTACCAGTCCGCGTTGAGAAGCTGCCGCCGAGTAAAAATCTACTCGAGCGGCAGTAAAGACAGCTCGCACTGTGCAAGATGCCGTTTTCAATGATTGCACAGTGCGGACAAGCATCCGGCACTGTGCAATCATTGTGAACAGTGCACTACGCAGTTCGCGTAGTGCTACGCGTAGCTCGCGTAGTGCGAACTGCACTTTGCGTAGCTTCGCGTAGCGCTACTTCGCGAACTACGCCCAGGCTTACATGAGACGCCAGTTTGAGATGCATGATTATGAGTAGAGTTGACACCAATGAGTGACAAGAAATGCTCACAATATGCAGCATGTGAATAGGCACACACGATGGGGAAATGTTCGTCTCACGTATGAGAAGGCACACTGTGACAATTTTTCCTCTTGCCATGTACTTTGCATTTACAGGTACTACCCAGAATGGCAAGTATTACACTGCCTGTGTATGCCCTGAGTGAACATACATGCCGCACAAGATCACATAAAATACCTCACCGAGGAGTGCTAAATATATGAACACACCCTGACAAAAGCCCAGGATCTTTTCAGGCCATTAGGGTAGGGCTGAAACCTGTTGATGTAATTGGTTTGTTTAAGTTCACTGAACCATTGCATCCTAAAACCCCGATCGTATTATAGACTTTTTATCTTTCCTATCCACCCCACTAAAAAAAGGGATACCTTGGGAGTGGATGATTAATTTTTATCTTTAAAGTTACTCCCCCTATTTAACATTCTTCATAAGAGCTCCCTGAAACATGCTTGAGCCCACGCTGACCTCAAGGAGTCAGGGTGAACCCGATGATGAAGCATGCCACTATTAGAGTGGGTGAGGGTTATATTAAAAATTAGTTATTTTCCCTTTCCCACTTCCTTATGGTTTAAATCTGTTTATTGTTTTAGGAAATCAAAAATGTCAAATCATTAGTGCAGACATCATTATGTTTCAAAGCTGTATGTGGTTTCCGGCTTACCCAAGCATACAGGTGTCTGCACTTATGAGAGGGTGCAAAACCCCATGAAACCAACTCTTAACCTCAATCCCTCCCTCCTCCTAATCCCACTCACTCTGTATTTATATAGGGTATAGGGTAAGCACAACAATGATCAGATGATGCACCATCTAGTCAGGTGTCTGGTCTGCTTCTGGCAAATGGAGGGTGTGTACATATCTGGGGCATGTTAGTTCCTAGAAGTTCTGCGAAAGCAAAGACAGGAAAGGGTGCCATAAATCTCCAAAGAAGAAGCCTTGATTTACCAGTGTCAATGACATCTTTTATATGCTTAAGATGTTCCACAGCTGCTGTATCCATCCCAGATGCATGGGTACCCTCAGCATCCCCCAGTGTGAAGGGATGTGCTGTATAGCTGTCCCTAGGGCTAAGCATATCTGTTTACCCCGCCTGGATTTGAGCAGATAAGTGAGGGCATTAGGTAAACCCAGTCTGACGAAGACAGGGAATCCATGTTCTGCTGTGATCCTGGGCTTCTATTGGAATTCTCAAGGGCATATTATCAAGCCCATTATTGCCGCTTTAGCGGCAGTTTCCTGCCGCTAAAGCAGCGATAATTTTAACGCCGTTCTTGCTAATATGCCCCTTAGAGTTTAAGGACACTTCGGAGAGGACTTCAAGCAAACTCAGTTAAACTTAGAAGGTTCTAAGGCCAGCACCCTTGTGAGTACCGAGGTACCCGTGTTACTTAGCCCAGGGAAGCCGGGTGCATAGGGGTCAAGTGGTGTCGGAAACCCTCGTCGTTTTCAATGGCGTGATGCGAAGAAGTGCTGCTGCCGTAGAGAAGAAAAGTGTTCGCAAAGGGACCTCGTGAGGAATCACACAATACCAGCCCACGGAACACTCGTGGAGTGTAGGCCAGTAATCTTCGGTGGAAACACTGCTCGGGGCTTGGACTACAAGTAGCCCAAAGCACAGCCTCAGCGATTGCCTAGAAGCACATGCTGCTGCAAATGTGCACGGTGTCCAGGGGTTCGGGTTGCACGGTCCCCACAAGGGCTGTGGGTCTCAGGTTTGCTGAGAGCACTAGTCAGCCTCGGGGAAGCTTGGAAACCCACCTCCTGTGTTGCAAAATCTTCAGAGTCTGTCGGGAGCTGCGTAGATGCAAACCAATCAGATGTGTTGAGGTGCCTGCCTTGTAGGGGAGTAACTCCTTTACTCCAAGGGAGATTCTTCAGTCGTCCAGCAAAGCGTAGATCGTCGAAGGTTACTTGGTTTCTGTAGCAGAGTTTAGTCCAGGTAAAATCTAAAGTCCTGTAGTCAGGGTTCCTACTTTATACCCAAGGAAGGGGTGGGACAAACTCTGGGGACCCACCTATGGGAGGGTCAGGACAGAGGGGTGACTACACCCATGTCCTTTGTCCAGTTTCGCGCCAGAGCAGGGGCTGAGTGCCCCTGCAACCGGTTTGAGCTGGACTATGCACAGGGACACCAAATGTGCCCCCAGTGCAGACATCAAAGCACTCTTGGAGTGCACCCACCCAGCCCCAATACACTAATGCCTGTCTGGGAGGTGGTCATACCTCCCTGTGACAGGAAACCTATTGTCAAGCCTTCCCCTGCCGGAGTTTCGCCCTGCAGCAGGAGGGCAGACTCGTGTCTGTGGCTGGCAGCATCCATTTTGTGGTGCCAGGGCTCTGTGAAGCTGGTACCGGGTGTACCAGTGCTGTCATATTTCTCCCTCTAGGAGGGAGGAATCATAGCTCCCACACCAGTTACTGGTGTGGAGGTATGATTCCAAGGTGTTTGACACCAAACACAACATAATTCCTTGCAGCCATTTTAAAGTTAGCATTTACCGCGAGGTTATAATACACTTAAGAGTATATGGTTGGCTGCATCACAGACAACCCCGGAATAGTGGTTCTGAAGGCTGCAGAGGGGCTCTGCTCATGCATGGGCACCCTCTCACATAAAACCCAGCACCCTGCCTTCAGGATTGATAAGGCCTGCCATAGGGGTGACTGATAGGCTTATATGTGCAGTGATCAGGATAGATATAGTGAACCTATATCTAAGTAAGGGGTGCATGCACCACCTTACACAGGCTGCAGTAGCAGACCTGTGGTGTAAGTTTGAATGGCCTCTCAGGGGTGGCATAATACATGCTGCAGCCCCTGGGAGGCCTCTGGGATACCTATGCCCTGGGTACATAGTATACCATATACTAGGGACTTATAAGGGTACCCCAGAATCCAATCTGGAGTGTACCTAAAGTACATGCAATCAATTTAAAGGGGAACGCAGATAGGCTGGGGTCCTGAATAGCAGGATCTCAGCCAAATAAGTCGAAAACCAGCAAAACACCAGGAAAAAAGTGGGGGCAACCATGCAGTCAGATTCCACCTTCCTACATAACCCCCCTCCCCCCCACACGAAAGGAGATAAGGCTAACCTTGCCCAGTTGAGCCTTTATTGACTAAGTGGCCATATAAGGAAGAACCTGCACTAGCATGGTTACCCCCTGCCTTATGGTCCACTAAGCAATCCCTAACCCCAAGGGTATTGGATGATCTCCACCATTTGGAATTACTACCTGTGGTGTGTTTTGGCAAAGTAAAAGGCTGGTGGGGTGTCTGAGTAGAGAAGTGAGGCCCTAATAAGCTTGGCCTCAGCTTCCTCAGATCACTGGTCACCATGGAGGCCTTTCTTTCCATGACTGAGTTGTATCTGGCCCTAAGGGTCAACCTCTGGCTGCCTACAGCTGGGGGTTGGGTCCGTTTGGTTGGAACACTGGAGGGACATGGTAGGTTTGGAACCAGTTGGTTCCAGGTTTGCCTTTGCCCAACAGAATCCATCTGGGGGAGGTCCCTATCCAATGGTAAGAGGGTTCCCTCAGTGGGTTGAGGAATTTTCACCTGGCTAGGGCTACTAGACTGGGTGCCCCTAATCTGTGGATGAGGGGGTTCCTCTGGACAATGGGCCCTAAGGGGTCTACTGACCTCCCTGACCTCTGCAGCCCTCGGCTGATTGAGGTAGGGTAGAGAGGGGCAGGATACCTGCTCCAGACTGGGTACCACCTTGGAAGGGTCCCCTGCCATCAGGGGTGTTGCCAGGCCAGGCCTGACCACCTCTGGGGCAGTTCCTTCACTAGGGGTAGGATCAGTTCCCTGAGGAAGCTGACCCTTACGTATAGTCTGGGGGAAGAAGACTTTTCTTCAACCCTTCTGCTCTCTTGTGGAGTAGAGTGGGCCATTCTTTCAGGCTCCACTTCTCCAAAATTTCCCTGGGATGGGGCTGAGGCCCTAACAGCCCCACCAACCTTCTCAGAGAGGCCCAACATTTTTAAATGGGCCTGGTATTCAATTTCAGCCCAGGCTGAAACCTCCAGATCATTGCCCAACAGGCAATATACAGGCAAGTTTGGGGACACTGCCACTCTCTTTGGGCCTGTGACCCCTCCCCAGCTGAGATTGACTATGGCCATGGGATGATCTGTGCTGATACCATCAATGTTGGTCACCTGGTACTTGAACTCAGGTAAAAGCTGTTGAGGGGGGACTAGTTTCCATTTCACCATGGTGACACTAGCCCCTGTGTCCCTGAGTGCCAAAGCTTTCTGACCATTGATCAGTGGCTCCTGTCTGTACTTGCCCAAGGAATTAGGACTTACAGTAAAAGTGGCAAATCCCATGCCGCCATCACAGACTAAGGAGGCCTGTGAGGAGGACCTTGATAAGCTGGGGTCCACCTCAGTTCCCCATACCAATGCACCTAACTTTTTGGGTGCATTACTACCACCTGGGGGATTACTACTTGTAGCACCAGGAGGAGTGGTAGTATTGCTGGGAGGAACATTTTCCTTATTGCTGGCCTTAGGGCAACTGGGGTCATTTTTCCAGTGGCCAGGCTTCTTACATATATGGCAATAAGGTTTCTTTTCAGGAGAGGAAGGAGTTTGGGACCCACCCCCAGAAGAGGACTTTTGGGGCCCTGTAGTGGATTTATCGTTTGATTTATCCCCACCTTTCTCTTGGTTTTTGGAAGAATCTTTCTTCTGGTCACCACCCTGATTCTTTGGCTTTACTCTGGTTCTGACCCATTTGTCTGCCTTCTTTCCCAATTCTTGGGGAGAGGTCAGATCAGAGTCCACCAGGTACTGGTGTAAAAGCTGGTTTTGACAATTATTAAGGATCTGCTCCCTCATAATCAAATTGTACAATCCTAAAATGTCATGCACCTTACTGCCATGTATCCAACCTTCCAGAGCCTTAGTAGCACAATCTACAAAGTCAACCCAGTCCTGAGTATGAGCCTTTTGGGTGTCTCTGAACTTTAACCTGTATTGTTCAGTGGTTAGGCCAAACCCATCAATCAGAGCACTCTTCAGGACTTTGTAATTATCAGCATCCTCTTCTCTTACAGTGAGGAGCTTGTCTCTACCTTTGTCTGCAAAGGAGAGCCACAAGATTGCTGCCCACTGCTTCTGAGGGACCCTCTGTACCTTACAGTCCCTCTCCAGTGCAGTTATCCATTTGTGGATGCCATCCCCACTCTGGTAGGGAGGGACAATCTTGTTCAGGTTCCTATGGTCATGAGTATGATCTCTACCTCTAGGGACACTATGACTGCCACCATGGGACTCTAGTCCCAACTTCTGAGAAGCTCTCTGAAGCTCCAGGGATTCCCTGTCTAAGGCCAATTGCTCTCTCTTGATCCTGAGCTTAGCTCTCTCAAACTCAAGCAGTTGGCACTTCTTCTCATAAGAGGACTCCCTTTTATGAGAAGAAGTCCTATGAGAAACAGAGCTCCCTACAGATGTACCAGAATGATTAGATTCCAGAGAAGGAGATCTAGATATTCTTGGTAAACTGTTAACCCTTCCAGGTGGGGTAAAGAGAGGCCCACTGGGGCCTCCTTCCTCACCTTCAGGAAGAATTGGATTGTCCAGGGTAGAATCATTTTGATCCTCCTGGCCAGCATCAGAGTCCTGGTCATTGAAGTTTTCACTTCCTGGCCTTTCCTCTTCTGCTGCCCCACCCCTTTGCCTGCCTCATCAGACCCTGGGGTCTTTCTGAGGTCATCTAAAAGCAAAGTCACTATGAGCTTTTGGGTGTTTGGGTTTTTCCCTGTCTTCAGTTTCCTTGATGCACACATGTTTCTCAATTCTTGGAATGTGAGTTGGTCATACTTAGTTGGCAAGGAGTCACTGACTTCAGGCCTTGAAGACATTCTAGTGTGGTGTGGTGTATGCACCTACCTACTCTAGTGGGAACTGAGACTCTCTTGAGTTGGAGAAAGGGTGTGCTAGACCCTTGACTTACCCAACTCTAAGTTCAGTAGAACTTACCTTATTCTAGACTTGATTTATATGTACCTAAGTACCTTTAGTGGTTTTCAGTTAGTCACTCACTGAGATTATCTGGTAAAACAATGCAAGCTTGAATCCCAACCGCTGCACACCAATGTGAGAAGTTGGCCTGGTATATGCTGTCCACTAATTAAAGTGGGCACCTTGCACCAGTCCAAACGACCCTTATTGATGATTAGGTTAAAGACAACCTTTATAGAAAGCTATCCTAGTGGTAGCTGTGGAGAGCAGCCTTCAGGCTAAGTCTTGAAGGAATGTAAAGCAGCTTGTTTTACCAGTGTGTAACCTCTTGAATGACCAAATGAAAGGAGAACCACACCAGGTATATATAAAATATATGTATTTATTACTAAACACTCTCTACTAACCTCTTTATGAGATTAGAGAACAAGGCACACAATATTACAGTACTAGAACGACAGTAAATAGCACAATACACAGTGGGCTCCAGGGGGAGACCAAACCCTATATTAAGAAAGTGATAAAACAACCCCTGCTTGACTAGACACAGTGCCTAGAGCACGTATAATCGCTGGGACCCCAAGGAACCACCCAAGGTAGTGACACAGGGGACCCACGGAGGACGGGTGCAGTGTGGGAACACAAACGCGAGCTCCATACAACTCTATGGGAAAGTCGCGGTTGGAAATTTAGAGTTTAAGGAGACTTCGGAGAGGACTTCAAGCAAACCCAGTTTAACTTAGAAGGTTCTAAGGCCAGCACCCTTGTGAGTACCGAGGTACCTGCGTTACCTAGCCCAGGGAAGCCGGGTGCATAGGGGTCAATGGTGTCGGAAACCCTCGTCATTTTCAATGGCGTGATGCGAAGAAGTGCTGCTGCCGTAAAGAAGAAAAGTGTCCGGTGTGACCCAAGCGTGGATCAGAGGTGAGAAGAACCTGAAAGCAGAGGGGACAAAGTCTGGGTCACTTCACATGACCAGGAGCGGAGCAATCGAATGCCCACCGATGTCGGGTGCTTCAGGTGCGAAGAGGTGAAGCTTGACTCTGCAGCCACGGGGCCCAGGAGATGTTGATGACAACCAGGATCCGCAGGCGAGCTGTCCCATGAAGGATGTCGAGTGCTGAGGGGTCAGTTTCCATATTTGAGCCCAACAAGCCTTGGCAACTGCAACCAACACAGTCAGAGAAAAGATGCTTCTGTGAGGACCAGCAAGGTCCTGGGGACTCCCCAAGCGATCGAGAGTCAGGGCACATCTGGAGCAACCAGGGAAGCCCACTAAAGTTAAAGTTGCCTTCTCAGGGACCCACAGGTCAACGGACCAAGGATCGCAAAGGGACCTCAAGAGGAATTACACAATACCAGCCCTCGGAACACTCGTGGAGTGTAGGCCAGTAATCTTTGGTGGAAACACTGCTCGGTGCTTGGACTACAAGTAGCCTAAAGCACAGCCTCAGGGATTGCCTAGAAGCATATGCTGCTGCAAATGTGCACGGTGTCCAGGGGTTCGGGTTGCACGGTCCCCACGAGGGCTGTGGGTCTCGGGTTTGCTGAGAGCACTAGGCGGCCTCGGGGAAGCTTGGAAACCCACCTCCTGTGTTGCAAAATCTTCGGAGTCCATCAGGAGCTGCGTAGATGCAAACCGGTCAGATGCATTGAGGTGCCTGCCTTGCAGGGGAGTAACTCCTTTACTCCAAGGGAGATTCTTCAGTCGTCCAGCAAAGCGTAGATCGTCGAAGGTTACTTGGTTTCTGTAGCAGAGTTTAGTCCAGGTAAAATCTAAAGTCCTGTAGTCAGGGTTCCTACTTTATACCCAAGGAAGGGGTGGGACAAACTCTGGGGACCCACCCATGGGAGGGTCAGGAGAGAGGGGTGGCTACACACATGTCCTTTGTCCAGTTTCGCGCCAGAGCAGGGGCTGAGTGCCCCTGCAACCGGTTTGAGCTGGACTATGCACAGGGACACCAAATGTGCCCCCAGTGCAGACATCAAAGCACTCTTGGAGTGCACCCACCCAGCCCCAATACACTAAAGCCTGTCTGGGAGGTGGTCACACCCCCCTGTGACAGGAAACCTATTGTCAACCTTCCCCTGCCGGAGTTTCGTCCAGCAGCAGGAGGGCAGACTCTTGTCTGTGGCTGGCATCATCCATTTTGTGATGCCCGGGCTCCGTGAAGCTGGTACCGGGTATCGGTGCTGTCATATTTCTCCCTCTAGGAGGGAGGAATCATACCTCCCACACTAGTTACTGGTGTGGAGGTATGATTCCAAGGTGTTTGACACCAAATACAACATAATTCCTTGCAGCCATTTTAAAGTTAGCATTTACCGCGAGGTTATAATGCACTTAAGAGTATATGGTTGGCTGCATCACAGACAACCCCGGAATAGTGGTTCCGAAGGCGCTCTGCTCATGCATGGGCACCCTCTCACATAAAACCCAGCACCCTGCCTTCAGGATTGATAAGGCCAGCCATAGGGGTGACTGATAGGCTTATATGTGCAGTGATCAGGATAGATATAGTGAACCTATATCTAAGTAAGGAGTGCATGCACCACCTTACACAGGCTGCAGTAGCAGACCTGTGGTGTCAGTTTGAATGGCCTCTCAGGGTGGCATAATACATGCTGCAGCCCCTGGGAGGCCTCTGGGGTACCTATGCCCTGGGTACATAGTATACCATATACTAGGGACTTATAAGGGTACCCCAGAATCCAATCTGAAGTGTACCTAAAGTACATGCAATAAATTTAGAGGGGAAAGCAGACAGGCTGGGGTCCTGAATAGCAGGATCTCAGTCAAATTAAGTTGAAAACCAGCAAAACACCAGGAAAAAAGTGGGGGCAACCATGCAGTCAGATTCCACCTTCCTACAAAGGGAATAATCCCTTCTTCATCGATCATATGTCCCATAGAATGCCAGCTTGTCTGAAGCCAGCACGTGAATGCTCCGGCTCCTACTCCGAGGGTGAAATCGGGATTGTCGAGTATAGGCGTGATGAGCGATGGGAAGGAGGTCAGATCACTTCTAATGTTCATTCTGCCTCAAGCTTCTATTGCGTGATAGTTGATAGATATATGTTCTGAGGTCGGTGTTTCTTCCGTAGCAAGGGAACTTTACATAGTGATGTGCCCACCACTACCCTATCCTTGAATAACCAATGTTTCTCTGACTCAGCTTGGTTCCACTCCACCAAGTAACGCATTTGGGCTGACTGATAATAACTTTGTAAATCCGGGATACCTAGGCCTCCACCTGGGGGGGGGGGGAGATAACTCAGCTCCTTCTTCATACGAGGGTTTCTCCCCTGCCAGATATAGTGAAGCAGTTCTGTCTGGAGTTTTATGAGCATTCCCTTTGATGTGGCTATCGGGAGTGTTTGAAAGAGGTACAATTTTAGGTAGGACTGTCATCTTGACAGCCGCTATCCTCCCTGTCCAGGAAATGTGGTGGTGTCGTCAGTGGGCTATATCAGTTTTGATGTGTTTGTGTAATGCCTGGTAGTTAAGTGAGGCGGTTGCCGGTATGGTAGTTGTCAACTTCATCCCTAAATAAGGGATCACCTCTGTCACCAATTGGATCGGGTATTATGACGTTAGCTGACCAGCCAATGAGGGAGGTAGGAAGAGGTTAAGCGCCTGTGACTTTTCCACATTGACCCAGAAACTGGAGCCATGGCCAAAAATCTCCAGCTCCTCTAAGAACCCCGGAAGAGCTCTTACTGGATCTTCTAGGGTCGCTAACACGTCGTCGGCATAGAGGCTTATAGTATGCTATTCCCCTTCGAACAAAGCTCGGGTGATCGGGGGACTGTCTCAGACTCTCTGTGGCAAGGGTTCCATGTACAGGGCAAACAGCAGGGGCGACAATAGGCCCCTGCCATGTGCCTCTGCCGATGGAGAAGGGGGCGGAAGTGTAACCATTGACTCGGGCCGTCACTGTGGGTTGGTGATGACAATTTAAAACTCGCACCCAGAATTTCTCTCCCAGACTAAAATGTATGAGGACTTGCTCCAGGAATGGCCAGTGTACTCTGTCGAATGCTTTTTCGGCATCTATCGCCAGGAGGATGAGGTCGCTTGGGGCCCGAGAGACTTTCTTAATGATATGTAGAATGCGTTTGGTGTTGTCGCTCGTTTGCCTTTGGGGGATGAAGCCCGCTTTGTCTGGACCTACAATGGAGGAGATATGTGGGCTGAGTCGGCCGGCCAGCATTTCTGTGAACAATTTGAGATCTACATTCAGTAGTGAGATAGGCTGGTAGGAGCTACACTGAGTCCCATCTTTGCCGGGCTTCGGAATGACTGCTACTGATGCAGTCAGAATCGAGGCCGGAATCGCTCTGGGAGAAGCATATAAGTTAAATAGCCTTGTGGGTAAAGGGGCGAGAGAGTGACAGAAGGTTTTGTAAAAATTTTATGGGAACCCATCTGGGCCTGTGGATTTAGTAAGCTTCAATCAGGAGATCGCAGTTATGACTGCCTCAATTCGTATATCACGTTCCTAAGAACCTGCCTGAGCTACTGTAAGGCGGGATGTGTGGGCTGCTTGGAGATAAAGCATGCCATCGACGGGATCGAGACGTTGGCTAGAGATGGGTATAGAACTCTTTAAAGGTGTTGACTCACAGCTGTCTGCTCCCTGTGCCACTACCACCTCGGGAAGACGGACTTCAGCGGTGTCCAGGCAGCTATTTCAGCCGGATCGCAGGCGGCAATAAGGTGATAGGCTGGAGGCAGGCACAGAGAGACAGGCAAGAATGTCTTACCCGGCCACCATCTTGGCCACGCCCCCCCCTTGCCACTTCCTTAAAAGTGGTGCATAGGTGTGGCATGTCACTTTTTGTCCTCACTTTGTAGGTGCCTTAGCGCCAGAGGGATACCCTTATGTCAGTAGTATGCCTGTGTAGGAAGGATGTATCCCTTCATCCTTGTCCGAAGGATCACTCCACCCTTCAGGCACTGGTAGGTTTCTTCTAAACCTCCAGTGCTTTTGTTTTGAGCATTTCCAGGTCAACCACTTCTAGTAAATCTGGGAATGCATCAAAATCCATGAATGTTGCTTGGGAACACCCATGTAACGCCCATTGAAAGCCCTCCCTGGTGCAGTGTAATGCAAGATTGCAACTTGCGCTGCTTTGTATTACTTGAGATTTATGAAGCCACTCAGGGCAAGCAAATTGGCCTTGTGTGACTTCATAAATCTCCATTTTAAGTAGTGTCACACTTGCACCACGTTGCGTGGTGCAGGGCCGATGCAAAGGGGCTTATAAATATGCCCCTAGATCTCAATGTAAATGAAGTACTATTGTCGTTCTGTCTCTCTGTGTCCTAAGCTTAAGTTTCCAAGACTTAGGGTTTTTGGCATTTGGGACTACAAACAGCATGTAGAGAAGGCACAAATAGCAGTAGACTTCTTTGTATTATTTGCACCGCATTATTTATCGTAAGAGGCGCTTTGGTTCTTGATTAATTTTTCAAATGTTTCTTTAATGTTTTACATCACTAATCGTAGACAAAACGGTGTTTTTTTTGTTCGTTTTTTTTTTCCACAAACAGTGTTTTTTACTGCAACAAAACACTGTTGTATGAGAAACAGATCAATCGCCTATGAGATACTCTTCAGCCCCACTTTAATTTTGTATAAGTGTTGTATTTTGCACCATTTCTATTGGTGTTGGCATTGCTGATTTCCAGAATCAAAACTCGGTGTAAATATTTTGTATACCATATCAAGATACGAATGTGGAAATTAAATGTGACAATATGAGCATGAGGGTATTTGCAAAGTCCTTGCTTTTTAAGTTATAATCACATTTATCTATATTTGATTATAAGGTGATCAACTCGAATAAAAAGAGCTGAAAACTACTTCAAACGATGTATTATTTCCTTTTTGTCAACGTTTACATCAATGTTGAAATCGAATACGCCTATTTAGAGGTTATTTGAAACCTTATCGATGGAAAAATCACAAAACAATGTTCGTTTTCACATATGAAGAGTGTTGTTTTAAAAAAAAACTTTTCATAACATTATTTCTGATAATAAAATACCGAATTTCGTAATGCTTCGTAAATAGCTTGCGTGCGCTGTAGTCTTTCATATATATGTCTTTTCATAAGGCACTCCGAGTTAAAACCTACTTTTAAAATTCAGTAATCCTTTACACTCACTGAGCGTCTTACATTTTTCTTAGTCCCCATGGAAACCACTTATTAATAGATCGAAAGTCTGTGGTAGTCAACATAAAACGTCTTAAAGTATTCATAATCCAAAGTAATTGGTTGCACTTTCCGTATACGTGTATAATATATACAAGAAATAATCTTCGCAATTTTTCATATTTTATGTTGCGAACATCGGGGCTTTGATATTGAGATGACACAAATTTTCACAAACAATTCAAATTAATTAAATTATAATCCATTTTGTTAATTGGGACGTAAGAATAGAAATCACGAGAAAATGTAGCCTCAATTTTCATAATAGTACATTGAACTAGTGGCTGGTTGTCTTTCAGTTTTACAGCGTGTAGATGGAAATCTTAGCGAAAGACACAATTTGTGAATTTTTTTTAGGAAACCAATTCATTCTGAGGCAAGGGGGGATACCTCACCATTTTACAAGATTTAGCCTGGCCATCACTTTAATTTGTAGATGTTGACACATTCACAACCAACAGGAAATAAAAATAGTTTGCCTTTTCCATTTCAGTATTTTCCCTTATGAAAAAGATGAAAGAAACCCCTATGCAGACCTGATTATGTGTGTGTTGGGGTTTGTATGTGTGAATTGTATCTTACTATATTGACACAAAAATGTTGCATTTTCTACGTCATTTACTGCTCGATCATCATGGTAAGTATATATTTACTATCCTTAACTCACATATGCTTACACTGTGACGTAATGTTTAAGCGAATGCAGCAGCTATAATATGTTCTGTCACAGGATAAAGCGAGTGCAATAAAATGACTCCTGTGTCCTATAGGTGTCGGTTTGTGGCTGCGTTTGCAAATCTATGCAAAGTGTCATTGCAGTTAGGCACCTGGGAAGCAAGAAATAAGGATGCCTACTAGAGGGTATAGAAGTAACCTACTTAGCCTTCAGTCGTCATATTATCGAGCCGCCTTTGGCAATGAAAGATTGAGGAAAGTTAACAGAAGAAGTACCAAGGAAAATGAAGAGGGATGTGTAATGATAATGACAACAGATTCCTGTCTTACTTATTCAACCAAAAGAATGGGGATTTTGGGTAATGTATCATAGAACAGACACCATGCACAAAGTCTCTGGACAAACATTATATCAAGATTCTTGTTTTCACATAGCCAAAATTCACAGGTCATAAATCAAAGGGGCATATTCTCAAGGAGCCATCGCCGATTTATCGGCACTTTAGCGCCGCAAAAGTAGCGATAGACTTATCGCCCTATTGACAAGCTGGTGCAAACTGTCGACATCGCCAGTTTTCCTGCGATAGCTGCCGCAAAACACATCGCCACGGATGAGAGTGACAAACAACGCTAATGACATTCAGAGTAGGCATTCCCGTGCAAAAACACACGAAAACACCACTTCGCGATATTCTCAACGACCAGCCAGATCTGCGATGCCGGACAAAAACAGGCGATAAGGCGCGTTAGCAGCAGGGACTTAACACCTGCTCATTACTGGTCTTAAGTAGGACGAAAACCTGCAGTACAGAGGGAGCCCAGGCCAGAGCCACATCTGAAGACCAACACATGTCATGGATCTAATGATCATGCAGCTTGGAGACCCAAGAGGTCCACAACACCCACCGCCACCACCCCCAGGCCCCCCCCCGGACTACCACAGAGGCAGCGCAGAACAAGACAGCTGATCTTCCGAAAACGGCATGGCCCCTCAGCCACACAATTGCAGAATGTGGGGAGAGGTGGGAACCAAGTATGTGTGAAGGAGGCAAGTCACCCATGAATAAGAATGTACACAATGCCAAGTGTGGCGGTGATGTGCTGGCCAGACTCCAGTATACAGAGCACAGACATGTCCCTGTGGACACATACTGCTGGTGTGTGCAGTGTTGTGGACAGTGGACGCAACCATCTTACCTCAGGCAGTGGGGAAGACCTCGCTCATGTAGCTGTGTCGTCCCCCCCTGTACGCGGAAGTGGAGTGGGCTGGTCCGGCGTACGCCACACCAGCGTAGGAGTGTGAATAAATAGACCGGGGCTCTGGGCGTGGTTCACTTCCGGGATGGCCAACGCGTCTGCCAGGGCGGCGCCCCTCACCCTGCCACAAGTTTGCCGCGTGACCACCAGCCTCCTCAGCCGATCGCTGCCCTCCGCGACACAGGCCCCCAGCGGCACAGCACCGCGGAGTAATGTGTGCGCTGACTACTGCCTTCTGCCTACACTGCGGTCAGCAGGGCTCACAATTCAAATTGAGTCTTGATTTATTTTTGGCAGAGTCCAGTAGGCAACAGACATTGCTTCCAGGGCGGCCCGCCCGGACGACGCATCATCGCAGGCCGCGCACCCGCTGAGCGCTCCAGGTGCCACTAACTCTGTGCAGCTCAAGTCATCGCCACGTGGCTGTGGGCCCTTGCTGACCGCTGCCTCTGGCCTACACTGCAGTCAGCAGGGCGCTCAAATCAAATCCAATCCTGACCTGCGAGGACACGCCATCATTGCTGGCTGCACACCCGCTGAGCGCTCCAGGTGCCACTAACTCAGTGCACCACAAGTCATCGCCACATGGCTGTGGGCCCTTTCTGACTGCTGCCTCCGGCCTACACTGCGGTCAGCAGGGCGCTCAAATTAAATCCAATCCTGACCTGCGAGGACACGCCATCATTGCTGGCTGCACACCCGCTGAGCGCTCCAGGTGCCACTAAGTCAGTGCACCACAAGTCATCGCCACGTGGCTGTGGGCCCTTTCTGACCGTTGCCTCCGGCCTACTCTGCGGTCAGCAGGGCGCTCAAATCTAATCCAATCCTGACCTGCGAGGACACGCCATAATCACTGGCTGCACACCCGCTGAGCGCTCCAGGTGCCACTAACTCAGTGCACCACAAGTCATCGCCACGTGGCTGTGGGCCCTTTCTGACCGCTGCCTCCGGCCTACACTGTGGTCAGCAGGTCGCTCAAATCAAATCCAATCCTGACCTGCGAGGACACGCCATCATCGCTGGCTGCACACCTCCTGAGCGCTCCAGGTGCCACTAACTCAGTGCACCACAAGCCATCGCCACGTGGCTGTGGGCCCTTTCTGACCGCTGCCTCCGGCCTACACTGCGGTCAGCAGGGCTCACAATTCAAATTGAGTCTTCATTTATTTATGGCGCAGTCCAGTAGGCAACAGACATTGCTTCCAGGGCGGCCCGCCCGGACGACGCATCATCGCAGGCCGCGCACCCGCTGAGCGCTTCCGGTGCCACAAACTCAGTGCAGCTCAAGTCATGGACCCTTTATGATGTAATCTCTTGTGTGTGAGTCCAGTTCTGGTGCCCCTACCTCAGTGCACTGCAAGTCATGGACCCTTTATGATTGAATCTGTGTGTGTGATCCGATGATCACTGTTCTAGTTGTTGCCAGCACCAACCTCTCCCTGAGGGCTGGCTTACACTCACCCCACACCCATCCAGCACAGGCATCACTGGACATGTGACCCTGGCAATAAAAAGGGGCTGGGCGCACGTGCCCATAGCCAGTTCCACCATACATCTAAGTGTGTCTGTGTGGTCATTATGTATGCTTGATGGCCCCTGGCCCTACCACATCACATCGTGCTGTGGACAGCGGACGCAAGCATGTCACCTCAGGCAGTGGGTAAGACCTTGGACATGTAGCTTTCTCCTCCCCCCCTGTAAGTGTAAGCTGAGTGGGCTGGGCCGGCGTACGTCAGTCCAGCGCAGGGGTGTGTAGAATTAGCCCGGGGCTCAGGGCGTGGTTCAGTTCTGGCCTGGACAAGGAAGTCACCAATGCATGTGTCTCTGATGTAGTGTCGGCGCCACCCGGCCAGCAATTGACAATGTTGCAATGTAGCATGCACCCGGAGGGCGGTCTCGCACGAACGGAGAAATGAAGGAGCGCAAGACCGCTCGGGGTCTTGGCTCATACATGCCAAGTGTTGTGTGTATCTGCATTGCTGCAGCATGAGCCAAATGCCTAGCCTCAATCGCAGCGCAAGTTCAGCCAGGCATGAACTCCACATCTGTGTCCGCACTATCCTTACCATAGGCCTACACTCACGTGGGCGCCCACCTTCAACGGCCAACAACACAGTGTCATTGTCAGGCCTGTGGACATGCGCAGGCAGGCATGACAATGGTGTGCCGTTGGAGTGCAAGTGATGCAACCGCGCAGCATACGCAAGTGAATAGGCTCGGGGGGAGGGAGGAGCAGCTGTGAGGCAACGTAACACACAGTGATGCCGCTCATTTGCCACATGCAAGTCATGTCAAACATGAATCCCAAAGTCGCACACATCCCACCCCACACCCAAGAAGCCACATCCCAATTCCTGAATGCAAGCAGATGACAAACTGACATTAGGGATGAAAGCTCCTTTGTCTGAACTATCAGGCGGAAGCACATCTGCACATCCGACCTCGGAATTGCATGTGCCCAGCACCCCCTGACAGATACGATAGCAGTTGAGGACGACTCCCACACTATGCACAGCCCGACGACAGACCAACGTATACACACCCCACACACAGAAGTCCTGGCTCGGATTTATCTTGCATGGAATGGCCTTCACACTTACTCCCACACCATCCCAGGCGTACAACCGTTGCACACTTAAACAACTCATTGATCCGAGCTGTGGCATTTCATCCACAGAACTGGAGCAGGTCAGAACAGTGCCGCTTCAACCAGGGCCACTAACGCAATGGCAGAACATCCCGGACACATGCACAACCCCTGTCACGTGGAACTGTACCGTGCACGTATGCTGCATTTACTGGGGGCACTGCCATTGGTAGTGCTGCGGGTCAGTTACCGGCTGAGCTTCCGCCTTGCCAACGTCACCTGCGTTCAGCCTGTGTTGCATTGTCGATCGTACATATTCGAGTGGTCCATGGATGTCTGCCTATCCAACAGGATGGTAGCCGAACTGGATTTCGACATGTGTGTGCGCCCCCTGTTGGCCCACGACCAGGAGTTTCACCGTGATACCCATCTATGGGATGCCTGGATACTTGGCATACATGCTGGCAGCTGGACCTGGGAAATTGCAGAACTCCTCGTGTGCAGTGACCACATTGAGCCGCTCCCCTATTGGGCTGTAGTGCTAATTGGTGACAGGGGGTGGACGCAGCACATCTGTCCGGACCTGCTAATGGCTAGCTTCGCCGTCCTTTTCGATGGAGTCGACAACAACCTCATGTTGGAAATGATTGCCTACGAAGCTGCAATCGCTTTCATGGACGTGTAACTACGTACCTGCAGCCACAACAGTTTGGAACCCATTGCACATGTCCGACTCCTTGTTGCATCTTGGGGTTCTGGTAACATACCCCACGACAACAGTGGACATGGCTGCATTCGCCTGGACCCTGAATACAAGGGCGGACAACCACATGGGATAACACACACCTGTGAAAGGTGAAGCACTCCCCCGGAGTGGACAGCGGCGCTTGGCAACGTTCCTCATTCTGACATACTGCTGCATTGGTCCGCATGTTGTGGCACTTCTCTTGCCCGTACTGGCACACATATGCTAATACAGTCTACACACATTCACTTGTATTCAACTGTGATGTGAGTTGTTTTGAATGACGATGTGTGTCTCACTGCCTATCTGGGTCACGGCCATACATGCGCATTGATAGCATTACCCAGTGAGTACCATTTATGTGGAATCACTGTCCCTACATTCATCAATACTTTCATGCTTAATTGATCAGGGCCATGACACATCAGTGTGAATTTGAATGTTTTATTCGCATTCAGTGGGGTGTTTTAGCTGGACCAGTACAGGGCCATGCAAACTGCATTTTACATTGTCGCCCCGTGGAGGGCCAGCCAGAGTCCTTTAGTGATGGACAGTTCATCGGGAGAGGAAGACTTCAGTCCGCAGTGTGATTGCTGTGTCATTGGTAACCAATCCAAATATGGCAGTCCATGTCGAGGTCCAAGGTGAGTGTCGCTGAGTGTAACGGGGGACAGTGGAAGATGTTATTCCAGGGCATGATGCAGAGGGCAGAAACATGCTGAAGCAGGCCATATTGCGGTGATGTATGCTACCATTTCAATCTTCCCACCAAGCCAGATTAATTGTCATCTTTGTCCTCTGATGTGTCAGGTGCCTCACATGTGGGTTGGTGGTGTTTGGTCTGCCGCACTATGTGGCACGGACACTTCAGGGGGCGGAGATGTGGATGGAGTAGTAGCAGCAGCAGTCATCCGCGACAGGCCGTATGGCGGCAATGCCATGATGAGGATCTGCAGGGCATGGAAGATCCCAGCTACATCTCGCTGGTGTGCAGCCATGGCAGCCAATCGTTCCGCATGCATCCGCTCCATGTTCTTCATGATCCTCCGCATGCGCCCCAACTCCCGGCTGACATCGTTGGAGCCACTCTGACTAGACAGTTGTTCTTGTCTCCGAGTCATGACTCCAGCGATGTCAGCCATGGATTGTTGGAGAGCATGGAGCAGACATTGGGTGTCCGTTAGGGACTGTAAGTGGACCCTGATGGGACTTAGACACCCACGTATGGCATCTAGTTTGGCTGCCATGACGTCGAACCCAACCTGCAGCTGGTCAGCCAACTTCTCCTGGCACCCTAAAACACGGCGTTGAAATGCCATGTGTTGGTCGTGGGGGTCCTGGGAGCCAGCTGTGGTGGTGGGTGCTTCCTGCTGTGTGGTCTGTGCAGGGGGTGGGGTCTCCTCGATGAAGCTGGGCTGCCCTGCTCCTGGAGGTGTGGTGCCGAAGCTGTCCATAAGCTGCTGGAGGGCATCGGTGTCGATGTTGGGGATGTCCTCTTCGTTATCAGTGCTGAGTTGTTGTGTCTGCTCTGCAGGAGGTGTAGATTCTCCCTCTGCAATGTGAAGGGGAGATGCAGATTGACACTGTGTTCAGATGTATGTTCACGCATTGTACAAGTTTACTAATGGACTGCATGACAATGTAAATTGGGACTGTTTGTGAAGAGATGCCTATTTGATGCGGGACAGTTGGGACATCAGGGATGAGAGGTTGTACTTGTCCATTGTCATCTCACAGTTTCCTGCTATGCCAAATGCGAATGGCCATTTTCTACACACAAAAGACACCCAATTGATGGACGGAATGCAGAACAAATCAAAACATTCACCCCCAGTCAAGAGATCTGGGTTAAATCCATCATTCTTTTGCTCACCATGCCACCCCAGTTTAGACCTGGCCATATGCAAATCAGTCTTGACCCTGTGCCTCATGGGAACAGTCCAGCCCGAACTGCCAAGCCAGGTCCTCCCTGGACCGGAAACAAGCATCCTAGGACCGGTTTCGGGGTTTCACCCCTCTTCAGCCAGGATAGCTTGATTCCAGTGGCACAGTGAGCCCAGGACCCACGTCTGGGCATACCTGGCGCACTTAGGGCGAGAAAGCAAAGACACACAATTGATGGACGGAATGCAGAACAAATCAAAACATTCACCCCCAGTCAAGAGATCTGGGTTAAATCCATCATTCTTTTGCTCACCATGCCACCCCAGTTTAGACCTGGCCATATGCAAATCAGTCTTGACCCTGTGCCTCATGGGAACAGTCCAGCCGAACTGCCAAGCCAGGTCCTGCCTGGACCGGAAACAAGCATCCTAGGACCGGTTTCGGGGTTTCACCCCTCTTCAGCCAGGATAGCTTGATTCCAGTGGCACAGTGAGCCCAGGACCCACGTCTGGGCATACCTGGCGCACTTAGGGCGAAAGCAAAAGACACACAATTGATGGACGGAATGCAGAACAAATCAAAACATTCACCCCCAGTCAAGAGATCTGGGTTAAATCCATCATTCTTTTGCTCACCATGCCACCCCAGTTTAGACCTGGCCATATGCAAATCAGTCTTGACCCTGTGCCTCATGGGAACAGTCCAGCCCGAACTGCCAAGCCAGGTCCTCCCTGGACCGGGAAACAAGCATCCTAGGACCGGTTTCGGGGTTTCACCCTCTTCAGCCAGGATAGCTTGATTCCAGTGGCACAGTGAGCCCAGGACCCACGTCTGGGCATACCTGGCGCACTTAGGGCGAGAAAGCAAAAGACACACAATTGATGGACGGAATGCAGAACAAATCAAAACATTCACCCCAGTCAAGAGATCTGGGTTAAATCCATCATTCTTTTGCTCACCATGCCACCCCAGTTTAGACCTGGCCATATGCAAATCAGTCTTGACCCTGTGCCTCATGGGAACAGTCCAGCCCGAACTGCCAAGCCAGGTCCTCCCTGGACCGGAAACAAGCATCCTAGGACCGGTTTCGGGGTTTCACCCTCTTCAGCCAGGATAGCTTGATTCCAGTGGCACAGTGAGCCCAGGACCCACATCTGGGCATACCTGGCGCACTTAGGGCGAGAAAGCTAAAGACACACAATTGATGGACGGAATGCAGAACAAATCAAAACATTCACCCCCAGTCAAGAGATCTGGGTTAAATCCATCATTCTTTTGCTCACCATGCCACCCCAGTTTAGACCTGGCCATATGCAAATCAGTCTTGACCCTGTGCCTCATGGGAACAGTCCAGCCCGAACTGCCAAGCCAGGTCCTCCCTGGACCGGAAACAAGCATCCTAGGACCGGTTTCGGGGTTTCACCCCTCTTCAGCCAGGATAGCTTGATTCCAGTGGCACAGTGAGCCCAGGACCCATGTCTGGGCATACCTGGCGCACTTAGGGCGTGAAAGCAAAGGCACACAATTGATGGACGGAATGCAGAACAAATCAAAACATTCACCCCCAGTCAAGAGATCTGGGTTAAATCCATCATTCTTTTGCTCACCATGCACCCTAGTTTAGACCTGGCCATATGCAAATCAGTCTTGACCCTGTGCCTCATGGGAACAGTCCAGCCCGAACTGCCAAGCCAGGTCCTCCTGGACCGGAAACAAGCATCCTAGGACCGGTTTCGGGTTTCACCCCTCTTCAGCCAGGATAGCTTGATTCCAGTGGCACAGTGAGCCCAGGACCCACGTCTGGGCATACCTGGCACACTTAGGGCGAGAAAGCAAAAGACACACAATTGATGGACGGAATGCAGAACAAATCAAAACATTCACCCCCAGTCAAGAGATCTGGGTTAAATCCATCATTCTTTTGCTCACCATGCCACCCCAGTTTAGACCTGGCCATATGCAAATCAGTCTTGACCCTGTGCCTCATGGGAACAGTCCAGCCCGAACTACCAAGCCCGAAACCGGTCCTAGGATGCTTGATTCCGGTCCAGGGAAGACATGGCTTGGCAGTTCGGTCTGGACTGTTCCCATGAGGCACAGGGTCAAGACTGATTTGCATATGGCTATGTCTGAACTGGGGTGGCGTGGTGAAGCAAAATAACGATGGATTAAACCCAGATCTGTGACTGGGGGTGAATGTTTGCCAATGTGCAACATTCCGTCCATCATCATGTGTGTTTTGCATTTCACCCTAAGTGGGAAGGGTATGCCCAGACGTGGGTCCCGTGCTCACTATTCCACTGGAGTCAAGCTATCCTGGCTGATGAGGGCTGAAAGCCCGAATCCGGTCCTAGGATGCTTGATTCCGGTCCAGGGAAGACATGGCTTGGCAGTTCGGTCTGGACTGTTCCCATGAGGCACAGGGTCAAGACTGATTTGCATATGGCTAAGTCTGAACTGGGGTGGCGTGGTGAAGCAAAATAACGATGGATTAAACCCAGATCTGTGACTGGGGGTGAATGTTTGCCAAAGTGCAACATTCCGTCCATCATCTTGTGTGTTTTGCATTTTGCCCTAAGTGGGAAGGGTATGCCCAGACGTGGGTCCCGTGCTCACTACGCCACTGGAGTCAAGCTATCCTGGCTGATGAGGGCTGAAAGCCCGAAACCGGTCCTAGGATGCTTCATTCCGGTCCAGGGAAGACATGGCTTGGCAGTTCGTTCTGGACTGTTCCCATGAGGCACAGGGTCAAGACTGATTTGCATATGGCTATGTCTGAACTGGGGTGGCGTGATGAAGCAAAATAACGATGGATTAAACCCAGATCTGAGACTGGGGTGAATGTTTGCCAATGTGCAACATTCCGTCCATCATCTTGTGTGTTTTGCATTTTCTACACACAGGCGGCAGCAGTTGTGTCCTCTGTTCAGTTGTGAGAGTGTTGCAGTTTGTACCACATTATTGTCAATGTTGAGGTGCTCTGATTCTTATGTGTGTGTGCTGCATTGTGGGTGTGTTGCCCCTTCAGCTCTGATTTGGCTGGCCCTTTTCCCTTTCAGGCGGTGTGCTTATACAGTGCTGAGATGTTGCAGACTTGGGTAAATTGGGCTCTTGGTCGGAGTTGTGACTCTTGGGCATGGTTTGTCCGCAGATGTGCTCTACTTACTTGTGCATGTGTGCCATTGTGCCCATCTCCCCCCGTTCACCCAGTCCCTGGTCGTTGCTCACCCTGTTGCTGTTGGCTCAGGTCATGTTGTGCAGTGTCTGGTCCACCAACTCCTGCCACCGTCTCCCCAATGATGACTCGGGTCACCATTTCCTCCATCTCATCCAGCTCCTGGTGTGTCGCTGGACTCCCACCTCCAGTCTGCATTGCTGCTCTCAGGTTGGCAGCAATTTTCAGCTTGGTTTTGCGCTTCACATCAGTCCAGCGCTTCTTGCAGTCGTCCACTTCCCTTCTCTTCACTCCGACTGCATTCACCTTGGCCAAGATGGACTGCCATATTGTATTTTTAGTTGCCAATGTCACAGTGGAGGTGATAAACAGTTGGTGGTGGTGTTCTGTCACCTCCGTAATGAGGATCCTGTTTTCCTGCGGACTGAGACTCGGGTTCCTCTTCTTCTTCTCCTTGCCCTTCCCTGTCCCCGAGGTCCCAGGCTGGTCCTCCGTGGGGCTTGTGGGGTTCTGGTTGTCCTCTGTACTTGCTCCGGCTCCCTCCATGGTGCTTCGCAGTTGTTTGTGTTTTGTAGGTGTTTTTTTTGCAGCTTTTATAGTGATTGTTCCCACCTTACTTGTGGGACTTGCGGGCCTGGCGCTGCTTTTCGCTGGCTTTTTATCGCAGTTGGGCCCATCGCAGCTTTTTTCACGTTCGGGTTTCCTTTTTTATCGCCGTCGCGGTAGTTGTATCACGGGCATTTGTGCCGTTCTCAGGAAACTATTGCATGTTACCACCACGTTGGGAATACGACGTTGACACAGAGTTATTTTCCCGCGATTGACGGCGATATGAAAAATTGCGTTAGCCTATTTTGGCGATGTTTATCGCACGTTCTTGTGAATATCCCCCAAAGTGTGTAAAAAATAGGTTGTTGTTGCTAAATATTATGTCGTCTCTCTACCGGGCTATAGAGCCCTCACTACTGCTTTAGCATTGAATGATTTTGTGTACACTTCAAGTTCTAAATAAATAGTTTTCTCCTGGTCGCATCCTAGAAACAGTGCACAGATTTACGTAGGCCACATAAAAAGGGGTTTCCTCTCTTTGAGTAATTCATTGGGCAAATAAAAGGGTTTAGCTTAGAGGATTTGACAAAACTGACATTTCTTTTTGTGGCAGCCAAAGTGAAAATGTGAGACTTTGTTTTTCCTATTCTCTTCTTTTCCAACAGTCCTAATATCGTTTTGCATTTTGATTTTTCCACAGATAATCTTTAAGCCTTATTGAGTGATAACTGGGTGATGTATAATAGCTTTCTTCTGTGTATACCGAAAACCTTTCTGTCCAGGATCATGTCAAGTGTATTATACATGTTTTGAACATAAAATTAGATATTAGGATAATATAAAGTCACCTGATCTTAGGTGGAGCCAGGTAAAAGTCACCTCTTTTTGTCTACACCATCCACTGATGGCTTTGGGATGTTTCTAGATAATGTACTTCCTGTATGGTGAATGTTAAATAAGGGTTTTTTCTATTTGTAAGAATACAGGGAGAACAGACATTTTGTATCACAATTTCATTTTTAGGAGAAAAGTACAAAAACCTTGTCATGTGCGCCTTCTTGTTATTACTTTGGTTGACTGTACTTTAGAGGGACCTTTACCATTTGGCTCCAACAACCTGCATTAGAGTTTCATATTGCTTAATTTCACAGCACTGTTTCCGAGCAAAATTAGGGCCCCATTAATGGCATTTTGGAGCAGGGCAGCGCAACAAGGCTCCTTGCTGCACTGCCCTACGCCAAATTGAGGGGCTTATTACAAGCACATTGCGCCGCCGGTGCATCACTTTTATTGACATGGTAAACAGACATAGGGGCCGATTCCGATCTCGGTCGGAGGCGTACCCAACACCATTTGGTCGGGAAAAAAGCCATGCGAAAGCCTGTTTCCCGACCGATCCGTACAGCACACCGAACGAGTAAGTACGATGCGCACAACAGCAAAGAATCCGGCCGAGCCGTACTCACCCAAACCAGGTCCTGTTCCCCGACCGAGGCGAATCCGGAAACGCTGAATCGAGTCGCACGGAAGCCAAAATGCAGCTCCGTCCGGCCGAGCGAGTACGATGCGCTTTCCGTACGCGCCCGAACCCGTCGCTACGCACAGCACATCAAAGCATCCGGGAGAGGCGCACATAAGCTCCGATTCGTGCCACAACACGATCCACGGCTCCGAGACGAACACGGCAGCGGCGAGGACGGCGCGGAGCGGCGAGGACGAGGCAAAGCGGCGAGGACGAGGCGAGCGGCGAGGACGACGCGAAGCAACGAGAAGGGCGAGCGACACGAACCAACCATGAATCCCTTCGTCCCGATCATACCAATATTCTACATTTACTACCGGAACAGGCACGGACGCGTACGGCGCAGAAGGTAAGCCAGACACCAACCACAAAACACATACAACACGTACACGACACATCACACACACACAGAGGGATGCAGAATATACTTACACCAGCAACAGCAGCACCATAGGGGCGGGATGCCCATCACCAATGCCACATATGCACACAGGGGCCTGAATGCGCACCACCACCCCTACCCAGGGGGCTGGATGCCTACCACTACTACCACCCTCACCCAGGGGGGCTGGATGCCTACCACTACTACCACCCTCACTCAGGGGGGGCAGGATGCCTACCACAACTACCACCCTCACCCAGGGGGGGCTGGATGCCTACCACTACTACCACCCTCACCCAGGGGGCTGGATGTCTACCACCACCCTTAGCCAGGGGGGCAGGATGCCTACCACTACTACCACCCTCACCCAGGGGGCTGGATGCCTACCACTACTACCACCCTCACCCAGGGGGGCTGGATGCCTACCACCACCCTTAGCCAGGGGGCAGGATGCCTACCACCACTACCACCCTCACCCAGGGGGCTGGATGCCTACCACTACTACCACCCTCACCCAGGGGGGCTGGATGCCTACCACTACTACCACCCTCACCCAGGGGGGCTGGATGCCTACCACTACCACCACCCTTAGCCAGGGGGGCAGGATGCCTACCACTACTACCACCCTCACCCAGGGGGGCAGGATGCCTACCACTACTACCACCCTCACCCAGGGGGGCTGGATGCCTACCACTACTACGACCCTCAGCCAGGGGGTAGGATGCCTACCACCACTACCACCCTCACCCAGGGGGGCAGGATGCCTACCACTACTACCACCCTCACCCAGGGGGGCTGGATGCCTACCACCACCCTTAGCCAGGGGAGCAGGATGCCTACCACCACTACCACCCTCACCCAGGGGGCTGGATGCCTACCACTACTACCACCCTCACCCAGGGGGCTGGATGCCTACCACTACCACCCCCTTAGCCAGGGGGGCAGGATGCCTACCACCACTACCACCCTCACCCAGGGGGGCAGGATGCCTACCACTACTACCACCCTCACCCGGGGGGCAGGATGCCTACCACTACTACCACCCTCACCCAGGGGGGCTGGATGCCTACCACCACCCTTAGCCAGGGGGGCAGGATGCCTACCACCACTACCACCCTCACCCAGGGGGGCTGGATGCCTACCACTACTACCACCCTCAGCCAGGGGGGCTGGATGCCTACCACTACTACCACCCTCAGCCAGGGGGCTGGATGCCTACCACTACTACCACCCTCAGCCAGGGGGGCTGGATGCCTACCACTACTACCACCCTCAGCCAGGGGGGCTGGATGCCTACCACTACTACCACCCTCACCCAGGGGGGCAGGATGCCTACCACTACTACCACCCTCAGCCAGGGGGGCAGGATGCCTACCACCACTACCACCCTCACCCAGGGGTGCAGGATGCCTACCACTACTACCACCCTCACCCAGGGGGGCTGGATGCCTACCACCACCCCTTAGCCAGGGGGGCAGGATGCCTACCACCACTACCACCCTCACCCAGGGGGGCTGGATGCCTACCACTACTACCACCCTCACCCAGGGGGCTGGATGCCTACCACTACCACCACCCTTAGCCAGGGGGCAGGATGCCTACCACCACTACCACCCTCACCCAGGGGGGACAGGATGCCTACCACTACTACCAACCTCACCCAGGGGGGCAGGATGCCTACCACTACTACCACCCTCACCCAGGGGGGCTGGATGCCTACCACCACCCTTAGCCAGGGGGGCAGGATGCCTACCACCACTACCACCCTCACCCAGGGGGGCTGGATGCCTACCACTACTACCACACTCAGCCAGGGGGCTGGATGCCTACCACTACTACCACCCTCAGCCAGGGGGCTGGATGCCTACCACTACTACCACCCTCACCCAGGGGGGCAGGATGCCTACCACTACTACCACCCTCACCCAGGGGGGCAGGATGCCTACCACTACTACCACCCTCACCCAGGGGGGCTGGATGCCTACCACCACCCTTAGCCAGGGGGCAGGATGCCTACCACCACTACCACCCTCACCCAGGGGGCTGGATGCCTACCACTACTACCACCCTCAGCCAGGGGGGCTGGATGCCTACCACTACTACCACCCTCAGCCAGGGGGGCTGGATGCCTACCACTACTACCACCCTTAGCCAGGGGGGCAGGATGCCTACCACTACTACCACCCTCACCCAGGGGGGCAGGATGCCTACCACTACTACCACCCTTACCCAGGGGGGCAGGATGCCTACCACTACTACCACCCTCACCCAGGGGGGCAGGATGCCTACCACTACTACCACCCTCACCCAGGGGGCTGGATGCCTACCACTACTACCACCCTCACCCAGGGGGCAGGATGCCTACCACTACTACCACCCTTAGCCAGGGGGCAGGATGCCTACCACTACTACCACCCTCACCCAGGGGGGCTGGATGCCTACCACTACTACCACCCCCACTCATAGGATGGACAATGCATGACACAACCAGCACACCACAACCTAGGGAATGCAAGAAGAAGACATCCCCCAAACACCATGACAAGCGTGTGTAGACTGTGTCAAATGCCTACAACACCGAACATGACTTTGAACATACAATGTGACCCCCTAGCACATGTGCCACACATATATGTGTGTGGCACCCACAATGCAAGCAGGCCATGACCATTGTGGCAATGGGGTCCAAACCCCCATCATCACAGTGACCAAAAGGTAAGTGTGGGGTCCATAGCTGAAGCAAATTTTGAACATTGTGGCAATGGGGTCCAAACCCCCATCATCACAGTGACCAAAAGGTAAGTGTGGGGTCCATAGCTGAAGCACATTTTGAACATTGTGGCAATGGGGTCCAAACCCCCATCATCACAGTGACCAAAAGGTAAGTGTGGGGTCCATAGCTGAAGCACATTTTGAACATTGTGGCAATGGGGTCCAAACCCCCATCATCACAGTGACCAAAATGTAAGTGTGGGGTCCATAGCTGAAGCACATTTCGCACATTGTGGCAATGGGGTCCAAACCCCCATCATCACAGTGACCAAAAGGTAAGTGTTGACAAAGAAAGAGGTGCAACTGCCAAACTGCATGGATGATTCCTGGTCACAGAACAACAAACACATCAGTGGCAAAGTAGTGTATGTGTCCCATTGCAACATAAATTGGGGGAGCCAAATCCTGCAGTGCAAATAAGACATAACTTTGGCCATGTGCAGACAAACAACACCCATGGGGGCTGACACCGTCAACAATAATCAATGACACAATGACAGAAGTGACCATCAGAATGCAGACCCACATATTTGCACCAATGGGCACACACATGCAGATACCCTGTGGAGACTGCAGATGTGAGGTGAACAGATACCATACCATGGCAGCAATGGGACACACAAACCATGATCATTGTGCTGACCGATGACCTAGGAGTCCCAGGGACAGCAGGGAAACCCACCAAACTACATACAGCCAATGGCACACCCAAGATATGCCAATGCAGTGGTGCAGGTGCACAAACACAAACAGGCAGACCCACACTGCACATCATACACAACAGGTGAGGGGGTGCCAGTGTCCCCAGGCAACCACACAACACATGAGGAGACCTGAATACCAATCATACAGATGTGCATACAGTGCCACACAAAGGTAACTCATGGATCCAAATCCCCTATGTGGGCAAGCAGGCATTGTCAGATGAGAGGGAGCACAAATCACACATGTCACACAGGCACGTAGGGACAGCAACTGACACAGCAAGACACAGACACACCACAGCACCACCCCCAGGGCCCCCACAATGTGGTGACCCTGGGCTGCATTACAATCCCACTGTGATGACAAAGCTAAATGTGGTTCACACTGTGAACCACAGTCATGTGTACTGAGCAACTAACTACCATCACACCTACACAAGCACAAATCAAACAGCATGGCCAGTAAGCCAAGGCCAACATGGAGGCAGGGGCCTAGCCGGGCAACAACTCTCATCTGCACACACTCAACACCACACCCCTCGACCTCCAACAATGTGCAGCAGTGAAGCACACATGCACTGGTGACATTGCACATGCACCCATGACTATTCCAGGGTGGTGGGTGGGAACCAAGGTGCAGAAACACATCACACATGGACACTCAACAAGACTCCTGAATGTCTGACACACTGCACACTACGCCGTACATGGACATGACGGCATTACCACATCAACCAATGGGATCACAGCCACAGTCACACACCAATGAAGAAGCCAAGGTCACCCACAAAGAACAATCAACATTGCAGCCCGGACCCTGAGGAGTGCCAGCAGTCACACACACAACGTGTCACAATCACTGAAAGATAACACAAACTGGAAATCACATGACAGGGGCAAACAACAAGTGCCAAGGGAAACCTGACTGTGACCCATCTGCGTCTGCACACAAACTCAGCCCTGACAGCAAGCACACCTATGGGTGACACCCTGATGACCAGTAATGTGCCATGCACCCACATCACAGAGAACCCAGGGAGAAGACTTTGGGGGAACATAGCTCAACTCAGCTAGCATCACAAACAGGTACAACACTAGGGATCACAGCATGCACAGCTAAACAGAAGTGAACACACAGACATGCACATACAACACACACCTTGGGCGCAGGCAATGTCACAGGAGTACACACTGCCATGAGGGGACTCCACTCCTGTGTGAGGAAAGCTGTGCCATATGTTGCCTCAGTAGGGCCCCACCATGTCAGCTGAGCACTTGGTCACACAATCAACAATTAGCACCAAATGAGGGCTCCCGTCACATCAGCCTGGTCATGGAAGTGCCAACGGAATCATCAGCACAGATCCAACACACTTGTATAGCAATGTTGCACTGACAACACAGATGAGTCCTTCCCCATTGATGCCCAAACCTGCATGTCCAGTGGAGATGGTCACACGGTCAGGGAAGTAGACGAATTGAACAATGGCAGGCACAACAGATGTGCAGGGGTGGAAGCCACAGATGTGAAATAGCCAATCTAAGTAGGAAATCCCATTGCCAAATACTGAACACATGACACCCTCAGATGCTGCTATGGATGACATGGATACACCACAGGATAGGACACATTCCCCTGGACCACATGGGTTCCTGCACAGTAACACTTCATTATCATGAGACCAAATATCACCATCACTGCAGCAAGGGCATGGTTAGCATCATCAACATCATGTACATCAGAAGCAAAAGCACTAGAGAACAGAAAGTTGCTTTATTCAGCATATGTGGCATTAAAAGTAGAAGTCCGGTAGAACATAAACAAAGGCCAATGGCCAGTCCATCAACAAAGTCACAAGTGGGTGACAGTGGCAGATGCCACCCTACACATGCCTGCACAAAACCAGGGACAATCCACTAGGAGGGGCAACCGGGGGTAGGCCAGGCACCGCAGGGACAGGATCAGGGCTCACCAGGAGGAAGCAGGGAAGGGGTGGTGGGTGCTGGAGAGCCACTGACAACTGCAGTGGAGGTGTCTGACATGGTGTGTGCTGGCACAACTGGGGGCATGGCTCAGATGTTGTGGGTGCCGGCACGACTGCAGTGGACCCTGCAGATGGAGTGGACAGGTCCGCCACTGCAGTGCCCAAGTCAGACAGGGTGGTAGTGGACTCCACTGCAGTGCCTACCACCAGGGGAGGAGAATGGGGAACAGGCAAGGTGGGCTGGACAGAGGGGAGGACACCCTCACCACATCAGTGGCACAGACAAGCGCAGCGGGGGTGTGGTGCCGGGAGAGCAAGTGGCAGGGGGAGAAGGCCGGAGCCTCTTGGGGATGGTATATCTGTGGGTGGGGGAACCTGGGGCAGGGTGTGGTGGGGGCACCTGTGGAGTGGGGGCCTGAGGGATGGAGGAAGGAGACCTGGTGCTTGAGCTGCAGGGAGGCGGCGGGGTCTTGCTCTTAGCACTCCGGGGGGACTTGCGGGTGGGGGCCTCAGTCTGTCTGCGCCTGGGGGAGGGTGTCCGGGGGCGAGGGGCACTCTGCTCCGTGTGGGGGGCTTCCTCTTCCCCCTGGATGCTGGGGCAGCTGGATCGGAGGGGAAGAGGCCGAGGTCACTGAGGAAGAGGCGCTGGGTCTTTGGGGTTGCAGGTGAGGTAAGGGAGGGTGCTTTGGAGGGAGAGGCAACTGAGGACTCCGCAGTGCCCGTGGATGTGTGTGTGTGTACCAGGGCCCCATCCCCTGTGAGGCTGGTTTCAGTCCCCTGACTGTGCGTGTGTGTGCGTTTAGTTTGTGGCGTGTGTGTCTGTGTGCTGGACGTGTGTGTGCTGGTGTGTGCCTGTGCCGGTGTGTGTGTGCTTGGGACGGGTAAGGTGCTGGGGAGTGTGGATGGAGCAGAGGCAGGAGGGGTGAGGGACTGTCTGAGGAGGGACACTGCTGCCGTCAGGGAAGAGTCCATGGACCTGTTGCCCCTCTGTAGGTCAGATATGCCCGATGAGATGCCCTCCATGAACGACACCAGCTGAGTCAACAGTGCGGTGTGCGCATGGAGGACACTCAGCATGGCTGTCTGCCCTACATGGAGCTGGCGAAGGAGGTACACAGACTCCTCACTCAGGGCAGCAGGGGACACAGGGGCAGGGGGTGCGGTGCCTGGCCCAAAGGAGACACGCTCCCGAACATGGGAGCCTCCACGGACCTGGGGAATGGGAGCCGATGGGAGGGCGGTGGTGGTGCTGGTGGTGGCGGGGACAGCAACACTAGCTGGGGTGTGGTGGCTGCTGACACCCGCCTCCACAAGGGAGTCATCCTCCGAGTTGCTCTGGTCCTCAGCTGAGGTGGATGGTGCTGAGGACTCCTCGGTGTGGCTCCCCTCGCCCTCCGTGCCACTGGGTCCCTCCGACCACTCCTCGGCTGCTGACCCAGTCTGGCTCTCTGGCTCCTCCTGGTCCGTGGAGCTGTCCCCTTCCGTGGCCGTGGATGTATCTGCAAACAATGGGGAAACAGACAGACATCAGTCACCTGCACCAAACGCACACACCACTGTGAGCACAGCACATTACAGAGCAAGCCCTGGCATCATTAGTTGTACATTGCTAAAAGTGCCCTAACTGAACAGGAGAAGCCAATTGTCAGTCTGATGCCAAGCATGGCACTCACATCCCACATGGCCTTGCACCCATCTGTCTGGTGTCTGTTGGATTGCAACACCCCAGTGTGGACACATGCACCAAGTACACAGTAGTTGGACAGTGCAGAGGACACGGTGTGGCATGTGGACATGCACACATCACAGCTCTTGCCACTGAGTCAGTACAGGTTTCCGGATGAAAGGGATGCCCAGAGTCAAATAGGAAATGCATGTGATGCATACCAGCGACAGACACCATGATGCACCCATGTCCTGATAGCCATCGCCACAATGGTGTGCATGTAGCACATGTCACTCCCCTGCAGGACCACCAATAAGTTGACACATGCCATGGCAGAGGCATGACTGCTAAGTCATACATCACTGTCTCAGTGATGTATGACTTGGCAGCCAGACAACAACACTATGCACTGTGTCAAAATAGTAGGTCATGGGGAATGCAAGTCCTGGAGCTGCACAAGTGCACATGTACATCCCCACACAACACATCATCTTAACCCTCATCTGTCCAGGTCATACCTATTGGACATATGGGAGACCTGTGACACTACCCTCTGAACCTGAGCCCCTCACAATTTGCTGTGAATGGGGAACAGCTGCCTGAACTTCACATTCGCATACCCCAGTCTGCACGCGCAGCTGATCAAACACCTATGTGACACACAAGTATCGTCTCCTATGGTCACATCTCCAGGGGCATGCTGAGCCCCTACCAAGAAACACCCCAGCAGTCCTGGCAACTAATCCACAGCACACTGACACAGAGGCAGACACCTGAGGGTCAAATCACTGTGCACAATGTGTCAGCTGATACACGGGAGTGGGAGTACAGAGTGCATTGCATGGCCTGGAGTAGGCATGACTGTCCTGCTCCACATGAATGAGGGATGTGCCCTGGACAGTGGATAGCTGGCTATGTATGTGTGACACACGTAATCTGCACACTCCTGGGGCCCAAACATTGTTCCCACCCGCTGCATGGGCGTGTGCCACATACCCCAGGCACATGTGGTGGGTCAGCTCAGCAAGTGGACCGCATATCAAAGCAACACACAGATCACATGTCCAAACACAGGCGTTGTGTGAACAATGGACCCACCCATGATGCCCACAACAGAGTTAGGGAAACAGATGCTGTCCCCCACCTTTAGTGAAGCAAACTGCAAGGACACAGTCCCAAGTGACACAATTCCCTGAATGTAAGGGCCACACCTGGGTATCAGATGAGCAGTGGGCAGTGCACAATAGAGGGACATGGCTCCTGGACAACATGACTGCTGCACTGTGGCAGTTGAACCAGGCCAGAGGAGGGCACAAAGCATGTAATACAGAGTTCACAGTGCAGTCTTTGACTCACCCCCTCCTTGCTGCTGTCTGGCCTTCAGCTGCCCATCCAGGTCTGGAAACACCACCGCCAGGATCTGGAGCATGTGGGGGTCAGGGTTCGTGTTCCGCCCCTCCTGCGAGGAGGCGACAGCTTCAGCTGGACCCGTGCAATCCTCCGGGTCCAGCCCCGAAGGTCCTGCCACCTCTTCTGGCAGTTGCGGATCCGGCGCTTGTAGACCCCCACGGACCGGACGGCCCGGATGATGTCCTTCCAGATCTCCTGCTTCCGATGGGCATTAACCTGTCAGGATGACAAAGTGAATAGGCCATTACCACACATGCAACATATCCGTGCATGACACAGTTGTATATACATGTCTCAATCACAGGGGCACATGATGTACACAGGCAGTGCAAAGCTGCCCATGGACAGTTTGCCAGACGTCACTACATGGTATCATTGCATGGGAAGTAAAACCATGTTCAAATGCACTGTCACTGCACCATACCTGTCCAGTGCAAGTCACTACACACTATGGGGGTGACAACTACTCAGTGAGCCTGCTAGCCAGTGGCGTGCAGACTTCCAGCCTTGCTAGTCACACAAAATGCACATTCAGAAAGGCAGTGCACAGAACACTCACCTGCTCCCCTGGTGTCCCATACAGCTTGCTGTACTGTGGAAGTGAGGCTGTCCAGCAGGGCCTGGTTCTCTTCAAGGCTGAAGGCTGGGGCTCTCTCCACAGTACATGCCATTGCAGGGTCCAGAGGGGCAGAGACAGCAGCAGTGCAGTGGCAGATGTCATCCTGGAGCATGTAGTGCAGGCAAGTGAGCTCTCAGGGGAACAGCCAGCAATATATATGTGCTGGAGAGGCAGATACTGTCCCTTGTGTCCAAAGTGATAGGTCCAAGTTGTTTGCATCTTCTGAATCTGGCCAATTCATGGAATAGCAGCACCAAAACACACCCACAGCATCCTTCAAATCTTCAAATTCATGACATACATGATTTTGCAACATTGTTGTGGGTGACCAACTGATTTTCCAGCAACCGACTCGTTCGAAATTCGAAAACGCGTCCGTTGCCAGGCAAGCCCATTGTCAATGGGTGCGCACCGATCGGTCCATTGCGGTACAACGCGTACAGGGGTACAACGCGTACCCGCACACATTGAATGCAATGGGCCGAGCCGGAGGCACCGATCGGTCCATTGCAGTACAACGCGCACAGGGGTACAACGCGTGCCCGCACACATTGAATGCAATGGGCCGGCCGGAGGCACCGATCGGTCCATTGCAGTACAACGCGCACAGGGGTACAACGCGTACCCGCACACATTGAATGCAATGGGCCGGCCGGAGGCACCGATCGGTCCATTGCAGTACAACGCGCACAGGGGTACAACGCGTGCCCGCACACATTGAATGCAATGGGCCGGCCGGAGGCACCGATCGGTCCATTGCAGTACAACGCATCACTGTACATGTGACTGGCATATGTCAGCATGCCTGTCTCAGATGGACATATGCCAGCCACAGATGGCTCCCAGGGAGTGAGGGGCACACCTACATCACGACAGCCTGTCCAAACTTTATCATAAGGCATGTAAGGCTGCATTTCCTATTGTGTGTATGTTGGTGTACATGTTGTCCTGTGGGTGTCACCTGTGGGCAGCCACCCCCAGGCTGTGCACGTGTTAATGGGGACAGGATCCTGGGTGTTACGTGTACATGACCACTGTGATGTGCAACTGTTCATATCTGTGCATGTGCCATGGTCACATTTCACGGTGGTGTATGTGTATGTCATGTCACATACCCCGTGAGTCCCATGTGGGACGGTATGTTTGAGCCAGGGTGTCCCAGTGGCACAATAGTGATGGTCCTCCACAGTCTTTGTGCATGTAGTGTTTACAATGTCTCTGATTACATGTGCACAATGGGAGACAGTCTCCACATCCACGTTGTGTGTGCATGGACTTTGATGTTGTGTGTGTGTGTGTCACAGACGTCCATGTCTGTCCTGCCGTGGCAAGTGGGGCCACTACCTGTGGGGGTCATGGTTGTTTTGCTGTGGTGTATACATGATACTCCATGTAATGCCAGTGTCCATGTGGCAATACAGGGTCCCTGGGAATGTACCTGTCGTTGAGCTGTGGTGCCTGGGGCACATCTGTCCTCACATGTCACTGTGGGGGTTATTGTGACACGGCAGCAGGAGATGGGAACTGTGACACGGCCTCATGATATCCAATGGGCCAACCTGGGACTAATTGATGCCACCTGTTGGACCGTGTTGACAGATGTTGGCCATGTATGTACCATACATGTCCTTCCGGAACTGCACACTTCATGTAGTTGTGCCTCATAATGATGTATGTTGGGATCTTGAGTGTTCTCAATGCCGCATATGTGGGGTGACTGACAATCTTGCTTACTTCTCCTCTGCACTGCAGGGCTCCTGCTGTCCATCGACCATTCCCAGACCTGGCAACGATGGTGGAACGGGACAGCATCCGGCCGGTACCGCTTCACCAGGCAGCTGATTGAGGATTTGGCAGTGCAGTTGTCCCCACATTTGCAGCCTGGCCGGCCGTATCCTACAGCGCTGACCCCCAAGGTGAAGGTGATGGCAGCCCTACACTTCTTTGCCACCGGTACCTTCCAACATACTGTGGCGACTGCTGGTGGGATGTCACAGACCATGTTGAGCCGTGTGCTCCGCGATGTTTTGGAGGCAATGTTGCTCTTCCTGAACCGGTACATCTATTTCCCTAGACTGCGACGACTCACTGACGTGAAGAGTGACTTTTATGCCCTGGGGAGGATGCCGCATGTAATTGGCTCCATTGATGGGACACGTGGCTTTGGTACCACCACAGGCCCAGGAGCAGGCCTACAGGAACCGCAAGCACTACCACTCGGTCAATGCACTGGTGGTGTGTCTTGCAGACATGACCATCACACACGTGTGTGCCCGTTTCCCTGGTTCAGCACACGATGCCTTTGTGATGAGGAGTAGTCGCATCCCCAGGATGATGGCACAGATGCAGAACCAGCGTGCCTGGCTTGTCGGTGTGTACTGACTTTGTGCCATTGTGTGTGATCTGATCTGTAGTATTCCGCCCACTTTTCCAAGTCAGCTAATGTGCACTTGTCTGTCCGTAGGTGACTCGGGATACCCCAACATGCCGTGGTTGCTGACACCCCTCAGGAACCCTGTGACACCAGCCCAGATGCGCTACAATGATGCACATGGACGGACCAGGAGAGTGATTGAGCGGACCTTTGGTCTCCTGAAGAGCCGCTTCCGCTGCCTGGACAAGACCGGAGGGTCCCTCCCATATGCCCCTGCGAAAGTGTGCAAGATTATCATCGTCTGCTGCATGCTCCACAACCTGGCAGTGCGGAAGGAGTTGCCTCTCATCCAGGATGACAATGACCAACATCCGCCACCTGTGGAGGATCCTGGCCTGGACCACGATGCCAGTGACGATGATGATGATGATGATGATGGTGATGTCCGCACACAGCTCATCACCAACTTCTTTAGCTGAATGTGAGTATCCTGAGGTGTCATGTCAATGATGTGAGTTGGCATGATGTGTGGGTGGTGCTCTGGTGCTGTTGGAGTGTGTCCATGGGCTACTTGACTGGATGTGTGTTGCGATGTGTGCTAACAGGTGGGCTGTACTCCCCAACTGTGTTGACATGCTAACTTGGTTCTGGGTGGGTATCTTGTAACATGTATTGTGCATGAGTTTTGCTGTTATGTCCTGTACTCCATTGCTTTTGACTGTGTGTCATTTCTGTCCTTCACAGGGTACTTTCAGATTCGTTTGGTCAACTGTGTCCACCGACGAGCGTGATTGCACATCCAGGCTGGTAGCTGTTGTGTCCCTACAGGTGATGTGCGCCACACCCATGGACTTCCTTCCGTCTACAGTTGTTGACTGTGTGCCCGCTGCCAGGTGGGATTACCTTGCATCTGTAGTGGTTACGACATGTTGCAACTGTGTAATAAACCTGTGCTTCACTTTGTGATGTGCGTTGTCTGTGGTCACACATTTGACTGCCATTTGCTTACTGCACCTGTGGTCTACTTGACTACAACTGGGAATGGGTGTGGTGTCTGTGCATTGCACCGTCTTCCCTGGCAACATCAGTGTAGGCAATGAGTCAGATGGCCTAGGTGTGTATGTGTTGTGTAGCCCTGGTGGTGTGTCTCCCTCATGTGTGTCATGTTGCCTGTACTCACATGCCTGTGTTGTCCTTGCTGTTGCAGTTCGCATACACAGTGTAATTTTGCAGTTCATCATCCCCATAACAGCACCCACGTTGGAATCACGACAGAGGCAAGTATGGTGTATTAGTGTGTTTATTGTGATACATTTGTGTTAATAGTGCATAGGATGGGTAGTGCTGTACATAAATCTTGCAATCCGAAGTTCCTAGGTGAATTGAAAGTCCTGGTAGACAGGATCCCCAGTATCGGGGCCACAGTTGTCTGACACATTGGTCCAACTTGTACTCCCCATGCAATGTGTGGGAGTAGTGTTGCCGTCAACAGGGTGAACAGTCTGTGCACAAAGGCGAACATCCAGAACAGGTTCAGGCTTCCTGGGAGTTGCGCTTGGCCATCGGCCTCTCACTTTTCCCTCCTCGGACGACCCCTCTTCTTGGGGGGGCCCTCAAGTACAGGCTGCTGCGGTGCAGGGGACTCTCCGCCAGAGTCCTCCTCCCTCCCTGTGGCAGTTGCAGTTTGTTCAGCACCAGATGTTGTTGGCACACAGGGAGGTGTGGACTGGTTGCTGTTCATCTGGCGGAGGCATTGTAAAATGTCCCTGTGCACCGGCGTCATCTCATGCAGTGCATCCCACTTGGACTCCACGCGGGACATGTGTGAGTCCACGCGGGACATGTGTGACTCCACGTGGGACATGTGGGAGTCCAAGCGGGCATGATGGGCAGCCTGCTGCTGTTTCATGTCTCTGAGGAGCCCCACTACCTGGCTGAGCTCTCCGGTGCTGGACTGGTACGCATCAGCTATGCGTACCAGTTGTGGGTCATCATGCACACCAGCAACGTCTGCAAGCAGCGACCTCTGTCTCCCACCCCTCCCACCACCCCTGCTGACATGTGCAGTGTGTGCAGTGGCACGCACAGATAACCCTGGTCCACCTTGGGGGTTGGTGGTGGTGGTGGTATCCATGGCCCCAGGTTGGTCCAGGGTCCCTGTGCTGGTGTTGCTCCTTGTTCTGTCCATGTCGGCAGGGATGGTATTCATGGTGACAGTCGTTGGAGGGGTGGGTGCAGGGGATGCAGCTGGTGGTCCTGCTAGTGCTGCAGCTGGTGGTCCTGCTGGTGCTGCATGTTGACTTGCACCGGATGTGCCAGGTTGGTCTTCATCGTCCGAGGAGGACAGAGGCTGTACGACGCCAGTGAGCTCCGCATCCTCTTGAGCCTGGGACTGGGACTCCTCAGCGTCTGCTGCTGTGTCCCCATCATCACCTGTTTTTGGGAGACACAAACAATGTATGTTATGTTTCTGCAGGCATCAATGG